>WTXI01000016.1:0-647339 GCA_022376515.1 Lactifluus volemus
AAAATTTTAGGGCATTACTGCACTCATCGGTCCAGTCGAACTTCACCCCCTTCTTTAGAAGTGCAGTAATGGGACGTGCGATGTCGGCAAAGCCGTGGATGAAGGGCCGTTGAAAGCCAAGGACACCAAGGGTGCTTCTTACGTCTTCTATTTTTGTAAGGACTGTGGGCCAATTAGCAAGACCATTTCTTTTTGTTGGGTCGATTGTTATCTTCCCATCGCGGACTTCAATACCAAGGTATTTGACTTGTTCTTTTTCAAAGTGGCATTTCAACGCTTTGAAGAACAAGGAAAGTTCGCGAGCGCGTGTGAGAACTGCATGAGTGATTTCTCGAAGTTCTTCTAGATTGTTGGAACAGATGAGGACGTCATCCATATAGATTAGGATATGTCCTGGGTATTTGTTGACAAGGTCGGTGAAGGCGGCATCCATGAACCTTTGGAAGACCACTGGTGAGTTCCGTAGTCCAAAGAACATTACTTTAGGCTTAAAAAGACCATAGGGAGTTTTGAAGGCAGCTTTCCATTGGTCTTCTTCTTTGATACGGATATTGTGATACCCCCATCGAATGTCAAGGGTAGTGAAATATCGCATACCATGGAGTTGTTCTAGAAGATTTTTGATGCGGGGGAGGGGATACACATCAGGGATGGTGTGTTCGTTGACGCGTCGATAATCTTGAACTGGTCTAGAACTTCCATCTGCTTTAGGGATAAGGAACCAGGGTGAGGACCAAGGGGAGTCTGTTTGTTCAATGTAGCCTTTTTCCTGATGTTCTTTGAGGAATTTCTTTGTAATTTCTTTCCCTTCTTCAGTCAACGGATAGACTTTGCAATTGATGATATCAGGTGTGTCTGGTTTTAACTTTATCTCCATGTCAAACTTTCCTTGGCTAGGAGGGAAGCGTTTTGCTGCTTCTTCGTCAAAGATAAAGGCGTGGTGTTGGTATTCAAGGGGTATTCCTTGAACAGCAGCGCTAGAAGCTGTGCGTCGTTCAGTATCCGCAATAGCCCAT
Source organism: Lactifluus volemus (assembly GCA_022376515.1). Taxonomy (NCBI): domain Eukaryota; kingdom Fungi; phylum Basidiomycota; class Agaricomycetes; order Russulales; family Russulaceae; genus Lactifluus; species Lactifluus volemus. The sequence continues at coordinate 1,017 of WTXI01000016.1, forward strand.
TCCTGGGATTTTCCAGCTATTTCTAGAGTTCGTGCGAGTAAAACTCGAGCTTTCTCTTTGAGGGCAACTGCTGCGTGGTAGTATTGGGATTCAAGGCAAATCTTTGGGTTTTCATCATCTAAGGTTCAGTCTTTCCAGTTGAGTCGTGGGTTGAACGTTTCTAGCTATGGATATCCAAGGATGACGCGATCCATGCCTAGGTCTGTGATGAAGAAGTTTTGTAATTCTTCCAGTTTTCCCATGCGGATGCGCAAAGTAGAAAACTTCGTAACTCGTCCTAGTTTGTTTTCTGTTCCATCAACGTTAAAGATCTGGATTGGTTTATCTAGATCTTTTGTTCCTAGTTGCCATCTTTCTGCCGTTTGATGATCGATGAAATTGCTAGTAGCACCACTATCAACAAGCGCTTTGTCTTCTTTTGTTCCGCTGTTATAGCTTGAATAAATAATAGGAACTTCCATTGATGAAATGGCATTTAAATACAAGCTATTCGGTACTAAGGCTCGGATCCAGGCGGCGAGATCAGAGCCCTTTAAAAAGACGGATCTTGGGAAAGGAATTCGGCAAGCTTGCCATGTTCTTCATCAGTCATAGCTTTGAGGGCTTTAGTGACTTCTGTGTTCGAAAGTTCTTTGGAGGGGGTAGGGGTAGGGGTTATCGTTACTTCGGATGTTTCAGTAACACGAGCATGCGTAGTGCCAGTGGCGTTGGCGTTTCGTTTCTTCTTAACAGGGCATTCTCTAGAGAGATGGCCCTGTTCTTTGCAATAGAAGCAACGTCCTTCGCGTATAAGGCGTTCACGGTCAGGGTCAGGGGTACAGTTGCTTTGGGTAGTGGTGACGTCTACATCCATAGCGTCCGCATCACGCTGTGGTCGTGGGGCTGGGCGCGGTGGTTGTTGAGGACGGGGTTGTTGTTGTTGTCCTCGCGCATTGCCGAGTAATTGAGTAATATGTCCTAATGACCCGCCACCGTGTAGTTCTTTGAACAATTTTTGTTCTGTCCAAGCAGCTGAATGTTTACGTGCCGCTTCCTGCCAGTCCGCAAGGGTTTCTGGTTTCGGCCATTCTCGATTCATGATGGTCATGTGAAGGGCTTCTTTGAGACCGGCGCGGTATTGAATTATAGTTCCTTGAGCGTCAGCTTCAAAGCCTGCTTCTTCAAGGAGGTCGTTAAACGTGGTAGTGTAATCATCCAGGTTATCTCCGACCATCTGAAGTTTCGTGAACTTTGTGAGGGCATCTTCTTTTGCGGCGGCATCTCGGAAGTCTTTAAGGAACCTTTGTTTGAAGCCAACCCAAAGGTCTAGGTCATTAGGGTCTCCTCCTCAGTCTAGATATCCCCCTAGGGAGTTAAGATGCGCTTGGGCCCACCCTTCACAACGCGATCCGGCCATAAATGTGGTGAACATGAGGATTCGGTTCGAGGGGTTGGACATTCCGGGGTTTCCTTGGTTTAATCTTTGGTAATTTTCGAAGATTTCCATGAAACATTTCGATCGCGATCTATTTCCATCAAAGGGCTTTGGGGGAATCCCTATCAGCCCTCCTCCAGCAGCGGGGATTTGAGCAAAGCCTTGTCCTTGTTGAAGGGGAACTGCTCCTCCTCCACCGCCACCACCTCCTCCTCCTCCTCCACCACCACCTCCACCGGGACTGCCAGGTGCCCCTCCACCTCCTCCACTGCCTCCAGGAATACCGCCTCCTTCTCCACTGCCGCTGAAGATTGCTCTGCTACCACTTGCCGTGGTGGAGGTTTTCTTTCCTTTTCCTTTGGGTTGGGAAAAGAGGGCTGAAGCGGCGGTTGCAGGTGGTACTGTAGCGGTTGCTGAGGCGATTTGAAAAGGGGGGAGTAGGGCATAGTTTGCAATTCCTTGTGCAGCTGCATGAAGAGTTCGTACTGCGAAGGATTGGATAGGTGAGGTGCTTGTGGAAGCGGGAGCTTTGGATTTGAATATGGTGTTTAGGGCAAGGAGTTCCTTTGTCGTAAGCGGGGCGTTTGGGTCGGGTTCTGGTTCAGGTGTCGGTTGATTTGCAAATATTTTTCTCATTTGCTCGAGCTGTTCGTCAGTAGGACTTTCAGGTAAGAGGTCCATGGCTATGTTGTAGTTTAGTTCTTTGCCACTTCCAGAGTCAGATGGGGTTGCTGGCTGTTTTACTTGTTCAATTGCTTGTTCAAGTGTGATCATAGGGGTATGGGAGTGGGCACGGAGTCTAGTCCCAGCGGCCTGCGCAAGGACTTCGTCATCGTTGTCATCGCCTTGTGTAGGGCGATCTTGTTCAGGGGATTCTTCAGCTAACGCGGTGAATCTACCATATGGACTGCCTCTAGAGCTGTCTGACATCGTTCGTTCGTTCGTTCACAAATGTGAGAGTAGAAGTCTCAGTTTGTGTTAAGGTTCCAAGTGGGACCTTTGTACGAAGTGTACGATCGTTCATGAAGTCAAGAGCGAGACTTGCAAGACGTGCAAGTCAAGATCAAAGGTTTGATAAAGACGAGACTTAGTAAACGACTAAGTCAAGGGCGTTTCAGAGGTCAAGGGCTTTGGGCTCAGGGATGAGACCAAAGTGTCGAGAAGTCGAAGAGCGTGATGTCAAGAGGGTTCTCTCAGGTCTGATGCTTCTAGGCAAGCAAGGTTCTAATAGATAGAAGACTTGGATTGCGAAACAAAACTGAGACTTAAGGTCTCTAGGACAGAAAGTACAGGGTTTATATACAAGAAGACGAGGCTATGTACACAGCCATAGGGGCTGTGACCTTCGTACAGCTTTCAGGGTTTGAAACATGTTTCAGGAATCAGCAAGTCATCCTGTACATGTGGCTGTTGCTTGCGGCTGTACAGTGCTGTGCGGGCTGTATCGTGAGAGAATAAGTAAGCGATCTGAAACAAAGTGATTGGCAGTCCATTCGCATAAGCAAGGGAGTCAGCAGAAATGAGTCAGCAGTCCGAAAATGTATGGTATGAGTCAGCAAAGCACATGTCAGTCCATAACACAGTCCCTGCGAACTGTGACAAAGTGCCCCCAGTACAGAAACAAATGGAATCACCATACTCCAATATCAGTGTGTCAATGGTGACAGACCTGACCAGTGGAATGTTGGTGGATCCCACCATGTATCTAACTGCTCTCTCCCCCTCTCCACAACCTCATCCTAGTGCACCCAGTGTAGTGCATTCATCAGGGTGGCTCAGGCTGCCACTGCCATGACCATACCAGTGGGCACTGTGGGATACAGCTCCTCTGGGCAACCTGGAGGAGAACCTCTGGCTGGGGTACAGCTGGGAGGAAGTGGAGGTAGAGGCAGAGGTGGTGGAGGTGGATGTGAAGGCAGAGGTGGGGGCAGTGGTGGCAGAGAAGGCATTCCTGCAGAAGGACAAGCAGCAGGAGGCCAGCCACCCCAAGCATCAGCCCTCTACAGTACAATCCCTGATATTTTCAATGGGGATCGCGATGACCTCACACGCTTCCACTGCACCTTCACAGTCTTCTGGGAGATGAACCGGGATCACCCCTCCATACGCAGTCCCTACCTGTGGGTCCTCACCTGTGTGGGAAGGATCCAAGGCAAGGCAGTTGACCAGTGGGTCGATGGAATCATCCAGCCTCTAATGAATGGGGTGGAGATGTGGCAACAGCACCTAAACCACCTCCTGGCCATTGATTCAACCAATAAGCAGGTCTGGACGAACTTTGACACAGTGTTCAAGAATCAATTTGAGAACACTGTGGCCAGAGAAGAGGCATTGGGGCGTCTGCTCACCCTGCAGATGCATGGGGAGGACCTCAAAACATACATCAATGATTTCAACATGTTAATTGCTCTCGCCAAGTGGGGTCCAAACAAACAAGGGACCCTCCTTTGGTTCAAGGATGGTTTGAAGCGAGCCCTTCACGAAAAGATCATTGATTTTGAGCCTACCCTACCCAACACCCTGAGGGGATGGCAAGAAGCGGCTTTGAGGTGGATCGAAGCCAGAGCCACCTCTGGAGACAGGCCAGGCCAGAACTTCTGCCAACGCCTTGCTGCAGCATTGGGAAGATACCAGTCTGACAGAAAAATGAAACCACGACCCTCAGACACCATGGACATTGATGCCATCCACACAGGGGGACTTACCCCAGAAGAAAAGAAGAAGTTGGTGGCAGAAGGTTACTGCTTCGTCTGCCATCAACAAGGTCATGTGAGTCGCACATGCCCTGAGAAGAAGAAAGCCCAGAACAAAGACAGCAAGCCTGCTCAGCGCCCCACCGCTGTGCGGGTTGTCAAAGAAGAAAGAAAAGAAAACACCCATGACCAGCTTATGGATGGACTCCTGAAGTTGTCTGATGACAACAAAGAACATTTGATCAAGGATATGGTTGACTTCACCAACTCTGCGCCCCAGGGTTTTTGAAGAGCTCGTGCTGCACAACCTGGGTACAAGCCTTAGGACTGAAACAAATGTACATTAGCTATGCCAATGCCAATGCTCTGAATTTGCCCATTTCATTTTCGAATGTCCACAAAATGGTCGCAGATGTCACATTAATCAACAGTGGAGCCACAGAAAACTTCCTTAATCAGTGGACAGTCCAACGATGGGGACTTAGTACCCAGAAACTTCCTCACCCTCACTATGTGTACAATGTGGATGGGACTCAGAACCAGGCTGGAACACTCACGGAGTACTGCATCCTTTGATGTATTGTGGGGGGCAAGGACACTCTCCAGCGGTTCTATGTCACCAATCTTGGCAAGGATCGCATACTCCTAGGACATCCCTGGCTCTCAGAGTTCAATCCTCACATCGATTGGGCCAAGAGAGAGGTGCAGGACGGAGGAGTATGGATTGAAACCAAGTGGAGAAAATATCAATGCCCTTGCCAGATACTAGTGTTTTCAGGTCCAGTCTATAGGACCGAAAATTTAACCGAAACTGAACCGAACTTAACCTCAAAAGACCGAACCATCGGTTATGGTTAAGCCAATTCTCGGACACTACCGGTTAACAGTCTAAGGGTTGCCGAGTTTTCAAAAAGACCGCAAGAAACCAATTCTAACTGGTCATAACCGATCTTTCGAGTATTATCAAGAGGCCATTGTATGAGCTCCTCAGAGCCCAGTTGAGTTTGACAGATAGAGAGGGGACAGACACTGGGACAGTAGGGATGCCCGCGGCATGATTTGGAACAGTGGGCACGAGGCGTTTTGAAAACGGAAATGTGGTGAGATGAAATGAGACAGATGGCCAAAGGGTGTCGATGTCAGTCGATGTTGAGGTAATTGCAAGAGTCAGGATTGAGGGTGAAGACCAAATCGAGTTGAGGTTGAGGGCAGGCACGAAGTTGAAGATGACGAAATTCAAGTGCAGCCGCAGTCCAGTCCACCTTACACCGTCACTGACAATAACACTGAGCAGGCCCTTATAGGTGCACAAGGAACCACTCTACTCCATAACAGAAAATCGTGCTAGCATGGCTAGTACAAACAAACTACCAAACAATCTGAACTATTTGAGATTAAATTTTTAGTCACACCAACCACGATATCAATGGCGAAACCTCAAAAGAAGGTCACTGTGGCTGCAAAACCATTGAAGGCTCCTGCAAAGAAGCAAAGACCCGCCAAGGCACAGACTCGCAAATGAAAACCCGATAATCCAATGGACAGTGACAAGCCAGCGACCTCTGACACAGAACCAGCACCTAAGCCATGCAAGAAACGTGCAAAGAAACAGTGGGTGATGAGACGGATGTGGTTGATGATAGGCTTGATGTTGAACCCAAGCTAGTATCAAGTGGTGACGGGGATGATACGAGATCATCCGATGAAGAGGTATGAAATTAGGACTATCCCATGACATAACAATGAACATCCAGCACGATAGGATGACGGGCTTGAGATACAACACCATATTATAACCCCCCTGGAAGTGTCAATCAAGAAAGATATGGCGAAGGACCTTCGCCTCATATTCACTGATAGTGTCTTAGTCAATTTCATGCAGAAAAATGGTGAGTCTTTGTTAGAAAAGGGATGGTGGTGTAAGCCATGCAGGTAAGTGATCTGCTAATCAAGGAGGGCAGAAAACTTATGAAAACGAAAAGGGATAACATAGAGTTCATCGAGAAGGAAGGAAAGCGAAAGGCATTTCACACAGGTGGCAACTCATCCTGTTGTGTGCACATTCATCAACATTATACACTCTACCAGGAGCAATGTAAGGAAGCGAACATACCTGAGCAACACTGGGCGATCCCGTGTCCAATTTGGAATGGGATGGAAGATACACGAAAAGGCAAGAAGGTACCTCGACAAGGAACGTTGGACTCATCAGTAACGAAGTTGGTGGGACCACAGGTGTTCACTCACAAGAATCTGTTTTATATCTGACCTCATATCTGACAAATAGCTGATTTGCTACCTGCAGAACCTGGTTTGAAAAGAAAGCGTGTCAAAACCTGGAAGGCCGTGGAAGCTGAGGCCTCTCTTCCCGACGATTGTATTGCTGTTCCAGGTGGGCCAGATTTTTGGTCTCGGAAGACATTTTCCCAGACTGACCTAGTGGCCTAGCCCCAGCTTCTCCTCCTAGAGGTAGTTCCCAACAACGACGGAAGGCGCGCGAGACTGTCGAGGAGGATGGCGACAGGCCCATGGGGCTCACCAATGTAGCAATAGGTCAGTAGAACGCAGTCCACCTTCAAATCCGGAGCGTGATATCATTCCCATTAGGGCCTGAACCTCCTGTCAAGCGTCCCATTCCGAGGAGCACTTCACCGCCCCATGAAACTTTCAATATGGACGTCTCGTCAAGTTCTGACGGCTCTGCCATATCTACGATCAATCAAAAGCAAAAGAAACCCTCTCTACCATCTCCCCGAGGCCCTCCTCGACATCGTCCACCTCTCCCACACAACCCCCCGCAACTAGGGCCAGACCAGGTCCCTACGCAAGGCGGTCAGCGACAAAGTCGAAGTCCTCAACCGAATCCTCCGTCTAGTCTCGGTGTAGTGTGCAATGACACTTGTGATTGCTCTCTTTTCACTGGATCAGAACTGGAGAAAGATGTTGATGTGGGAGGAAAGAAGATACTTGTAACCAATCTCAAGCACTTCTTTCGAAGAACTGCAGACGGCATGTGGACATGTAAGAAATGCGAGTAAGTTATAATTCATCGAATCGCTGGATTGGTTCTGATAATTGTCGTCGCTCGTGGTAGCCGTATGGCTAGGAACCACCCCAACGCAAAGCTCGCTAGCTACACGTATGGTGCAAAAACATCTACTGGCGTCATTCACGAGCACCTCAAGCACCATCGGGACAGCCACGAAAGTTGGTGCATAAAACACAATCAGCCAAATAAGACGAAGCACGGACAAAATGAGGCAAAGGCAAGTGAAGAAGACTCCAGTAAAGCCGTGTCGCCAGCCACGAAGAAGCTGGAGTTCACTGATGAAAATTTCAAGAAGGCCCTCATCAATTTCATAGTTGAAGATGATCAGGTCAGTCGCTGTTAGGCTACCCCAGTGTTTTCGATTGCTATAAGATTACTTTATTTCTAGAGCTTGAACGTGGTCGAGCGAAGAGGGTTCAGGGACTTGCTGCTGCTGCTTCGACCAGACCTCAAAGAGTCGGACATTCCGAAACGGACTAAGATCCGTGAATTGGTCATCAAAACATGGAAGAAATACATGAAAGTCTTGAAAAATAATCTAGCGGTAAGTCTGCACGTTACGCACCCGTCCCGCACCTAACTCTAACCCTGATATAGAGGGCCAAGGGGCAAATATCGCTTACTACAGACATATGGTCGGACCGAATGCGTCAGCCTTATATCGCGATCACTGCCCATTGGATCAAGAAGAGTCGGCGCGGCCATCTATCCTTGGAGTGCGCCTTGATTGCATTTCATCGCTTGTTCGGTCAGCACGATGGACAGAATATGGCAAACATTATTTTGGCAATGTTGGATCGCGTCGGCATAACCAAAAAAGTAAGTTCGGACTTCGGGAGTACTCTAGGTTGCATAGACGACTCACTAACGCTGGCTATGCCCACTTCCAGGTGGGACACATAACCATGGATAATGCTGACAACAATGACAAAATGATTGAGGTTCTACAGGTCCTACTTGCTGAGCGGCAAATTAACTTCGACCATCGAGACCGACGTATACGATGCTTACCCCACATACTTAATATCTGTTCCGGACATGTTCTTGACGCGCTTATTGATCATTCCGTCATAGATCTTGCAAGCTCACGGTTTTCGGGGTTTTCGGGGGGGGTGGAAGATCTCCGTGACCGACAAACCTATAAAGAAGCACTCGAAAGTGACCCAGTTTCCTTGGGCCGTAATATTGTCAACGTTCTTCGCGCATCCAGACAAAGGCGCGACCAATTTGAGGACTACATTCAGGAGGGAAACAGAGAAGGCTACTGGGACGCCGAAGACGAGAATGGTGTCCCCATTGATACTGACAAGAAGGTGGAAATTCGTGTTCTCCAACTCGTCCGTGATATGAAAACCCGGTGGGATTCAGTCTATTATGCGATCCGTCGTCTTCACTATCTACAACAGGTAAGGGTCACAATGAGACTACGCTCCTTGGACTGTCTGGCATTCTGATGTCAGTTATCTCCTAGCCCATCAACGCATTCCTTGACCGGCCCAACAACAAGGATATGAAGAAGTATAAACCCACGGAGATGCAATGGCGAGTCCTCCGAGACTTTGAGCTGATCCTTGAGGTGTGTATATGAAGAACTTCGAAATTTCTAGTCAGTTCCGGAGGGGCCCTCGGGCAGGCGCTGAGTGAGCAAACGAAAGCTCTAATACTACCTATGATAGATTCCACATCAGGCCATTCGGACGCTATCACATGAACGCCTCCCCACGCTGTGCAAGTATCTGGTCACATTTGAGAAGTTCTACAACACGTGGAGAAGGCTCTGCGACGACGAGAACAACCCCCAGCTCCGTCCCTTCGTCAAGAAGGGCTTGGACTGGGTAGAGAAATATTACCATCGTATGGGGGACACGAAAGCATATATAATCGCAATGCGTGGGTGTATTTCGTGGCCAAATTACCTTGGCTGATATTTCTTTTCTAGTGCTGAATCCAAACCGCCAATTGGCGTGGATTAGGTCGAACTGGGATCCACAGGATTTCGATGATGTAAAGGAGATTGTTCTTGATGTGGTAAGTGTATCATGCAACTGTCGATAACAGCTTAATTAACATTAACCGCCTTAGATGACTGATTACCGTTACCGCTACTTCCCAGGCCCGAAATCCAAATCGTCTGGAACACTACGTCGTTCTCTCGTCTCTCCACGAAAGCAGACGCTCGCACGTCGTCTTGGTTATTCAGTCGACAGTGGAGATGAGTCCTCGGACGACATAGAACCACGTTTATGCACAGTGGAGCAAGAGTTGAGCTCTTACGAGGGGCTAAACGTAGAAAAGAAAACAGATGTATTAAATTTTTGGGAGGTACGGTCTCTGCTCCCTTGATTCTCGATGACGCCACTCATTGACTACATAGGGAAAGGAAAAACTTTTTCCAACCCTCTATCGAATCGCTATGGACTACCTTCCTGTCCAAGGCAGTTCTGTCCCGTGCGAACGCGTCTTTTCGTCGAGTGCAGAAACAGATACCAAGAAGCGGAATCGGATTAAACCGCTGCTAATGGAAGCCCTTCAGATGCTCAAGTTCTATCGCAGGAAGTCTCGCCTTGATTTCACTGCGGGGCTTGTATTGCAGGAGGACGATTTGGAAGAGGATGACCCCGAAGATCTACTTACGGAGCTGCTCTCCTCCCGCGGGGATAGCACTCAATGTTCGATAGATAAGATTCTGACTAGCCTTAGAGACCGCAGCGACGAAGCACCGGAAGACGATCCCGATGAAGTGACGAAGGTCGACAGTGAGTCTGAATACAAGGATAGCGAGGACAACGAGGACAATGAGGACAACGAGGACGGCGATGACGATGAGGACGGCGAGGACGATGAGGACAGTGCTGATGGAGAGCTTGGCACAATTTAGCTCTGCTCCTTAGTTATTTCATGAGGCTCAGCTCGATTCTCCCTCGAGTCCTCACAGGCAGATTCATTATTTTGACCACAATGGACTGGTTATTGTCGCGACTTCGGGATAGCATCTGGTCATCTGACTAGAACTGAGTTTCTGAGTTTCAACATTCAATTGCGCCGCATCAATCATCACGGACAAGCTAGTTCTTTTTTCCTCAACGTTGGCGGCCAACTTCACCATGGTTTTAAGGAAGCGGTCGACTGAATCATCCGGCACCTATGCTATAGAAGCTGAATCTGTAAGTACTCGCTATTAGACCCTGCCTCCACTGCTCTGCTATACGAGATCCGCCGTTCTTTGTCGTTGAGTGGTAACGCTGTGTTACAGGCCTACGACGATACCTCCCTTTCTGACACCTCTCCCACAACAACATTCCCTTCCACAGTGCGCATAGATGGAAGGTTCAAACTTACGAAAAAGATTGGAGGTAGTTCCTGTGGGTTTTTTTTAAAATGGCAACGAACCAAGAAGAGCTAACGCGCCTTGATTTAGATGAGGTATATGCTGCTACGGACATCCTTTGTGGGGAGGATGTGGTGGTTAAATTTCAAGATATGGAAATGGGGAGGACACTTCAACACGAGCATCGTATTCAAAAGGCTCTCACAGGTGGTATTGGGATCCCACGGGTGTGGTGGTTCGGGACAGATTTCGGTATCGAGGCATTCGCCATGGAGCGTCTGGGACCATCGCTGGAGTGCTTGCTGTCCCAGAAACACTCACACAAATTTCCTGTGGTGACCGTTGCAGGTATTGGCTGTCAACTGGTGCGTTTACCGTCATGCTCGTCCACTTTCTAGCGCTGATCTACCAATGACTTAATGCAGATATCACTTTTGGAGTTTGTCTATTCTTGCAATTTTGTCCATCGACACCTAAAGCCCTCACATATCTTGACCGGTTTTGGTGCGAATCGAAACAACCTAACTCTGATTGATTTTGGTCTTGCACGTGCGTATCGCGACCACAAGACTCATCGTCATATTGCATATAAAAGGCAAATCCCATTCGTTGGTAACCAATGCTTTGCTTCCATTCGAACCCTCCGTGGTCGGCAACAATCACGCCGCGATGACCTCGAGTTGGTTGCCTACATCCTCATTTACCTTCTCTGCGGTGCTCTCCCGTGGCAGGACTATGAGCATGTTGCAGATGTCATCCAATCCAAGGCAGATATTGATCAGTCTTCACTGCGTGAGTCGGTTCCTCCCGAGTTCTTCTCGTTCCTTCACTACGCCCGGTCATTGGCATTTAATGCCCACCCCGACTACAAGCTTCTCGGAAGCTATTTTGATCGTTTTCGTACGGACTCGCTCACAGCTGCGAATTGGGGCGATATCTGAATTCCTGAGCGCACATACTTGTAGTACACTTCATACCGATGGCCCGATGTTCAGTTTGTTGTATGATGTGTTAGTAGTGTTTAGTGTTTGTCTTAATTTACATGAGTGTCTCGACAGATGGTGAGCAGTGGGTGGGCTGGCCGCATAGCATTATGCAGCAACGAGGGGATCCGAGCCACGCGGAAGCGGCGGCACCGACAGCGGGCCAGAAGGAGACAGCAGCGAGAGTGCGGGAATGACAGGGAGTCGTGGCCGCGGCAGCGGGGACAGCAAAGAGGGTGGTAACTACCTTACAATACTGGAATTGACAGGTGGCTTGCAGTGCTTGAGCCACAGCTGTACCAGCTTGAGCCGCATATGTAAGCCAAATTTGATTAATAGAGCCGATTACATCACATTTAGCCGGCGCTTGAGGGGCTTGCCGAGCCGCGGCAACACTACTTCCACCAACAAGAAGTGGAATATCTGGGAGTGATCATCAGCAACGGCAAAATTTGGATGGACCCTGTCAAAGTTAAAGGAATTACCGACTGGCCAACACCTACCACTGTAAAGGAAGTTCATAGCTTCCTCGGATTTTGCAACTTCTACCACGCCTTCATCCCCCACTTTTCAAATATCGCACACCCCTTAAATGACCTCACTTGCAAAAATCGTCAGTGGACATGGTCAGCTAAAGAACACACAGCATTTGACCACCTAAAACAAGTCTGCACTGAATCACCAGTCCTCCATGCCCCAGATTGGACCCAATGTTTTATTCTAGAAACAGACGCTTCCGGCTTCGCATTAGGGGCTATTATTGCCCAAGACTTTGATGATGGAATTCACCCAATCACCTTTCACAGCCAAACTCTCCTGGACGCTGAAAGAAACTACGACACCCACAATAAAGAGCTAGCTGCGATCATATTTGGTTTCAAATGCGGCCGCCCATTCTTCTTAGGCGCTAAACATGCAGTCGAAGTGAGGACGGACCACAAGAACCTCCAATACTTTCGTGAACCTCAGAAAGTTATGGGACGGCAAGCATGTTGGCTCACATTCCTCCAAGACTTCAATTACACTCTCACCCACATCCCCGGACACCAAAACACTGTCACTGACCTCCTATCACGGAGATCAGACCTTAATAAGGGGGTGAATACCGATGAACCACGCATCCTCCTACCAGATACCCTTTTTTCTGAACCCCAACACGACTCCCTACGGAAGACCTTCCTAATCGATGACACGGAACACCGACGATCGATCCTCCAACAGATCCATGACAGTCCCACCAGTGGACACCCAGGCATTGCCAATACTTGGGAACTAGTCAAACGATCATATGAAGGACCTTGACTCCGTGAATTTGTGGAAGAATATGTGAAAGGATGTGCCAAATGCCAAGAATTGAAAACAAACCTCCCACGATCAAAAGCACCCCTCCAACGTTTTGATACACACGTGGAAGATGGCCCTTTTCAATATGTATCCATGGACCTTATCACAGACTTACCAAAATCGGAAGGATACAATAGCATCCTAACCATCGTCAACCAGGGATGTTCCAAAGTGGCCAAGTTCATTCCATGCACAAAAAGGATCAATGGTCCTGGAGTCACCAAAGAATACCTCTGACACTTAGTACCATGGTTTGGTTTACCACGACGAATTATATCAGACAGAGATCCACGCTTCACCTCCAACTTCTCTTGCATGATCTGTAAAGACACAGGAATCCAACAAAACTTGTCCACCGCATTCCACCCACAAACCGATGGGCAGACAGAGCGGATGAATGCATGGGTGGAGCAATACTTACGACCATGGACCAGTAATCAACCCCATGACTGGGCACGACTCCTCCCCATGGCAGAGTTTGCCCACAACTCATGGAAACATGATGTGGCTCAAAAATCACCCCATGAACTTCTTATAGGAACACACCCTCAAGTTAATATACAGTTGATCAAAGAAAACATCCCTGCAGCAGTCAATCGACTCCAAGAACTTGCGGAGGCCAGGCAATCAGCACAAGAATGACTACAGACGATACAAAAAGCTAAAGATGACAAGACACTGCAAAGCCCACGAGGAAAGACAACGGAGAAACTCAAGAAGGGTGACCAAGTATGGTTAGAAGGGAAGAATCTATCGATCAAAGGCAAATGAAAACTCATGCCTAAGAGATATGGACCCTTCACAATCACAGAAGAAGTGACGCCAGTGGCATTCTGTCTAGACCTCCCGGAATCGATGAAAGTACACAACGTTTTCCACACTGATCTCCTTTCCCCATATAAGGAGACGGAGGCCTACGGCACGCCGTTTGCACGACCACCACCGATCATCGATAAGAGTGAAGAGGAATACAAGATCAATGCGATCCTGAACGTGAAGAAGCAAAAAGGCAGAGGGGAGAACTCCAATACCTCGTCCACTGGAAAGGATATCTAAACTCCGACAATACATGGGTCAAACACAAGGACCTAAATGCTCCAGAACTCCTCAAAGAATACTATCGAAACTCCGCTATGGCTGGACGACCTGAAATATAAATACCACCTTCATCTCACCGAATATTTCTCATCCCACCAGCCTACAACCCACTTTACACAAGAAAACATGCCTTCCACTTCCTCCTCTCCTACTATGTCCCCTACTACTTCTCCAATCATTACTGATACCCCCCTACCTCTCTCTCCACCTCCCGACTTCAGTGTAGACCTCAAAATCACTGAAGGAGGAACTATCAAACCAATCCATTGCCAGAGGATGCCAGTCGCTGCCTTCAACGCTACCGACAAACCAGACTTTTTTTTTTTTTGAATCCGCATTTATATAGCGCAATATGCTTACAAACGACAAAGACGTGCTCGGCGACGTAGTACTACGTGTGCCTAAGGTATGAGTGAGAGATTAAGGTGTGTGTCACGAACAAAGGTGAGGGGTGGTGTGCGTGACGAACCAGACATTAATAGGTACATAATGATGGCCTATCAAGTCACGGTCATTGGAGCCACACGAGAATTCCATCGCCTGAATACCCAATCAGCCATGAGAGTCACTGGACACTTGCCCTACCCCTACCTGACCACACAACAACCGTGAACTTCCAATGGGCAGTAGAACATGCCATGGACATGTTGAAAGCTGTGAACATGTGGAACTTCCCCCTTCATGAAGCACTACGACGTCTTGGTGGCACTGACCCCCAATATAGTCTCGGGTCTACCAGAGTCCCATCACCTCCCCCACTTATGCTTTGCCCACATACAGACGTCTCGGAAGAAACGATGCGACATCTAGGCCGAGTATTGACAAGTCCAGCACCATCCTATCAGTCTGACTTACCCCCAGTTCCACCCTCTCCTTCCTATCACATTATAACCCACCAGGAAACACCCCTGACCTACCCCTGACTACCCCGAGGAACCCATTTCCCCATTCAATGAAGCGGTAGAAACCCTCATTTCCCACGACATCACAATGGCCCTCAAAGAAGCCAAAAGAGAGCAGCGTGAAATGTTACGAACCCCTACACCCAATGGGCCCCAGCCAGATGTCCACCCAGGTGTGGGGTGGATTCCCAATCAAATCCTTCCCAACTGGAAGTTGCCTAATGTTCCAGACGGAAACAGAACATCCACGGCTAGTTTCATCCTCATTGACATGACCAACGACGATGGACCTTTGGTTCTGGGCACCCAGGAAGAACTGTCCTACAAGTTGCCACCCATTACAAGCAACACAAGCCCGATTCCCCCAATGCCCCTACAACCGCAAACAGCGATTCCTGTTTGCGGAGGACAAGAAACACACGCCTCTAGTCGACGCGGCCCTAGAAGACCTCGAAGATCCAACTCTAAAAGCCGAGGTCATTCGCCACCGCTTATTCATTAGTAAGATGAGAAGGACAGCCTGTCACATGGCTCACCTGCGCCGAAAATTCTTGGCATATCAGGAAGAGGCATGGATCACCTACGAACACCTTGCTAACGCGAACGCCACATTCCGTATCACACATATGATCAACACTGAAATAGGAGGAGGCTTTGGGAGCGGAGCTCGCCTCCCTACAGAGTTCGACACAAGGGAATGGACGTCCTAGAAGACCCATGGATGGAAGAACTCACCCGCCGCAAGAACTTTTGCGAGTGGTGCAGACGTGAGGACCACGATACCAGGTTCTGTCATTTCTTATGTAAGTGTCAGTACTGCAATCGCAGCAGGCATGTCGAAGACAAGTGCAATGACCCACACAATAATTGCCACCATAGACTCACGTGCAAGGTCCCTATTGACCATTGCAACCTTGAGAAGACCGCTGCCCTACACGCGCTCAACGCCCTTCCAGACGAGACAACTACTTCAGCTAGGTCTCCAGACATTAATAAGGGGGTAATGTCACGGTAATGTGACATGACAGTCACAAGTGACTCTGACTCATCATTTTCCTTCTCTTACTCATCGATACGTTGGACAATTCTCCCACCTTCTGTCAGTTTCCGTAGTATTCCGGTCTGTTCTATACGTTTCCATACATTTACAGGTACATCCCTGAACATTCCAGTACGATCCGTTGTTCCAGTATATATATCCCTTGTACCTCTGAGACGGGCCTTAAGCTCGTTCTCCTGTAGAACTCAGGCAGTCAATACAGCGAGCAATACAAGTGGCTTTCCAGCCTTCCCTTCCCCCTCTTCTCTAAAGACTGCTTCCTCTCTGAGTGAAGCCTTTGAAGACTTGTGTGGATCACGCCACAGCAAGGTCTTCTCCCTCTGAACCATTTGACTAGGCCTTCGCGTCTTAGTCCTTGCAGCCGCTTTGTCGTTCTGCTTAGTCAGCACAACTCAGAACCGAAACCACGCCACGGTGACCTGACCATGACAGTATGTGAGGACATACCCTTACCCTTACCCCACAGTTACCCTACCCTCAAACCCCAGGGGTTTGAGATACCCCTGTTGATCACTAGCAGCTATTGAAGTAGGCCATATAGGAGTGTGAGTAGTTTTAGTCTTGATAGTGTAATGGTAAACTATTAATTTGCCTTAGTTACTGTGCACACAGGTTAAGGGTTCAAATCCATGAATGTGCAATTATATTTTTACTGACCTGTAGCTAAACCTGTGGGAAACCTATACTTGTTTCCACGCTCACCTGGTCAAGTGCACTGTTGCGCTTGTGCCTCGCCCCATCCATAAGGTGAAAAAGGTGATGTTTGGTTTTATTTTAGAGCTTCTCAACGGGGAAGGCCCACAAACCTTCTTTGATCTCGCCAAGGGCCCACGGCTTGCCAGCAAGGCTCAGAAGGAGAAGAAGCGACTCTCATGGCAAAGGAATCGCGCATTGAGGCGAGAACACTGGAAAGCAGTGGAAGAAGCTGTTTCAGGCAAATCACACTGGCAATGCCTGAAGTGCGGACGCAAGTTCACCTCGCGCAAAGCTGAGAAGAGACACCGATGCCCTTTACCATCGGAGGCGAGCAGAAAGAGTGGGGATGCGAAGGCTAAGGGTAAAACCAAAGCCGACACCCCTTCGAACAAGCCCAAGGCCCCTAGACCTCCCACTGCCCCCTCCAACCCCCCTCAAACCCTCCACCTACCACTGCCCTCCAGTCCGCCAAGAGCAGGGCGCCCAAGACGGCTCACCTGTTGCCAGGCGACTACACGGATCACACATCCGACCACCATTCGGCAAGGCTCAACACCATGACAAAGAAGCGTGTTTGGAAAGAGGTGATGGACAATGTTACTTAGACTAGACTTGTGGTTCTGTTTAGTCCCTGACTGCGCCTCTGGCTCTGTACACCCCCTGGCGCAATATAAATTTGATTTTTAAAAAAAAAAAAAAAAACCTATACTTGTGCCTGGGCCCAGGGTATGGGTACAGGTACCTCTGGAGATACCCCAGGATTACCCATGTCAATCACTACATACTAACCCTACCTGCAAACTTCAAGAGTGACCCTTACCCCTGTCTAACACTAGTTAGTTAAGATGTCTTCTAGTGGGCACAAACCCCAGATTTGGCTGATTCTATTGCACTGCACTCTTAAGGTGTTTTCATGTCTCCAAAGTCATATTTTTATATAAATCCTGTCTACTAACACTTTGTACACTAGAGTTTCACTCACAGCCAAAGTGTTACAAACATTTTCACACATTTCTTAATGGATCATGGGTCAATGGTAGTCAATGTAATAAATTATGAGGTGTTTTGAGTTAATGATAATAATGTAGCTATTTGATTGTAGCTTTGTGTTGTACATGACTTTAAGTTGTGACTGAAGCCTCAGTACAGCAGCAACTACTGCAGTCATTATCAGTGATGATTGTATGGGATACCTGCCAGTTCCTGGACTCTCATCAACCAGTTTGGTATGGATTTGTATCTTGTTGTGATTGACATATGCCCATCTCGAATGAGTCTAAAGGCACAGATAGGTTACCTGAACCTGAATATGTAGAATGCTGGTCATGGAGAGAGCGTGAATAAGAGGTAGGTGTTATTCTAGAATAAGCCTGCAAAGAATGTTGGAACTGCAATGACGGTGGTGGTGACAGAATGGAAATGTCAGAGCCTGGATAACAGGAAGGGGGAGGGGAGGGGGACAATGTCGCTATATGCACTGGACCAGTAGAGGAGGTTGCTGTCAAGGTGCTTCCTATATCTTCGTCTTCAGTCGTCACCGCTATACCGGTGAGGTGACCCGGAAGACTCGAGAATTCCTCGACTGACGAGCCAACAAGCGTAGTTCTACCATCAGGTTTCTCGGTAAGAGGTGTGTAGTCCCCAGGGCTGTGAGTCGGAGCTGGCTCATAACCATCTGTGATGGGCATCTCGGAGATGGAACGCGTGCGAGGTTTTCCCAATATTGGCCCAGCTTCGAGCTCTGATGAAGGTCCACCCATAGGGGCCGGGTCGTTGCGGTTATTTCTGATGCCTAGACGGTCTTTAAGGTCGCCTTTGACCCACATGTAACGAATTACGTCTTGGTCTTCCGGGGCGAATGACGTTTTGACAAACTTGACGAAGACGCTTGGGACTGAGAAATTGGGTCAGAAGACTACAAAAGTTGACGGTTGGCAATCTCACGCAACGCAATCGCCACAGTCAGAACCACAATGGCCCAGAAAGTAACATCTCCCCAGAGTCTTTGCACCTCATCTACGAAGTCAAAACTCTCGAAAAACGAATATATCACAATCCACAAGAACATCGTCAAGGAGGAACCAAGGATAATGACCCAAGTGATGAAGGTCCAACTGCTCGACACAGTGAGCCCAGAGTCAGAAGCAGCGTGTGGGGGTACTCACTAATGTGTATTTATTCCGACGTAGGTATTCGCCGTGACAATTGCTGCAACAGCTATCGTTGTCCCGAAGTCTGACAAAGATTCGATGGCTTTGCCGTTCCATGATACAGCGGGTCCAGCCGTCCACACAAAGTACGGGATATAGAACACAACCACTGACTGATACAGGCCGTCTAGCATGTACAGCCAAAACTTGGTCCGCGTGTATTCTAGTCCGCGGATCCCCCGAACATACAGCTGTGGAAATGCCATGGCCGCCTTGGCATTGATGTCTTGATCAAAAGCTTGGAGACAACGTCACCAGGTGAAGTAGAATAACTGTTATGGCAGCTTACCACCCAGGGCCATGACCGGTAACGACGTAAACAGAAGGTTGTACAACAGAATGAACGTGTATTCATAAAGGTAGGTCGCATCAAAGCTGAGGGGGCGTGAGGATGGTATGTGAGAAAAAGAGAAAACCTCACTTGTTGTATATAAGAAACCAAAACATCGCCAAAGTCCAGATCACGTTCTGAACAATAACGAACAACGTTCTTAGGCCGCCAGTGGTAATGTATCACAATACGACTTACGCACCTTGTAAAAAAAATTACTATGCATATCCGCAACACGACGATAGGACCAACGGCCGTGAACAATGAGCAATTTAGTCAGGAAGCGGAATTGGCCGAAGGCATAGTCCGCTGACATGGCAGCCTGTGATCCTTCCAGCCCATACAGTCCAACACCGATGTTTGCCTCTTGAATCATTGCAACATCGTTAGCACCGTCACCAATCGACAGTGTCATCGCATCTCTACCCTCCTTGACCAGTCTAACAGTGAGCGCCTTTTGTGCAGGTGACACTCGGCAGCAAACGACTGTCTCGCATTGCGTGCCGAGATTCAAGAACAAAGGCTTCAATGTAGGGTCAAGTGCATACCGAAGGGTATCCCCGTCAATGACCACCGCAAAGGAAGCCTTGGCATTTGACGAGAATCCACGCCTACTTGGATCCCATGACGGTGGCCCCAGGACGGAGGCAATCTTGTTCAAAGCAGCTTCTAACTGTACCCGAGTTCCGTCAACTGCGTCCGCAGATAAGATCATAACCTCCATGTCGTTTTTCAACAAGTTGCAGCTGAACGCTGGGACGACTTGAGCAGACGCAAAGAGATTGGAGGGTTAGAAGACGTACCAATTTCGATCGCAGTCTGGACTTTGTCACCTGTGAGAATCCAGAGCTTGATTCCGGCAGCGTGGAGCCTTTCAATTGCTTCAGGTACACCCTCCTGTAGCTTGTCTTCCAGGGCAGTCGCGCCTAGGACATGAAGGGAGTGCTCTACCAGAGCGCAAGCTTTGTCGATTTTCTCGTCGCGGTCCTTAATTGACGAAGCTGCGGCATCGTAGACCTGGGACCATTCAAGGTATTCTTCGTCCGACATTGACCTGTACGCGACGCACAACGTGCGTAACCCGCTATTCGCGAAACTGTCCATATCTTTCGATGTCTTCTCTTTGAGTTCAGTGTCGTGATCTTCTGCGAGACGTTCGTAGATAACACTATCTGCGCCCTTGCAATATAATTCAATCTGGCCTCGAGGATTTCGTACGATAACACTCATTCGCTTGCGTGTGCTGTTGAACTCGAGAACCTTGAGAAGGACATAGCTCTCTGGTTGGCCCATCACCTCGATATCAATCCTCTCGCGGCTTTTGCCAATAAATGGGAAACCAACGTCCCGTGCTGTCCCAACAAGTGCTGACTCGTCGGGAGATTCTGCTTTGTATTCCAGTAAGTATGGTTGTGTCCTGGATCTGGCTTGTCCGCGAGGACAGTGTGGCACACAGAGAGTGCACGGAAAAATGAGATGATGTGAGTGCGCTGCCTCCCTGATCGATCCGTAAGGTCTTCGGCGAGTTTCGTCGACACCAGTGTCACTTTATCCGGCTGTACGTAGTGGTTTTTGAAACCCTGGGCCAGTTTGTGCTGCATACGTTGGCGGAGCTCGGCTATCCGAGTAAATTGCTCCTCTGGATTTGGTAAATCTGCTCGGCCTTCCCGTCGCTCGGCGCCACGTTGTGCTTCAGTTATAGCCTCGCCGTAAGTGACTCCATTAATCGAGCACTTTTGAAACTCCATCACATTTTGGGTTAAAGTTCCTGTTTTGTCGGAGAAAATATACTCTATCTGACCGAGATCATCAGATAGGTTCCACGTTTTGGGAACGCATGGCGAGTCCAGGGGCTTGTAATACATATCAATATCCTGGGAGATAAAAAATGCTTGAATGGTCTTGACAATTTCGATGGAGATGTACAAGGAAATAGGGACGATGTTCTGAAACGCAATGAGGCACGACCTACGCCACAGGTTAACGAAAGTTATTCAAGAAACATACATACTTACGCAAATGTGACGAAGGCGTCCACCACGCCTGAAGAACTTGGATTCGAATCTGCTTCGAACACCGCCGCACTGGTGCCAGCATGAGAGTCGAAAATGCCATTTAGAATCGCGGCAATGGTACACATCAGGATAAGGACGACGAAGTTGACCAGTACATTAAAGTTAGTTTCCTTCTCAATCTTTGATCGTTTAGAGGGCGTGTCGCCTCCATTGAGCATTATCTTCGTGTTCTTCCCTGTAAAGACTACTAGACCAATGACCCACGCAGTATTCCGAACTGAGCATCCACGAAGCAACATCTCGTTGATCGTGACTGGTTCACTTTTCGACTCGCCAGAGTTTCGATCTTGAAAGCGTAGCACGCCATTATAAAGATATAGGTTGGGGTGTGGAGGTTCTGAGTCTAGGACGAAGGACGAGCGCTCGATATCTTCTTCGGAGAGTATGTGCGACGTGGCGTTGATAGCTTTGCGTGGTTTAAGATTGGTTTCTCCATCAAGGTTCTTAGTCTCGAGGTAACACAAACCCTCTGAGTCGGACGTGGAAAGAACGATAATGTCGGCTGGAACCTGTTCGTTGTCGCGAAGAAGGACAATGTCGCCGACTTCGAGCTTCTTCCAAAGAGTACGCTCCCATCGAGCAGAACCCGAGATACGCTTTGACCAATTGACAACTCCGGATGATGAGGAAGCGGCGAAAGTGGTCGTTGAAGCATTCCTGACCAGACTCTGGTCTGATGCTAAGGACGGCTGAGAGGGATCGTTGCTGATGAACGGGGGGTATGAATGTGAGTCGACGCTTTGAATGTCTTCGGGATGCCTTCCCTGGCCATCGCTGTCCATATTCCGGCCACTTGATTCGGCTTCACTTGCCCGTATGCGAACTCCTGTGCGGTTGAGTATAATCCTCGGGCCTTCACTCGCCTCCCTTTCCCTCAGTTTACGGACACCTTTGGTCACGCGGCCCGGTGAGTTCACTCCAAGTAGTTTTTCAAGCCAGTTTCGGGGATCCTTTGGTTGGTTTACGTTGCGCCAATTGCCGAGTTTGGTTGCGGCTGACGTGTTTACCTCCTCGTCTAATGTTGCTCGACGGTAATCTTCTACTGCATCTTTGATAGCAGTCACAGCGAGGATGAACATGAGGGGCAGTGCCGCAGTTTGTGGCGACACTGCACCAAAGATGGAGAAAACTGAAAGTGGTTGAGTTTTAAGCGTCCTATAGCCGAGCTGAATCAACAAAACACAAACCCTGCAGAACGACAAGTACCAGGAAATACAGGTTTGCAACCTATGACCATTCAGTTCAAGCAGAGAACAGCATAGCAGAAAGCATACCGTCTGAATTGTTCATAGAGGTTCTTGGGAACAAATGTCATAATTGTGTACTCTACAATGCCTGAGATGGTGCAATACGGTATCAGAGACCCAACTCACTGGTAGTTTTCACTTTATTTCTTGCATAACGTTGTATAGGCTCTCCTTGTCGATCCACCTCTATCGCAGACAACGGCATGTTAACATAGACGTTTCTTCTCCTGCCACTAATCTGAACTGTCGACGCATCTGGGGCCGGAGTTTCGTGCTCGGGAGATTTCGTTGATTTGGATCGGAAAAATGTGGAACGTTTGTTTCTAACTGATCGTCTGCGCTCTGCGCGTCGTTCAGAGGCGATGGACTCGGCTATTGTTGAAGCAGCGGTGCGAACGGTGCGTAGGCGAAGGTCTTGGTCAACATTAGTATCATGGTCATCGGCTTCAAGTTGGTCAGGGTGTGGATGACGACGTCGTTTAAAGAAGGACATCGATTCAAGTGTTGAGTGAGACGGCAAGTACCCACGGTAAGGCTACTAGGTACAGAGAGGAAGGAGGGTTGTGCAGCGTTGCCTGGACTGTCACGGCGATACCCAGCGGCCAGGGTTAGCGCCGTGCTCGGCGCCGAGCTTGCTAAGCGTGCTTGTTTACGCTTCTGAAACTTGCAAGACGCACTCCCATCACTTTCTTCTCTATACCCTTACTGTAATGTCCTCTCACGGAATTGCGACAGTCGGACCCCCATGAGGAGCTAGTACTGTACTAAAACTATGGTCGCGGGGGAGAGTTCTATGCAGAGGTCAGACTCTTTATAAGAGAAGTGTATTTCATCATGCTCTACTCCATTGCAGCCCGACCCGGCATAGCAACCAGTTCAAGTTCACGTAGATCAGTATACGGCCATGACGGATACTCGGAGCACCACGGAGTTACGATTTTAGTCTGTCTTTTTTTTGCATTGATGATTGTTACGTCAGTGCTATGCCGGTAATTATAGAGCAAGAGAGTTCTATGACGTTGTTAGCAAGTGGTTGTTAGATGTTTGAAAAAGTCAGAAAACGGTACTAATAACAAAGATCGTCGGTCTCAGCGTCTTACAAAGACTCGGATATGCGCATTCAGAACGCATACGACACAATTACTAGTATAGGCAGAACATGAGCTGTATACGAGAACCGTCGGTAGCCTGGCTAGCAAGGCGCTTCAAGTTATCCCAGTCAATCTTGCTGGCGACAAGCCTGACGTCACACTTCCTTTTGAGTTGAAGCGCTCGCCGCCATCAGCATCCGACTAGGACTCGGAGTCGGCAGTCTTACTGTGGGCTAAGGCAGACCTGACACGTTTCCGTGTCTCTTACAACAGAATCCCTCCTGATATCATGATCAACTCGAGACTCCCTTACCTTGTCCACTCAAATGTTGGCCTGTACGGGAATTATTTTGTTCATCGCCTACGGTCGATCTCGGGCACTTGAACAAAGCGCCAGAGTCTATGACTGTATTAGATTACGTGACGGATACAACCTGCCAGTGAAGACCTGTGACTTCCCTCTCGCACTAGGTGCAGGTGGCATGCTTACGACAAAGCGGAGGGCACCGCAGATGGGACACATTTGAATCAACACACGAAATGATATCGCAAGCATATGGAGGCTACGTTATGCCCAGGGGTTCAGGTCGTCCTCTAAGTCATAACGATTCGTTGATACCTTCACTTGCCCATATGGCTGTAACCGTGCAATATCCCCAAAATCAGCCCCAGCTTCGGTATTCGCCTCCGTCTCTGTACTCCGATGTAGGCACGAGAAGTGCTTGCCTCCCTCTTACCCCGTTCATTTCCCTCTGCCACCCCCTCGCGGCCGACACCCCCAACCAATCGTTGATATGCTTGCTCTGTGGCACTTCGTGGTTGGGATTCTCCTTGTTGATGCCCACGTATTACAGTGGGTTCCACGGTATTGGGGTCCCCCAAAACGAGATCAATCGCGTCAGGTCGCGACACAGGGTTGAAGGGGCTTGTCTCTGCGGATAATGAGTGAGGGGATACACCTGGGACGGCGGGCGATGGCACTATTTTCGACCCAGATCGTGGTGCAGAAGCGTTTGTCCAACGTGGTTGCAGGTCAGAAACCTCGCCAGCCGGTCGGTGACATGCTCCGGATGAATGACTGAGACGGATGTTGAAGGAGTATGCGATCTATCCTGCTGTAATCTCGATACGCTGCCGGTGACGGATCCATATGAGGTGACGACATAGGCCCGACGGCCTTCATGGTTAGAAAACCACGCGCTACGTTCGTCGCTGAGAATCCGCTCCTCTTCTTCCCACATTTCCGCACGCGCAAGCTCGGAGCTAGCGTCAATACATGGATAGTTGTAGTCCCCAAAAAGGTACTTCCGGCTGCCTAAAAACAGATCTTCGTCATCGGAATCAAGATCGCCGAATGGCAGATCAAAACCGATGGCAACTGGTGCAGGGAGACTTGGGCTTCGAAACGTGCTCTGCTTCTTCGACAAGGAGGGGCGTAGAAACACCGCCTTCGACCGATCGGTCCAAGTGACTTGGACTTGCAGGTTGAGGTAACCAATACTTTGTTTGTCCTCCGCGAGAGTAGCGAAGTCCCGCGCGAATACGACGCTCGCGACCAAGACCCTGATGCATGTGTCCTTCACTAGGCTCGAATTCGCGATAATCCATGCCCTGGCCATTCAACGTGGCACGGGCATCCCAGAGAACATCTTTGAAACCGAACGCATCCCGGAAAGCGTAACGCACGGGCATACGTCCAACATATGCCAATTTCTTGTCTATATAGTCCCGATGAGAGAATGCCACTAGATGCGCAATAGCGAAAATTGGCATCTCGAGACAGATTAATGAGTCGGTGAGACCGAGCGATATGTGCTCTTTGTCTGTGTATGGGCCCAGCTGCTTGATTGCGCCAACAGAAGCCAGAAGAGATACTCCAGTGGCTTGCCAGAATGAAAAGAATAATATTCCTTTCACACAAAGGAACTTGGGCATAGGGCTGTGTGCGTAACTATGAGGACGATCACAATATACAGGATCTGGCACCGACCGAAATGGGTTGAGGTCTTCACTGATGGACAACCAAAACATGGCCAAGCAGTACAAGCTCAAACAGATACTAGCGTTGTACACGATGCTGACATAAAGGTACCCAGAGTCTGCACGGAATTCGCCTTCATTATACCTTCCTGACGCTTTCAGTACAAGTGAAGTGATCGCCAGCAATGGCTTGATCTGAACATATTCTCGAAGACCTTCAGACCCGCCACTTCAGTAGAGGAAATATGACACATACGAAGGATTCCTCGTTTTAAGAATAAGAATGTGTAAGGGTCGCTGACATCTAGCTCGCGTTGGAACATATTCATCGGGAAAGGGGGAACTTTGGCTTGGCGGCCTTGCACAAGGATGAGTAGTGAGCGCTCGCCGCCAAGATATCCAAGCAATAGTTGGAAAAAGCAATAAATTACGAACGCCTGAGAAAGCGATTGTCATACGGTGGTAGTAGAAATCAGTGTGACGTACCTCATAGATATCCCGGATAGCATCAATTACGAAAGCAGCCTCCAGTGAAAAAAGGGATATCAGAGAAGATACCGCGTATATTGGACCATTAACATGATACGAACGACCATCCTGGTAGAAGGCAAACATTGAGTAACGTTTATGGTCAGTTGAGAGATCAGAGGGCCACAACCCCACCGGGATCCATTTTACGTACTTATCGACTTACCGTTGTAACATTGGCCGGCGATAGTTCTTCAAATGCATGAATATCGAAGTGGCAGACACTGCGGTAGAAACGGCGGTAGCAAATACAGTGACACTCAATATAGCAGGGTGAAGGGCAGAGCCCGATCCGCTGCCAATCTTGTCGTCGTGTGCCGAAGACATAGGGTTTCCAGAGACAGGCATAACTGCCATTAAGAATATTGTCAACTGCTTCGGAGTTGGTATTACTGGTCAGTGCGGTCAGCCCCCTGGAAACCGCACGTCCGCAGTCACCCAGCCGGGCCGTTAACTGCAAGATGACCCGTGGACTCCGCTACAGCAGTAGCTTGTACAGTGCTTAAAATCAATGAATCATGACGGTTGTACCCTGTGTCAGCCTTAGTGGGTCTCGTCAAGTCGTGTCATTAAGACGTTTCCATTTCAGCACCGCTCACCTGCATCATAAAAATACCCGCTCTTCGTTCACTTGTGCCCTCTCGATCAGGAGTGGACCCTCCGCACCGGTTAGTATCCATTTTTTCATCCCCAGTTGCTGTCTTCACCACGTAGGCAGGACGCACCACCGATATCCTTGTAACAACACTACCGACCTTTTTTACCAATGGGCTTACTTCACGAAGCGACGTTTCACCGTCTTCGTTGCCAGAAGCTCATCTCACCGGAGCGAATTCAAGCGCAGACCGAGTCGATTCTACTTATCAAGCAGTTCCTTTGTACAGCCCTTCCATTCGCCTTGAGTACACACACCCAATGGCTGTCCCCGCTCCACTACCTCAAAGCTTCCACGTTGAAGGTTGTTTTTCAAGCTTCTATTTTCTCGTCCTGATAGATGATTGACCACGCGCGACATTAGGGCTACCACTGTATCTTGCGTCGGCAATGTTCGTGCGACATACGCTCAATGCATTATATGCCGACCTAGGCGTTGAGTTATGTACGCTCAGGCGTTGGTCGCCTTCTCGCGTCCCCTCACAATTCCACCCTCGCGAACTGAGCATATCTCTTGGTCTTCTTGTTTTTGGGCGAGCCCGCGTGACGGGCCAGCTAGCTGAATGGCAGGTGTACGTATATACTTTTCTTGTCCAATGTCGTTCCGTGCTCAACTTTGATCAGCAACTCCACGTACACCTTTGAACCCAAAAATGGCCTCATCAGTCGCCATATTATCGATTCGATCCTCCCCGCACCTCACGATGCTGCTCTTGATCTCTTACGTAGAGCACTTGACACAGCCAGTACTGGCCTGATGATATCCAGTACTTGTCAACTTGGAGAGCCCACCACTAGCAGATGCCTCGTCTAGTATGGCCTTCATCTTAAAGCCGGTTTGCGACACCTCACATACAAAAATGTAACATAACTCTCATGAGATCAACCTAGAAACACTATAAGGAGATTGTGTCTAAAAGCCAGCGAGGACCGGTATGCTAGGGTCTAAATATATGAGAGGGAATTTAATTGGAGTCTCAGCCATGGAAAAGAATTGAAGGGGTATAACGTGTCGTTTCGGTCCTTGACAGTAAAATTTAATCACACCATGGGAGGGGCACAGTAACTTTCGAGGCAACGCAAAGTACCTGTACAGCGTAAGACCAAAAAAAGCTTTGATTATCCAACAGACACCTACTTCACCGATGTACATATTGGTACAAGCCTTATTCAGCTGCTGGTTGTTCTCGTGGAATACTTTACGTTTGATGTGGTACATGGAGGTTACGATATCACAGTCTTCACCGGCCTTGACGACATGAGTAGTGGTGCAGTCTTCGTCATGTGTCCCCAAGCACAAATGTTGACCCGGAATCAGATTTGTGCAGCCTTATCAATGTCGGGGTTGAGAAGGAAGAGTTGATAGCTATGGATGGGTTAACAGACATCGGAGATGAACACCAGCTGCATACGCACGTGGGAACATTTTGGGCTGCAGATATTTTGTCGCAGAAATCACCCGGCTGAACGATGTATGTGCGGGTACACTGCGAATCGGACATAGCCAGGGCTTTCCCCACTTAGAATCATGGGAACGTATCTAGGGGGCAGTCTAATGGCTTACCGGGAACAATGGAAGAAAAAACGAACAGGGAAATGAAGGAGGAAATATGCATCTCTACAAATGAGGGGGTCCGAAGGAAGTTGACAGGGCAAACGAGTGTGGGTCAAAGGAATGGCTAGCCTCGGCCGTACGGGGGAATGACAAGTGTTAAAGGTGATGGGTTACCCCTACCGACTCGATGTTGAGATATTTGTAGTCCGAAAATCAGCCATCCGAAGTGGCCGTCACCTTGACAACTTCAGATAATTCGCCCGCGGCATTAGTCGGCTACAGGAGTACTAATTGCATCTGATAATGTCGTGACAAATATAGGTAACTTAGTAAACATTCATGAACCCATAGGGAACGCGCCCGGGACTGACTGTCGTCGACGCTCTGGATGGTGGAAGTAGGTTCCATATCGCGTTGTCGACGACCCACCAACGTTCTCTATGGCCGAACTACCAGTCGCCCCTTCACCGTCTTCAGAGACAGCCGAATCCGGCAATACTTGAGAGCGTCCTGAAACATCCCCGCTCCCATAGTCGTCATCTGAATCACTCTCCACCCCTTCAAGCCAGATCCCATCCTCTGGTAATATTATGACACCAGAACCGAAGTCGTAGCTTAACCTGTGGTTGACTGTGTGGTGTGCTTGGGATGGGCTTGACGGACCAGCTATCGACTCCTGCCATGGATTGTTAGTCATATCTCTGCTTAATTCTCCCGAACCTTCCATGGTATTTTGTCCATTGGTTGGAGTACTTCTCGAAACTCCCCCGCCCCTTCGAACAACACTGTATCGTTTACGTAAGGATAGGACAACTGCTTGATCGGCCTTCCACCCAGGACGATTTGTGTTGTAAGTATTGACCAACGTTTCACCTTTTTTGAGAGGAAGCCATGGCTGAGGTAGTAAACCAGTCAACGCGGGGTGTCCGTAGCGTTTCTTTCCCGTGCTAGGAACGATTAGTTGTCATGAACCACACGTAAGTTTCACGCGTACTTGAGCACGCCGTTATACCAGTTCGCCATCGGTGGTTGCGACTGCACAAAAGGGCATTTGTCAATTTGTCTCACCCGCAAAGAATGAAACGTACGTAATCTGTATGATCATCCTCCGGGGCTACGTAGAATACGTCGTCATTTTGGGCATATCTACGTCTGCTAAGATTACTAGGGACCAATCAGCGGAGGCGATCCGCATGTGAAGGAATGGAAGGACCTTTGGGACCAAGTCACTGGATGCCCCGCTCGCAAGCGTACGACGTCTTCCGTCTCTTCTCCGCGCTGTACCTCGAACGCCGCACTCAAGTTGACGTATTTGCTGAGGCCATGAAATGAACTGCTGATGTACACCGACCAGGCCACCGTGAACACGATCAGAGGTGCAACAAGAGACGAGAGCACGAAAGATCCCTTCAAAACAAAATTTCCAGACATGAATACGAGGAAGACGACAACGCCCCATATGAGACGTGTGAAGGTGAGGGGCCAAGCTTGCCCTTGGGACTCGTAGGGTTTATAGAACACTGCATCAATAATCAATGTAGCGGACTAATAAGGGGTTGGCTGTGTGTTTACTTACCAAAAAGAAGTTTGTATTTGTATACGAGATACGCGACACCAAAGTAAATGGCGCCAAATATCAAGATGAGTGGTTGAGCAATGCTATACAGGAGAGTAATCACAAATATCAGGATGGCTTGGGGATATACACTGCCGTAGTTGATCACGGGGGGCGCGTTCAGTTCGGCAAAGTCTATCCGATAAGTTTAGGTCACAACGAGGTCCCTATACAAATGGACGATGCACTTACCTCTTGGGGTCCGGGTTATCAGCAGGCGAAAAAATAATCGAGGGATGATGATGCCCAAGTTAAGAAGTTGCAGCGGCATGATACCAAGCCCTAAAACGACTTTTAACTTCCCATCGAAATACAAGGCACAGGTAACCCACCTTGTAGTATGACATAAGAGAGGAAAAAATGTCTATTAATACGTGAATATCAGCGCTCAACTGATATCGGAGAAACTTTAGACCTTGCACGCCCCATTTGGAGAGCTTGGGCAAGCTTCTCAGGGATTTTTGCCGGTGAGTTGGCGAGGTCCCGCACAAGTTGCCAATACGTGCTTGCAAGCAGGAAGATAAACACGACATTAACGAGCAAGAACAGGAAGTATCTGCAAATCATAAGATCGCCCCGGTCGATAAGGAGTGGATTTTCAAGCGCACTTTTTCATGAGGGAATACTCGACCAAACTCCGGGCGGAAAATCCCTGTACATAAGAGAGAGCTGGGTCAAGTCAACGAGGCGGGCCTATGTCGCAAGGAAAGCACCAAACCTTCCAGCACAAATGGCAAGAGCGCATTGACCGTAGTCATTGCTACAGACGGCAACGAGTTCTGCACAAGGGCACGAATCTTCTCATTACTATCGATAAGACGGCCTAGCCAAGGCATGGTCTTCTTGATCTCTTTATAGCTAAGTAAGCTCGCCAGGCCGGTGATTGGTATGACCCAAAAGAAGAAGAGGAGTATGAGCGAGGCTAGAACTATCACGTCACGCAAGCGACGTGAACGGGTTGAATGACCCATATTTGCCCACACAATGTCACGAGGCTCCGGAGCGAGCCGGGTCTCCAGCTGAAACGGCGTAGATGCATGCACGGTCTGGGAGGCAATTTGCTACATCCACGGTCAGCGGCAAAGCGGAAAAAATGACATGAAATCACGAACTGCACTAGTCATTTTTTCAAACGTAATGAATCCTACATCCACAGGTTTGAACCTTCCCGTGCGACGATGACGTTTGACGGCTTCATCCGCCTCCAAAAATCGCTTTTCGAGGTGCTCGATGGCGTCTACACGTCCAGAAAACCATCCGGGACGTAATGTCGGTCGCTGATGATGGGGAACTACAAGGCGATTGGGACCTTGCGCCTCGGTTGATGCCAGATCTCCATCCCCAATTATCGCGTGGTCTGAGGGATCATATGCTTCTACGGTACTCGGATTGCCGACATATTGAACCCAAGCAGCCTCCAGTCTGAGCAGTGCGCGCGTTCGTTCTTCAATGAGGCGTTCCAGGGAGCTCAGTTCGCGACAAATGCTGACGCTCTCGACACTCAATTTCATGTTCTCGAAGTGTTCGGCGAGTGCCCTCTCGGAACGCAGATGAGGCGGAAGACCAGTCACCATGACTGTGCGCGCAGCGATAGAATGCACGAGCTCTAGCGAGAAAAGTTGTCGGGTCTTTATGAATCGCTTGTAGTTCAGGAAGATGAAGCGCAGGGAAAGGAGAGTAAACAAGTATGTGAAAATGAGGTGGAGAGAGAGATATGAGTTGACATCGGATATCAAGTCAAACCAATCTGTTTCTTTGCGCGGTAATTTGCCTTGAGGTTGGAGCGTACGCCAATCCGGGTCATCGTCATCTTCATCTCCGATACCAATGTTATTCTTTGAAAGAGTTAACGAGTACTTTCTTGGGCAGCAATATACATACCTTGAGGTTAACGGGCATTAAGATCGCAACAGCAAAGACCGAGCATAACGAGAAAAGATAGAATGACATCTTGAAAAAATTCAAGAGCTAGACAAAGTCAGATAATGTACGTCACACGACCCGACTTAACGTGACATACTACAGCAGCGTCGAGACCAACGATCTGAAGCACAGTGTACTCGGATGTTCTCAAGGTAGGAAGAATCCAACCAAAGAAAGCACTATGTGCGTGTGCCTCATGCGGGGAAAACCCTGTGGTGTGGTCAGGGTAAAATCATTTGCATGATTACGGGAGGGCAAGTACCCTTCAGTTTAGTCCTAGGCGCAAAAAGGAGAGGCCATCTCTTCCGAGAGTAAGAGAAGACGAGGAAGGCGACCAGGCCGATAGACGATGAAATCATTATCTGCGTTGACAGCCAGGGGCCTTCATACTTTACTAAAGAAGAAAAGAATGAATCAAAATGATAGAGATAGATAGACCAAAAAGACGGACGGGTGGGAGGGGAACCAGGTGGTGGTCCGGTTGTTTCATTATATGCAAATGCCATGGTGGGATCGACGGGGAAAACGGTGAATCGAATGCAGTCGCGGCCACGGAAGGCATTTGACACGCGCCGTCTGCCGCCAATATAAGTAACGCGGCCCGTAGCCGAAGAACATCACACGCACCGTGACAATGGTCAGTTAACGCAAGTCCCAATCATACGTGTCTTTGACAACCTGTTCCAATATCCCAGAACACAGATTTTCTCACAGATACATCAGCACCCCGATACGCTTATGAATCTGATGATGAAGATCAGTTCAACCCCCTCTCCGGAGGCTCATTACCGAGGACTGCACGTGTCTCCATTCAAGGCCATTCCCGTCCAGAAAAAACTGCGGGAACTGTCATCATTGCATCTGGGGAGGCTGGAAAGGCCTGGGCCCAGGGTGCACAACTCGATGAGCAGCGTGCATCAATTGTTGTAGATAACTCTGTGGTACGTCGTCTATCCTTCCTGGCACTTGTCATCTAGGTTGTAATAGTGACGTACATAGATTGGCTTCGTTTATTTTCCTCCCTGGTCAGACGCGACGATTATAGTATCCGAGACGTTGGAGACTCTACCTACATGGGCGATGCATCCATACGCCGAGGCTGTCATCAGCTTCTACAAGCCCACTCGGTAAGTTATGTTCTTTCCCGCCCTTTAGCGAGGCTAATGTCAGCTGGAGGCTTTTGCTTCTGGATGTGTATCCGACACCTCTATATATTAGTACCGAGCGACTCGAGGTTCACTATGCTCCCGTGCGCTACTTACGAACGAGTGGAACGACAGCACCTGTAAGCTCGTGGTATGTTATGTCAATGTTTCTGATCGTCCCGCATCAGGATCCCACTTTCATGCCGTTTTCACCCCCCAACCTCATCCAAGCGACCTGTGCGGCTTTTGCATCTATCGCAATGCTCTCAGCCACGGAAATTATACTCCTTTTCTTACCTTCACGCCACATGCCTATCCCTCAAGGAAATGACATCTCATTGTCCCCATACACCTCCGGGGACATGAATAACTCTATCTGGTCGGGAACTATAATGCGACGGGTGCACATGTGTTTGACACAAGACTCTGCAACAAATGACCCTGCGCCTTGGCAGGGAGGGTCGGTTTTCTTGAAGCAGTCAGAGATCAAGCGACGTGGTGATATCGGTGACGGGGGGATGTACATATAAATTCTTACCAATTAACTTGGTTTATGCTGTACTGTGTACTGTAAATTTAGGTTTAGCAACGAACTAGATCAGCTGACCTGAACTGAAGGTCATCACAAACTGTCCATTTGTGGCAACCTTTCTTTAACTTACTCCCCTCGTTACGTCTCAAACAGCCATGGTAAGTGCCTACGATGCCTATATCTCTGGCATCAACTTACGCCATCCCGGAAGAGTGACAACGCAGGTCGGGTCGGGTCCAGCCTATGCTTTGTTAGCACAACGCTCATACCTCATAGAGTATAAGGAGGCTTTTGCCCTCTTTGACAAGAAGGGTACTGGAGCTGTACCCCGTGAAACAATCGGAGATCTTTTACGTGCACTAGGACAGAACCCCACTCAGGCTGAGGTCGCTGATATTGTAGCAAGCGCCCCGAGAGATGGTGAGTATGTCCCAGCTCATTGCTCCCATCTCACTTTCTTTCCTTGTAGTCGACTACAAAACGTTCTTAAACATATTGAATCGACCGGACGGCTTTAAACCCGCGGGAACCCCCGGTACTTGTTCAGAAACATGACATTAGAGACACTCACCAAGTCGCCTTACATAGAGGAGTTCATTCGTGGTTTTCAAGTTTTTGACAAGGAGGGAAATGGTTTCATTGGCGCAGGTGAGCTGCGGTATGTGTTGACTCAGCTCGGGGAGAAAATGTCCGATGAGGAAGTGGATGAACTTCTGAAAGGGGTGCAGATTGGCGCGTGCGTTTCTTCTTTCTATATCACTGGAAAATGACTAAACTTGCAGCAGGGATGGTAACGTGAACTATGAGTCATTTGTACGCACAATCCTCAGCCAGTGATTGACACCTTGTGGTGTCTGCTTTTGAATAGCGACATACCCATATTATCATGAATATCAGTAAAGACTTGTACTTTGACTTTGCCTCCGACGAGACATCTCGAAACAAACACCATCATTCGCTCTTCTCAGTATCGTAACCATCCTCATCTTTCTCTTCTTCCTCGCAAACCATTTCCACAACAATTTGGCCCCCGTTTTCTAGCCCTATATCTGTCAAACGAACAGCGGACTTCCAAGGAATGGCTTGACGGGGATATGCCGTGAATAAAGAGAAACCCCACCAAACCTCGACGGGTTGCCCTGATGACAGTATAAGTTCCCGCAGGTTGTTTTCTGCGTAGGACGCGTCAATCTCCGGTTCAGCTACATTAGCGGGGGTAAAGTGCGCATCAACCAAACAGTAGAGAGAAGTGACTGTTGAGTTGCGCGGAACCAATCGTATGAGGCGTTGACCATCTGGCAAGCGAATAGTTATACGGATTGGGTCCACAATTGGTGGTTCTTCAAGTGGAACCAACAGTTGTCGAAACTCTCGTCGCCAGTGATTTCGCGCGTCGGAAATGCGGGTGTGGGCCTCGTCTGCCGCACGCTGGCGCTCCATTGCAGCCTTCTCGAACTCTGCGGTCCGTCGCGCTTCTTCAATGCGACGTGCCTCCTTTTCCCGATCGCGACGGGCGCTCTCCCGAAACGCAGCATCCTGTTCTTCACGGAGGGCACGGTCACGACTACGCTCTGCTGCAGCAAGCCGAAGACTGTCTAGGAACGGCGTGACACGAGGAAGTAACTGAAGCACAATGTGATTGGTCAGCGAGCGAGCGCTTGTCGGCGCTGTCAGTGGGATTGCGGGACCCTGATGCCGAGATAGAATGGTAAGCGAGGGCAGTGAGGAGGATCGTGACGATGTGCCCATGAAGGCAGAAGAACGGGGGGGTTGTAATGCAATGAAAGCCACAAATGGGAAGGTGGTAGTTTGCAGCTTTTGTGCGGCTACGTCCTTTCGTAAGGGAAGAATGTTAAGAAAACAAAACGAAAATGCTCACCACTCCAAGCCTCGCGCTCACGAACGTCGCCACCCCAGACAATGAATCTGTGCTTCTGAAGGAGTTCAACAAAGGCAGGGTCCGTTAAGGTACGCCTATATGATGGTTAAAAGGGAATGGGCTAGAAAGCAGAAGGCTAACCGTTTGAAGTCTGGAACGTCATCATGTTCACTGCTAACCAAGATAATGCAACCAATGCGTATCTCTGACTGGCATAGACGTAGAATTTCGTCATAGCTGCCAAGAGTAAAGTCTGGTAAAAGTCTTGGAGAGCTGGGGCCTAGTCTATTGCGAAGGTCACCGGTTTTCAGTTGAGAGGTGGAAGGGCCAGCATCAGAAGCTGGAGTTGCACGACTGAAACAAGAAGCGCCTGTTTCTTCCTCGAGGCTACGGACCCAGCGATCGGAGACTGTATAAGGGTCGGAGCGACTTGAGGGCCTCGAGACAAGGGGACGGTAAAAGTTCAAGGATGAAAATGGGACACGCGGAAGGGGGATACGTAGTGTGTGGAAGATAAACCGGATGACACTTGCTAGGACGTGAAACGGGAAGGTCAAGATTGAGGACAACATAGCCAGGAGGCACGTAGGCACGGCGTCGTCAGTCACCTGTACCTGATGATTATGTCAGTAACACGCTCCCGTGACCCCCGATAACTGCTAAGTGTTAAGTGAGACATGGACGCGTTCACCACCCTCTAGCTCAGCATATGCCACCCTCAGCAAAGCCTTCCACTGCAGAAGAGGATGCTTTTATGGCAAAACTTCTTACGGAACCCCCGGTGACTCCTACCCGTCATCGAGGGCTTCCCTCTGACAAGCCCAGTACTACGTCTGATCCTAGACATCACCTCTACTCAGCAGGGCAAATTAACCTTGAAGAGCAGACCTCTGGTTGGGACTGGGATTCCCTGTCTGACTATGTCCAACCCCCAAGAAACCCTGTGATTCGCCCAGGAAAACAGGTCGAGCCGACTCTGATCACCAATTGCTGTCTCTCCCCGTTGCATCAAAATATATCCCCGATCCCTGTACGAGATGTTTGGTGAAAACTGTAACGGATAAATGGAATGACTGTGTGCGTGAGAAGGTGAGAATGCTACTCCGCATTATTGAACATCAAACAAACACATCGAATAGCACATCTTGGCCGCGACCGAGCCCGGGCTCGAACAACGGAACATAGTATTGAGGGACGATTGGGTGTACACGAACATCCACGAAGGTAAGGTTGAAATCTAATCTTACCGCATGTCTCTTATACTCGAGTAGGTGACGTGCTCAACATTGTCGGACTATTTGACACCTCGCCGAACGGCAAGAAAACTATCACGGTGACA
This sequence comes from Lactifluus volemus, assembly GCA_022376515.1. NCBI lineage: Eukaryota > Fungi > Basidiomycota > Agaricomycetes > Russulales > Russulaceae > Lactifluus > Lactifluus volemus. Next base: position 37,688 of record WTXI01000016.1, read on the forward strand.
AATCTTGAGAATCTGCTCATTCATCATCCCGACACACTCCTCACACCATCTCTGCTTGCCTCTGCGCCAAATTGTCATCGTAAGCCCCTAGTCACCGCCCTTGTTCGAGCCTTAAGCCCCCCAACTCCGGCTCTCGTGTACGGCACAGTACTACACGACGTCTTTCAACAATGCCTCCGGGAAAGGCGATGGGATGCGTCATGGATAGAGGCTCGTGTGGATGCCTCTTTGTCAATGGTTTTCGGCGACCTTGTGCGTGCTGGTGTCACACTATCAACTGCTAAGGATGAGATACTACATCGTGCTGTTGGGGTCGAGACCTTCGGGGAGCGGTACATTGGCAACGAGCCTAAGGTAGCTACTTCAACTCCATGCGTACTGGGTGCTTATGATTGCCTTCCAAGCCTGAAGCTATATTATCAGATACTCGGGCAGCTCGCGGGAAAGATGCGTTATTAGCAATCAACGTACTGCACGATGTCGAGGAAGACATCTGGTCCCCAACCTATGGACTCAGGGGAAAGGTCGATGCGTCGGTACAGGCCATTGTTGTCCGTGACCTGGGTTCGTCATCTAGCCACCCAGCTCCCTTCGAGATAAAGACCGGCCGTGCCGTCGCGGGGCTCGAACATCGCGCCCAAACTATGTTGTACACTCTTTTGATGCAGGAGCGCTATGGTGAACCTGTGGATCTCGGTTTACTGTACTACACACAAAGTGATGAGGTGATATCCGTTCCTGTTATCCGACAGGAACTACGCGCACTAGTTGGCGTGCGGAACGCGATTGCCGAGTGGATGGCGCGTCGCTTCAGAGGATTCGAACAACATCGGCTCAAGGACAAACCTCCGTTGGACGAACCTCCATTTTTACCACCAACTATAGACAATGAACGCTTATGTGGGCGGTGCTACGCTCTGGATGCCTGTATGCTATATCGCCGGGTACGTGTCCTTTGTACTCCTATGTAAACGAGCAACAATAATGGATGCAGGCCGTCGAAAACGTCACCGATGAGGTCTCGGATATCGCCGACATATACGCAGAAAAGACTGGGCATCTCAGTCAGTTGCATGCTGAGTTTTTCAAAAACTGGGAGCGCCTCATCGCGCTTGAGGAACACGACATGATGCGATTCAAAAGAGAACTGTGGACTCAAGGCGCTTCAGAGCGAGAAGCATTAGGGCGGTGTTTCGCAGATATGGTCCTGGATACGTCTTTTGCGACGGAAGAACCGTCCTACCCACGGGCCAATAGGATCCATGGATTCACATATCGCTTCCAGAGGCGCATGGTTGCAGGTTCAGAAAGCTTGCTTAACGGACATATGAACGTTGGCGATGCAGTTACTGTTTCTGTTGCTCCTGATCTTTTTGCTCTGTGTCGTGGCTTCATTTTGGATCTCGGTCCTACACATGTTTTCCTTGGCGTTGATCACACGCTCAACGTTGGGGCGATTCAGGAACGCCTTCGTAAGCGACTACACCACGGGTCAAATGTGGAGACTTCGAGTGCGCCGATTGGTTTTCGAATCGACAAGGACGAGTTCTCTGCTGGCATGGGTCGCGTACGCGAGAATCTTGCAGCTTTGTTTTATGTTGGCGGCGATACCACGCGCTTACGCCTCGTTGTTGACCTTGTTCCGCCAAATTTTGACTCAGAAAGCGAGCTATTGTCAGCAGTACGCGCTTCCTCGCGCTGCCGAGCCTTAGCGAGGTCGCTGAATACTCGCCAAATGCTAGCTGTCGAGAAAGTGCTCTGCTCTAATGACTACACGTTAGTCCTAGGGATGCCCGGGACAGGAAAAACCACAGTTGTGGCGCAGTTGATCCGCATGTTGGTTGAGTTGGGCAAGACTGTGTTGCTCTCGGCGTATACGCACTCTGCGGTTGACACAATTCTTGCAAAACTTGAGGGTGTAGATTTTGGCATCTTGCGGCTTGGAAATGTTGACAAGGCAGGCATTGTTTCCCTTTTGGGTGCAATCGAAGTGAACTGAACGGATCGTAGGTTCATCCTGGCTCAAGACAATATCATCTCTCAGCTCGCAAGAAAGCTACTACTATCGAGGAATACGAACGCCAGTTCATGACGCCGAGGGTAGTTGCGACGACTGCTCTCTCAATCGAGCAGTACGTATGAAACCGTTGTCTCACACTCGGGCTGATAAATTTATAGCGAGCTATTCTCGCGCCGGGTATTCAATTATTGCATCGTAGATGAAGCCTCTCAGATCACTCTACCGACATGTCTCGGCCCCCTGCGTTTTTCAGAGAAATTTGTTCTCGTAGGCGATCATTATCAGCTTCCCCCGTTGGTGCGATATGAGGTCTTTTTATGATGCCACGAACCTGACGGTTTATAGGTACGCAATCGCGAGGCAAGAAAGGGGGGTCTGGATATCTCTTTATTCCGACGGCTTTCAGAAGCCCACCCGCAGGCAGTGGTCGAGCTCACACAGCAATATCGGATGAACGCAGATATCATGCTCCTCTCCAACAAGCTCATCTACAACGACCGCTTAAGCTGCGGAAACCCGAAAGTTACTAACCAAGCGTTGACCCTCCCGGATAATTCGTTCATACAACAAATCCACGCCCAGGCTTCGCCTTGTGGCAATCCTTGTTGGTTGAAGGAACTGTCGCTTCCAAGGCAAAGCATTCATTTGACAAAAGTTATTGCCTAATTCTGATCATTAAGATGTAGCCGAAAAGCTGTCTTTCTAGATACGGACTACGTCCCCGCGCGAGAGTCACAAGTGGGTGACCTCGTACAGAACGTGACAGAAGCCGAGCTCGTGTGCCAATTCACAGAATACTTACTCCGCTGCGGCATCCGCGCGGAACAGATCGGCGTTGTTACGCTATACCGCCAACAGATTAAGCTGCTCTCGCATCTACTGAGCAGTCAGCCAGACGTTGAGGTGCTGACGGCCGACCGCAGTCAGGGAAGAGACAAGGACTGCATCATTGTGTCTATGGTCCGTTCGAATGAAGAGGGCATAGTGCGTTTTTTTTCCCTCTGTTTTGGATGGGTACTCTGACAATGAGGGGAGTGCAGACTGGTGACCTTGTAAAGGACTGGCGACGCATGAACGTTGCCTTCACGAGGGCACGCGCAAAACTAGTCATCTTTGGTTCGCGAAAAACTCTCGCTCGGACTCCACTTCTAGAATCATTCTTCGAGCTCATGGAGGGTGAAGACTGGATCATTCAGCTTCCGCATGGTGTTCACGAAGCCCATGCGGAGGTGTTTCACCCAACCCAAGATCCACTTACGACTGGCAGACGCAAACATGAGGATTGCATGGATAACATGGAACCAGAGAAAAAGGGGAAAGAGGAATGTTCAATCGGTGCGGGAGGCAGCAAGAGAAGACGAATAGGCCCCGACGTTGGGGTCTTACGGGGCCGACCCATCTTGAGAGACATATTCAACGATGTAATCGACTTGACATAGCTCTGACATGGTTTTCCGTCTTCACTAGTATACCCAAACAATCTCTTTGATCTTTACGTACATTGCATAGCCTCACATTCGTGCCAGTGGTACTTGTATACTTTTGCTTTTATATCAATTCACAACGCTAGCACGCCAGTCCAAGTATCGACAAGGTCGATGACGCAATAACCATTGACCGGGATGTACTGCCTTGTAATCATCTTGATTGCCTCCTGTGCGACAATGCCCCCGAGGAACGCGGCAACATTGGGAAGCTCGGCTGTTGGTGCACGGACGCTGCGATCATCGTTAGAGCCCGTATGCTTAATGCGAATGAAGAATTCACATTTCGCCGACAACGTCCGTAATCTCCTTTTCGCCTATCTCAGTACTGTGAACCAAGGCGGTGACGTGCTCGCGGAGCTCGCCCTCCGTGGGTCCACCAGTTTGCCTGGGAGGGGTCGACCGCCACGCATCTAGTGCAGAAAGCGCCAGGTGTGTGGCCGTTTCTCTTGTTTGGCTACCGAGGAGCGTGGCTAGATCTTGTCAGCAGCCGCATATAGATATTACGGCGTATACGACACTCACCAAGTCTCTCTGGTGCAGCGTCTAGTGCGCCGTAACGCGTACCCTTGAGAAGTTGTACGCCATGCGCATTTTTGACGAATAGGTCAACGAGTTCTTTCTCGATTGGAACCTGCAAAAGTGAGCGGAATTGCTCACATTCGATCGCAGCTTGGGTACGGTAGAGATTCTGCAAGCGCACGTAGCCCTCCGTGTCACTCTTCATGTCAGGCAAAGTAGCGCTGAGAGGAAGAACGTAGGGCGGCTTTTCGGAGAATGAGCGAAGGGCGGCGAGGAGGTGCCCAAAAGGAGTGGAAGGCGTTGTCATATCGGTGAAAAGTTCGACTAGGTGAGGCGGAACCGCCGTTGGGGTCCACGCGCGGTACGACTGCGCTATCGCTTCCTCAAAGTTTTCTTCATCCGGGGTACGTTTTCGAGCATTCAAAGCGGACTTGAATTCTCGTTTTTCCGCGGGAGTCTGAGGCGGTAGCCCGTCGTGCTGTTGAGGGGCATTAGCTCGAACAAGGATGCAAGATGTGAATAACGACGTGCCGTTGCTTTCCAATCGTCTATAGCACGGACGAGAATATACACATAGGGGATGTGCCCGTGGTCGGTCACATCCATAGAATCAAAATCAAGCTCCCGTGCTACCTGAAGGAGCGCCGGGAACGGCTTGTCTATGCGAAGTGAGGGTGGGGTTTCTGTATGACTCTCGATGACTGCATATCACATTGGGTCACTTGTCGGTATCATATGGAAGCGGAGAAACGCACTCTCATGGAAGTGAAACTGTACGAAAAACTCAGCAAGGAAGCCCGCCGAGCGGACGGGAATAAGGGGCGCTGAAGAGGGGCTTCTCCAAAGAAGTTCAGCTAGTCGTGTCAAAAGTACTGCCGGGAGGTTGTGCGCTATGATGAGAGAAAAGTCGGAGAAGTAAGACGGATCAGAAGCAAGAACGTCCGCAATGTCGCGAGTATCCGCGCGAGCGTCAACGCTGTCGTTTAGTTCTGCCAAAAGACGTACGGCTTCCTCGGCGCGATTACGACCGATACTGGTGGGCCCCTCAAGAAAAAAGTTGTTCCCTGCGTCAGCGGGCGAGACAACAGCGTGATCAAGAAGAGTGAAATGGCCGATCCCCGGGAGGACGAGGTTCTTTAGAATCGAGGTCGCAGTCGCGCTGGCACCAATGACCAAGACGCGTGCAGATTCTAAAGCGGACTGCCCAGTCGCAGCCCAGAGTCTGTAAACGACACCAAGGATGAGACGGTCCTAATATAGAATCGAGCTGAAATGCCCACCTGAGCTGTCGATCGTATCTTCGGGTCTTATTGTCGGGCTGGAACCTTAGGAGAGATTGCGCTCAGAAATTCCAGCAACGCAAGCGGATGCTACTCACTGTACCGAAGCTGTCTCTGTCAGGATGTCCTGTGATCCACTGAAGACCATAATTGAACAATTTGGAAGCGTGCAATCAATGTAAGAGTACACCAGTGAGCTGTTTCGGACCGGCGCGAACAGCCGCTTGCTGCCAGTTCTCAGGCTCTGCAATGCTCCTTTTACGACGATGCCTGCGTCACTCACCACGGCCGACAATTGGGTTCTCCACGTTTTCTGTATCGTACCATTCAAAAAAGTTAGACGCCACTGCCAGATACGACCATCTTCTTCTCGAACATGCACCCTTAATCAGCCACCTCGAAAAATCGACTATATATGACTTTACTTCGGTATTGTATTTTATTACGGGATTATTGATTTCAACTTAAACGCACCCCAAGGGGGACCATGATGAAAATTTTAGCGAAGATGCAGAAGGAGTGCGAAAACGCAAAGCGAACAGGAATTTACGAATTGCCCTGGAACAATTTCGTATCCTAAAATCTGTCAGTCGAGTTTCTAGACCTTCCATCGTTTATTTATCCACTACAGTAGTCATATGAAGGGACAGTGCAGCTGTTTGACTCTCCAGAACTGCACGATCTTGCCGTTGTTGAGACCGACTCACTCCTGGGGAGTTTACAATCGTTACTTGTGCATCAACTTCCAAACGCACTTCTCCCGCCCTCCGAAACTGAAGAACTCTCCGCCCTTGTTGAGCTTAAAGCCGGTGTAGGTGGCACCGAGTCCTCTCTGTTCGTCACCGAACTATTGCGGATGTATGGGCGATTCGCCCGGCTAATAGCTGGGCACCAACCGTGTTAACGAGCTCTGAGAGTGACAGTGGAGGGTTAAAAGATGTTATCCTTGAGGTCAAAGGCGCAGGTGCTTATGATATGTTGCGTTGGGAAAGTGGCGTGCATCGTGTACAGCGAGTGCCCGCAACTGAGGCCAGTGGCCGTGTGCACACGAGCACTGTTGCTGCTGTGGTGAGTATAACGACACTCGTCGTCTAATCGCCGTGTTCATGTCTACAGGTGATGCCACTTGCCGAGAAATGCCTTCAAATGGCACGGATGATCTTCTTAGACTTGAGGATGTGCGGGTTGAGGTCATGCGCGCGCGGGGTGCTGGTGGACAGGTGAGTCCACTCTATACAGCATAAAACCCGAGTCGAGCGTGTACAATCGCAGCACGTGAACAAAACAGAATCTGCGGTACGCCTAACGCATGTACCGAGTGGAATCACCGTCTCGATGCAGGACGAACGAAGTCAACACCAGGTATGCTTCACGAAGTGGGAAACTCATACTTAACTCACCTGAATATAGAATAAACGACGTGCATTCCAAGTATTGCGCGCGCGGCTAATGGACATTAAATTAATACGAGACCAAGCTGAGCGCCGAGCGACACGAAAAAGCCTTGTACGGACAGCAGATCGCAGCGAGAAAATTCGAACGTATAATTATCCACAGGTACGTTATAGTATAGAGAACGACATTATCTATATTTACCATGAAGAACAGAATCGCGTTACGGACCACCGACTGGGAAAGGGGAACATGGTTTCTTGTGAGGCCATGATGGAAGGGGACGGATTAGAGATGTTGATCGATGAGCTGAGGGAGAAATATCTAAAGGAGTTGCTTCGGGAGATAATAGATCAAAATTAAATTGAAATTATTTTAATAACTTAGCCGCGGACATGTGCCACCAGATCTAGACGCGTCGGTTGGTTTTTGAACAAACAACGAAACACTTCACATTCTTTCCATTGGCCAGTCACTCTTTTTTTTTCTCTCACTCTTCTTCTTTCCAACTTCCACGATGCTTCTCTACTCACTCCTTGCCTTTGCGCTTTCCCAAGTTATTCCAACACTCGCCCAGAATCATCTGCTGGCTCCTTCATTACTGCGGGAATACCCTTGTGAGCGCCATGATGGTCCGTCTAAGCTAGTCGTCCACTCTTTACGACACACTCTCATTTCTTGCATTTCAGATGTTCTTAGCTGACACTAATCATGTTTATATTCTCGACAAAGTTGAAGGAAATGCTCAACAGATAAATGGACATTCCCTATATGCTTCAGTTTGGTGAGATTCCCCCCCTTTGGCCTGACCCATCTAAGATCTCCAACAGGGACATCGAATCCAAGACGGCAACGCCTATCGATGTCCAGACAAACGCTTTCTGCGCTGCCGGAATGCACCTTCCGAATGCATCCTTCGCTCTATTTGGCGGTAACTCCGCGGTCGGTCCTGGAGGAGATAACTCGGGCCCTGGGTCAACAACTACGTTTGATCCGACCTACCGGGATTACGACGGCAGACGTGCTATCCGCATATTCAACCCGTGTCAAGGAGACGCCAACTCCGCATGCTCCCATTATGACGCCGCAAATGGTACACAGATGGCAAAGGCTCGCTGGTATCCTGCTGCAGAACCCCTTGCAAATGGAACTGTCGTTCTGATTGGCGGATTCACCGGCGGCGGTTACATCAACCGAAATACACCCAATACTGACCCGACATACGAAGGTGGCGCAGCAGAACCAACCTACGAATTTTTCCCTCCGAGCTCACAACCACCTCAAATCATGAATTTCATGGTGAAAACCAGTGGGCTGAATTCATATGCCTTGACATACCTCATGCCATCTGGAAAGATGTTTGTTCAGGCCAATTACTCGACAAGTTAAGTCAATCCCACTTCCACATTTCACTTTGTCCTCTCCCGCTAACTTTAGTAACAGTTCTCTGGGATTACAATGCTAACGTCGAGACCCCTCTACCCGACATGCCCGGCCAGATCGTTCGAGTATACCCTGCATCTGGAGCGAATGCCATGCTTCCTTTGACCCCTGCTAATAATTACACCCCAACAATCATCTTCTGTGGTGGGCAGTATATGCAAGATAATTGGTGGGGAAATTATAGCTACCCAGCTGTGGACACTTGGAATGTTCCCGCATCTCAAGCATGTCACCGGATCACTCCCGAACCAACTGACGGATCTGCACCGGCCTACGTGCAAGATGACAACCTTCCGATCCCTCGCACGATGGGACAATTTATCGCACTTCCTGATGGCACACTACTTGTCGTCAATGGTGGATCAAATGGGACTGCAGGTTATGCGCAAAGGACGGGGACGACGACGACGTTTGGTGCTATGCCATTTGGAGAGTCGCTTGCCACTGGCCCTGTGGGTCAACCTGCGATTTATAACCCGAATGCTCCCGCAGGTAGCCGGTGGTCGACTGCTGGACTGAGTTCTTCGAACATTCCTCGAATGTATCACTCGTCTGCGCTGTTGCTACCGGATGGATCAGTCATGGTCGCTGGATCGAATCCAAACATCGATGTGAACTTGACCACAACATACCCCACAACTTATACTGCGGAGTACTTCTATCCGCCCTACTTCTCCGCCCCTACACGCCCTTCGCCAGAAAACATGCCACAGACGTTGTCGTATGGTGGTGATCCGTTTGATATCACTATTCCGCCTTCCTCCTACTCGGGCAGTGCAAACGATGCTGCGGACAACACAACAATTTGGTTAATACGTACAGGCTTCACGACGCATGCCATGAACATGGGCCAACGGCTCATGCAGCTGAACAACACGTACACCGTGAAGGCCAATGGAACTATCATTTTCCATACCGCTCAGTTGCCCCCGAATCCCCACCTGTTTCAACCGGGACCTGCCCTTTTATTCGTGACTATTAACGGCATCCCAAGTAACGGGACATATTTAGTCGTTGGAAACGGCCAGATTAACAATCAACCCACCAGTCCCTCTTCCGTGCTCCCGGCGAGTGTGCGTGTCGACTCGGCATCCGGGTCTGCGCCTAATAGCTCTTCAAGTCATAGCAGTAGCTCACCCTCGCATACGGGGGTTATTATCGGTGTTGTCGCTGGGATTGCCGCGGTGGGCTTGCTGGGCGCTGTCGTTGGTGTTTGTCTCGCCCGGCGGCGTCGCTCAGCAGCTGTCGCCGACTCGGATCCGACATATCCTATATCTGGCGCAGGACTAGGTAGCTGGACGGGCCGCGACGTACGGAACTCTGATTCGAGCGCGTTCGTCCCCTTGCAGCAAACCAACCAAAGCGAAGTCACTTTGATGCACTCGCCTTACCGCGATCAGTTTGAACCGCGGGCCAGCTCGCAATTTCCCCACAGCGACGAGTTTGATCCGTATTATGACCCTCGCGCCCTCCGCACGGGCGCGCCTCGATGAGGGGAGTGAGCGAGTTGCCGTGAATGCCATGAAGATACGACTGTTTGTTTGTTTTGTTTTTTTAGCCCCATTCCCGTTGTCTATCCTGCTGACGGCCAGGTGGCCGTCTATTTCCTGTCCTTCACTCTACATACAGGTGACAACTACTTGTTTAACTAAACCAGCCACCTTGACTTGCTTTTTCGTACGGGAACATTTCTTACGTGTATACCCGCACCGCTCGCCCTTATCTCGAATAGAAATAATTGTCACTACAGGCCGAAATCAGGCCGCGAGTCAACAGTAAAGGCAGAATAAAATACAAGGAGTTATGGCCGACGGTGAAAACGATCCAGTGCGGAGGGCCGCTCGGACATTGACTTAGCAGACGCCTCTACTACCCGCGCCCGTGTCCGTTCACGCTCAGCCCGTTGCTTAGCAAGCTGCTCGCGGACCGCAACCTGACCAACAAACGTTTAGGAAAAAGGACCGAACTCAAGAAGGAATCTAGACTCACAGCTCTGGGATCGATGACATTTTTTCTCTGCTTTCGCAGGTACCTGAGTACAATGCGAGACTAAGACGGTACGGTCTCAAATGATTTACGGAGGACGGACGCACCGCTTGAGGCTTTTTCCCTTACCGCGCGTCTTGCGCTTTTGCCGCTCGAGGCGGTCGAGTTTTGATGCCGCCTCGCCATTGGGGCCATCCGCTGCCTCGTCATTTTCACTACTCACAACTTCAGTCTCGTCGGCCTTTCCTTGGATACGCAAACGCTCCAGGCGCGGCTGCCGTGAGAATGCCACGTTGTCTGGGTCCACGCCCCCGTAAGCTTGCTTGGCGGGGCCAACCCGCCAAGGAATTCCGGATCGAGCGCAATCATGTCTGGTTGGATCTGTGGGAAGGGCAACGATTTAACACGACGAAGACCCAGTGAGGGGGTGGGGGAGGTGAATGGGGGTGAACAGAACCTTGTCGAGTAGCGACTTGACCTCTCGCTCGCGACGCGCCTTTGAGCCTTCGAACGGATCTGCTTCGGTGCTATCAAAGTTGGGTTCTCCCGAGCCAGGAACCAATATACAAGAGACCCCGGCCGCGTGCCCGATCGCGAGGACATCCTGGAATGGGCAGAATGCGACGGACGCGTGGGTTTCGCGGGCTGGGGATGCGTCAGGTATAGCGGAGGTGGGAAGGGCACGGGGTGGGGTGCATGTATTGATGGCCGTGAATACACCTAACCAAACTCGGGGCGTCGGTAAAATGGGACATGAGGGTGAGAAGATGATGGCACTCACGTTAACTGCGCCACCAGAAGCCACTGCGAGGCATCCTCGTTGGCTCCATGCTAAGGTAGCATGACCACCACGACTGTTCCAAGACCGTAGAGCTTCCTTCCAACTCCGACAGTCCCATACCTTCACCATGCCATCCACACCTGCCGTGGCCAAGTAACGGCCACCAGCGCTCGGGTCTACGGCAACGCTGCAAACTGGTCCGAGATGCGCTAAAAGTCGTACCGCAGGTTGTGGGAGGTTCGGCGTCCACAGCGTTACGGTGCCGTTTTGGTGGCCAAGATATATGACCGCGTTATGCACGTTCTGGGTCATGGTAACACACGCCCCGAGCTTCGTGCGGTGCTCTGCGACAAGCTGCCCTGTAGAGGTGTCCTGGTACTTTAAAAAGCCCGTGTTTCCCTGCAACAACATAGTTAAATGAAAAGAATTGGCACAACTACATGCCCGAGACACGCACAACAGTGGCAAGAAGCCAATGGAATGGAAGGAACTCTAACCGCGTGGGTTCAACGTGAGATTTTAAGCGATGAAGTTCGACACCGTCGCGGTCATAAATGAAAACATATTTCTTCTGCGCGACTGCATAGTGCGAATGATCCTGCAAAAAACTAGGGGTGCGATAAGCAGGGAGAGGTCGACGCTTCGAGAGGACGTACGTGATATCCCGACAAGTTTCCCGCAACTGGAGTTCGGAGTGCATAGTTCCTGTCCGCCAGTCAAAGGTAGCGACATGACCTCTTTGTCCAACAACAGCCATGTGTCTGCCATTGCGGGTGTATTTGGCGCGGTAGGGGCCGCCATCCAACACAAATTCTTTGCGTCCACGCGCCGCTTCATCACTCACTGAACTGACTATCTCGTCCTGGCAGATTCGCCATGTCCTATCCATAACCCCTCCACTTCCATGTTTCCGGCATCATTAGGTAGGAGAAGTTCGGCATCCTTAAGAAGAGCTTTCGATCGTTCGGAATTGGCGGATTGGCGATGTAGAGTCGTCCGTAGTTTCTTATTGGCTATGTAGTTGTATTTGCGCGATTTTTCTGGAGCAGGACCGGTAGTCTTGAGTGACCTTGGAAGGTCTGTTTTGGCTTTTGAAACTAGTGAGTCCATAAGAGAGGTCGAGGACAAGAAGCATTTGCGACTCGGTTTAACCGGCCCGACGATCAATTCAGGCGTCTAACCACCATAACCAACAAGGAGGGGCTCCTTGATCCGCTACCACCACCAGGGTGCGAATTTCCCACGGCGCAAGCCAGGGCAAGGATGGGTGAAGAGGCAATGCCACCACCCAAGGAATACCACCGGCCCCTCGAACTTGAACCCACATAACATAAAATACCTGGAGAGACATTCACACACACCATGTCACCCACTACATACAGATACGCACCACTGTGTCAGCGAGAACAGTAATTAACAAATCCCTAAGATGCATTAAGAGCCACTGCTCACCTTGCCGCTCACCGTAATCACTTGTCATGACAAATAGTAAATGTGAGATCACTGAGATGACGCAAATATAGATAATGCCCAGCCAATGTACCACCCTGAATATCCCACTCAAAATGAGATCGAACTGCTCTCAGCCTTCAGAGGACTTGGGGACCTCCTACAGACTCCTCCCCGTATGCTCATAATGTGCCACCGAACCATCTACCATGCGGCAATATGGCCGAACACGCCCCCCTCTCACAACAAAAGAGCTGAGTACGAATACTCCCCTTTGTTCCAAAAGTAAAATAGATGCACTTTGAGTCTCCGACCCAACCAACATCCAATCGCAGCCACCACGCTGCTCAAATTTTGACCATATCAGGCCTTGTATCAGGTCACTTAAGTGACATTATCAATTTGTTGAAATAACTGAGAGGAATGTGCCATCGAGTCGTTGTGCTCAGCCGAGAGAAGGCATACTATATGATAAGATAAGACAAGACTACTGCATTCAAACTCACCCCTTCGTCAGAACAATAAGAAGCCCTTGTGCAACCACCAACACCGAAATACCCATCACTGGCAAGCTCGGTAAACCATTCCAAATCACGCGGGGGGTGAGCCGAGGAGATCCCCGCTTCAACCTGACCTTCAACTTAGAAAATGAGCAACTAGCGTGCATGATAAGAGACAGCCCCAACCTAACCTCAGCCAAAATGACTGCGTCAACCAAGTCAGAACACTCCTTGAGTCCCTGGACAGCGGTGAAGATCTCCGGTGCTAAATGCAATGTTTAAAAACTGAATTAATCCCGATTGGTCCGGAAAGATTCAGACAGATAGTGCAGGGCATGAGGAAATAAATCCACTATACCAAGATCCACTCAAAGAACGAATCTGAATCATGAAAGGTGGATACACTCCCTAGGGACATAGATTAGTAGCTAAGTCGATGACACCTCCCCATGGGAACCAACCCTAGACATAATAAATTGCAATAGAAACCCTATAATGGCCCGTAGACAACGCAGCCTAAACTTATTTCAAGATAAGATATGAACCATTGAGACCATGTGGCAAAAGCGTTCACAGCCTCATGCCCAAAGTGATAACACATATCATAATAGATGCGGGCGCGCCCCCGTTTACAACCAAACAAGCCCGAATAAACACAAACACAGGACACCCCACTGAGAGGCCCACGCACAGAACTCCTGGACGATGGTATCTAGCAATGGCAAGGGAATACTACACCAACCTCGCAGTGATCCATCTACCCCCCCCATCTATGCACCTTCTACCAGCATCGCTCTACCCCGCCTCAAGACCCTGCCCCATCGCAAACACCATGTTGAACATATGTCAACTCGTAGACCTCCTCAGTGCATTAGCATAACTGTGCGGAACTCACCAAGGTCCCCCTGCGCCCCCCCTTTCTAATTACATACACCAAGCTGCATAAACAACCGCCTACCTGGATGCCGCAACCCCCATCCATGTGCACCAGAAGCACTCACCCGCATAGATTATACAGCCCCTAAAATGAATCCCCTCACATAAGGTGACCAACACGACGCCCGCCCCCTGAGAGGAAGACAAACGTCAGCAGCAAAAAACAACGGACTCATCCTCTTCGACATAATGAGCCAGGCAAAGACTTAGCAAAGGGTAAACCTGCGACACCAAAAAGTCATGATCTACACCAACGCGCATGCGTCAACAATGGAAAACAAAATGCCCACTGTGGAAGTGGGATATGGTCTAGACCTGGAGATTGATGAAATGCATCCCTGCAAGTATTTGAAACGGCCGAAATTGCAGTAGTAACAGATGCGGCGCAATCAATCCCAGGCTTCTGGCCGCTAGAAATCATATCAGACTCTAAACACATTATAAACAGTCTCACAATATACCTGAGTATTGCAGCAATAAACACGTAAAGGTCACGATGGCGACATTGGTAACAAGGAAAGTGACAGCCTGGCAAAGGAGGGAGCCAACAAAGAAGAATTTGACTTGCAAGGCAGGAGACTAGTATCACTCACACAAGCTGTAGCCTACCCAGGTATCCGAGTATGAAGACCCCCGGATCACGACGGTCACCAACCTCCAAGTGACGAGAGACGCTCTAACAAGATACACCGATTTCATAGTAGAAACCAACAAGACCTATGGAAATGCCTCAGGAAAGCAGCGATCCGTCCACGCCGATTCCTATACATGTCAATGCACAGCTCATATAGAACCAGAGACCACTGGAAAACATACTTAACCACAAACATCGCTGAACATGCACAGAGTACATCATCGCGACATGGCCCTACTGCCGAGTCTTGGACACAAATTGACTTGGGTACTATCTTAGGATGCAGCTCCGTCAATAACCCCCCAGCATACTCCAGAAGAAAGAACACACCTCAATGAGAATACCCCCGACTTATGGGACGATGCCGGCCTGCTCCAGATCCCTAGTATCTTCGAGTCCACTCACCTGATACAGGCCCTCCGATGCGAACGAGTTATCTAACCATGTAACCACAACGCAAACAAGATCAGAACGAGACGGTAATTAACACAAGACTCACCAACGATAGAACCACGGCTAAGAAAATCAAGGTAGAGAAAAAGTTCACCATGACAATATCCCACACCCGGGATCTCAACTTAAGACAGCATGGGGAACCCCCATACAACTGGCTCTATAATCGTGAGGTTTTAGTGGGTAGGAGGCCACCATAGCTGACCCCAGGTGAAGTGGCCTGAGTCCCACACTATCCCTTTTCCAGGGATGTGCGTAAATGCATTTTCGTCCTCTCCCCGGTCCACCGGTCCGGCTCCAGCGCGCTAAGATAAGCTGATGGTAAATCTCCTGATACTTAGCACTTTATTTAGGTAGTTAGCGTCTAGTTAACTCCCCAATAAAAAGCGCTTTCCAAAAAAAAAAACCATAACCAACAAGGAATCGTACTACTCGTGCTATCATATCTGCAGTATCATGCCCAACACGTCATTGAGAGGGAGATCGTCACAGAAACCGTAAGTAGTAGCGGGAGCGTAGATATGTCCCCAACATGGGCCAGCGTGGCGCTACTTTTACTAGGGCCGTTCTTGGACCCACTGCCGTTACCCGAGCGAACACTAGGGGGTAGCACGCTTGCCGGTGCAGTCGGCTGCGTGCCAATTTGTCCGTTCCCAACTAGAACATATGTACCATTGCTGGGAATACCGTTGATCGTCACAAACAGGAATGCAGGTCCAGGCTGGAACAAACTTGGCACGGGAGGCAGCTGTGCCGTATGCAAGATGATCGTCCCATTATCTCGGACCGTGAATGTATTGTTTAGTTGCAGAATGCGCTGGCCCATATTCATTGCATGTGTTGTGAAGCCTTGACGAATCAACCACACCGTCGTATTGCTCGCTGCATCGTTTGAATTACCCGAGTAGGAGGAAGGTGGAATAGTGATATCAAACAGATCACCACCATACGACAACGTCTGTGGCATGTTTTCTGGCGAAGGGCGTGTAGGGGCGGAGAAGTAGGGCGGATAGAAGTACTCCGCAGTATAAGTTGTGGGGTATGTTGTGGTCAAGTTCACATCAATGTTTGGATTCGATCCAGCGACCATGACGGATCCATCCGGTAGCAACAGCGCAGACGAGTGATACATTCGAGGAATGTTCGAAGAACTCAGTCCAGCAGTCGACCACCGGCTACCTGCGGGAGCATTCGGGTTATAAATCGCAGGTTGACCCACAGGGCCAGTGGCAAGCGACTCTCCAAATGGCATAGCACCAAAAGTCGTCGTCGTCCCCGTCCTTTGCGCATAACCTGCAGTCCCATTGGATCCACCATTGACGACAAGTAGTGTGCCATCAGGAAGTGCGATAAATTGTCCCATCGTGCGAGGGATCGGAAGGTTGTCATCTTGCACGTAGGCCGGTGCAGATCCGTCAGTTGGTTCGGGAGTGATCCGGTGACATGCTTGAGATGCGGGAACATTCCAAGTGTCCACAGCTGGGTAACTGTAATTTCCCCACCAGTCATCTTGCATATACTGCCCACCACAGAAGATGATTGTTGGGGTGTAATTATTAGCAGGGGTCAAAGGAAGCATGGCATTCGCTCCAGATGCAGGGTATACTCGAACGATCTGGCCGGGCATGTCGGGTAGAGGGGTCTCGACGTTAGCATTATAATCCCAGAGAACTGTTGCTAAAGTTAGCGGGAGAGGACAAAGTGAAACGTGGAAGTGAGATTGACTTAACTTGTCGAGTAATTGGCTTGAACAAACATCTTTCCAGATGGCATGAGGTATGTCAAGGCATATGAATTCAGTCCACTAGTTTTCACCATGAAATTCATGATTTGAGGTGGTTGTGAGCTCGGAGGGAAAAATTCGTAGGTTGGTTCTGCTGCGCCGCCTTCGTATGTTGGGTCAGTGTTGGGTGTATTTCGGTTGATGTAACCGCCGCCGGTGAATCCGCCAATCAGAACGACAGTTCCATTTGCAAGGGGTTCTGCAGCAGGATACCAGCGAGCCTTTGCCATCTGTGTACCATTTGCGGCGTCATAATGGGAGCATGCGGAGTTGGCGTCTCCTTGACACGGGTTGAATATGCGGATAGCACGTCTGCCGTCGTAATCTTGATAAATTGGATCAAATTCCGCTGTTGAGCCAAGGTCGGAATTATTTCCTCCAGGACCGACCGCAGCGTTACCGCCGAAAAGAGCGAAGGAGGCATTTGGGAGATGCATTCCGGCAGCGCAGAACGCGTTTGTCTGGACATCTATGGGTGTTGCCGTCCGGGAGGCAATGTCCCTGTACCAGAATGTAGACAAGGGCGGGTATGACAAAGGATATTCCTACCAAACTGAAGCGTAGAGGGAATGACCGTTTATTTGATGGGCATTCCCTTCGACTTTGTCAAGAATATAGACTTTGCCGGAGCTACTTAGAAACATCTGAGCTTGGTGAGAGGCATGAACACAAAAGAAGATATCTAAACAGACCATCATGGCGCTGACCAGGGTGTCGCCAGCGACGACGAAAGAGCCAGGATGAAGTTTCTGGGCAAGGACCGAAGGTAGAGCGAGCGTCAAGGTGAGGAAAGAGGGGAGTAGCATGAGGGGGGGATAAAACAACTGGTGGCGGGAAAGGGGAATAATAAAATTGAAAGGTTACATGGCGATGATACATATAGAAATCGGTTCACCTCTGAGGGAGATGAGATGGTGTTCGATCATTTCCTTATTAGGTGAAACATCATGCATTCACCCCGCCGAATCACCTACGTAGCTTCAGAGAAGCTCGCAAAGGTTGGTCTTTTCCGAGCTTTGGCTTTACGTTAACCCGATTTATTTCAGACTTGCTCTCTTCTCCCATCAAATCGTAATCGTTCCACTTTTGTTCATGCACTTGTCACCTCTTTGGGGCTTCTTCGGCGCAATCCTTCAAACGGACCTGTGGTCAACGTACTGCGCCCTTCTCCTGCATCCAGACGTGACCTTACATCATACCATGATCAATCTTACGTCGATGCCCTCCTTGCTGACTCACCGGGTCCTGACCAGACCTCATGCAGGGAGTTTGGTCTCGAAGACGTACAGCAGCCCTACTCATATTGCCTTCATCTTCCGATAATATTCATTTAGGACTGCGCACCTTTTCCCGCCCTCGCAGAATACGTTCTCGGTATAGCGGGCGCGTCAATCACTGCCGCGCGGGAGCTCGCCGAAGACAGATGTGACGTCGCTATTTTTTGGGATGGCGGACGGTCAGCGCTATCTTTTTTCCCCATTCCAACCGTACGCTAATTACATCCAGACACCACGCTCACAAGTCTCAAGCTTCAGGATTTTGCTACGTAAACGATTGTGTGCTTGCTCTCCTAGTCCTCAGGCGCGCACCCCCGTCATCAATATTCTCCCTGGATCCTGGCAACGTCCGGAAGAAATCCCGCGTCATGTATCTAGATTTGGACGTACACTATGGGGACGGTGTCGCTGCAGCATTTCGAGGAGCGGGCGCGCGTGGCCAAGTCCTTACATTGTCCATTCATCATGCTGCTTCTGGCTTTTTCCCACCCTCCGAGCACGCCGCCCTCCCAGACCCAACTTCGGCCACCTTTGACCCTTTCACGCTTTCCTTGCCCCTGCATTCCGGAGCGAGCTGTGCTACATTTGCACGCGTGTGGCCAGCGGTTGAACGCATTCTCGTGGCCTATGCTCCAGATTACATAGTATTACAATGCGGTGTCGATGGCCTTGCAGGAGATCCAGTCGGTGCATGGAATTGGGCCCTTGGCGGTGAAGGCGGTCTCGCTTGGTGTGTCCAACGCGTGCTTGATTCCTCTGCAAAGGTACTACTTCTTGGTGGTGGTACGTCACTCGAATGGTCAAGCTAGCGGACTATTGGCCCCCTCACACGTAGCTAGGTGGTTATAGCGTTGTCAACACCGCCCGTGCATGGGCACTGCTCACATCTATTGCGGTGCGTCAGTAGTGAAAGGCTACCATTTTTTGCTTATCAGGGTCCGAATAGTGTGACATCCCGCTTGCTCTCGAGACCCCAATTCCCAACCACGCCGCCTTCCCACTATATGCGCCTTCATTCACCTTGGACGTACCGGCAGGCAACGTTAGAAACGAGAATACGAACGATTACCTTAAAAAGGTGGACACTATTTTTGAAAGCATCGCGGAGACCCTGCGAAATCAGCTAGCATAGGTTTGATAAGGATTTATAGGTCTTCCCACTGCGGTCTACTCTAATTCGTGGTTGGTCTTAAGGTGTTTTCGCTCTTGAGAGGTGGAATGTCGACGATTATCCATGTGTCTAAACAAAAAAAGGTCTTCGTACGTTGAATGCGTGAGATTATATAATAGAGAAGGCGTGCGAAAAGAGGAGAACATGAACACGTACTCGACACTTATATGACCGTTTAGTGGATATGAAGATGAGGGTAAATCCAAGTTCCTGCGTAGGGACGTCAACGTTGAGATACTGAAAGGTGAAGAGAGGGACTCGCGAGAGATGATCCGTTGAACGTCGTAAAGACGAACTTCTCTTATGCCTTCAGGATCATCACAATCAGAGCGTGGACATTTGGCACTGGAAGAAAGATGCCGTTACATCGTGACCTTCCTGGCAACGTCAGGTTTGACCTCATGTCTCACTGGGAACGAGGGCGGGTACTATTACAGTACAGTAGAGATTTGGACACAATTTTTTCCACGATAGTGACGGACCCGTCGCCGCAGATTAATCAATATTAATTCCTGATTCATGATACAAAATCACTCACAATTGGATTTGGTGTCACATACTGTACTGTCAATGCAACCATTCCTTTGACCCTTCCTAGCGTCAAAGTTAAGAGTCAAAGATCAAAGTCCAGGGCATCGATAGGCACTCTGGGCGGAAACTTGCTTTGGTGAAGGTCGCATTATCTACTCAAAATGCTACGTCAACCGATGGGCTCAGGCTGTTTTGGGCAGCACGAGATATTTGACATGTTTGATGGGCATATCCATCTCTCTCTTGAAACGAGACACCGCGCGAATTGCTTTTTATTGGTTTCGGTCCCGTTTCTGGTCTCTATGCACACAATTTTCAGTGGCGCTGTCCATTTTGTAGCGGCTCCACGCTACATGTGAGCCAGTTTGCCAGCCTGAGATTCTCAAGCAGACCCTCTCCCTCTCTTTCAATGATGATCGATGATATGCAGCAGGTAAAATGGCACGGTTTGTTCGACATGGGGCACGTGCACCGTCTCATCCGCGCGCCTCAGCCCGGTGCCTGTCCGGGCCTCTGCGGTAGAACTCCCCGAAACCGTAACAGTAGGGCACGAACGCAAAAAAAAAAAGAAATGCTTCACAGCACCAGGCCGACCCGCATACTATCCACACGAGAGCTGGGGTGTCTACGAAGTAGCAAATACAGTCTAGAAAAGCCCTGAATGAGATACATTAGTAACCGACAGGTTGAGCCACTAGGGTACATGCACCTACAGTATTCTGAAATATATTTGACTGAGATCGGCGGTGATCCAGGACTGCACTATGAACAAAAATGTCACATTGGTCGAAGAAGACGCAACGGGTGGGGACGCACCGACGGAGGCGGCTGTCCCTCATGGGTAAAAACACGAAATAACTCTCCTGCTAAACCACCTGACACGTTCTTCAGTTCCAACCAGTCAATATCACCGGGGCCTGTGGGAGCAGGTAAATCTCCCGTCTTATTTGCGATTATGATGGCGTTTGAATTGCCCGTGGTCGACCTGAAGTCCCATACTGGGCTCAGAGCATTACTACCTGAACCTTGAATAAAGTAGTGTTGACCAAGGAGATTGAGGCTAAACTCATTTTGGAGCCGAGTGACCAATTCCGATTGTGTCATATTGGGGCATCCCCACCAGATCTCATTTACACCTTCCTGAATATTCGAGAACCCTCCTTGGTTGTAGAAGCAGGAGATGTCGAACACTTCTGCAAGGGCACCAACAGAACTGCCCAAAATCTCCGTCAGTCAAGCGGCAAGGTCAGCTCAGTAAAACTGACGTGTAGTTATTTGAGGAAGTGCAAGTATAATTCTGTACTCCAACTCCCAATGTGACGTAGAGAGGTGCGGAGGTTGGCTTGACAAGTTGTGTCTGGTTAGGAGGCAATGTCAGGGCCGAGTTGGGAACTGAGCAGCCGCCGCTACTAGTAGACTGCCTGGGTGATGGAGAAGCGAAGGCTGAAGCAGCGAGGAGAAGCTGAAAAAATGACGGCGCAAGCATGACGAGACGTAGCGACAACGACAGGGGGGTGGGGCTCATAATTTATCAAATTTTGACTCGATAGTAGACGCTGGAATGAATAGGGGAGATAAGACATGTGGGCAGAGGGCAGGAAACCACAAGGCAGATAGACAAGCGTGGGCACTCAGTGGCAACAAAGGAGAAGACAAACACCCTGGATGCATTGTGTCTGGATACTGAATTGATACCCAAAGGAAAGGTATATGATAGACATAATCGGTTCAAGTATTAGTAGGATTTGTCCGTGGCACCGGATAGAAGCTTCTTCCAAGCACATGCATCGCTCTTCTGGATTGCGCGAATATACCACTGCGACGATCGCACAGTGAGCTATAATTAAGCAGGTTTGCTTTAACCAATTGCAGCTGGAGTGCAGTCAAAAGATTAATCACTTGAATACAAACGAGTCAAGTGCACGTGTATTTCACATGACCCATTCATTTCAAACCCCGCTCTGCTGGCCCACTTATAAACGAAGGTAGTCTGCACTCTTTGTACTTGAGTTGAGACTGCGTGCGTATCCTGATTGCAGTAGGCCTACACTACGTCATCTATCCCATGCGGTGTCTGCATCCATCGTGCTATCTGAACTTATACGGCGAGTTACGACGAGTTGAGACTCTGATAGTTGTGTCTCCGGATTACACACACCGCCAACATGACCAACACCATGGGTGCTCCGATCCAGAGATGTAATAGAACAACTCGTTTTAAGGATGCTTAAAGGTGTCCTTGAAGAGGGGAATTGACCTAGCAGAGTGAGTAGAGGTGAGTATTTCACCGCAAGCTACGATGTCAGACCAGCACATAGATACTAGCTCGGGCGTAGTATAATACTCTGTGTGATCGCAAGTAAGGGGGCTTATGGATTGGGTGGCGGCCCTTTTAGTCTGCGAACATTAGATAGGATGCGGACAGCATCTTTTGAGGCTACATAAGATAGACCGCTCCAAATGGTGGTCATGGCTACGGTCCATCTAAGTCGTACAGTTATGCCTGGACCAAGACATCTTGCTACGGAAGACTTACTGTAAGCCCCTGAGGTAAAGCCCGAAGCCAGCTGCCACGCCTGGTAGAAGGGGACTTATCGTTGTAGACCCCAAAAGGAGAAGTTGAAGCGCTGTGTTGACTTTACTGATCGTCGTTGGATGCACTTCCGCAGATGGTATCGAGAAGTCCCAGTAGCGCCGAAAAGTTTTCTTTGGACAGTTGAAATCGATGATATGAGTGCAAGGTGGCGTGCTTACCGGATGTGGAAGCGATGTGTATCGGATGTAAAACGCAGACAGTGACAACAACATATCACGGCCAAAGATAATGCTAGCCAACGGAACTAGTTCGGGGATGAGTATTGAGTTTTTTTTTCAGGCTTTGAGAGCTCACAGGGAAGTAATCCCTGCATTGTCAATGTGACGACAAGAGTGCCAACAAGTGCTTTGTCCGCGGCAGGATCAAGGATAGTCCCAAGGATAGATGTCATCCGATATTTACGTGCTAAGAAACCATCTAACTGTGAAACAAACCTCTCAACGAGGCAGGGTACAAAGTTGTCTCGAAGACTCACCCAGTCCGTGATCCCAGCATAAAGCAATAGGCCAGTGGCAGCCACATAGTTGTCAGATAAAATCACCCATCCCAAAGCAGGGCAAGTTGCAATGCGCGAGGCGGTCAAGAAATTCGGAAACGTGTAGATGTTTTCACGCAAAGCGGGCTTTCGTAGCGGCGGCTGTGTATGCTGAAAGCGGTGGATGGACTGCACTGAGAAAGCGATTGAACGAGAACGGGCATGAAGGATGAATGAACGACGAATGAAACATGAGGTGGTTTGACTGGCTATGAGCATGCTGTGGATCAAAATGGAAAAAGGAACAATCCACAGGCGATGACAACCGACAAACTAGGCGCACGCGTACGGGTTTGTTTGATACGTCTGAGATGCCGTCTACGCGCCCTGGCTTGTATGTTATATTCGCCTTATTCCCTTTCTTCTTGGCTCTCTTGCTCCATCCATTGGATTCGGACGCTGTTTTTTCCTTTCAACCCAATACTATCCCATCCAACCCCTCACGTATTCTACTCTTAACAGCTCATCCTGATGACGAGACTTTTTTTTTCGGTCCGACCTTGACCTCTCTGATTCCTTCATCCGAGACCTCTGTGTCCACCAGTCCAGCAAGTAGCAATTCTATCGCCGACCCTTTTCCACAGGTATACTCGCTGTGCTTCTCCGTCGGCAATGCATACGGCCTGGGTGAGGTTCGAAGGCGTGAAATTGAGGATAGCCTAGACGTTATTGGAGTCGATAAGGACAGACGATGGGTCCTCGACGAACCGTACGTTACCTTACCATGTCTTGTGATGTTTTCTTGCAGCTCACAAAACCAAAGTGAGTTTCCGGACAGCATCACTACGACGTGGAATGCCAGTCTTATCGCTGCAACTGTCAACAGATATGTCGTAGATTACAATATCTCCATCGTACGTGTCTTGCTCAACAACATTTACCACTGATGATCCATGTTGCTCGTAGATCCTGACTTTTGATTCATACGGTGTGTCTGGCCACCTGAATCACATCTCTCTATATCATGGAGTATCTCTCCTTCTGGCCACGCCTCAGGCCGACATCATAGCCCCGTTGACGGCGTATTCCCTAAAATCGAAGCCAATCGTCATCGAATATATTGGAATTCTTGCCCCTCTGTACGTCAGGTTAAAGACGGCTCTTTCCAGGGCTGTAGACGCTATGGGACGTGGCGTGAAAAGCAGCAGCTCTTCCTCATTTGATCGACCAATCTTTGTCGCGGGGATAAGGCAATACCTTCGATCTGTTGAAGCCACGAAGCAGCATCAATCCCAGCTCGTCTGGTTTCGCTGGTTGTTTATGGCTTTCTCTCAGCATATGTGGGTAAACGAGTGGGAGCCTATTCCTGTCATTCAGGGTGGAAGGGTGTCATGATCTGAGGATCCGTACTTCGTAAGTCGCAATCGTTTGATTTCAGCGGTGAACTGATGTAATAAAGGCCGACAGTGGGATATTTTTGGGTGTTGCGTGTCGGCTTCGAGACTTGTTGAGTAGAGAGGTGAGAGATATGAGGAAGGAAGAGAGAGAGAAAGGGATAGGAACACTTAGTCGTAATGCAAGACTCAAAAATGTTTATGTCTGAGGGGAATACTGAGAAACTTAGAATTTGCACAACTCAGATACTGATTTCAGAGGAGAAAAATATATGGCTAACTGTACTTGACGATTCCTTCTGTCGAAAAGAATGAATTTGTTTGAATTGACCCCGCCTTACCCACATGTTTCCCAAGTTAATTGCTATCTCTTAGTAGGCCCTAATACTCTGTTGATAGCCTCCCCAACTGCTACTAAGTACAAGACTCGATAGCATAACCCTAACCTTACAGAACAAAATGAGGTTAGTGCCAATGATACAGATTCCCTCAATATGCCCTCCGAGTCTCCAACAGATTTGTACCTAGCTATCGATTGCGGTTCTACCAAAACTTCCGCGGTATTATGCTCACCAAGTGGAACCATACTTGCTCGCGCACGAACCGGCCGTTCAAACTTTGCCTACCTCGGCCTTGATGCCTTTCTTAAAAGCATCTGCGAGGTGGCGTCGTCCGTTTTGACAACAGCCCTTCGGCCACCCAGAGCAATCACACTCCCAGTCGACCTTACCACGTACGTCGATGCCGCCGGAGCTAGCACACCGCCGTACAATCTTCGAGCAGCATGGCTGGGCGGCGCTGGTGTGGACTCGCCTTCCATAATTTCTCAACTTCGCCCTCATATCTCTGCGCTATTCTCCGTCCCTGTCGAACGTCTTACCGTTTCCAACGACATCCACCTCCTCGCTGCACCGCTGCGCATCTTTCCAGACGTACAAACCGCCATCGCAGTGGTCGCAGGTACAGGAAGTATCGTCGCCAGCTTTCGCGGTGGCCCGGTTGACGCTCCGCTAGAGGAGCTCGCGCGTGTGGGTGGTTGGGGTTGGATCCTCGGGGACGAAGGTAGTGGTTTCGACGTCGGGCGTACAGCCGTGCGCGCCTTGCTTTCACAGCAAGATACGGGGGTTGTAGTTACACATGGCTCACTGAGAGAGAAGATCCTCAAAAAATTCGGTGTTGTGGACGTGATGGATTTGCTGGCGGCTGTATATGCGCCAGACTCGACTAATTCGCTCCCACGCGAGAGTCGGCTCTCTTCGCTCTGCCCGCTTGTATTCGAGGCAGCTTTGATGGATAGCGATCCCCTTGCCGTCGAAGTTGTGAGGGACTGTGCACACAAGCTCGCCAGGCAGATATTAGCGGTTCTCATCTCCCCTTCCGATCAACAGGTACGTGACCGTCTGTCCTTCTGACGACTACTCCCAACTGTACCAATAGGATCATCCCCGCAAGGCCCGCGCATCTTCGAGCGTTCTATGTCTCGGTGGTTCCTTAGGGGGCATAGAAGACTACCGCGAAATTGTCCTCTCTTTCCTGAAGGAAAATGGGCATGTTTTCAAGCACGTAGAGATTGTTTCGGATGCGGCGGAGGTAGGTGCACGAGCATTAGCCGCAGCGTGGAAAGGGAGGTAGTGGCAGAAAGCTGGTGAGGGAACTTTCATCCAAGAAGGGTTTTGGATGTCTCCAGTAGGCTATGTTGCTTGTCAAATCGTCATGCATGAATGGTAGTTGATCCCTTGTCGGAGGGTCTATTTTTCAGGATAGCATGGTCGACTTGAATGTGGACCTCTAGGTGTCTCTATGTTCCCAATGGTACGTACGGGAATCACCTAAAGGTGGCAGGCGCATCGTTTTCAGGACTACGATGACCTAGACCAATCCAAGTTGTTCTGTCATATAGCTACTCGCGGCTACATACATCTCATTCTACCATTTGCTAGTATGTCCCATCCCACTTGAGCCAGTTGCACAGCATACCTACACGCTGTACTCAGCTTTGTCAGCGTCCATTTTCCCAAGAGCTTGGCAAGAAGTGAAACAAATATGCCGTCTTTCGACATCTGCTTCACCACTATCTGGTCCCACGTCGGGAAGTGCACGAACCGACGGCGTACCGGCGCGACACGGTTTAGACTGGGATATTGCTCAAAGATGGATCGGCCACTATTCTTCCTCGAGACAGCGAAGAAAATCGCGCGCGTGTTAATCCCCTTCTCGATGAATGAAATTTTACAGTAACTGCCACAAGTTTCGAACCAATCACGGGCGCTGCTAGCGCCAGGCTAGTCGACAAGTGTATCACCCGATATCATTTAGCTGACGGCGGACGCGGAAATTTCATGCTGTAACGCATGGAAAGTTAATATCATTATCCTCGATAGTATTACCCCTTGTGACACTTGTAGGGACCTGGGCCGTCATTATCACGATGGTTAAAATATTGTAGTGACGCAGGCACTGCTCCGATGTCGGCATGCGATCAAAAAGGCTAGGGAATACCGGCGGCGCCCTATACCTTCGTGATTATTTCCTGAGCTATGCACCAGCCAGTATTACGACGATTAACTGTACTATCGCCCTCCTCCTGTTGTTTCATCCGGGTTTAATGTTGTGGATTGCGGGATCAGTCCATTTCAGTTTCCGGCCTGTTTTACTACTTTGGCTACACCGTGCCGCAAATTACAAGCAGGTGCATGCACTGAAATTTTGACGGAGGTAGACTTTTCCAATTTGCGATCCGATATCACGCTGGAAATAGCCCCGCCGCTCCCTCTGCCCGATTGCGATTCCGGAGAAGCGAGGGTGGCTGGTTGGCTCTTTTTGAAGGGTCGCAAGAACCAAGCTGAAACATGGGTACTCCCAATCTAGATTCAGAAGAGCTAAAATTGTACATATGAGCCCGGAGAGATCTTTCACCTCCTTCCGGGGGTCTGTACGGTCGCTAATACCAACACAGCAAGACGCACCACATAATCGCGGGAATTGTGCAGGTTCAAACTGCGCATGCACCAAAAAGGGATGCAAAGTTGATCAAACAAACATCAATAGGGATTCCGCAATCGTCTGATAAAACGCAGATAGACTACGACAGCACCCTATAAAGTGAAGGGAGTCGCTGGGGCGGCCCTGAGATCATACATCATGTCAGTGGAGTTCGTGAAACGTTAAGTGATCCCGGCAACGATGCTGTGCACGGCGCACGGTCTTCAGAGTCCGTGTTTACCGTAAACTTGTGATGTGCACAACTGCCAACGCATCTGTTTCGACGTGTACATCATCATGGCTTCATAAGTGCCCGACGATTTTATGCTTTGAGATCCATTCTTGGGGCGGATCTCAGTGCTTACACGCGCGCCCAACTTGGGTTCCAGCTCCGAGATAACTTAGGCGTCTGTCCCGAGAAACCGAAAAATTGGATAGTTCAATCAATCCTTCAGCTGCGCGTTCATAAAATATCTGTTAAACGCATACCTTTAGATCACTGCACCCAAGATGGTCTGGTTTATTAGACACGGTTGGAACTGATAAGATTTTGCTGATCCAGACCCTCGATCCATATCCACTGCATTCTCTTTATTGACAGATCTGAAAGGATACACCGCCATTCCGCTGGCCCACTGAGAGCGGCCTTGTTTCATTCCTGCATATCCGGCCAATTCTTCTGTTGTCAATCTTTTGTGCACTACTGCACTATTTGGGTGAAAACACTTACTTTACATCGTCCCCTGCCTGTAGTTAAAGGAAGTAAGAATATTCTACTACTTAATCTCTTGTAGCGAAAGCGTTAACGAGACTATGTCGTTCACGGGTTCCGCACTCATGTGCGTGTGAAATATTGCCAAGTAGGCGTAGATGCCACGTGATGCAATATGCCAACGTCAGCCTCGTTCGTTTGCTTCTCCTAGTCAGCCAGCCTCAGCCCTCATCGCGATCCAACACTACCTTCAACCCAGGTCACTCGCCCACATTATCCAGACCAGTTACCTTGTACATCGCTTTTTCTGTTTATCCGGTACATCTAGATATTCGACATGGGCGGCGCAGGTGTGTGACTTCTTCTCGTGGCACGGCCGGCCTTTTTCATCTCTTTTACACAGGTTGGCTTTTCCTCTTCGCGGTGCTCATGGCTGCAGGTTTACTGTTCACCATGGTTTTCTTCGTGCGTCTTAGTTTGATATGACCTTTCAACAAGGCGCTGAGTCCTGTCCCTGCATATAGATTATTATGTTCTCCGACCTGGAGTGCGATTACATCAACCCTATAGACCTGTGCAATAAGCTTAATCAGGTTCACTCCTTTCGCGCATCCGATGCGCGTCGCAAGTACTGATGCGTCCTGTGTTCAGTTTGTCCTCCCCGAAAATATTGCCCACGCCTTCTTGACGACACTCTTCCTCCTCTCCGGACAATGGACTGCATTCCTTCTCAATGCCCCGCTACTAGCGTATAATGTCAACAAGTACGACATATTATTCCTCATGCCTAATATTTCGATCTGACCTGTCTTGTGCTCTTGAGGATACGAAACAAAAACCACATGTACGATGCAACAGAGATCTTTCGCACCCTCTCCGGACACAAGAAAGAGAGCTTCATTAAGCTCGGGTTTTACCTGCTCTCTTTCTTTTATTATCTCTACCGGTATGTGACCGTTCGATGTTGTGGGCAGCGGGCCTTGATGTGCTTTTCCTTTAGGATGATCGTTGCGCTTATTTCCGAGAGTGAATAAGTGGGTTTTCGTTTTCTCGTACCTTTGGCCTGAGGCTGCCAGAGAACGGGTGATGGCTATGCTCATAGCAGGGGTGAACGAATCGGAGTGCAATGTGTTCCCGAGCCAGGTGGGAGTGGCTTGTTAAATATGGCTTGAAGCGAGATCGAACCTGCTATATCTACTTTTGCTTGTTTTTTTACCATCACATTCGGAAACAACTCGCATGATGCAAAACCACTTTCAATCTCAAAAGCGTAAGCGATAAGCGATACAGGGAGTGCTGAAGCAAGGATATAAGCGGGTTTGGGAGACAGCCGAAAAAGCATGCACAACTGGTACACTAGTCAGTAAAAAAGATTGTTAGTTAACTTAGCCCGGATATTGGAGGGAGTATTGAACCAAGAACAAGTAAACGAAAGTGGAAGGGAGAACAGAAGCCTTTTCACAGTCTAGTCCACATCCATCTTCCCATCTCCGCGTTCTCGCCGCCCTCCTCCGACCGGACCACGACGCCCACGGCCACGACCTCGCCCGCGACCTCGACTTGATGACGGTGGGAGATAGTCCTTCTGGTCGGCACCCGGAGGCGCGACCAGTATATGGGCACGAGCTGCTGCCTCCGGGTCCCGGGAGATGATATCATCCGAACGCATTTTGCTCCTGGTTAGAGTTATAACACTCCCTCGCAAGCCAGTGATGGTAGATACTCACGGGCCATTATCCGCCTCCATGAGCGCATCAACACTGCCATCTACTACACCTATGCTCAAACGCCCACTTAAGCTGGCGTTGACACCACCAACAATTCGTACCCCGAGGGTTCGCCCATCCGCAACTTGCTTGTCAAAAACGCGCACAGCCTCCCGTGCATCTTTTTCTTGCTTGAACGTCAAGCGTACTGTAACGTCCCCATTCCCATTCGTCTGCTTCACCGACGACTGTGTAACTGGGCCACAGCGTTTGAAGATGGCCTGCATAATCAAGGTCAAAACCAACGAGACAAAACCAGAAAGTGAAACGCCAAGTCTCGCAGGCAACATCTGAAGCAATTGCTGCAAAAATAATCGATCTGGATCCAGATTGACGAACTCGCAGCCGGGCAGATTGGCCCAGACGGCCCACTCTTTGACAGAGGGCTAACTTGGACAATTGCTCACCTCTACGTCCTCTGCGGTCGTCCCTTTTACGAGACCGGTGACTTCCACGACATTTCCTCTTGTGCTTGCTCCACGAATTGATAGCTCTTTGTCCGCAGCCTGCCCCGTAGCCTCTTTCAGGGCCTTCACGGCACCCCCAAAGTTCATCTTGGGGGGTGCGTCTTTGACGATGTATCTAGACGATCGGAAAGTGATTTTCCTGATTCAGAACTCTGTTGAAACATGTCGTGCTTCCATGGCGAGTTGATGTCGCCTTTTGGTGGGCGTGTATAAGGAGCTGAACCAGCGCGTCGAGGTCTTGAACGTACGGGCCCAACGCCTGGAGCAGTGTCTACGCTCATGCGTTCCAAAAGAGAGGCCATGCTGAGACGCTACCTAGAAGTGAAAAGTCGAGTAGTGGGTGTTGTAAGGCGGGAACCAAATGGTGGCTGCAAAGAGCAGAGCGCAGAGAGACGTGTGGTCGACGAATCGACGTGACTTTCATGTGACACCGTCACACAGCATTCAAGCGGAGCATAAATCACAAATGACTAACCATCCATCGCTCATCGCCTTTGGTAGCCAGCCCTTCAACACGAACCCCCATCACCAGCAACACACCCACTTTCTCCACCATGACAAAGACCACTTCTATCCCTGCAAAGAGAAAGAGAAACGCATCACGATCTCGTAATCGTCCCTCAACTCGCAAACAATCCAGGCTGTCCTCCGTTACCCTCCACAAGCCCAACGAAACCCTCGGAAATCCCCAAGCACGCCAGCGGACCAGAAGGTCCACCTGGTATGCCCACACCGCGCATCGTAACAAGCGCGCTCAGTGGGCTTTAATTGCTCAGCAGACTGCACGTGTTGTCTTAGGGGACGGCAAGTATGTGGAGACACGGCGTGTTCCCGTGGTTTCTACCCTTGCTGACATGTCTAAGACCCCACAGCCTTCACCCACGACTACCATGAGGACCTGGCATATTGTACATGATATTGCCGCTCAAGTTCGTCACTCAGTTCTTTCGACTACGTTCTACCCTGCAACCCAGGATCTCCCGAAGCCCCGGGCATCTACCCACTCATCCACTTCCTTCGAGTTCTCCAAAAATTCAGTTCTTTCGGTTGTCCGTCGTTGTATCACCAATCCACCCTCCCAACGTGGCCTCTTATCGTGTTCACGATTCGGATATCGGTGTCCTCTCTCCCCTCTCGTCTCGGCATCCTGGATCTAGATTTTTGCGGGGCAGTTCGACATTCAATGCGGTTTTGGCACGCTCAACATCCTTATATCGTCCCTTACGTCTACCTCCGCCCAACCATTTTTTACCTCACTGAAAAATCAAGCCAAGCTGGACGATCCTACAATCGTAGCGCTTTCCACAGATGCAATGCTCTATTCACCCTCTATTGTAGGTCTACGTCGCGATGACTCGGACCGCTTTGAGCGTCAAACGACGATTTTGATGGTGAACTTGACGCGATACCAGCGGATCCAACAACGAAAGACCTGGAGGTCCCCCCGGCGATTAATGCCCAAAGCCAACGGGCCATGGGCGAGCATGTCTCCCCTTATTTTATGAACGTGTTGTCTGCCGCCCCTGTGCATGTCGGCCCATTTAGTTCTGCGTGTTCATCTTCGGACCCCGAGACGAAATGCATTGTGCGGCAGACTATAAAGTCCCGTGTTGCCCGAGCATTGCGTCTTTTTGCTGCACGCGGCGACACCACTTTGGTTTTATGTGCCTTTGGATGCGAAGAAGGTACACCAATCGACACGATCGCCGAGGTCTACGCCGAGCTTCTTGCATGCTCCTCCATTGCCGGAGATGTGGGTGATGGAGAGTTCAGAGATGTGTTTGAGAAGGTCGTCTTTGCAATACCGAGGAAGTTATACTCAACGTTCCGAAAGACTTTTGAAATGCGAGTCTATGAAGACGAGCTCATCCACTCACTGGAAGGCAACTGAGTACTTTTATCACCTTTTATTGTAGTTCTATTGTATCGACCTTCATATGGCTTCATACGTATGTATCGCTATGTTAGATGTAATCTATCCTTTTACGACGATCCCCTCGAATATGCGATGATGATGAGACCGCACGAATATCTCCGCGGTCGCTTGGTCCAACCATTCAGCAATCAATGATAACTAATCAAACATATTCTATCAACGCCTTGCGGCCATGGAACCCGAGTGCAATGGAAGTTTTCAACATGGGCACGGCCGCAATTGGCCATGACTCCGACCACCTGATGTTCGAAGTTTGAGGCTGACATTCTTTGACAGGTTTTTGACAGCTTGACCTCCTATGAATTGCGCATGATCCGACTCGTGCGATTGCGCTCGCATATCCCCGGACTTGTGTGGAAACGCGCTCTGGATCCGCGGGTGGGATGCCATCCATCTACAACAGCGCGATGCCGTCCCATCTGCTGTCAACCAGGACGCCACCCGGCCGTTAGGACGTTATAAGGTGGCACAGGTTGAAGCATGTACTCGTAAAAAAAGTAACACCGGTGCTGCGACCGCTCGAGGGAAAAGATGAGCCCTTGGGGAGGTCTCAGGTTGCCCGCGATCTGGAGGTTAGGTCAGTGCCGTACATACTTGATGCCCGGAGGCACAGTGGTCGACTCGGACATGCTCGCAGGCTGGTTGACGTCTCGGGATCCGCGGAGTGCCTCGAAACACGGGCCGTTGCTCCTTGACCCCGACAAGACCCTCACCTGAGAGTTAAAAACGTGGAAGTGAATAAAATAGGGGAAACACCCTTTCAGTCGACGCCGCCATAAGTGAGCTGGATACATGAATGAACTATCGCAAATGGGGTTTGCTGGATCCTGATCTCGCGTTCCAGCTCGATCGCTTGAAGGGGCTGACTTGGTTTTGGCTTGGAGATGCCGAATCTCGCGTTATTGGCAACCTTGGACGATGTTTCGGACGAGACATTGTAGGGAGGGAAACGCAATAAAGATTAAATTGAAGCTATGTGGTCTGTCAACAGTCACAGGATAATTCCAGCCAGGATATGCGGTGCAAAATATCCGCAGTCGCGACTCGGAGTGAGGGGATCTGTGGGAACTTGTTGAGCGCGCAATTTGGTAGACATCCAGCTCTTCAAGCACATCATGGTAGGATCCCCTAAGCGACTTGTCCGACAATCGCCCGTAAGTGGTCGACCCGGTTTGGGTTTCTAGCCTTGTGTTCAACTGGGGAACAGTACGAATAGCATTCTCGGGGTCCTGGTTTAGTCCGCAAAGATACGTCTCGGTATCAAACAATAGAGAATGACGCCGATGCGAAAAGATGGGGAACCAGCGCGCCCCGATAGATCAGTCTAAGATCGGAACAAGTCATGGACAATATGTGCACGCTGTAGCAGGGCCTGCCCTGGATTAGCCTTCCGGCGCGGAGTGTCACAATAAGGCATTCGATGTCTCAAGTTGTAACGCGAGTGAACTGGACAACGGTCGTTACCACTCATTGTAAGCAAGATGAGGTCGGTGCCGAAAACCTACGTAGCACCATAGAGGTGCCTGAAGTCCATGATCCACGGGCTGTCCCAATAACTGCGGAATGACGGCGGATGTAGCCGCAACCAAGATTAGTGGCGCGTGGCCCCAAGTACTAGAGGGAGGTGATCAGGTGAAACTCGGAATCGACACCGCTAGTGAGCCAAGAAAGAGCATCGTAACGAACCGGCGAAACAAGACCTGGTATAACAAGAGCCACAGCGAGCAACCTACAGTAGAGTGAATCAGAATCGCATTGGACAACAGTCCTAGGCAAGACATATCAGCGTATCATCTCCATCAGGCAGCAGTTGTACGGACACAAAAGATCTTATGGAATATTAGTCATCTATTTGACCCGAGTTATGAGGGAATTGCCGTTTTTGATAATTAAGGTGACTGGGGTCCATCGCGGAGACTTTTAGTCGCGCATTTGAGTATACGTCTCTCGTCTCTGGTTACCGAGACCGACAGTTTGGTCACTTTTTCTTCATCGCCACGCCACGTCTCTCATCTACTGGTTTTCCTTCCATCTCACCCGTTCTAAATCAAATGGGGCATCACACTTTATTGTCTCAGTTTGATTTTTCATGCCCTTCACTTGCCGCGGACCGAACACAACACAGATTTTTATTGCTCTCCCAGGGCAACGCCGAAAACAGGTGTGATCTACCTGAGGTCTTCCACCCCAAATGGAACACACTCCCGGGTACTTATTATGCCTGGCCACACCTCTCCGAAATTCGTGTGTGCCAGTCCCCACGTCCACTTCGTTATTTTTCGCAATCCTGTTTCCTTCTAACTTTCTTGTGCCGACCTCGTCCAGTACGTTCCTCTCTCCATTCTTTTCTCTTCGTATTCCTCACTCACTGTTCCCGCTCAAACAGTATCATGGCGAGAATCATCGTGCCGTCCCTCACCCCTCACTACATCAACAACTCTCCTTGGTCGGTCTCGATCAACTTGACCTTCAGCCAGGCTGAAGCCTTTCTCTTGTCTTTTTCTCTTCGGTGATGTATCACCTACACACCGCCATTTTGTTTACGTGGACAGATTATAAGACCATTTTCCTTCCAATTGTAAGGTCTTCCTAGTCCCGTCACTTCTCTTACAACCGCCCTGATACCTTGCCTCGTCCGTAGACCGCCTTTGCCTGTGCGACTGCACCTGTGCAGTCATTCTCCAACTTACTCCAATGCTGGATATGGATCTGGTTCCACTTGTTATTATGCAATGTATCCAACCAAGCCCGCAGTTGTGAGGAAGACAAAGTCAATCGTCCCTGGCGACCTCTCCCGGCAGGGAGAATTACCGAGTCTCAGGCTGTTGCCCTACGCTGGGCTGTTGTCATATTATGTGTATTTTTGTCGGCCATATACGACCAGGACCTCGTCTTAACGACTTTGGGCCTCGTGGTTACCACGTTCATTTATGACGAACTCGGCGCGGCTAGCCATATCGTTGGCAAAAACTTCTGTAATATTGGGGGCTACGCTTCTTTCGAAGTCGGTGCTACAATCATCATTGGTATGTAGTTCTGCAAACTTCTTCGATTCGCGGATAACTGACGGGGATTAGGCGCCAACCATGCTATGGACTTCGTATCCGTCACTGCCGTCATAATTAGCGGCATCCTGATTTTTACGACAATTCAGGCGCAGGACTTTCCCGACGTTGAAGGAGACAAAGCCCTCGGACGAATGACTTTCCCCATTTATGCTCCCGAATTCTCTCGAACCTTCACACTCTTTGCTACTGTCGCCTGGTCTATTTTTCTCTGTTGGTTCTGGGGAGTGGGTCCCATCAGCAGCGCATTCTTAGCCAGTTTCGGCATTTATGTCGGGATGCGCTACTACCTATGGCGGACCTTGAAGGCTGACCAGACATCTTATCTAATGTTCAACGTGCGTTTGCAAATCTACATGGGGTCCGGTAACGTCGAAGCTGACAGATAGTCTGTTTTTTAGATTTGGCTCATGGCCGCTCATGTCCTTCCGTTGCACGCTAGGACGTCCGTTTTGGCCTTTTGACTGACTGATGGACAGCTCTCTTACGCTATACTGTATCGACACATTATCCAGCAGGCAGGCCGCATGACTGTATTTTTATTTGGGGGGATGATGCTCATAGTTACGTCTTTACCGCTCGTATAATGCATAGCCAACCCCACTTCGAATTTCTCTACTCACCTATCTGTTTATTACAATACGACATTTGTTGTGAAATCCTGTCGTGGAACTAGCCCCTTATTGTGTGATGTGTTCTTTCACATCGTCGTGGCATTGTCTTGGGATGGGGCAGGTCCCAAGTCTTTGCAATTACCATGTTATTATATTACAAGCCAGTGTGGTTATTCATTTGCCTCTTTGGTAAACAATCATCATAGTGAGCTAACGTAGACCGTAGCCGAGTTGCCTCTGCAAGGTCTTAATACTTTAACGGGGTGTTAGCCATCCCGTTTCCAACGTGTGTTGCATGAGGCTGTCGATGATCCAGCGCAGCTGGCGACGAATCGCCGAGGCAAGACCAATGCAGTGAAGGTATGGCACAGATGAGAAAGTTCCCAAGGGGTGCTCGTGTACAAACAAGGCATCTTGACGCCCAAGTTTTGTCCCCTTTCATGATGTCTTCTGCGTCCTGTGTTCATTATTGTTGTTCCTGAGCAGAGGTGGATCTTGGGTCCGTGCCAGTCAAGTAGTGTGACTTATTGTTATCGATCAAAGATCGGTTATCTACGCGAACTTTAACGCCTTTTTCCTAGTCGCGGCCCTTCTCCGGATGGGACCCCAGTGCTTATTTGAGTAATACAATTGGCTTAACCATTTTTTCTGCCTTATCGGGTATAGCGTCAGGTAGCGGCCTCTGCCTCCGATTCTGCGTTGGCACGCCTACCAGAGCTGTTCATACTGTACATGTATACTTTGATCATCGTGGAGCTCTCAGCTAGCGTTCCTCTAAAAAGGTGACAATAATTGGCAAAGCCTCTACGTGCGTTGCTGAGAACTGTCGCCAAGGATGACATCACTACTTCCGAGCCTATCTCGCGCGTGAGAGCTCCTGACAATAAACGCGCAACAGAATAGATAGCGCTGCGGGTCTCTGACGAAGCCCCTTGGGGATAATGGGCCGCAGGTGCTTCCCGGTCTCGGATGACGGTGTCTCGATGTGAAAATGACCAACCCCGGTCACTTGAGGGTGTTCGCCAACACAATTGAATAAGCACGAGAATCAGCCCAAACAAAAAAAAACGGTCCCAGGGACGTAGTCTAGTCCAAAACCGGGCACAGGCAAAACACATACCGAGAGCACTAGTGAGACACGCGATACCTTATTGATTGCATCGGAGCATGGGGACTTGGACAAAAAGGACTACGACCAGCTTTAGCAAGCTGGTGTTACATGTCAGGAAGGTTTGACACCGAACTCCATCCAACTTTGTCCGGTACCTCGCGGAGGTCGCCATAACGGTCTTGATGGGCCTCCATTCGAGGTGGTTTCAATCGGCCAAGCCGGTCAGCGCGGAGGCTTTAGTTCCGGGATGATACTCCAAGAGTAGGCACGGTGTTCAACTTTCTATGGGTAGGGTCTTCGTGTCTGGATCCGAATTGAATGGTATAGCAACCACTTAAAGCGGATGCCAGTGCCTCTAGCATGATCCATTGCGACGTCCACCGCCCTGGCTATTGCGGAACTAACGGTGAACTCCAGGAAGACGCCATAATGCCGACTCGTACCTACCCCCAAGGTGGATGCTCGACGACACACTAGGAAGAACAGACAATGCTGTGTGTGACGGGATCGAGGTGTGTGAACGGGGCTTCGTACTCCCAGTAAAGGATAAAGTCATTCCGGTGCTCTGCGCGATGCAAGTCCAACATCACTTCCTGGAACTGTAATGAAAAAGCCCGGTGAGAGGAGTCCTAATGATGGCGTCAAGACGGAGACTGGTGACCGGCAATTACCAGGCGCTCATGAGGAGTATGGATAGAGTCACAGCACCGCATGGGGCTATGACACGGTCTATACTTTCAAACATAGCGGCAACGTCTTCGGATATCCGAAAGGGTTTGCACGTACCAATTACCCTGGCTACATTCAAGTATGATACGTGAGGGACAAGGGGCCCAAAATACAAGTAACGCCGAGTGGAGAATTCACGTGACAAAGTCGGGCAATAAAGCAACGCGCGGTTGACAGTCGGTGTGGCAGCAACACGCTAGTAATGATGACGATGGAGGGGTGAGGCAGAACAGAAAGCAACAAGTCGTTTTCTATTGACTAAGTGTATCAAGCCTGCACGGGCTCCCAGTGAGGCTAAGTTGGTTACTTCACCTACAATTCCCGTACATAGCGGTCCTATGGCTAACGTGAGAATCTGTACCCCCAGACACCGCCTAATTCTGTGTAGTGCAGACCAAGGACATGCGTTTATAGCACAAAGACGGAACGCGGGTCAAGGTGGTGACTCAACTCAAATATACCATCCGCCCTACAACAATACAGTCGGCACAGTCAACACGCGGTCATAGTCTAGACCACCTGAGGGGCATGTCAAATGGTCTCAATAGGGACGGGGAAAAGCTCGAATTAGGGAGTGACAAGAAACGAATGCCATATGGGCCTTGCCCATGTGGGTGTGAGTGATTCAGGTCAATCTCTACTCCTATCCATCACCATCGCCCGATAGTAAACCCCATATCTTCCTCCCCACATTCCAGGCAAGAGCCCACGGCGCGCCATCTTGGACAGACTCCTTCATCCTGTGGGCGAATTTGGCTTGACCGCCGGACGTGAATGACTCACGCAGTGTGCTGAGGACCACAGACGTCGGGGCAAGGTATTTGGATATGATACGCCCAAGCTCTGGAGCTGGCGTAGTCAATGGGAACAGCATGCTACGATACGGGGGACAGCTAAAATGTGGCATGAACAATGGCGCAGATTTTTGGGGAAACCTCTGAAGAATGTACGCACAGAATATCCTCATGCATATTCGCACTCCACTGAGATCCAAAAAACTGTGCCTCTGGGGTGTGGTGAAACTCATGTTGTCTACCTTCTCTAACGGCCTGGGCCCACATGGCTTTGCAACGTTCATAGGTAGACTGCTGAAAGAGGTCACGCTTCATGTGTGACATGTGCTCCGAGGTGGCTCGCCTCGAGCGGGATAGCCAGACGTAATATCTTTCTTGCCAGTGCTGTTGCTCACTCCCAAGAGTCGGAGTATGGTGCGCAGGGCCATCCGGAGCATCTGTAGGCGCTGAATCGGAAATATATTGACCTAGCGTCGTGTTGGCCTCCTGAGAAAGTGGGATGTTCACCGGGACTGTAGGTGGTTCCATTATTGGGCCATAATTAACATTGGTGAGGATACGGTTGACTTCGTGATTAAATATACGCCGCAAACAGAAAGTGTAGCATTTCGGTTCATGTCCGTGGGCACGACCGAAATGAGATTGGGAACAATACGTGAAACAACGCTCAGATGTCGACGGGGAAAAGGGGCCTGTATTCTTTAGACGGGTGCGCGGGAGCGGGGGAGATTAGAACGTACCTCTAGGTGGGACAGACAGTCTAATTGAAGGTATGCGGTCTACGAAGGACGGTTGCTGGGGAGGTGGTGGGGGAGGGGGAGGAGGGGGAGGTTCCATCTCGCGACGACTTGGAGGAGGTGTGTGAGGATGGATTGGAGGCGGAGGGGAAGAAGAAGGAGAAGGAGAAGAAGAAGGGTGTCTAGAAGGGAGATCACTTTGCTCTGAGGGTGAAGACATTAATTTACGGTTACTTGTTTGCTGTGCACCGGGCGGCAGGGGCCAGGCCAATTTGCGGTACGGCAGTGTCCGGAACATTAAAATATATATATATATATATTTTCCCTTAGTGTTGGTTTCTTCATCCCACAACGCCGCGCAAAGAATCGCTATCGCAGCTCACGCACAAGGGGTCATCGCCACCCCTTTCCTTCTGCTGTGGGGAAAGTCCCCGGAGATGCAGAGTAATCTAACCCTATACATGTATGCCACGGAAAGCGTCTGCCCTTAAGAAGGCAGTTGGTGCTGCATGTCTAGGGCCCCCTCATCCCTTCTTCGAATGTGGCTTGGGTCGGGGCTCTGCAGTCTGAATGTTTGGTCGTGTACGCGATGATATGAGCGGACCAAATGGTTGGACACATTTCTCTTAGGGATAGACATGCGAATGCCGAGTTCCTTTGCGGGAAGTCTCGGTAACTGAATGGGGCTCACTCTTGTGCGGCGCCTTGAAGTTTTATATTTTTTCCATACCCAAGCAGTTCGCCTGTTTGCTTCATCGGTGTTATTGGTGAGTTACTGGTCTATCTCCGCCATATCATGTATCTGGTTTTTTTTTTCCCATATGATGTTCCGAAACTCGATTGAATTTCTTCAGGGAGGATATCCTTCTCGGGGTTTCCTGGAAGGGAGCGTGCTCCTCATTTTTGACACCGCTGAGCTTTTGTTTGCCTGTCTTCCCGTGTATGCGACTTTACGCTCAATTCTGTTGTTCAGCTTTCCCGATGGCGCGTGCCTCGACCATTCTGTAGTAGAGAACTGTAACTTGGTAGAGAACTAGGGGATATGTAAAAATATGCTGACCTAATGCTATACTTCCGTTCTGTCCACGCTCATGACCAGTCTTATGACAAACGTGAACCGTGTCAGTAAACCGTCAGGAAATTGGCTGTCTCTACGAAAGGTTTACCTTCATCTTCATGTCAGTCCAAGACCACTGTCATTGATTCTTGTATAGCGACTACGTGCCACGAGCCCTTCCCCAAATAAGTCTCGGAACCAACGCCAAAAGAGATCAGAGGATTCCTCTCGTGCATCCAACTCTTCAAATGTGTTGCCATCTGCTTCCCCTTCCCCGACTGGCAACTCTTCTCTTCACGAGGACACCGTAGAGACGCTTCGCTCCCTGATTTTCTCCCCGATACCATTTTCTCCCGATCTCCCCCCCAAGGATCGGCAACCTGGCCAATACATAGCCTTGGATTGTGAAATGGTCGGTGTGGGACCTGCGGGAACTGAGTCAACACTCGCGCGGGTTTCAGTGGTCAACTACTTTGGAGCCGTCTTGCTGGATGAGTTTGTGCGACAAAAAGAGCGGGTCACAGATTGGAGAACCCAGTGGAGTGGGATTCGAGCAAAAGATATGATAAGCGGTGAGCCTTGCCTTTTTCTTGTCTTTGGCTCAAACTTACCATTCCACCGTTACTCAGCGAAGACATTCGAAGAGGTGCAGAGCGCAGTGGCTGAGCTCATCAAAGATCGCATTCTGATTGGACATGCCATTCAGAACGATCTCAAGGTGTGCACTATTATACAAATCGCTTCTCGGCCCATAACCCCACTCTCGCTAGGCACTCATGCTCTCACATCCCCGGGCGCAAATCCGCGATACGCAACATCTAGCTCATCGACACGGGCAAAGCCGCTCTGCTAGACCTGCTCTGAGGAACCTGGTGCACGATATGCTAGGCACAAAAATTCAACAAGGCGAGCATAACAGCGTACGCCCAGACCCGTATTCTTTCACAACACTGATTGAGCCATATTTCAGGTGACAGATGCTCGTGCAACCCTTGCTGTCTACAGACTCCATCGCAAGCAATGGGAGAAAGGTTACGCTGTTGTTCCCATCCGTGTCCCATACAAAGCAAAATCAAAGGATATCGGGGACCAATTGGCCCCAGAACCTGAGATTTCTCAGAAAAGCAGTGATAACGATGGTCCGCAAAGGACGTCTCTGCCATCAAAGACAAGTAAGGGAAAACCGAAAGGCGTCTCATCCGGTCTGTCAACGATTGTCCGCCATCGATCAAAAGTTAAAAGCGGAGTCGGAAGCAGCAAGGTTAAATGGTGGTCTGAGTTGGGAGGGGCTCAGGCTCGAGATGGCTCCAAGGGCAGCATCAGGGTCGTTACATAGATAGCTATTTGCCTTTATGTGTACATCATGGACATTTAGCAAGGCGTGGGATTTATCCTGCCTTCATCCCTTCAATCATGGGTGTTCACGGTCTTGCAACTTATCTTCGGGAAAATCTCCGCGTTCTATCGGCACCCCTCATCCTCTCTCACGATCAATCAAAATCAAAACCCACCACTCCCCTGGTCGTCGATGGCTGGTCGTGCGTTCTACCCATCGGCACGTTGCACAACCATCGTTGAGACCACCTCTGTAGCTTTATATACGAGCTTCATAACCAGTCTCGTTTGCCATGGGTCTATGGTGGCGAGCTTGGGGAGTTCTATGACCTTGTTACCCGGGTTGTACGAGCATGGATCTCTGTGGGATTCGAACCTCATTTTGTCTTCGACGGTAAGATTGACCCTTTCTTACCACCCGATCTTGAAATAACTTGCAATCTTTCGAACTAGGGCCGTATCGCCCGTCCAAATTCGCGACTAGCGCAATTCGCATGACACAGTCCATCATCCAACCCTCTCTATTATTTTTCAGGACGTCGCCCCTCTCCCGCGCCACCCCGCGTTTTCTGAGGGAGAACTCCGTCTTGCCTCCGCTTTATTACGCGGTCACTCTCGCGGCCTTACGATCGCTGAACGAGACCGTCAAGGTCCTTATGGCAGATGACGAAGGCGACCCATTTGCCGTTGAGCTTGCTGCTCGACTTGGGGGCTATGTGACGGGTCGAGACTCGGACTACGTCATTCTAAACATCGAGGGATATGCGGGCTATATTCCTATGGATCAGATGGTTTGGAGTACAGCCAACTCGCAAGAGATCGAAGAGGAAGGTCAAATGCAGGACGATGCCGGATTCATCGTCGCAAGGAAGAACAAGGCGAGAGGTCTTGCTAATGGAACTAATAGTCCCTTTCAAGGGATCATCCCACCGGACACGGCGAGCGAACTATCTCTGAATTGCGTCATCTATACCCCCGCTGTACTTGCTGCCCACTTTCAAATCTCTATCTCTCTTCTCCCCCTCCTGGGGGCCCTTATAGGCAACGACTTTACCGCAGACCGCCGCCCTATAAGCAATCTATTTTTTGAACGTGGAATGACGGTGTCTCAACGCGTTGCTCGCGTGGCAAACGTCTTGAAGTCTGCCACAGCCATTGCAACCGGAACGTCGCCCAAGAAGAAGGCTCGACACCAGATTTCCAGCGTCGTTGATTTTGTGGATCTGACGATCGAGTCCCTCCTGATCCGACCTACATCCATGGGATCCGATGAACGGGAGAGCATAGTGGAGAAGACTGTCGAAGCAGCACTGCAATATGCGATCCCTAAACACCCAGACCGCGATGAAGGAGCTAAATTTTCCTCCCTCCCTTGTCCCCTTCACGGGGCCGATTCTTGCCCACTGCTAGTATCCCTTTCTCGTCACACATCCGACCATCCCGTCGAGAACGAGAATGAACCTCAGATGCACGTCCGTTCATTGTATTTGTCTGCATATCGATCCGGCCACTTTTCTCCCGGCTTGATGGACGTTCTTACCACCGGAACCGCATGGCCTGATTTATTTTTGGAGCACCCGGATGTCGAGACGGTCTCACGCAGTCTCGGGCGTCCGATCCGGGAGTGGGTGTACGCTATTTTGGACGACGGAATAGGCCTCGTTGAGCATGGAACAGACCCCGAGCGTGACGGATTGGGAGAAAGTGAAGCTGATCAAGAGTCCGACGGCGACGAAGTCATTGACGTGGTTGAGGAAGATTCCGATGGAGACATGGGGAGCGACAACCCTTTGGCTCCGCTGCAAGGGGCACTCGAGGAATTTTCTGTCGGCACAAAACCCCCGTCGACCTCTTCTCGGGCGTCGACTTCGCGTAGCAGGCGGCTCAAACACGTCATCGAGTATGTCCGCCGTGGTATCCGGCACGTTGAAGAGCCTGTATCTGTGCCGTCGCTCGCCAGCTTGCTCTCGTCTCACAATATTGGCATCGACGATGAAAAAGATCTAGAAATTTGGCCCTTTCAACTCCGGGATGAAGAATTCCGGCTGGCCGTCTTCTTACGTGCTCTGGGCTCCAACACACGTTTAGTCAAGGCCCTTCCGTCGGAGTACCTAATGGCCGCTGTCTCATTGAGATGGACTGTAAGCCGCCTCACCATCCGTGCCGATGAGGTCCGGCCCAGTGTCGAGAGAGAAAAAGAGAAATGGACGGTCAGGGAGGCCCAGGCCTTCTTGGCATCGTTCTCTTGGCCCTCCCTGCCGAAGCGAGAAATATTATTGGCCGAGCCGTCAGGTCCTCCCCCGGAAAACCGGAGCGTTCAACTCTCTGCCCAGATATTCGCTACAATTGATGCTATTGAGATGCTCTCCCAAACCCTACTTTTAACAACAAAGGTACCTAACCCGGCATCGATGTTCTCTGGGAGGGCTTTCCATCACACTCTCGCCAGTGGAGAAACGTTGGACGCGCAGCATATCCCTTCTGGTTTATGGGATGCTTGTGCAGAGGGTCTAGAGGGAATATTCGCGCCCGAGAAGGACAGGAAAAGAAAGAAGGATCGTAACTCAAAGGAAAGCCATACAAAGCCGGGGCAGGGACCCGCTGCGCACGGAACTCGAGGACAGGGCATGTTCGACATTCTAACGGGCTTGAGTGAGGACGGTGTATAATTGTTGAGTTGATTGTTGAGTTACTCATGACGTGATTGTTCTGGCTGCTGGAGGGGAACTATCCGCCGACTCGGAAAGACAGCACCCGTGCGAAGCGGTCCCCATACGTTCAGACATGTGCCATTATTCGATCAGTTTAATTTCCACTGGCATGTGTGTTACAGTAATATAACCCGTTTTTCATGGCGAAAGAAAACAACCCCCGAACTAACCGAAACATGACGACCATATCAGAGAGATAATAGACTGCATCAGTGCAGTTAATGAGCGCTATCGATCTTGTTGTGTGACAATTACTTACTGGACCAGAGTTACCACACCAACGGTGTTCGAGCGTTTAGATGGAAGACATTGAAATCTTATCTCATGTTCGAAATCTTCTGAGCAATATCGCTTATTCCACATCGCTTGTTCCTCCTTCCCGGTCTCAAATCTTAACTCTCCTTTGCTACCTAGATTTATGCCATTTCAAGAAATATTGGATCGTCTCGCGTAGGTACTTGAGATTTTTGTTTTGCGGGTGTTTTATTCTCAGACAATAAAGACGCTACTAGGGGCCCGGGTTTACTTTCAGCGGCTCAGGCTCAACCTTCTGCCGGATTGCTGCCGTGGCACGTGGTGCGAGTCTGTCATCAATGTTGGATAGGTAAGTAACTTATAGTTGTGGGTTGTCGACATCGACTGATGGGTCGCAGGCTGGGGAGGATAGTAGTGCCAGGTGGTTATGAAGGATGTCACATTATATGGTGGTAGGTACAGGTGAGTTTAGGCAGTTGCGGAAGTTCGTGTGGTATTGGAGGGGTGACTCGGATAGGTTGGTGGACAGTAATGCATTCATGAGATTCTAAGGCAGCCGACGAGTATTCAAAAGGGTGTGGAGGTAGCCAGCATCGCATCGTGGAAAAGCCGGACAG
The DNA here is from genome assembly GCA_022376515.1 of Lactifluus volemus. Taxonomy (NCBI): domain Eukaryota; kingdom Fungi; phylum Basidiomycota; class Agaricomycetes; order Russulales; family Russulaceae; genus Lactifluus; species Lactifluus volemus. The sequence goes on from WTXI01000016.1 coordinate 82,683, forward strand.
TGGACACAAATGCTTCTCAGACAGGGGAGTGCCAGTGTGCATGTGGTGAAGGTTTAGAAGCCGAGACAAGACACGAACGCACACGGGAGAGGGAGAGAGGACAAAGCAGATCTTGTATCACGCACTGCAATGGCCAAAAGGACATAGCCAGTGTCTTGCGAGCACCGTGTGTGGAGCCTGTACCTGAAGGATATCATGATAGAGATTAAAGAAATGGAACGGACAAAGGGGTGTAGTACGTAACACATGTAAGACGGTAAGACCTTCAAGTTTTTTGACCGTCGGGCATCGCATCAAACGATGAGGGATTTAGTCTCGCGCCGTCGCGCTTGATCTGGTAACGAAGGCGAGAAACGGTGGCGGCGTCGTGGTGTCGTTGACACGCCGTCTTGGGATAACAATCGACAAGGAAAAAAAAAGTCTTAAAAAGTGTAAAAATAGTCAAAACGTATCAGCGCGTAATTCCTCTGAGCCACCTGTCGCTGCTGCGATCGGTCACAAGAGGGGTCTGAGCAGATACGTTTTCGGCGTCGATCGAACACCTGTTTGTGGCCAAAAAAGGGTGCAGGTATGTGTGGCAGTCGAACGGCATTGTGTCTGGGTGTGTGGCATCTCATCCCAGCCTGGTGTGGGAAAGCTCCCATGGCGGTTGTTCGAATTCGAGGGGAGGCCTGCCAAGAACGTCAAGAAGGCCACGGCCCCACATCGTAGTATCAGTCGTAACTTGAATCCAGGTATTTGCGGTCATCGATTGATTACATAACAACATGCGGTGAGAAGGCCCGAGACTCCCCGGGACTCCCCGGGACTGGCCCCGGTCATTCTAGGTCAATGTCTTTGGCCACCGTGACCAAAGCACATTGCCTTTGCACAGCAAGTCTGGAGCAGTGCAACGATAGTTGCAGCCTGGACTTCTTCAAGTATATTCCGAACAATGGTCAATGCTTGTTCCGCCCACCCGTTCAATGCTCCGGTGTGGCGATTGCACAGCAAAATGGAACAAATTTGCAGCTGACTGATGCAGTCCATTGATATAAAGTCACACTGTCGGTCAGCCATAAACTTCACACACACACACACCACCAATGTCTCACACGTACCAGACAACTGCTGTAGGATCCTCCTCTCGCGGGCCAGCTCAAATTCCTCCTGACATCGTGACGTACTCCTATGGCTCAGGATTGGTTTATGTTACACCGGGAGCGTCCTACGACGTAAGTCTTTTGAAAATTTCTAATTGGTCGTGTGCATTTACCAACTCTTGGTATATATAGGATGCCATAGACCTTGCTCGGGATGCCTTTCCAGAGCTCAAAGATGTCGATCGTGACTTGATCTGCCTCGAAGTCCGCGTGTCTATCAACCAAACCGAGCGCACGATGGCGCGAATCGGTCGAACGGCCTGGCCAATCGTCCTTTCTACGCTCGTACGATTCGAGATCGTGCACATACGCATCGCATCCCCTCCTGAGGCCAACACGGTCGCCCGGCCGCCTCCTTACGCTTCCGAAGGAAGCTGGGATGCGGATAATAAAGCCAAAGAGCCGGAGCCGGAGCCAGTGTCACCTACGGCGCAATCCTCGTATTTGCACCCACAATCCCTCACGACCCGCGTCGTAGAACGTTTTCGTTCCAGGTCGCCTCGAGCTTCTCAATCGCCTTAGCAGCATTACAGTCAGAATTTCTAGAGCCTAAAAAGTAATAATTTTTCATGTCTCTTTGTGTTGTTCCATGTATCTCTCACCTCACTCCTACCCTGATATACCTGCTTGTGCCGTCAAAAAGAAAGTAGTCATTGTTCACTGTATTTTCTGAGCTGATAAATATATCCGCTGCGCTATTTTAGGTTTAACAGCCAACGTCCCATACGGACTATGATGTCCACGGTTCTTGGGGCAGCTGAGATAGGCCGATAAGCGGCTTGGCAAAAGCCCTAAGTTCTACTGTGTCTCAGGAGTGCCTTGCTGCGGAAGGTAGCGTTGTATTGCAAAAGGTTATTGATATCTCGGACCCAGTCGTCTTCCTTTCCGGGACCAGCACCCTCCCCTTGAGCATCCAAAGCAGGATCTGATATCGAAGACCGGTTGATACAGGGTATGGGGTGCAATGACGCGCGGACAGTGACAGATTCTCCGGGGTTCAACACGTGGGATGCTTGTCCATCCATGGATACACCTGCGGGAGCACGGCTACGATCGCCGATCTGCAAGTAGTTGTCAACGGACGCCACAGCCAATGGCACGGTGAACACATACTTTAAGTGTAATAGAAGAAGAGGACGGGAAGACTAGTGGGCGGAAGGACAAGCTACGAGGACAGATTGGTGTAAGAACGAGGGCGCTTAGGGACGGATGGACAATCGGGCCACCCGCAGAGAGGGAGTAAGCCGTCGAACCCGTTGGTGTGGAAACAATCAAACCATCTGACTAGTGATAGAACAGTCACGAATGGATGCCCGTAAATGTTTAATGGAGTGCTCACCACAGCCTCGGTAAGATGTTGGCCGTCAACGTATGCATCAATCGTATTGAGATGCGGACTTGATCCTCGGTGCAAAGCGACCTCATTCATAACTTGCCAGTCTAGGACATGGTTAATTCATCAGGTTTGTTAGAGGGCACACGTAGTGGGCACCTTCTTCCTTTTTGCCAATGATATTCCCTTCTTGGTCCGCAAACGAGCAGGAAAGGCGCATCCGATATAGCACTGTTGCTTTACCCTGGAACACGCTCTCCAATGCTTTTGCGAAATCGTCAACGTCTGTATGATCGTCAGTTTGTTTAGGTGGGCGCGAAAGAAATCAGCCTACTTACGAAATGGTAGGAGGAAACCAAGTGTCCCCATTGAGAAGCTAAGCACCGGTGGTACAGCTCCGACTTTGAACAGGGATGAGGCGTGAAGGATGGTGCCATCGCCTCCGAGTGTCATAACCAGATCGATCTTCTCAGCGCCTTCGCCTGTTGGGAACGGCTTAAGCTTAAGGGTACTAGGATTGCCGAAACGGGGCACATACCAGGACGCCATAGTTCTACACCTTGTGGTATGTCGATTCTATCCTCATGGAACACCCTTACATGGGGGTATTGAGCCCTTAGGTGGCTAATTGTTTGTAGTCAGTGTTGGCCATGCTATGCCATGAAATCAAAAGTAAATACTTTAGAAAGGAGTCAATGGTGTCGATGACCGGTTTTGTGCGTAGCTTGTTTACTATAAGGATAGATTTTACTTGCTGTCCATTTGTCCTGACTTGATCAATAAGTTGGCTGACGCTCGGTCAGATCGATGAACACTTTCGGTGACGTACGGGGCGGGTGAGGTGGCAAGGTAGAGAAGAAGCTACCAGTGAAGCAACCAAGGGAGGTGCTCGAAAAAGGCCAAGACCGTGCGTGGCAGGTGTACCCGTGCAGAGTCCTGAAACTTGGTCTTAGAAAGTTACGTGTTGGACCCATCATCGTTGTGGAACAAGAGCGAGCTAGTCACTGGCACCTTTGGCCACTACACACACATGCTACTGCCAGCACACCGCAAGTAGGGAAATTTTCATCGCAATATTATAGTGATCCCTACAAATACCTCATACAACGCGCTACGTACACACCAGTGACACCACTGCACAGCTCGAGCGACGAGCGTTGGCCTCAAATCTTTGGACAGTCACGTGTTTATTATAATCTCGCGCGTCGCGAGTTGGCGTCAACTGCTGATCCATTGTCTTCCATTCACCCTTCTTCCGATATTTTAGTCACACCCTCAGGCTATCAAGTGGTGTCTCAACACCTTGACACGTCTTGATATTCCCTTACTTACTATGATGTCTGACCATACGAAACGCACGCGTTCCCAGCTCGCGTTACCTGAAGAGTTCAGAGATGTTCACTTCGGAATCTCGCCGCTGAGGGCTGCGAAGCAGGAGAGAAGAAGAAACTTACAAACTAGCCCCTCTGTCGGCTTCCATGCCAGCGATGAGGATCAGAGCGATGACGAGCTCCTACTCTCGCCTCCCAAGATTCCGCCCCAGAAACGCGCTCTCTTGTCTCAAGAGCCAGAACACCCTCCGGAAGGTGATTTTGAAGGGCGATTCAAACGATTCAAGAAGAATCACGATGACGGTGAGCACACCTCGGGGATGACCTCCCGTGACATGCCAACGATCTGCGCACAGAGCAATCCCTAGACACTGAAACGAAGCAGCCTAGTGGTCCGTTTGACTTCTCTGTCATTGGTCCGGAAGAGCTACTTTTGTCGATAAATTTCGGGCAGCCAGGGTCGTCCTCAAAGAAACGGGCACAAACAGTTCCTCTCGTTTCGCCCTCCATGCCTCCCCGGGACTTCGGAAAACTCATGCCTTCACCTAGGAAGACATATTTAGTACCTCCTGCTCGAGAAGTGCTACGTTTTCCAGTCTGCCGCGTACCTTCCAGCCTTTAGTTGATGCTATGGCTGTTGACGACACTACCGAGCCATCCAAAGAGTCTGGACGCGATACGAGTCCTGCCAAGTCACCCACACAACTACCAACTTCACCACCCAAAGGATTGGAGATGTCTTTATGCGAGGTGCCAGCGATGGAGGGCAACCCCGTAGCGTCTGGTCTGGAAGTTATTGCTTCCGAAGTGTCTTCCGCTATCCCGCCTCTATCATCAGATGTACGTCGCTTGCCCCCCCCCCCCCCCTCCTCTGTCATGGTTCCGTACGATGTTCAACTTCATGCAGGTCGGTGTGATGACTCCTAAAGCGTCCCCCAAAGAACCAGACAATGAAGACACGCCCAAACCAGTCAACATTCTTCCGACCTTCACCTTGAATACCAATCCAATCCCTATTGCCCTCAACCCTCCTCTTTTATCTGATGACCCTCCATCTCCACTCTCTACCCTCTCTTCCTTATCCGATATTGACCACAGTCCATCACTTCATGGTGAGATTCACAACTCCAACATAGAGCCTGTCGGTGGCACCCCCCAAGCAACACAGGCCCCATCTCCTGCTCCTGTATGCGATACCACAGCGAACTTAACTGGTTTGCAACCCCAAGTGACAAGATTGCCCACTAGCATCGCCTCAAGGGGCAGAGGAAGACGAGGTTTCGCAAGGCCACCGGGTTCTGCCAGGTTGACCCGTTCCACTTCAATCAAGAAGCAGAAGGAGGCGGGATCGGTTGGCAGTGACATCAATGCTCGTTCGTTGCTCCGTTTGTTGCCCCCGCACATTCATTCTGATCAATAATCAGAACGACAGGATATTGACGCGGGCTCATCTGGTTCATCTTCTGTTGCGACAACAGAGTCCTCAGATTCATCTGCATTACCACGTCTCTTCTTGAAGACATCGTCGTCCTCTGTTTCTCACAAAACCACTTTCTCATTTGCAATGCCTACTTCATCTTCTATGAACAAGGGTGTCGAGAAAGCCCCACCCCCTTCTCCGCAGAAGCCGTGGTCGCTTCCGAAGCGGCAGCCCTCCAAGCTGCCATCACCGAAGAAGCCTGTCTCGTCCTTGGGGTTAGGGGACCCCCCATTAAAGCACACGGGTCTCTCAAACCTATCGATTGCCTTAGAGAAGTTGAAGATTCCCCCGCCTCCGAGGCCTGCTACGACACTCGGCTTTAACCGTGACGCTCATTCGTCATCCAGTTTACTCGATTCCAAGAACGCTTTCAAAGCGAAGGACGACAGTATTGTTCGACTCGGGAACGTGTCGCTTCCCAGTGCAAAGGGTACTGCTACGCCCTTAAGAAGAGTAGTCACAGTCGGGGCCATCACGAACCGCGAGCCAAATGCTCATGCATCTGGTAGCAAACCTTCGACTGTACTTGCCGGTCCCTCTACACAGCCCTCCGACGCTGGCCCTCCGGCGAAGAAGATCAATCTGAACTCGGGCGTTATTGTGGGGAAAAATTCGTTTAGTAAGCCACGAGGATTGATGTTCGCAGGCGTTGGCAAGAAGCGACCATTCGAGAAGGTCAGCAAGAAATCTAGCCTCCCGGTTGTTGAGGGTAGTCCAGTGAAAGATACCTCGAGTACACGAGCCAGCAACTTGGACGAACCACCTTTACCGTCTGCAAGCGAGATGCTCACTGCGGCATTGCCATTGCACGGTGATGAGGTAGCACCTCCCCAAGTATTCGCAGACGTCGAACAAATGAAATTGGAAGACCCCTTCGTAGTGCACGGCACCGTTCTTGGACCAGACGGAGAAGATGGCCAAACGGAACCTCTGGACACGCGGAAGCATGCACGTCGAGCATCGCTGGCATCTCAATTTCTGCAGCAAACGCTCTCCGTCCTCCCATCGACCCCACCATCACCTCCGAAAGGTGGCGATTCCAAGCCGAAGGCTGCTGACCGATCACAATCCAGTTCCCAGCGGACGAGGAGCGGGCTCCGCTCTGATAGCCACCCTGATGTCGCGAGCTCTCGGAACCATCCGTCAAAGGGCCATGAAGTCGGTGCATACGTATCGAGGTCAGGCTCAATTGTTGCAGCCACACCGTCGTTGAAGCCGTCAAGCTTGAAAGTGCTAAAGAAGTGTACAATATTTGTGGATGTACGGACAGATGACGGAGATGAGGCAGGGGGACTCTTTGTAGATATGCTAAGAGGGCTTGGCGCAAAGGTACGCATGCACCAGTTCTCGTGATTGTGCGGTTGACTGATCACCGAACCACAAGATTATTGGGCGTGCTGGGCAATCTTGCACGCACATCGTATACAAGAATGGTTTAATGAGTACTTTGACGAAGTATAGGTACAGATAGGCGAAATGCTCTTTACTCCTACGTCTAATCGTCTTGTGTGTAGACTCATGCGCGAGCCGAAGCCTTTTGTCGTCGGAATATCCTGGGTAGTTGAATGTGCTGAACAGTGTCTGCGAGTTGCGGAGGATGAGTTTCTTGTCGACCTGGAGGGTCTCAACGTAGCCGGGAACAACAAAGTACGTGGTGCTATCGTCATGTTACTATCCTCGATGTTGAAGTTCTTTCAATTACAGCGCCGACGTTCGATGCTTCCCAAACATATCTCATCAACAATGCAAACCCACGCGACGGGACGCCCACCAGTTCCTGGTCCTTCCCTAACGGGGACGTTGATTAGTGACCAGTCTATGGACGGATCTTCGAGTAAGAAATTTCACTTCCTGGCAGACTACTGAATTTACTCTTCCTAGTAAGGGCAGATCGCTCGATGAATTCCAGCGATGGCCTTGTTAATGACGAAGACGACCTACCTCCTTTAGAGAGGGCAAGACAGAGGCGAAATATATTTTTCAAGGGATAACGCATTGATTTTGCATTTTATGGATACTTTTGCAATAACCTATGACATTGTTATGCTATGCTTATGATCCGCTGTATTTTCTGATGTAGTCACATGATTGGTTCAACACGATCACATGATAAAGTACGGGGAGTTGGACGCTAAATATTCCCACGCAGTGTTCACTTTATCGTCGGTCGACGACAACGACGACGTTTTCCTTTTTTACCTTGTCACCCCGCGATACCCTCATAGCTGGTGAATGGCCCCTCTTCGCGATCGCCTTCCTTCTAATACCACAGAGCCTGAGTGGCCTCCCCACTCTGTTACTACTCCCCTTCGCATCGCGAAAAGAGATACACCCCAACGCCAACATGCCTCACAACTCAGCCGTCGTACCTCCAATACTTTCTCTAAATTAACTCGCAGCAATCTTGTTACACAGTCCCCGTTTCTTTCTCAATCGTCTCCAAGCCCTTCGCCTTCTCGCCCTTCGTCTGTTACCAGTGCCCTTTCACCGCGTCGCGTGAGTGGCGAGAAGAGACCACGTCCTGAATCCATGCTGTCTCATGTGGAGAATGTGCGACCCCTTGGGCCCAAGAGACGCCAGTCAAAGGGGTTCCAAGACCTCGTCGAGAAAGAGCCTGTCACAAACAGCCCTTTCCTTCGTCCTGCTTGTCCCACCGAGGATCCTTTCCCACCGCCACCACTGCCACCGAAAGTCACCCATACAAGTCACCTCCCCACGCCATCCTCATCAGCTTCTCCCGGCCGCTCATCTTTGGTCACCAAGCGTTTCCATGGGCCGAGAGAGATTGGACGTGACGTTGCCAAACGCCGGAGGAGAAAAACAGTGACGTTTGAGGAGACTTGCGAAGTCGTTACCTATGAAAGGGATGATTCACTGGAGGAAGCACTCTTCTCGGACGATCCCGACGATGATCATGGCGAGCCGGAGGATGATGATGAGCCAGCCGGACCCGTGGAAGCAAATGACAGCCTAACGGGACTGGTCGACTCGATGATCCAAGATGCTCGTGGTGCTTCCAGTCCTCACACCCCTCCTATGGACAGGGTCTTTCCTCCACATATGGACAGCGAAGACGGTGTTCCATATGGCCGTACCCATCACGCCGATCGAGTTGCCCTTTCTCGCACGTCTCATCCAACTCCTCCGCTGGAAATATCCGAGACTCTCACCTCCGTGGTTAGGGAGAGCCCTGCTGTTACCAGTACACCTCCACAAAATCAGTCAGCTGGATCCACCATGCCACTTGGACGTTCAACGCACTCGGAAAGAGCACGGGCTGATCGAATGCATGACGACCTGGAGGAAGACGTTCGGATGCTCCCTCCTTCACCCTCGCCGGCAAAGGCTAAGAAGTACCCGTTCGGTGACGGTGATTGCACAGCAGAAATCTGTTGCCAAAGTTTGATCTCGACGTTCATCGGAAAGAAGGCGTAAATGATACTGGTACGTGTTCAAAGTCAGCTGTACAGTCACTCAACTCAATGCATAAAGCAGGTAGTTCGCGGGAAGATCCATTTGGTCTTCCGGCGCGGGATGACGTTCAGATTGTTGAACTATCATTCATGTCGTCAGAAGGTGTTCCAGGATCGCCACACGAAAGGAGCGCTAGTTTACAACAAACCTCTCAAGCTGTTCAGCTCGAAGAGGAGCTCGGGCTTGGCACACCGAACTCGCAGATTCGAACATCCACACCACCCTTGAAACTGAAGTCCCCTGCTGGCTCGCTCGGAAAGTCGGCTGAGTCACCCGATTCGAGGGGGCTTCCGCGACCACCCAGATGGCAAAGCGAGTCGCCATTACCCAACCCCCACTCCCAAACAACGTCTTTCGCTGAATCTCGTTCTGGTTCTCCGTCCCTGCCCTACCCGGGCTCGCCTTCATTACAACGTACCTCTGGTTCCCCAGCTTTCGCTCCACCCTCGCCCATGGCATCTCCGTTCCCACCGGCTCTTGAGTCGATGCCAAGCAACGGGAGCTTGAATAGCCATGGAAGTATTGGAAGCCTTAGCCGACGTAACCCCAGAATAGATCGCGAGGACATACACAAACGTTTACTCCGGAAAAGAAACGCGGATAGTCCCATGCCAGAGGAGCTTGGAGAAGTGTCAAGAATAGCTAACCGTCCGACCAACGAAGACGCCACCGATACCGCTTAGATGATATGCCGCTTGCCACACTCCGAACTCTCGTGTCCCGTCCCATGCACAGAGAAGTGACTTACGATGGTGTCATGTCCATTGATCCCAACCCTCAACCCGCTGATCCTCCCCGCCCCTCCGTGCTGGTGCGCGCCCACACAGAGGTAGAGACTGGTGATACACGTGGTGCTGGCACCTCCGACCTTCATGGCCTAGATTTCAATCTTCCTGACGGCAACACAACCCTTGATCTTAGTCTCGGTGCGGGTAGTGTTGAGATCAGTGAAGTCAGAAGTGCACTGGAGCGCCTTGTTCAGGACGTTGTCACAGACTCTGCAGGCGCGAGCACGTCATCGCGTCCGTCTCCTCAGGATCTCAAAGTGAAGGGCAGCCATTCGTCTCTGAGAATCGCCTCGGTTACAAAGGGCGTGAAGGCCAGGTTGTACGACCCCTTCAGTGACTTGGACGTTACAATGGAAGAGGATGAGATGCTCGACGATCATGGCGGAATCCAGGATGAACTACTTTCAGGAGGGGGGTTTATGAGTCCAACACTGAGCCGCACTACCAGCGAGTCCTCGGATGTACCCCAGACTCAACAGAAGGACGCGATCCGTCACCGTGAACAGATGATCCTTGAGAAGCGGCGTGAAATGCGTCGGCGTGAGCAAGACGAGGATATGGGGTACGTTACTCCACCACGGAACCTACCTCATTCAGGGGGTAGACCAAGCGCTCGACGTAGCATGAGCACCGGTGACGCGGAGGACTTGCAGGAGTCAGCTAGGCGGGCAGCATTGAATCCGTCAGGATCGAGTGTATTGCCTGACGTGATAGAGAAGGACCCATTCGCGGAGAGCATTGCTAGAGAGTTGAGCAAGCTGCGTGGCTCGTCGAAGGGCGTAAGTCTGCTCGTTCCACCTCACCAATGGAGTGCTAAACCGATTCTCCAGAGATATCACGTACGCCAACACAGTGAGACCATTTATGCCTCGTTGGACGCAGATAGAGTCTCGCACGTTGATGGCGCCGGCGACATTGACAACGGGAGAGCTTGGAGGACTATTCGTCGCCCCTCTGATATGGTACGAAAATTCATCAAGTGACGATGCCGAAGGATTGACATTTGATCGCAGAATGAGTATGCCCAGCAACTAAGAGAATACCGCTCCCAAGAAAGGCCAGGCAGGGGTCACGGCAAGGTGTTCGTTAGAGGTCGGTGACTCAATATAATTGAAAGCTCCCTGTATCTCACCGCCATCGCCTGCAGTGGTTTGTGCGAAGGGTCTCAATCTACCGTTCCCCCGACAGACCACCGTAATGACCTGCACGCTCAACAACGGCATTCATTTTGTGACAACGCCTGAATGCAATATGGAAAGGGACTGTCGAATTGAGCAGGAATTCGAACTGTAAGCAATAGTGGTTGTTCGCCGCTAACTCCAGCTCTCTGACATACCCTCGATAGTATTGAACACAGCAAGCTCGAGTTCACCCTTACTTTGAAGGTTCGGCGAGACCCACACATTGTGGACCAGCTCAAAGCCAACGGCCCTCCTCCGGCTCCTGTGCCAGCCTCCAAAGGAGGCATGCGAAGCTTTTTCTCTTCCTCCCCTAAGAAACCTGCTCGAACGACTCCGCCCACCGTGGAGGAAAACCTTGCAAGGTATCTGAAGCCAGACGGCACTCTAGCCCGTGCTTTTGTATCATTCAAAGATATCGCGGACCACTGCGATACTCGCCTTTTCGAGACCAGCTACCCTCTGATCGGCCAACGTTTGGAGAGTGGGTCAAAGGTTGTTTCCATGGAGATCGGTGAACTTGTGTTGCAATTCTTCAGGCTCCCTCCCCTTCCTGGAGTCCCGCCAAATCAGCTACCCCAGAGTTTGGAAGAGTGTCACCGGGGCTTACGCCACGTTCATTGGCATAAGATGACCTATTTCGAGGGAACGCTGACACAAAACGGTGGGGATTGCACGGTGCGTCGATATTGGTGCCTCGCTTTGTCCAGCATTGTGCTAACCGTGATGTCTAGACATGGCGCAGGAGGCAATTCCGTGTTATTGGCGCAAATCTAGTTGCGTTCAACGACGTCACTAAGAGAGCCACTGTTACGATCGATCTGCGAAAAGCAGTTGCAGTGGAAGATATTCCCGACCCTCTAAACCGAGTCCTTAGCCCCCCGTCAGCAGGATTACCTCGGAGCAATTTTGACCAGTACGAAGGCCTTTACGGGGTAGAACGATCATTCCGTCTCCGATTCCAAAGAAACCTGGAAATTCTCTTTTTCACTGACACAGATGAGGAGAAGGAGAGATGGTGAGTTACTGCTATCTACACTTGCTATCATGATAGCCTTTCCAAACAACGTCCTTTAGGCTTGAAGTTCTCCATGCGTTGATTGGCAGAATTCCTCCCAACCATTTGTGGGCGGAGTTGTTGTGGCAGCGCCAACAAGAGTTGACGAAACACTCATCTTCCTCGTAAGGCACCACATAACAACGTTCACACAAGCGACACCTATTTTCCACGCTCTAAATGAAAATCTCACCCGTAGCCTGACAGAACGTGCGAGCACGAATGGCAGGACCATGCATACAGGACACTGCATCCATATCATTGACTCCCCTACATTTCACAGTATCTCTCAGGCTTGATAACGCTCATCGCTGGTCTGCCATCATCCTTTCGGTTTAGGCCCGTTATATTTTAGCATCATGTATGTTACATCCAGGCTAAGCGAATTATTGCGTATGCATCTTCTTTGTTGCTGGTCACCATTTGTATTGTACATGTGGCCCTTTTGTGGCGGTTGAAATCACAACTTTGTGGCGGTGAAATTTTTGAAAACCGAGTCGGATGCATCGGCCCGATCATGAGATTATGTGCACTCCACGATGACCTCACGTTACAGGTTACGGTACGATGATACGTCGAGCCAAGGCCAAGGTCTCTACGCCAATTGGCGATGACCAGAGCGAAACAGACTCCCAAAGCCAAACTTCGGAGCCTCAATCTGGTTTAAGCTCAAGTTCCAGGAAAGTACGTCACGATGACTTGGAAAGTTGCCGTCGAAACGTTTAACACCTCACTCCAGTCGTTGCGGAATAGAAGCCGCTTCCATTCGAGGGCACGTTTATTGTTTCCGTTGGGCATTCTACGTGGGTATTAGCAGCCCGGATTCTCTGGTTCGATCTCTTCTGTGACTGGCCTGACTGAACCTCCCCCTTTCAAGTCGGTCTCGTTCTGGGGCTCATATTCATAGAGCCCTCTAGTCTACCCGACATTCCGGGACACTTTGCGGTCTTTCTGGAGGACTATGACATCTTTTCTCTGTCGCTTCCTCACATTGACCTTTCCCGCGTACAGACAGAGTGGAAGAGGTTGATCAGCACGATTCCCGAACCCTGGAAGTTGAACACGGACGGTCGGGAATTTCAAATTGGGGATGCCATCAGGGCGCGAGGTTTGGAAGCAAAATACCCCGTGGTTCTGATTCCGGGGGTGATCTCGACGGTAATAAAATTTGCTTCAGGCCGTAGGTTTTGCGAGAGCTGATGAGACATCGTCACCGCGTTCGTCCACTGGCAGAGCCTCGAGTCTTGGTCAACCTCACCAGAATACCGCGCGTTCTTCCGCCAAAAAGTGTGGGGTGGCTTCCCGATGATCTCCCAAGTGACCTTCAATCGCGAGAAGTGGATGTCGATGCTTCTTTTGGACCCCGTGACCGGTCTCGACCCAGAAGGAGTAAAAGTTCGAGCTTCGGAAGGTTTTGATGCGGCGAGCAGCTTCATGATGGGGTATTGGATCTGGCAAGTCGAACCTTCAATCCACGTAATATCAAACAGCGATTCAAACTTAGACACTATCCTATCTCGTCAGGTCGAAAGTCATCGAGAACCTCGCGGTAGTCAACTATGACACAAATAATCTGGTCATGGCTCCTTATGACTGGCGTCTATCTATGTACAACCTGGAAGAGCGTGATGGGTATTTCTCTGCACTCAAGACTACCATCGAAGGCCTCAAGTAACAAACGTTCCCCTATTTTCAATTCCCGATCGATTGACGTTCCCTGATTTTTCAGAAAGAGGCAGAAGAAGAAAAGTGTCATCGTGGCACATTCAATGGGTGTTACTGTACGCAGTCTGGAACATTTGCTTGAGAACTGAAGTAGATGCTGTGAAATTAGGTGCTTTTGGTGCGACTCTACCTTCATCTTCTGGTGCTGACAGGAACAAACCGAGTTTGAGCAGTACTTGTGAGCCTTCTGACGGCTCTCACTGTCATTCGCTGATCTCCGCATCTCCCGCAGCATGAAATGGGTGGAATCTCCCGCGCATGGCCAAGGAGGCCCCGAATGGGTGGAAGTAAATAGAACCGCCGCTTTATGGAGGGAGAGGCTTTGATATTGCTTTCAGAACCACATACAGGCGATTATCTCCGTCGCAGGCACGCACCTTGTGGGTCTTTTACTATTGTACGAATATGTGGCCACTTAACTGGACACTTCAGGGGGTGGTGAGTATTTTATGTTCTATCTCATAGCAGAGAACTGAACCGGGACGCGATTCGAGACCAAGGCCATGGCTGCATTGCTTTCAGGGGAGATGAAAGACACAGTAGATCTGAATCCGCCGGCGCATACGGTCAGGAATACCCTTTCACCGCTCACCCTGCTCGGTCCTCTGACCTAGATTCATAGTGCTCGAAAGATTCTTTTCCAAAAAGGAACGTCAATCCCTTTTTCGTAGCTGGGTAGGTGGCGCGAGTATGTGGGTCAAAGGAGGTAACGCAGTATGGGGTAATGCCACGTTTGCACCGGATGATGAGGAAGTCGACCATCATACACATGGGGAGCTAATCTCATTTCGCCCCGCGGTTCCGATACCTCGGGATGATAAGGATGTCGAGACACCACCCTTCATGCAAGGAGAGGCACAGACTGCGGCCACACAAGTCGCAAGGCGGAACCCAGCGCCTGTATCGAAGAACTTGACTGCCGATGAAGCAGGGGTGTGGATTCTGAGACATACGCCTTTGACGTTTAGGGTGGATCTCATCCTTTCTTCTGCACCCCTTATACTCACCACGTCTCAGAAAATGATTGCTACCAATTACTCTTATGGCATTGAGCGTGAAGAAGATGTGTTGAGGCTCAATGACCTGGATCACACCAAGTGGACCAATCCTCTTGAGATAAGGTATTATGCTGTTCCGCTGCTCTGGAACATGGATCATCACCAAGTACATGGGTTTCAGATTACCGACTGCACCGTCACTACAGTTCTACTGTGTCTATGGTCATGGGAAGGAAACGGAGGTGAGGGTTTTGATAACGCAGGAAAGCCCACGCTGACAGGATCATTGACTACAGAGATCATACTGGTGAGCGCTGGCCAGAGCCTTTTGAGACACTCTTCTCTACGTTGGCTATTGACTATTCACATTAACAGGTACACTACGGAACCCGAAGAACATGGATGAAGACCTTTTGTGGACCTTGAAGTATGCTTGAAGGACAATACTTGTTCTGAACATGACCTTCACTTGGCCGGACACGTACCATTTTCACGCAGCTGGATTGATAGGGACTACACCAACGAAGGCACGAATCCCAAGGTTTGTTTTCCTAGGTACTTGGGGGTTTAACAGGTTATATTCACACGCCTTAGGTTCGAAACGGCGTCAAGTTGGGTGAAGGAGAGGGACGGTATCTCTCCTGAGTTTGGGGGCAATGTGCGCCGAGGGGTGGAAACGGAAACGATGGAACCCCGCTGGAATCAAGGTCACCACAGTGGAGGTACGAGGGCGCGCTGATCATTTTTCTCCCTCTCTAACCCGATGACAGTTACCTCATCGACCAGAGATAACACTGCCCCGAGGCGGTGCCAACACCAGCGATCACGTCGACATCCTTGGGTCCAACGCGCTGAACGAGATCATTCTAAAAGTTGCGACTGGTGCGGGAGAAGAAATTCATGACAACTACGTCTCACGGATCCGTGAATATGCGAAGAGAATTCGCTGGGATGACTGAGCAGGGCAGTGGGCATGGCTAGAAAAAAAAACGAAAGCGAAAATATAGACTAGTAGATTACTTGCTCATGATCAATTTGTATTATTATAGCCTGTTTACGACTTCTGCTTCGACACGTCTACATCTGAAGGCACTGGTCATGATCGTAGTTAAGAAAAAGGTCCGGTCACCGATATCTTTGTGTTGCAGCTGATCCAGGATCGCTATCGGACGTGCGCCGGCGATCAAGCGTAGGACAACGTGATGATCTGGGTTCCGCCCGAGTTAGCCTTCTACGCAGGTTCCCGTTGCTGTGCGTAGCTTACGTCTTTTGCGTGATAAGCTTTTTTTGGCCTTCTCGATCGGCAAACATACCAGTGGTTGGAAACTCGAGTATCAGAACAATTAACGCCACGGACGCTACGCGGTGAACCGGTGAATCAGTGACCTTTCACCCACCCACGCATTCTTGCTACAAATTATCTGTGAAGTTGAGTGAAGTAGTGAACATTGTCTCAGACAAAATCACGTGACAGATTCGTCTTCAAAAAACGAAAGAGAGCTATCGTCATAAAATACGTGCTATGCAACGTCTTGGATACGCCGACCTGTGATCGTGTTGATTGGGGCCTCTCACGCGAGGAAAGTAGGAGGCTTTGGTACTGCAGCAAATGCCCGATTTTAGGGACAACAACACCGATCACGTCGATGGCAGAGAAAGGCAAGTTTTGCGCGATTCTCGTCGATTATAACGGTCCCCTTCAATTGTGTCAGTAATGATGAATGACCATCTGGCTCCTCTCCTCCTATAGTAGACTTTTCACGTGAGGTTGCAATGTCAGCCCCTCAACCATCTTGGTCAGTTCTCATTCAGCTCTGGCGGCCCCAACGAGCCCAGCGTAATTTAACTTTCAACCGCTTGATTACCGCGGTCCTAAGTAACATGCCCTTCGTTATTGTTAATTCAGTAACATATAAAAATGAAACAAAGTCCGCTGTTTCTTCCCATCAAAGATACAAAGTCCGTGTAAGGAGAAAGAAAATAACAGGCGCGAGTTTTTCTCAGTGTGATGCTATGCGATCGAGTTTCCAAGATGATGGTGCCCGAAGGAGTGCGGCGTATCAATGTAGGGGTAAGGAGCAGCTTGAAGGGGAATATGGTCGTCGCGGTCGTCCTGCTTTACACCCGCGTATTTCGGGTTCGAGGTGGCGGGGACATTGTAGCTTACTGAAGTGGCGACTGGTGCGGGTCTCCACGTCTCGCTCCTTAATTGTTTCGCATAGGAGGAGACGATGTATGCGGCCCCTGGGATGGAGTTCTCGTCAGCGAGACTAGCGCGAGACAAGGTTTCTCTTATGAAAGGGAGGCGGGCACTCACAGATTTGGATCCACAAACCAAGCACTATACCGACAATGACAGCCCACTTTCCAGCGTTGAACGAATTATTGCATATATCTTGGACTGCTTTCTCGGTTGAGCCATCAATGCAGCGCTCGATAAGAGTTTCGCGGGACGTGGAGAAGAAAGCCCAAAGGTAGAGGGCGGATAGGGCTATTTGCAGGATAACGGACCAAGAGAGATAAAAGGAGTAGGTTGCGAGTAAACGAGCCTTGCGGCCAAGCGTTCCGATAAGCCTGTAAATCAGGGTGTTAAAATTTCCTGAGCTCGAGCTTTGGGCTGGTATGAACAACACGTACCCGATGAAAGCTGTGAGTGCGAGGAGGGTGTGATATACACCATTGGCGATGAGCGCCCATTTGAACGTGTTTGGGTAATGGCCACCTGTTCAGAACAAGGGCCGCTGTTAAGACCAGCGAAAAGGGAGGTGGTGCATGACGTACGCATGCCCGAAAACGTATACCAGGTGGCGGCAGCTATCAGACTGCCGAAAACAAGTTGGACAAAGGAAATGAGGAGGGCACCGAGGCGCAGAGGTAAGCAGCACAAGAAATGACGGGCGGGCATGATGCGGGATGCGAGTGGGTGGGAGGTTGAGTGAGGGGATGAAAGAGGGAGGGGTAATAGGTTGGAGAAGGCGGCAGAGGGTTTACTTATAGAGGGAGGAATGTGCCACTTGTGCCTCTTCCTCGAGGTCAGCGGTTGCGATGACACCGCATTTGGGGCTTCCGATCAGAGGTTGGGGCGCTGCTACGTTCTGCGCCGAGGTGAACAGGAGGCGATAGCTTTGGTTATCAAATCACGCTTTTTGGACCGCGGCACCTCGCCATCCGGAGCCCTGCCCTGAGAACCAGCGCTGGAAAATTGAAGCGGTGCGAAGGCTCGCAGCAGTCGTATGGTCTTATTGAAACCCTAAACTTTTGCATAGCTCCGCAGTTGGCTTCCCTTCTTAAACAATATGGCCGCGGGATCATTCTTGTAGCCGAGCGAGTGCTCTACCGATGTAATAGAAACGTATTTGCCCAACACGCCGCAGAAGGTGGAGTAACCGGCAATGGGCTAGCGTCACTATCGCATCTCAACTGGAAGCAAAAGCAGAACGAGAAATTAGAGAAGAATTTTTCGGCACGGAGAGGCGCTGCGCGGTGTCCCCGAGTAGCCAGCGAGGGCACTACGGTGTCCCACGTTTTGCGCAGTTTTCAACATCATTGATATACACAGCCATGCGCCTCCACAAAATCTCTTGTCTCATTCACTTATTCCTTTTCCTTCTCCTTGTCTTGGCATTTCATCGCTTCTTCATTAGATCTGGCACATCCTTTCACGCTGACGCGCTTCACTTTGTTGACACACTCTTGGACGAAGCTCTCCGTTTATCCTTAGCACTATCTGATCACGTCGACGCTCTCAACCACACTGCTGGACCTTCCTCTTTTGCGTCACACCGGCTTACTACTAGTAGTCCTGCCTCGGCTTCAATACCAGACACCCCAAATGGGTCAGCGGCGACACAGCTACTCTGCCAGATTCTACGCGGGAAGACCATGCTGTTGGTCGGCCCCCACGAGACGTTGTATCAGCTGCACTCCTTCCTCCTCACGGCCTTATGGCCAGGACTGACATCATCCACCGCCAGCGCATCATCTTGTCCCGGCGGTCCGTCTTCATGTCCTCTCCACCCCCTCTGCCATCCATTATCCCGCCGGTCATCATCCAATTCTGGACCGCTCACTCCAGCCGACGTCGTCAAAACGAACACGAGCCTGATGCGTTTCATCCATTCCACCCATCTGAACCCTTCTCCGGCTCCACGCGGAGACCCTTGGTTGACCCTGCCTTCCGTCGACCCTCGCACGGGCGTGCGCATCGTCGACTCCCGCTGGGTCCGCTACGCTTCCTCATCCAAAATTAACATTCTCGTCCTCAACCGCGCCCCACTTTCCGCCCCCGCATGGAGCTACTACTACAATAACGTCTCTGCTCCGGCGAGCGACTGGTCTTGGCTCTCCACTCTCGGCCACCTCGAGAAACAACACGCCGAGTCGGAAACGCAGACTCTCTCCGAGCCTTTCTTCGCCCATGTACTCTCTCGTCTCGACCACCACCATCGACTCGGACCTCCCCTCGCCGCTCGGTCGGGTTCTCGGCCCACGCGCGCGCGGAGGCTACTGTTGTTGAGCGCTGCGCTGCATTCTACCGTCAGCACCTTCTTGCCCTCTCTGCTCTCGACTCTGAGTCAGCTACGCGAGCACGCCGGCCATCGCGCCATCCTGGGGAAAAAGCCAGTTCTATGGTATGGGAGCTGGTATCTGCCCATCTCGTGTGCACCCGAATCCATCTCGGTTTTCTCCTCTGAGAATGACCCTCGTCGTCTTTTGGTACGCTTGCTTGCTGAAGCAGAGGCAAAGGACAATCCCTGGAGCGCGTATTACAACGCGCAAGGTTGGTTTTTTTGGAAAGCTGGGCGTACTAAGTTTGTCTCATGCCATCAGTATACATGCACGACAGACTTCTGGCGAGGCTTCTGCCAGCGTATGGCATTGATTACATCTCCTCGTTGTCCACGGCCATCCCGCCAGAGGTAGAGCAGAAAGACGCACAAGGTGACCACCTTCTCTACGCCCCCCACTTCCATTCTTAATCAGCTGCATAGTCAAGGACTGGTATTGTATTAAACACGTCTTCGAGACGCCCCGAGGAGCTTTGATGGGACAGAAATTTTTGGGAGACTTCGTTGACACTCTGAGCTCGTGGGGATGGGGCAACGTTTAAACAACCTTCTTTACTTTTCACAGCTGTAAATGATGCAGATGCAGAGCAAATAAATTATAGTGCCATATCTATTGACCAGAATGGGAAGGGTATCGCGGGGAGTGCCCACTATTCTTCAAGTTCGCGGTGTTTCCCAGATTTTCGATCCTTATCCCGCTTCTTCCGCTTTTTGGTTGCTATATCCTCTGTACTCGGGGCACCTTCTAACCGACTATCGAGGGCCTCGGCCTTACGATGTTTTTTTCTTCTTTTGGGACCCCCGTCCGGTGTCTCGTCAACAGGCCCGTCCACGACCTCACCGTTTAATTGGCTGCCAGCAGCCGTAATGCTCTTCCCTTCTGCTTTCCTCCTTCTCCGCTCTTCTTTCGCCTTTCGTTTCTCCTCCGCACGTTTCTTCTCATCCTTCTTCCTTCGATCTTCCTCGTCACAATCAGTAGCATCATGCCGCGGCGTCGTGTCAGGAGCGACTTGGCCCAACGCAAACATAGCCGCGAACCTCGACGAGGAGCCGATCCCCCCACACGCTTGCTCACTCGAACAAGTCGTCTCTGTCGGCAACGATCGCGACGCGCCCAAACCAGCACGAGGCAGGCCAACATCATCGTTCTGAACAGCAGCTGTGGGCTTCTGCTGCTGCTGGGCCTTGGCACTAAGTTTCGCCTTGAAATAATCGCCGACAGACTGTGTAGATGTCGTCAAGATCTGTAACTGATCCTGTGCTTCTGCGGTTGTTGTTGTGGGGAGTGAAGAGGATGGAGAAGTAGCGGTGAATGCGGCGGGGGAGGATGACGAAGACGAGGACGCCGGAATGCCAAGGATCTCTGCGAGGGCTGTCGAGTTGGACGCCACCATCCGCTTGGCGGCTATGATTCGAGCGCGATGTGTGCGTGGACTATAAGCAAGCAGCCCAGATAAGTGAGTCAACCACAAGACGAAATTTTGAGTGAACGTACGGGGCGCGGATCGGGAGAGCCTGAGGAACGACATTGGTAGGTGTAGCCGCACTCACAACCATCGGTAGCGCAGATTGAGATGACGCTTCAGCTTCATGAGCCACGTCTGACACAGGCTGGCCATCGTCATTTCTTGATTTTCTTCGTTTCTTGCGTTTCTTCTTGTCCTCCAACCTTTCCTTGTCAATAGTCTCATCCTCCTCCTCTCTCTCCACGACCTTGCGCTTCTTCCCTTTTTCCCTTTTCTTATCCTTCTTCGTCGTTGTGCTCTCGCCGTTCGACTCATCTATCGCGACCACCTCTTCCACCTCTCCTCCCTCGTTCGCTTTATGGAATGATCCCATACCCGACGTCTCCACAGTGGTCTCATTGTTCAACCTACGCAACACGTTCTCAAAGTCGCGGTTCTGTCTCCACGCGATGCCATCAGGGTCGTTCTGGTGTTGCATACCGATACCGAGCATGTCCAGCTTCTGCGTCGCCTTGAGCGCGTTCGTACGTCCCTCACCCGACGCTCCGAGTCCCTTGGATGCGTCCCATCCGAATTTGGCAAGGTAGGCCTGTCCGAAGCGACTGGCATCTATTTTTTTTTCGAAAAGGAAGAAGGATGAATGAGTGCTAGAACTTTGTTTTCTTTCTGGGGGAAGGTGAAAGTAAAGGATGAGCTTACTTACCATCTGCCCACGAGAGGTTACGCGGGTCATTGCCGATGCGCTGCTTGACTTTCCTACCTGCGAGCCCCATGAGGGAACTTCAGGGAAGAGATCCAAGAAATGAAAAATGTGATGATGTAATCAAATATACTATTAACTTATTAAAAAAGCTGAATTACAGGAATTCGATTGCACAAATAAAGTCAACTTGTTTTTTCCTTTTTTCCTTTTTTGTTTGCACCAAAAAAAGTGAAAAAGTGAAAAAGCTTTTGCACAATTTCCTTTTGGTCTTGTTGTTGGGAGCGGGGAGGTGCAGTCGTATCCTGCGATGACTTATATCTGGAGGAAGGATATGGGTCGCGATCGGACAGAGGTTCGTTTTGGCCTGTCTCTCTGAAGGGATCATCTCCCCACCGCCCTATCGCAGGTGGATTGTAGTCATCTTGGCTACGACGGGGACGCGCGCTACCGTTGGAAGCGTCTCTTTCTTCGGAGGTACGGGGTACTGGGGGCTCTCTGTCACTTTCGCGTGGAGCTGTGGGAAAGTCAGGAGAAGGAAAATCATCTGGAGAGGTTATAGAGATGTCTGGAGGCTGCGAAGAGATGAAAAGGGAGGAAGTTAAAGAGGAGGTGAATGAATAATGATAACAAACCTCTTGCTTGAACTCTGGGTAGCGGCGAACGAGTTCATGATACACGTCGCCGGACAGATCTTGGAATCGGTTTGTTGGGAGAGAGGCGAGCTTCTGACGAGCTTGATTTCGTTTTGGATGAAACTCCTCGCGGACGGGGAGAAAGGGAACTAAAGATTGGGTGGTGAATTACGGCATCGAAACGAGGACAACAACGAACGCTGATTTGTCTCTGCCTTTCGTCTGGTCAGTTCATCGTAGACATCTGTTGACACTTCCTGGAACTGCTCGCGGGTGAGTCTTGTGAGTTTCTGTCGGTCAGTTGAAAAATTTGGTTGTTCTAGAACAAGGATGAGAGAAGGATTGGTGGATGTGATAAAAAGAGGACCGGACCATTTGCAAGGTATGAGGCGAGATATGCGCTGAGTTCTTCATAAATTATGCGCGCGGTGAGATGCGGTTCGAGGGGAGGAGATGAGGTTGAAGATGTGTCCGTAAGAGGTTTATAAGATTCTGTACGATAGTTTGAAATCCCCAAGAAAGTGGTATTTGTAGGAGAAGGAGCTCTTGTACTTGTTGTGGGTCTCTTCATGGTGGAGTGAATATACGCGCGACTTGGCTTTTTTTTTGGGTAGGCGCTCTATTCCCCAGGAACGTTGTTCGCCAACTACCGAGGTTATACACATCCCTGATGGGGGATAGTGTGGAACCAGGACCCTTCACACAGGGCAGCTATTGTATCCTCCTACCCACTAAAACCACATAATTGTTGAGCCAGTTATATGGGGGTTCCCAATCTTGTCTTAGGATTTAATCCCAGGTGTGGGCTACCATGATAGTACGAACTTCTTTGTGGTGGCTGCGGTCAGTGCAATACTGTACCTGTGTAGCATAGATGGTGCCAGGTATTATTTGCGGACAATGTCATTTATGGGTGATATATCATTCAAAGTTCATGGTTCATGGTTGGTGGGGGGGGAGCGATAGTATTTCGAGAGCAGAGGTTCACTCTTTTGGCCATCCTTGCCGGTCAAACCGTGGGAAAACTCGTGGTCAGAGCTCCATGCCGCATGTTATCGAGCTCCTTCTGAAGTGCCAACATTGCAGCACTTTGCTCTTCGGCCTGCTACCTCGCAAACCGGTTTCCCTTCCTACCTGGACCGCAATCTCTATTGTCTAACATTTCTTGGAATGTAAGGTGACAAAACATTGACTTAAACGATCGAGGAATAAGGTCAGCACGGTAAACATACCCGGCGAAACTTGTCAAGCTCCTCCTCCAATTGCTTGACACGCCGATCCAACTGTTCGTGCTGACGTGCGTGTACGTTACCACCCTCAAGCTCGCGTTCGAGACCAGCGATGTGGGTTTGCATCGTAGCTATTCGGAATTCGGAATTCGGAATCTCGCCGTATCCTCTCGTGGTCATCCTCGTTGAGAGCAGCACTCGCTCTACCGTACCCACAACCAATCTGGTCGAACTGCCCCTTGCGAGCCCAAAGGACATCTTATCATAATAATCGTCACTGTGTGCACCGCCATCAGTGTCGGGATCTTGACCCAAACGCCTTTCCAAGGCGTCGAGGCCACCATAAGGAACTTCGATATCTTCCTCTGCTATGGTGCTCTTGTTGGAAGTGATGAGACCGCTAGTGGCAGTCGCGCTTTGGGGATTGGCTGTGTTGGTCGAGTCACTACCGCTCGCAACGCTCGGACGGGCGGCGAGGTCTTTCTGTTGAAAGCGGGGAGGTGCAGTCGTATTATGCGATAGCTTGCATCTGGAGGAAAGATATGTGTCACGATCATAGTCGTCTTGGCTACGAGGGGCACGCGCGCCACCGTTGGGAGCGTCTCTTCCTTCGGAATTACGGGGGAAACGGAGGGGTACTGGGGGCTGTGTCACGTTCGCGTGGGGCAGCGGGAAAGGGAGAAGGAAAATCACAGGCCAAGGGTGAAAATGGGCAGGAGCGGACACGAAAGGGGGAGCGGGAGGACAACAGGACGACTCTTTCGAGTCTCGTTTTGTTATTGTTTATGACCTCTAGGTTAGACTAAAAGTGCTAGTTTAGAGGGGAACTACCAGACTAAAAGAGTGATTTCGATCTTGGCCTCGAGAGCGGCCGCTCGATATAAATGTGGGCGCGGGACCAAGTCCTCTGCGCGTGAGGCTATTCTAACTAAATAAAAGAAAGTCTGAGTGAAAATGAATGGGTATCGTAAGTAACGGCTATGGGCGATCGTTGTCCACGCCGGCGGGTCCTCAGGTGCCGTAGACGCTGGCTATCCCGTCCTTGGCATCCCTTTGCGCTGGGCGCCGTTCTCGGCCGCCAGCCTTCTTCCCGCGTCCTCGTAATCCCTCAACAGATGTCTGGAAGCTGCGAAGAGATGAAAAAGGGGGAGGTTAAAGATGAGGTAAAAGAATAATGATAACATACCTCTTCCTTGAACTCTGGATAGCGGCGAACGAGTTCATGATACACGTCGCCGGATAAATCTTGGAATCGGTGTTTTGGGAGGGTGGCAAGCTTCAGACGAGCTTGGTTTCGTTTTGGATGAAACTCCTCGCAGATGGGGAGAAAGGGGACTAAGATTGGGTGGTGAATTACGGTATCGAAACGAAGACAACGACGAACGCTGATTTGTCTCCGTCTTTCGTCTGGTCAGTTCATTGTAGACATCTGTTAACAGTTCCTGGAACTGCTGGCGGGTGAGTCTTGTGAGTTTCGGTCGGGCAGTTGAACGAAATTTTGGTTGTTCTAGACAATGGATGAGAGAAGGATTGGTAGATGTGATAAAAAGAGGATCGGACCATTGGCAAGGTATGAGGCGAGATATGCGCTGAGCTCTTCATAAATTATGCGCGCGGTGAGAGACGAGAATAAGAATTTGTCCCTAAGAGGTTTATAGGATTCTGTACGATGAATCAAAAACATGCGCGACTTACTTGTAATGGAAGCCGGACTTGAAGTCAAGAGTACAAACAGCCGGAATCAAATAAAGCCATCGCAAGTTGAAGAAAGATCACGTACGAGACGCACAGTGTGACCCGCTACTTCTCGTTCAGTTATGAACGGGGTAAACGCCTCACCAATACTGCCTCCATCAAAATACTGAATCTCCAGCAGATTTGGAAAAAGTTCCAGAGGCTTTTCTCCACCTTCAGAACATAGAGAAAGGGAGAGTTCCCCAGCGAGTATGCTTGACACGCGCAGTGTTTTCACAGTACTGAACGTTCTGAAAAGTTCGCGCCACTGTGTTCGGGTGACCTGATAATCCTGATTGGGCCACTCTGGTGATTGCCCTATACGGTCGAGTACGAGGTTCTCCAGGACAGAGAGCGTAGGTGAAAGTGTACCGAATACCTGGACCACGGACGACACCTGCCAATCGAGGTGTAGGCACCCGATCCGCAAACGTAGAAAGGGGGGATGTTGCCACCCACTCTGATTAGAGACCGCCATTAGATCAACGACATCTCTACCGAAAGTGATCTGGACAGCGCTAAACTTGAAGTTCTCTGATGTCTGCATGAATTGCTGGAGGCGTGGAACAGCCTGAGTGAATGTGAGTTGATTGGAAAACTGGACATCGAGTACATCGAGGACAGGGGCGCTGATCCGAGTAACAAGGCCTTCAAGGTAAGCGCTGAGACCTCGAAACGATACGAGGTGAAGGTGAAGAAGGAATTGAGTCTCGACCGGGGTATTCGATGGCTGCGTTTCAACATCACTGCTTGGAGGCAAGCGAAAATGAATCACAAGAGTCTCAAGTTGGGGCATGAGTAGAATTCGAGTGCGTATATAACTTGGGGGGAAGGAGGAGGATGTCGGGATATCAATAAGTTCGAGATTGACGAGAGTCGCGGTATTCGTGAGTAAGGGATATCCAATTGAAGCCGTCCAAAGGTGGCGTAAATTAGGAGCTTGAAACGTTCCAGGAAAGACCAGGCGTGTAGAACCATCAGCTCGAGACCTGATACATATGCGTTCCAGAACTGGGAACACCTTATCTATGGCCGTGATCAATTTCCCCAAGTTTGAGGCGAGGGCAATACGTCGGACGCGGTCATGACAACGCGAGAGCGAGAGCAGCACACCCTCTTCATCTTCTTCTGTCATCTCGCGATCATCCTTGTTGTAAAAGATGGTGAGTGGTAAGGGCGGCGAATGTGCTAGCATCTCTGCTACAGGCACACCATAGGTGCAGAGTAGATGCAGATCTAGTTGAACTTGTGAGGCAAAAATGAGGGAGCGCCACCCTCTGGAAACGTGTGCTAGCTTGTACCACCAACGTTGGCGGTCCCACTTGCGGACAAACCGGTCATTCTCTTCTTCTTCTTCTTCGCCCCTGATATCGAGCCGATAGATTTTAAATACGTTGAGAAGGACGTCATCATTGAGCATATGGATAGGTGAGTGTGGTTTGATGCCTGCCACTGTGGACTCTGTTGGTAGTTGGTGCACGTAACAGGGACAGCGATTTTTTATTACTCACGACTTGGTGCACGTGCGGCAGCCAGACGAGCGGGGGTTGACAAGTGATTGGTCATTCTGTCGGGGGGATATGGTGTGTGTTCAGCTTGCCCCGGGCCTCTGACAGGTACTGGCGTTATGCGGTCACGGCGCTTGAAGCTTGAACCCCTGCCCCTGTTTCTCTGTCAGCCTACCCACTCGTATTCAAGTTGTGCAAGAAATGTCACTTCCCGATGCTCAATCTCTGACACCAACATCGCACAAACTTGGATGATACGAGAACTTTGACGAAACCTCAGCCACTCGAGATTATACCGTGCAGAGCACGGGAGGACGCTAATTACTATTACGCTAAGCTCACCAGTCACAAAAAAAGGCGTAAAAAATATCGTGAGGGGTCATCAAACTCGTAAAAAGGTCGTAAAAGTCATCGTCATGAATGTTGATGTCGCGAAAGAACCTGATCTGCCCGCGGCGAGGAAGGTGGAGAACGTGCATCCGGCAGATAGGAAAGAATGTAATTTGACGGTGGGGTAGAGCGGCGTGAGGCCAACGAAGATCTCACAGGCGCCGATGTTCGACGTGCACCCTTCGAACGAGGCTGGCGTAATGGATTGGGTGTAAATGCATGCGTCGATCTCGCCGCCTCCACTCGCGTAGGAGCTAGGCTAGGTGAGGAGGGTATGGCCTCTCTGAGAAGAATGGTTTCGTATGCGCGCGATCTAGCTGGACGATGGGAGCGTGGAGATGGGTTTGGGGGCGCAGAAAGCTCGGGAAAGCTTGGAACATTGTGCCGTGACTGGTCTTCTGAGCGTGAGGGCGTCGGAGAACGTTCTCGGTCAGAAACAAGATTCCGCGTTGGCACTGGTACTGCCGCTGCCACCGGTGCCGGGGGAACTTCTTCGTGAAGCGCTGATTCACAACTAGGTGACACATGGCCCGCCTTAGGAGGGGGCAAAGGTGGAAAATTGTCGCCAGTTCGATACTTCTCATCCTGCGGCTGTTGCATCGGCTGCGGAGGAACGAAGAGTATGGCCGGTTCTCCATGAAACCCCCACACATCCTCCGTCACCTCGACAGGTCGTCCGGCATTTACACTCTGCATCAACGCGGCAGGTGCAGAATTGAGAGGAAGGTGAGTCCTATGCGATTGCGACGACGGACTGAGGTGAGAAGTAGGAGAAGTACGGCCAGACCGCGAGCTCTTGCCCCCGTCGGATCGAAGCGGTGGGTTTGAGAAAAGCCGGCAGAGAACTGTATCGGCGCGGACGAGGTTTTCTTGCGTGGGCTGTGCATCGGGCAGTAGTACCTGGCTGCCAGTGGCACCTCGATTGTCGCGATACGTCCTCAAGATCGACGGAGGCGGTTGGTCATCGTATGCGCGTACTCGCTGTTCCGCGTTTCGGGAGCGGCGAGACTTGCGTTTTGAATTCGATTTCGATGACGAAGGCAACGCATGGGGCTCTTGGTGGTCGGGATTGTTTTGGGAGACGCGCTCGTACGGACTACGCCACAGGGACCGTTCATGGGTATAATTTTGCTCAAAATTTGGATGAACATTTCCCAACTCTGGGTCTATAAGTAGCAGTCGAGTGTTGGTTATTGGAAGGAGGGTATGAGCTGCACTCACCAGAACGTCTATGTCCTCTCCTCTCCAACACCTTTTCGAACTGGATGTCCAACACCTCGCTCTGCGAAAGGCCATGGCCGTGATCATCGCCGAGGCCTAGCCATTGCCTCTCCCCATCTATCTCGACCTCGACGACCTCATTCACTTCCAAATCATGCCCCTTTACTATTCTACGACGTTCGCGCCATACTCGCGCACGGCTCTTATCAAATGCGCCGTCGAGCACGGCAACGCGACGCGCAAGCGAGTCAGTCTCTGTACCACGCATGCGACACCACATGTAAACCAAACCAGCTCGGACCTCGCGGAAGGTCTCGCGGAAATCCATCGCATGAGCAAAGGAGCGGAAACGCGGCGTCTGTGTAGCTTTAGGAGTAGTCGGGACATATGGCTTGTAGCTGAACGCCTTGATGTGAAGAAAAGCAAAGAGGCTGTACTGTATTCAGTATCGAGCTTACAGGACCAATCAATCCCCACCAGTGACTGACCTCATCTCAAATGTCTCAAGGATGGCACTCCAACCGATGGTAATCTCTCCGGCAGTCATGTAGGGGGTCTGTAACAGAGTATTAGAACTAGTGCCATAACTCGGTACCGAAGGTGATCATACATCTTTGACCACCTGGAGCATGGTTAGCAAAGATAGAAAAGTAGCTTGCCAGAAAGTCAGGAACACTATCAAGATGGTGTCGGCTCTCGACTCAGTCAAGGCGTCGCTGAAGTAGTGAATCAAACGCACCGACAGATTTGACGGAGAACAATTTCAAAACAGGGCGGTGTGGAGCCAACTCTTTTGCGACGCAAAGATACAGCTGAAAGAGGCAATACATGGCTATCGTAACACTGAGTGATATAATTGACGAGATCTGCCAAATGATACTCTGATAAAACTGCCATCTGAAGAATGGGCCATCACGCACGTAGACATGGCCCCAAGCAGGAGACCAGGACTGCTCACAGTAAAGGCCAATGTGATTTAAAATGACAGCCACAAGGGTGGTTCTAAATCGGAAGATATCAGCGGCGTTAGGAAGGCAAGACGAAACATGAAACACACGCAGGTCGGACGACACAATACTGAAGTACACCCCACTTCATGAGCTGTAGAAAGTACAGACCATCCTTGAAAAGGAAAACAGCGCATTGAGCATTGAGCATGGGCACAAAAACATTAGAGTCTGACAAGGAGGCGGACCCACCTGCGGTTTCCATCTGACCATACAGAGCGGGAACACCCACTTCTTTGGGGGCAGCCCGCGCCTTCTGAGTTCCGCGTCTGCCTCCCTCGACAGGCCCCGTTTTCGAAATATGGCCTTCTGTACTTCGGGGTCCGGTGATAGATATGTAAGCAAGAGGTAAAAGAAGGCGGTGAGGAGGATGGCCTCGTATGCGTCGCGTATGAGAAGCAAGGGCGTGGCGTTATCCTGCGAGAGACTATGCGTTCAGTGACCAGTAGTATCCTGAGATGAAATATAGTGCCCGGACCCAGAAGAGGTATGATGCAAGGCTGATGGAGGCATAGATGGGAACCATGAGCAGCAGGCGGATGATATCTTTGTGTAATCATGATTAGATTCGGCGCAGCATACATTCAACAGCATGACAAAATAAACGTACAGCGCTGTTCTAGTTTCTAAGCAAATGGAGTCAATCTCTGGATGGATAGATAATATGGACCGAACGGAGGTGGAGACGCACGTTAGTATACCATTGGAGATGCTTGTTGATGAGCCAGGAGGAAGCGATAATAGCGATGATGGTAAATATTCCAGATACAATCCATCCTACATCATGCGCTGTGATGGAAACCAAGAAGAAAATGAGGACTCGTGCGATAAGAAGAAATGCCTGATAAAATGTCCACGTACCCTGAAATACAACATTTCCATGCTGAAAAAGTGGAGGCCCCTTCTGTGGTGCCTCAGGTGCAAAACAAGTCGCATTTTTTGACATTATGCGATAAGAAACGCGAGATGGAGAAACCAGAGAGAGGTGCGCAAAGAGATCGTCAAGGTCAGGTCATAAAGCGTCGTAAATCGTAAGGTGGGATGAGCTTAATATGATAAAATGACAGGCTGGGTATTGCAAGCGTTCACCTGGGCCACTGTGAGGGCCTGGTAGTGGCCTGATCAGGAGAAGCTCAGATAGCGTCCTTTGCCTCATTACGGCAACGATTACATACGCAAGGCACAACCAATCACGACACAATAGTCAGAGAGCTCCCACAACGTACAGTACATAGACCCCCTTTAATTTTCTGATCCCTCTTAATTCTTCTTCTCTCAACCCCATTTAATGACGTCCGATGTGCGTCCCGGCTAACTCGCGCTCGAGTTCCGCACTGGGATCATCCATGACCGGGCTGGAAGGGCGACGTGCGCCGGTCTGCTGTGGAGTCTGACCGCTGTAATAGCTCGACGTGGTGCCATCTGCTGGCACATCCTCGTGAATCGGGGAAGCCGCTATATCATCGCGCGTCGGGAGGCTCAACCTAAAACCATACGCCCTCGTTAATAAGCAAGAAAGAAAATAATTTGTGGGGGGGGGAAACGCACTGCCGATTCTGGTTCGATCTTGCCGCAGCACGGACTTCTGCCCGGAAGAGGTTCACTTCCTCGACGATGAGTTTCTTCATGCCTTCGATCGAATCCTCCTCCTCGAAGAAAAAGTCGAATTTCTGCCCAAGAATAAACGTTTCGAATAAGTCCCCCCAATCAGGATATCACGTACGGTTGGGCAGACGGGCTCATCCGTCGGGTCGTGCCATACGGCGAAATATGGATGCTCGAGCGCCTGATCGCAGGTGATGCGTTTAGCGGGATCAAAGTTGAGCATCTTGGAGAGCAGATCGAGCGCGAGTGGATTCGCGTGCGGGAACAATTGCGAGAACGGCACGCGAGGCCTGATGGGCAGCGAACGAATGTAATCTTGGGCCTAAAGTAGTAGTTTACGAAGCTTGTTGAGCAAACGCGGGGTAAGCGCTAAGTTACAAGGACGGACCCTCGGTGAGCCGACACGGCGGAGGGTGTCCTCAGAGGGCGTCCCAAGATAGTGCAAGATCTGGTTCAGTTGATCGACGTAGCTAAATGGGGGTAATATCATTTTCGTCAGCAGAAGTGTAAGAAACACGTTCAACTCACTCTCTCCCTTTAAAGATCGGCTTGCCCGCCAGCAGCTCGGCCAAGATGCAGCCAACAGACCACACGTCGATTGCAGACGCCTAACCGAAAAGCATCAACCACATGCATTCCGAGACCCAAGAAGAAGAAAAAAAAGGGGTTTTCTTTTTCTTTTCACTACGCACATAGTTGGCGAAGCTGAGCATGATCTCAGGCGCGCGGTACCACCGCGTCGCGACATACTCGGTCATGAATCCCTGCTTTTGGGACTGATTGAATCCACGCGCGAGACCAAAATCGCAAATCTTAAGTTCGCAATCCGCGTTCACGAGGAGATTGCCCGGTTTGAGGTCGCGGTGCAGCACGTCGGCCGAGTGGATGTACTTCAGACCGCAGAGTGTCTGGTAAATGAATGACTGGAAGTGGGCATCCGAAAGGGGTTGACCAGAGCGGATCTGAGATACCAGTACAATGGGCGAGACATGAGACAGGACAGAGAGAGTAGACGCACGATGGCGTGGAGGTCGGCCTCCATGAGCTCTTCGTAGAGATATACTTCGTCAAAGTTACCATCGGGCCCAAAGACGATGTCCATATCGTACAGACAGGTGATCTACAACCACCACAATGCGAAGAAAAAAAAAGTGAGTAACCGAGGCATGCAACTAACAGCGATACGTTGATCCACAACGTACGTTCTTATGCCTGCGAAAATGATGCAACAATCTTTGATTTTATCATATCAGCAACCGGGTATCCATTAATGAGAGAATGGCCATACTTGATCTCCCGTAGACATCTCTTCGTGAGGATCCTCTACGTAGATGGATATAGCATCAGCCAAAAATGCCCTCGCAACCCGACGCGATGATAGAATCAATCCTCTCGGCCTCATGGGCCCAGATGGTATCGCACGCGAGAGGCCACACACCTTTGTGTTGATATTCGTTATTTTCTTGATGGCGCAGCCGTCACCTGTCCGTCGGTGTTTCGCGCCCACGACACAGCCGTAGGCGCCCTGACCGAGCTCCTTTACGAACTGATATTCCGAGTCGACGACAAAGGTCGAGTTGAGAGCGGTGAAGGAGTGCCTTTGCATATCGCAGCCCTGTTGGAGAAGGGAGTGCCCAAGGGAGTATACTACTTGTAGTGAAACAGTAGCGACTCGGTATTAGGGTATTGGGTTTGGTTGATGACAATCGATCGGGGATGATACTGCGATCCCCGTGTTGCCCGACCATCTTCAGCCTCGCCGTTACCCAATTTGTTTTTCGGACCAAACTACTCTATACAGACAATCGTACCGCTTTGATAAACTCAGCCACCTTATCTATATCTTTCCCTGTCCCGTCGGCAGTCTCCACTCCTCCGCTCACGTCTACGGCCCAAGGGCGCACAGTACCCACAGCTTCAGCAACATTATCTGGAGTCAATCCACCAGCAAGCACGATCGGAAACGTGCCGCCAGTCGTCTTTGTCGCTTCGCCCTCACCCGCGAGCACGACGCGCTTGGCGATATCCCAATCGAACGTCTTGCCGCTTCCCCCACTCGCTTCGCCGGGAGCAACGGCCGTATCGAGCAGAACGTATCGATGCATTCCTGGGCGGCTGATCCCTTCGAGACCACGCCCGTCCGCGTGGACGTGATATACCCGGATGACCGGTACGGGTATCTGCTTGCTCCATTCTAGCGGCTCCGAGCCGTGCAACTGGACCACGTCAAGCTGCGCTACAGCGACGCAATGCAGCACGAAAGAGAGCGGCTGGTCTTGGAAGACGCCGACGAGGAGCGGGCACACACCGGTCGAGGCGGCTACGGATTGAGACAGCCTGCGCGCGTGGAGGGTGAACCAGGGCTCGTTCTGTACGTCATCGGGGGTTTCAAAGAGGGCAGCAGCAGCAGGCGCGGTCGACGTGCGCAGCCCGCGGATGGTCAAAGATATCGCCTGGGCCTGCTCCAACGAGATGCATCGCTTGCTGGTGGGAACGAACATGAGGCCGAGCATGGATGCTCCAGCTTTGGCCGAAAGCAGAGCCTCTTCCATTGTTCGAATCCCACAGATCTTCACCAAAGGGGGCCATAGCGCGTCAGGTTCTGGTGGCTTGGCCCAGTCGAGAAGCTCGGAGATAAAGAGACGAGTGTCTTTGGCCCGCATTAGGGTCTCTCCAACAAGAACGGCACTAACGCCTTCCTGGACGTATCGCCGCACGTCTTCCCCGCCTGTGATGCCACTAAGTGCACATAAAATAACGTCGTGGCCTTTAACCATGTCAGCGAGACGAGACGTCGTAGCCATGTCAACCTGGAAGTCGTGTAAATTGCGGTTGTTCACACCGATGACACGAGCGCCAAGAGCGAGCGCGGCTTCCATCTCACGTGCGTTGTTAACCTCTACGAGAGGCTCCATCCCCAGCGACAGCGAATAGTCATACAATGCGCGTAAGCGCGTAGCTGGGAGCATGGCGACGATGAGCAACACAGTGTCCGCGCCGTGGAGACGCGCCTCGGCAATCTGGTATTCATCGAGGATAAAGTCCTTTCGTAAAAGGGCGGGCCGATTAGGCAATGCATCGACGGCCTGCCGCGCGAGACGCAAGTCGAGCAGGGATCCCTTGAACCACGTTGGTTCGGTAAGCACCGAAATTACGGACGCGCCGGAGAGCGCATAAGCTAGTGCCTGCTGCGCCGCGTTGGCAGAGAGTGCTATGGGACCTTTAGAAGGGCTCGCGCGTTTTATCTCCGCCATCAGAGCGGGAGTTTGAGCTTTAAGTCGCGCCACAAGTGAGATAACTGGTGGCGCAAGGTGCATGGAGAGGAATGTCGCAAGGTCCGCGGGAGTTGTCCCCGGCGTCGCTTTGGCTGCCTCAACGTCCTTGAGGCGCTGCGCATATATTTTCTCTAACACACTGGAGATTTTTCCGGGAGGGACCGTGGAGTTTTGAAAATCCTCGATTGTAAAAGGAGGAAGCGTCTGGTCGAACACACGAGCGGATGGGTTTTCTTCCCACAGCCCACCTTTGAGCTCTAGGAAGTTGCGGAAAAGGTCGTCACCAGACTCGGAGAGAATACTCTCCGGATGATACTGCACTGCCTCAAGTGTATGGACGCGGTGGCGCACTCCCATGATGACGCCGCTTTCCTGAGAGAAAGCGGTAATGGCAAGGTCTGCTGGGAGTGTTTTGACATTGGCGCTGAGGGAGTGGTAACGGATTGAGTTGAAACCCTGGGGGAGGCCCCGGAAGCAACCACGGCCATCGTGCCGAATCGGACTCAATTTTCCGTGCATGATTTCACCTGCATAACTGGGATAAGGGAAAATGCTTAGCAGCCGGATCCCGGGCTGAGAGAGAGGTCTTGGCACGCGTACCTGATCTCACCACCAAAGACATCCACGAGGCATTCCAAGCCCATACAGACACCGAGGACTGGTACGCGACCAGTGAAATGGCGTATTGCATCGCGTGAGAGACCTGAATCAGTAATTGGGTGCCCTGGGCCAGGGGAAATGATGAGGGCGCGAATTTGCAGAAGGGGAAGGGCGTCAGGTTTAATAGCGTCGTTACGAATCACGGTGACATCTGCGCCAAGGAGGGTGAGGTGCTGGTAGAGATTCCAAGTGAAAGAGTCAAAGTTATCGATCATAAGCACGTCCAAAGGACGGGCAAGATGTTCTGGAAGGGACATGGCGTCAACGGTCGAAGCAAGGGAAATCAATCAAAACAGCTTCGGGTGAATCGGGTCACGCAACACCCGATGGCAAAGTCGCATATCACTGTCCCGTCACCTCACCGCACCGCACTGGGATGCATCGATGGCATATTATCATTTCTGTATATTTATTTCAAATAAAGTCATATTGAGGGCCGTTGGCATGACCGTCACCATACGACATAAAAAATAAAATACAGTAATATAAAGCGGGACCGAGAGAGGTGAGAAGTGAAAATTGTAATATCGAAGAGATCCCGTGTGATTACTAGCGCCCCCGCTCTCAGTTGCTACAGCTTTGTTGTCAAGACAATGAACAGGAAAGTGATATGCGAAAGAGCGGACTCCGACGGATGGGAACATTATCATCAACGAGCCCATGAAACGTATTTTGAGAATGTGGCATTAATGCGCCCATTGGAATGTAATGTCAAAACCAAAATTCCGGGAGAGTGAAAAAAAGGGGAAGTGTGAGAGAGTTGCGAACGGGCCATGAGGAGGGAAAAGTCAAAACGGGATGATGATGGCAACAGTGACGGACGGAAGAGATGATCAGTGGACCGCCCGGCCGCGCATTAACCAATTTGACACTTTGGTCTAAGCAAAAAATTCAAATATAGGGTGGTCCATTCCACTCCATCTTTTTCTACCACAACTTTCTTTTCTTTCTTTTTCACTTTCTTTGTACTTTTCCCCTCTTTTTATTTTCTTTAGCGTCTGGAACGCCCCTTCACTTTCCCCAGAGGCAAACCGTGACCCTTTCCTTAATAAGCCAAACCCTTTCCCTCATTTCCTACCATCAAACTTGACCCTACCCTACCCCTCCCTACCCCAACCCGTCCCACCCTTCCCCTCAGTTTCAACTTGTCCAACATGTCCCTCAAAGCCGAACTCGAGACTTGGGCCGCAGCTCTCAAAGCCTACGACGAGGAGGATTTCGAAAGGAGTCTCAACCTCTTCTCCGTCCGTCTTCTTTTTTATTCCAACATCTATTTTTTCTCACCTATCCCATCTCCGTCAGGAAATCGCCGACTCTTCAAAAATACTCACAAATATGGGTCTCATTTACGCTACTCTTGGCGAGCATGAAGCTGCCGTCGAACAATTCTTAGCTGCCACCCGTCTCGACAACTACCTTGCCGTTGCGTCCGTCGCCTTTCACTCTTCTCCCCCAAATGTCCCTTTTTCTCATCTTCAATTCCAGTTACTTCCAGTGTGGGGTCTCAAATTTCTTAATTGGTCGTTATGACCTCTCTGCCAAAGACTTTGAAGAAGCTCTACTCTATCTCCGGGGGAATCAGTCCATGTGCGTCGCTTACCTTGATGTCATCCCGGTATTGTTTTGAATTTGCACCTGTCTAGTAACTATACCCAAATCGGCCTTGCCTTCACATTATATTCCGCAGAGGTCCTTTTTAACAAAGGTAAGCATTTTTCTCACTCTTCTTTCACATTATTTAACCTCCTTTTCCTAGGCCTCTCTTTAATTTATCTAGGCCAAATGCAAGAGGGAATGACCGAGTTGGAGGATGCCGCAAGTCAAAGGGCGACAGAAGAGCACGGCGTGATCGAAGAGGCTATTCGTGACCGTGGAGAGGGCTACACAGTTTTCAGCATAGTGCGTCTTTCGAGAACCCTCGTATCTCCTCCTTAAAGTTGACTGGATCCGCAGCCCGTCGGTGTTCTGTACCGCCCATCAGAGAACAAGCTCAAGAATGCAAAGGCACGTGACTTCTTGGGCAAAGCTGTAAGGAAATCACCTTTGTCATGTCATGACTACCCGTTTACATGATCTCTTGTACAGAAACTCGTTGCCTCGGATAATCCTAACGAGGCATATACAACGTTTTCCGGTGTCACTCGTTTGCGACAGGGCATTAGCCCTCAAAACGTCTTCGTCGACCGGAATGAAGAGGATGGAGGTCTTGGCCGAGCTGCTACCTTGGGTCGCATAAGTGCGTCGCGTTTTGTTTCTTCAATCTTTCCACGAATCTCAACCTGTGCCATTTCTAGAAGGACCTGGCTTGGAAGTGCAACCTGCTGCCACCCTCTCCCGTGCAAAGACCACACTCAATGTTCCAGGCAACGCCCGTGAACGTTTCATGGACGAGAGCGCCGGCGTAGGCGCATCACCGTCACCTCGAGGTGACAATTTATCAGCTGCAAACCCCCCCTCGCGCAGTAACACCGTCATGACTACCGGACGACCTGGTCAAGCCGGCTTTCCCACGCGAGGACTCAGCGTGCGCAGCAGACCCGGGTCTGACGACGCTGATATGGCGACATCACCCAAATTTAGTGCGCATACATACGCTCTCCGTCTTCCTTTTCATGCTAACTCACTGATCCATCTTTCAGAGGGAAATTCGCGAGCGACCGAGTTTTATGACAATATCGTAGATTCGTATGCTCAGCGATCTCCGCCGCTGAATGACCGTGTCGCAAAATGGGCGCGGGGAAATACAGGAGGGCCTACCCGCACGCCCACTGCATCGACTCGCTCGGGCACCCTCAAACGACGCCTCACACGGCGCACAATCGCGCCAAGCATGTACGACGAGGAGGAGGAGGGTTACGGTTCCGGCGAGTGGGACGAGATGTACGAGCTGACGAAGATCAGGGTGAAGATTCACTTTGACGAGGACGTGCGTGGCATGGCGCTGGACCCGGAGTTACCCTTCGTCGAATTTAGACAACGCGTGGCGGCAAAGTTTGAGCTGAGTCCTCAGGCGGTCATGCTCAAGTTCCGTGACGAGGACGGCGGGAAGATTTCGTTACAAGATTCGAGCGACTATGACCTTGCCATAGAGACGGCACGCGAGAGCGCTAAAGGTAGACCAGAGGGCAAGCTCGAGGTCTGGTGCGAGAGGAAGTGACATTGTTGAATCAGTGGCGCGGATTTTATTGCTATGATTCCAGGGATTAATATCTATCCAACTGTACTTCGTGCGTGTATTTTCCACCACTATCCATACTGTCCTTCGTTCTTGCATCGTTTGCTTTATTTTTTTATTTTTGGTTGCTTTCATTGTCCTAGTGCGGGGGTGCTCATGGCATCGCGTCCACAGGAATACCACTACAATACCATCTTGTCAATTGTACGGAATAGCAGTGAGCTACTAGACGTCCTTTGGAGATTGTGAAATTGATATAATACATTGTCATACCCGAGAAAAATATAAAGAACCTGTACAATAAGTGTGTGAAATAGTATGACTGTTACGCGACTAGTAGGCAGTGTTCTTATTCTTCAGTTTACGGGACAAGTTCCTTCAATACGGGTTGTCTACCTTTCCCCAACCCACTTGATAACCCCCAGTCGCAACGGAATTCGGAACGGAGTACGCACTACCATTACTTACTAAGGGCCTCATTATGGCTTACTCTTACATTGATACAGCCTTTCTCGAGACTTGTTGAAGGGCGCACTGCGGCCAGGCGCATATCGTCACATACACAAACACGTCATAGTGCATACTAGTAGGTTTGTTGCTAGCCTGAGCAAATACACATCTACCATACCTTTCTGGTGATCGCCTGAAAAAGCTTTTTCTTTTAATGGGATCATGATCGCCGTCATGAGCCCGCGGACAAAACTGGAGATTTTTCGCGCTCGAGTTCCGCTTCACATTCCAGATATGGTTCGCGGGGGTGGGAGCTCGGAGCTCGGAGTGACTGAGAGCTTACAAAAGTCATACGTAACGTACCAATCGAAAGGTCAGTATCATTGCCCAACCTCCCGCATCAGGTGCGTTGACTTCTTCCTTGGATCAGGAGTCCGAGTCACTAGATTGGAGTTTTATATTGAGAGTGTTAATGCGCAACCTAGGGGAGCTGCCAGTGCTCAGAATCGCTTCTGACCTCGGTCCACACGCTTGAAGCTTGAGGTTGGATGCCGTCTCTCCAACAAAATACATAGAGGTTAGCGGAGACATTTGCGCCTCCACATCTACTGTTTTGATGGCATGCACTACCTCCCTCATGCCAACCAAGTACACTTGCATGCCAGCGTTAACGCGGACGAGCTTCTATTTATGAAGCGTGTCATACTATGCGCATGAAATTCTGTACAGAGGCGTACATCAACGGATCAAAAAAAGAAGGAAATGTGAGCGTAACGCGCAAGAAGGTAATTTGGCCTATCGGTGAATAAATCACGCGTAAAACGCCGCTTCAGGGAAAGAGGAGAGGGATCACAACTTTGAAGCGACCAGCAGGACCCCGTTTTACGCATACCACATTGACAGGGTAAGGAAACGCTGCCACTGCGTGAGCGGGGCCTGGGACAACATGCAGATTAGCGTCGTCCATTCAGCGGGTCCGTCACGGTGAGGGTCCTGCGGCAAAAGATTGAGATAAGACATCCGGCCATTCATATGAGAAGGAGAAGTTGGCACATACGGGAACACCCCGTGCCGGGAATCCTAGGGAATATAGCTCGAGGGCCCTGCGGAAGAATGGGTCATTAGTATCGGAACTTGAAGGTCACTGGCGGCCGTGAATGCAATGAGCGGAACGCGCATTGCGCATCCAAAGAGATAGTCGCTTAGAAAAGGGCACATTGTCTTCCCGATGGAATGGTCAGATCAGAGCAGTATTGGTTTTGCGGTCATCTCGATTGGGAATGGAAATGTCGAACCGATATTGTACGTGAGCGCCTTGCTCTGAGCAGCGAAGACCGATGCCGAGGGCCAAAAATGAGTGTATCCCTTGTAGACGGTGGCGAGCGCTTTCCACGACCTCGGCCCAGCGTCTGTTTTTGTTGTCAGCTGTTTTCGTCCCATCCTCACTTCTTGTTGCTGTGATGTGAAAGCGCGATCTCGTGCCTGGATCAACGAACTCTCAGCCAAGTGGGCAGGGATCGCTCTTTCGTGCCTCTTGCTAAAAACCCACCCACTGCCAGCCCGACACGCGAGGTTTTCGCTTAATTTCAAGTTTTGCCGAAGCGCCGAGGGGCAAGCCGAGGAGGCGTGACGGTGCCGGCGGGACGCGTGCTTTTGGGGAGCAGTCAAGCAAGCTTCCACTTGTCCCAATCTAGGGATCGTCAGTGGTCTTTCCTTTTTTTTTTTTTTCCGCATGATCAGAAACGCAAGAACATTCTCGGTTCTCCCAATGATTACAATTTTGCTTCGTTCCAAGGATGATCCTTACCCAGGCTGTTGGTGGACCTAACTTACCGCGTGGGTGTTTCGCCCTTGATCCATTTGCAACACTTCAACCAGGCACGTTACAGCATCAGCATTTGTTGCATACTCTCTTTCCCCTATCGCTGTCCAACTCGCACCCTCGCACCCTCCGGAGGCTTTAGTTGCATGTGCGAGCTTTACGCAAGTTCCCCATCTCCTATGTTGGACCAGCTGGCTTGGTGTCTCCACTGGCTCTCCCCACTATCGTCCGTCACCTCCATGACTGCATGAAACTGACTGTATGTGTGCATTTGACTCCCTGAAATTTCTTTGAAGTTTTTTGGCCTCTTTTCCACCAAGACCGGTTTATTCTCTGCCGCACTCGCTGCATTGGCTACAAGACCCAAAGCCAAGATGTGTCTCGTTCTTCATCGTGTCATTTGCGTCTCGCTCCTGAAGGTCTGAAGAATATAATTGGTCAACCCGAGTTCAGACCCACCATCTTCAAAGGTAGTGTGTTTGCGCTTTGGCACCATGACACCAAAAATAGGCACAAACAACATAAGGGAAGGTTTTGCGTGGATGGAATCTGGTTCCTTCAAGAAATCTTGCGATCAAAGCGTTTACTATACCGCAGATGAAGGACTGCGATTCTCCTTTATCCGGGAGACCGGGACTGCGAAGATGTAATCCTCCGATTTAATCGGCAATTGAAACGACGTTTTAGGCCCATGTGCGTATGATCTTCCATGGTTCACTCATGGTTTACTGTTATTTTATTTTTCACCCCAAAGAAGGTAGTCATCTGGTACTTCTTTCATAGGGACCTGTCTATGTCCTAGGGGTACCATATATACAGCGCCTACCCACGCAGTTGTCTCAGTTTTCGCACACTGTCGATGCGTGATTGGTAAAATATTGCCTTGCGTCGTTTTAGCCCTGTACTTACACAGACTATAGTCGCGCACGCAATTGAACGCATTCAAATCACCCTACGGCTACATGCCTATATCTCTACCTACTGGCATCTCTTTTAGGGGTCTCCGGAAGCTCACAAGTGAGAGAAAGCCTGAGTAGCACTGGACCGGAATTACTATCCATATGGGGGTAGAATGGACTTGAGTAATGATTTGTGCCCAAAGTAGGTACCTCGCTGATCTTATCGCCGTTCTCTTCAACTTAATAATAACCGCAAAAGGGTGGCGGCATATGCAATAGCGTGGGAGCGCGAACCCGGGTTCTTAAGTCTGATCCGAAACAGGTGATTTACACAGACAGTTTGAATAGCGTCCGAGACGTTTTACCTCCAGCCCTGCATACCAAGCTATCGTTCAATACATTCTTCCGGAATGTTCTCACCATCGTTGTGACGATCGCGATTCTAGTAGGTTTCATAAACCTCGTGTCCAGCCAACGTAGCGCTAAACCTCCAGGAACTACCTTCACAAACAGAGATCTGTTAGAGTACAGTAGGGAAAGCTGTGCGAGGAGCGCAAGGCAGGGCGCCGGCATCCCCGACATCAAGAACTTTATTGTCATAACTAATCACATTCACCAGTCCTTGTCAGCAGATAGATGCATACCATGACTGAGCCTAGCCCCATTAAGACCGCGACGGTACTGGGTTCAAGGTTTTCATCTGCAGTATAGCTCTATCGGTTCTGTGCCTTTCATACTTGAATCCTGCGTTACGAGAAACTACCCCGGCGCCACCTAATGACGGGATTCATAAAAACTATCTCCTGCCCCCTAAATGCACAAAACATTGATCCCTCCCGCTTCTCTCCGGTCGGATAATTTTGACTGAGGGGATCTGTACAGTACCGGTGGCCTCTATTCCTCCTTTCCTTTTAACATATCTCCTGACTTGACACCCTTGCCCAGTTCTCCCAGTTCTCTATCACCTGAGGTCTATTTGTTTCTGCCTTACCCCCAGTTTGGGCTCAATGTTTACTGCGTACGGTAAGTTGTCCACATCCCTCTTTGCCTCACTCCAACACAGCTATGCGTCTTGCAGCAAGGAACTCCGTGTTGGCCAGTCTCCAGCAAGCCATCAAGATCGGATATCTAGAAATTAAAGAAGGCGATCAAGTTTACCGATTTGGATCGTCTCAAGACAACGTAAATAGCGTTCACCTCACTATAGTGAGAGATTCATTCTGGAAGCAATTGTTATTGTGAGTGTCGGGTGCGAAGAAATGGACGAGATGATTGACTTCCGCCACCTAGTCAAGGAGACCTAGGCTGTACGTCATGTCATCCTGGGAGAACAATCGCGATGGTCATACCTTTGCAGTTAGCGAGGCATACATGATCGGTAATATAGAGCTTGACTCGGACACGCTAGGGAATGTCATGGATGTATGTGCTTTTCTTATCCACGATGGATAGGTCACGGTGTCGACGGCATTCCGTTCTAGCTCTGGCTCGACAATCAGCCTGGCATGGCCTCTCTCAACTCCGTTTTCAAGCGGCTCAATTTGGCAGTGTCTGGCCTGTCCAATGCTTTCTTTGGACAAACCCCCACTCAAGCACGGCTCAATGTCATTGAAAGCTATGACCTCTCGAATGAACTGTTCAAGGTACTGTACTGTTCGCTTCCTGGCATCCGCTGCTTGGAGTTCATTAGTTGTTCTAGGCCTTCCTGAGCAAAGAGATGATGTACTCGTCAGCTCTGTTCAGCGACGAGGAGGGAGGCGTTAACGGTGATTTGC
Source organism: Lactifluus volemus (assembly GCA_022376515.1). Lineage (NCBI taxonomy): Eukaryota > Fungi > Basidiomycota > Agaricomycetes > Russulales > Russulaceae > Lactifluus > Lactifluus volemus. The sequence continues at coordinate 125,308 of WTXI01000016.1, forward strand.
TGTCTGGGTCGAAAGATCGCAGTGCAGATCTCGAGATGGCGCAACTACGGAAGATTCATTACGTTCTCAACAGGGCACGTGTTAAGCCTGGTCAACGTGTCCTAGAAGTTGGGACGGGCTGGGGGGGGTTCGCCATTGAGGTCTGTTAGAATTAATTATCCGTCTTATCAGCGCATCGCGGTGTTAACTTATTCCCGTGGACAGGCGGCACGGACCTGTGGATGTGAAGTTGACACGCTTACACTATCAATTGAACAGAAAAGGCTAGCAGAGGAACGCATACGCGAAGCCGGTCTGCAGGATCTCATTCGGGTGCACCTTATGGACTATCGGGATATACCCAAGGAATTTGAAAAGAAATTTGACGCCTTTGTAAGCATCGAGATGGTTGAGGTAAAATTTCCAGAGATGCTTGCCGAAATAGTCTATTGATCAATCTCACTCCCACATAGCATGTTGGCCCAAAGGTGGAGTAGCTTGTGCTTTTAGGAGGCACCAGACGTGAGAAACTGACAGGTGTCAAGTATTATTCAACCTACTTCAAGACCATGGACAAGGCACTCAAATCAAGGGACGCTGCCGCTGTAGTGACCTGCACATCCCGTCCGGAGTTACGATATTCCGAATATCAGTATGTGATGTCTTCCCACTTTGTCTCCTCGGCACAGGGACACCCATTTTTTGGTAGATCTGAAGACTTTGCGAGAAAATATATGTGGCCAAGGACGTCCATTCCATCTGCTACTGTTCTCATAAACGCAGTAAATACAGCCACACAGGGTCGCTTCACTGTCGAACGCGTAGAGAACCACTCAGCTCGTAAGTGGGCCTGGACCATATCCGCATTCGGCGCACTCCACTTGTTGACCGTTTCTGCAGACTATGCAAGGACCTGCAGAGAATGGGATAAGCGGTTTGTGGCAAACGTCACTCCCGAAATCCTTGAGAAGGACTTTCCCTCAATCAAAACAGATCCCGCAATGTTTGAGATGCTTTACAGGAAGTGGCGTTACCTCTTTGCATACGCAGAAGCAGGCATGGGTTCTGGCTATGTGACTTGTCATATGTTCACATTCATTCGCCCTGTATGTGCTCTATACATCTGGTCAGTCTTCGAACTCACCGACGCGTACTCCTGGAATAGGATGATAAACCGTCCGAATGATGACTATCGCCGAATATACGAAAGGAGCTATGCCAGTGCATGAAATTCACGACACGTTTTCTTGTTACATAGGGTGCCAAATACGTGCACAGAAATGTTCTTCAGCTACGTCTCTGGGGTATGTTGTATTTTTCATTATTTTGTACTAGTAAGAAGTAGGGCGAAGGCTTGGTTCTGGGAGAAATGGGTATCTAACCTGTAGTATGTATGTAACCTTTTGGGAAGAACTCGGGTACGACAAGAAATGTCCTGGTTTTTGAATTTTATTGGTTTTCTCAGCCCTGGAGCTAAATGCCCATTTCCGGAAACCTGAAGCCTGATGGAAACGAGTAGAAAGCCATGCTGACGTGTACAGATTTACGCCAGGGAACTGAATTTTTGAGACAGTTTGATTGAGTGATCAGACACAGGTCATGAAATGGAGAACGTACAAGAATCTGTCAACGAATTAGAATCCACTGGTGTCGTCGAGGGCTGGGACGTAGAGGTACAATCATGTCGGAATAAATTTGGTCGAACTCCCAGCTAATTGCAAAGACGAAGCCACCGTACGATTAAAATGTCATCGAGGCAGTTTCTCTCCGAGTCGTTCACCACCTTCGCCAGAACAGGCAGATTGATTCAACGCATGACCCGCTACCTGCCTCGTTCGTTGGGTAGAGGTATATTTGCTCACTTTGCATGCTTGGCCGCCCTTAGTAGGTCTCTGATCCCCATCTAAATTCAAGGCATGATGGCCACCGGGAACGCGGTTATTGACATTCGCGCGGTTGACAAGAAATTTCGTACGCGAGATGGCGTCCAATTTCAAGCCTTGGAGCTCGAAGCTTGAAACCTGTGGCCTAAGAAGCGATTCTGAGTAGCTGCTCTGTTACAAGGTTGCGCATTGCGTTCAGGTATGAGCTCCAACGTTTCCTGATCCAAGAGAGAGTTCTTTCATGACAATGGTCTTCTCTGATTGCAATCATCACCTGCGACGGGAAGGTAGAAAGTATGATATCGTAGAATGCTTGGGACGGTGTGTAGTAAACGGGGGTTGGGAAACCGTTGTGTCGGTAAGCTCGGTGTGGGACGAAAATTTAATTCCCGATCATTATCTCCGAGTCTACCGTGAGAGACCGTGACCACGTAGCTCATCTTTGTTATTGCCCTCTTACAACACAGCCCTCCTAATGGCACCTACTAGTATGATATTACAGTAAGAGACGTGAGCTTTGCGTGCGAGGCAGAAGGGGTGCTGCCCTCTGAGTAACCTTCGTCCCAACTTTCCGACTCTCAATGCCACCCAGATCGTTTGAATCATAACAAACTGTTCAAGATCGTCCATGAAGTGTCAACAACACTACTGGAAATGACCAAATTAATGACATTTCCTTACACAATCAGACAGACAGTGCCAGTGAGTGTGGCTGGAACCCTCACAAGGTCGGTATAATCGACGCGGGACTTTGCAGATCACAATACACAGTAACGAGAATAGGGGTCTGCCTGACTAGTGGTACCAGTACCAATTAGGATCCCGCAGCTTGAGGGGGAAGAGGCTAAGTTGCGTACCTTACATGCACATACAGTGAGTCAGACAAAACACTACACAAAAAAGATATTGCGCACATATGGAAACCTGGGTCGCCACAGCAGAGCGTGAGGACGCAGTCGATGGGGCGATGTGTACCTAGATGTTCAGTTAGTATGGTGTGATGGAGTATTTGCATCAAATTCCGTCCGGAAATTCAATTCCGTGCCAAATTTGAAGCCCTGAAGCTTGAAGCTTGAAGTGTCAACGTCTCTGGGTGCCTGATCATGATACACGCGATGGCTAGAGACCATTATAAAGGCTATAAATACTAGCTTTGTTGATGTGTACAGTAGGCCCTTTGCGCCGTCGACGCACAGCCTACGGATTCAGAATAAAGGTCAGTAACGATGTATGCCATACATGTCGCCGGATTGTCGCGTGCCCATCATGCCACTACTATCACGTGCTCACGGTGCCTGATCCACCTCGAGATTGATCCTGCCATTTAAATACTGATCATCGACAATTCAGGGACAACGACAAGTTCCCGGTGAGGCCAACAACGACGCCATCATGTACTCGACACATGAAACATTTCAAGTCGGACTGGATGGGTCCAAGCCACTTTGGCACTAGCACTAGCACGTATCCGTCACTGCCCACCAGTCTTGTATTCTTTCCCACCACTGGGCAGTCTTGTATTCTCTCCCCCCACTATAAATGCATCCTATTAAAAAAATAAATCAACACTTGTGTTGAACACCAGAACGCTTAAGTTCTGTTCCCCCCAAGTTCCAAGTTAAAATACCCCCAAGAGTCACAGTATAGGATGGCTGCAATTCGGCCTCAACTTGAAAAAGCCAACCTGAGTCAATCCCAGGGAGACAGGTCTTCCGTTCCACACCGCCAACGAGAACAGGTACAACAAAACGCTATGGTCAGTCTCTAAATCCCTTCATCATGACGGTCGGTGTTCACCTCAATCATCATTCCTTGGCACAGTTTGCGGCTGGCCGCAACCCACATCACCGGGGCAACCTAAACCCCTCTGTTGTAGACGCTGCTATGCAAGATGGACCACAAGACCCGCATCATATTAATGCCGTCTACTATCATGATCACCCCCCTCCACCGGACGTAAGTAATTTCCATCTGCGGACTCACGCTCTCAGGAATCCTTATCACTGATGTCCTTTTCTTCCACAGGAGCTCGTATTCCCGTATATGCTCCATGACGTAGGATTTCCTCAAGGCTTCCCAGCGCAGCCTGAAGATATTGTTCACGTATGTGCCAACCTGTCATTCGATCAGTGCTGACGCCAGATGTCTAACTTTTGATCTTTTGTCACAGGGACCTCACGGAATCTACCATCTCGATCACGCTGCTCCAGATGTCCCACTGGCAGGCCCCGCTCAAGCAGCGTTTCCTGATCCTTTGTTTTACCACGCACCCCCTCCTGATCAAGCAGAGAATCTTCGACGCTTTGCTAGTCGCTTCTTGCGTAACCCTAATTCACAGGTCCATATGGTTCGCATGGAACTAGGTCCTGCTGGTCGCTACAGGATTGTGATCTCGCTCGACACGGCTGACTTTCTCTGAGCAGGGTTTCTCGCCGTTATTTATTCGGCCCATTATTTAAGGGAGTGTGGATATAGTTAAACGAATATTATGACACACAGATGTGCCGATAGTTATTATTTAAGGATATGCTGGCATGGCCATTTTATTGGAAGGGTGAAGATAGTCCACGTTTCCGTCTTACATGTTGTGCTTTTTTTGAGTCTTGGATGTATCCCTAGTCATATGTGCAGACATACGATACGCTTCTTAAACAACAACCCCTTGTTTTAAGGCTGTATACTATTTATCCGTGATTGGCATGAAGATTGCTGATAGAGTGGAAATGTGTTATCTCGAGATATGCTTTAAGATTCGAGCTGAACGCAGCGCTGCGTCATGATACCCCCCAAAAAACCAAAGAAAACCACCACCACAAAACGCGCTACGTACAAACCGCGTGGGCTGAGAGAGTACAGTAGACTTTTTAATAATGCATGGCCTCATAATGCATAACCCTCATACTGCATGACATTACATGGGATCCCAACTTGGGACATAGGGAAAATGCTCAAATTTTGCATATTGCATATTGCATTGCCCCTAGGGAGTATTTATGCATTACGAAAATCTCGATAGGCGTGAGTGAGTATGGACAACAAGGCCAAACAAGGGAAAACAATAGCGAACAATGGCAATGTCAATCCGTGTCGCGTCATGTTGTGTCTGTTGCTCTTGTGGATGGCCCACATGGCCTGACTCTCTCTGAAGCTACGAAATAGTACACACCTTGGTACACACCTGTTCTGCCTGCACAATACCATTGCTTCCCATCATACCTATGCCTCCAGAATGATCTGAGCTCAGGAGAAAGCCCTGCCAGAAGCCTGGTCCATATGGACCACAAGAAAAGGTCAAACAAACTGACCAAGCTACGACATCGACAGTTGTGACAACAACTCAAAGGAAGAATCTCACTCTCCATGATTGGGTGACTGTGTTCAGCTTTATGGATCTTCATCCCAGCATGGAGCAAGTGGCAGTTGTGAAACACTTTGCAACCAAGGCTGATGGTGCACTTGTTTTTAATCAATCCACCCTTTCTTGAAAACTCCAGATGAGGAATGTGAAGCAGACAATGTTGGAAGACTTGTGGGGTAACTCGGGCAAGCGAGCTGAACAGTAACGTCACACATATGTCACTGATGTCACATTATGTCACAACTTTCCTTAATGCATATACCTCATAATGCATAGGGTTAGGGGGGCTCCCGAGCTTATGCATTATGAAAAAGTGTACTGTATGTGTAATGGCTTACTGATAGGTAGTGACCAAAAATAATGTATGCTGAAATTCCTCTGCCTTCAACTCGGAGTTGACCGCTGCGTTACGATCTGCCTCTGCGAGGTCAACCAGACACGCCTCCACCTCGACGGTCCGCCGCAGACCGTGACCATACCTTTCCCCATGGTAATTCTGTCCCTGGCTTTTCCCAAACTACCACAAATCGTTGTCCTGTGCAACCTCCGCAGAAGAAGAGGTCGGAGATAAGAATTAAATAAAAAAAAGAGTATTAACACTCATAGCGTGGATCTTAGAAAGGCCCCTACTAGTAGGGACGTCTAGAACGCCGCCATTTCCTCCAGCCATGTCCTCGTCCATGTTGTGCACCATTTCCGGTATTTATGTAAGACTTGTTTGTTTGCTGAGGCTGGGAGGAAATGCCTACGCCTGCGAAATAGAGGGTATCCGAGAGGGCATTTTGCTTCCATCCCCTCTACTCAGTATCTTATCTGCTCGACACACTCTGGATCTGTGAGAGTGCGAGAGAGAATTTACTGGGCCAAGGCGTGTTCCGTTTGTCATCATCGTCTATGCCATCACCAGGGGAGAAGAACGGGGTACTAGCAGTTGCAAGTGGGCCAGAGTCCCTTCCCGGGCCACGCCAATGGACGTGCTGTGCATTGGCATAAGTGACACAAGTTAAGCACCGACGTCGCCATGGTAGGTAACGTGGGCGTCACATCATGATGTGGCAGTGAAGAGAATGTCCAAAAGATGTCCATAGCAGCGGCCATGACAGTTGCATTCACGTTGCTGCTTCCCAGACGTGCCAGTGGTGCCAGTGTCGGTATCAAGGTCGGTGTGGTTGTGTGCAGTGTGCCATCCTCAATGACCACTTCTCTGCGTGATCTGCAGTAGTGTGCCCTAGATCAACTGGGAATAGGAAGAGGAGTAAGGGTAGATGTAGAACCACAGAGGGAATCTTAAATGTAGCCCATGCAGAAAGATTGTTGGCGGCCAGTTTTCAAGTTGAACGTTGAGCGCTGAGCTGTTATCACACCCCGGGCCGGGCCCGCGTGCGTGTCGGTGCGTGTCGGGCCAGTCGCGGAGCCGTGATTCCCGATTACTGTCCATCTTTGGCAGTCCTGTCCCACACTGGATGAAGGTCGCTGGAACTAATCTCGTCCAGACGGTGTTGTAACATTAAAAGGGGAAGTTACTAGACTCGGAGGCATCCAATAACACCACCTTCCTCACATCAATCAGGCACAATTCCATGCCGATCTGAACGTTTGAATCGTGACGGGGAAGCCAAGGGTGAATCTGCCATTCATATCGTAGTGCTCTCATACTCTGTACATGGATTCTGTGCTTCTGTGCCCAAGGCAAAGGATGGAAACTTGAATATGGACTGACTCTGAATCGGTCGCACCGTAAAACGCTACTTCAGAAAAAAAACGGCCATTTCGAGAGAGATCACAACTCTGAGTGACCGGCGGCACCCGGTTCCATGCGAACCATATCGACCTGTGAATCTGGGTCATGCAAGTGGTGGTTAGCAACGCGTTTAAGATTTTCTTCCGCTCCCAGATCAGGGGGGAGGACATGGTAACTCAAAGGATCAGGAAAGGTCACTGGCGGGGCCTGGGACATTTAGTGGTAGAGTCGAGAGGCCGGCGGTCGAGTCCGTGAGATCCCTATGACAAATGATATCAGCACAAGCCCTAAGCAAATCCTAATATGTGATTCAAATTATGCCTGGTAGAGGGGGAAGCAATATCCTATGTCATGGTAGGTGATCTTGACTTGATGCGGGTGCTGTGGTCCAATCGAACAGCAACATGTATGCAGTGTGGGTGAGCAGACGTGCGATGTTGTGCCAGGTGTTGAAGTTGTAGGGGGGCCAGAGGACGAGGTACTTCTCTGGATGAGAAAAGATCCTGAGTTTTGGTAAATACAGGGAAACTTAGAGCCGGGTCACTAAACTTACGGGGGGGATGCGGGAGAAAGATCGAGGCCGATCAGAAGAGATCCCAGGACAGAAAACGAACAGAAGTACCTCACGGAGCTTCCAGTTCCTTGAATTGTATTCGATGGTTGCGATGAAGCCATTCTCTGTGGGTGCACAGCTTAAGCACAGAAAGCGTGGACCTGAGGGGGTAATTGAATAGGATAGGTGCATGAGTGCCTTGAGCCGAGCTTTGTGCACTACAACAACTCACAAATAGGGTCCCTCAGGCCCACAACAAAGAAAACACGACATTGCGGGAAGCAAGGTACAGTCTCGGTACGTACCAGACGTACTATCACCTCGGAGTTCATGTAGGACTGTTTGATCGACGTACTTATACAGTACTGTATAGTATTGTTCTTATCTCCCCACACACTTTTTCTTTTTTAATCAGCGTTCATAGAGCACAGCTTACGAAGAACAAAAACTTGGTCGCGCGAGCTAGCTAACTAAAAGGTGACTTGGGTAGCTGGTAGGGGTGAATGTAACTAATGTGTGGATCTGTGGGTTGTGCCGGTGGGAAAAGGACACGGTGGCGATCGCCCAAGGCGCTCAGCCGTGATCCTCCAGGGTGTGTCTGCTAGGTTTGACACATGCTTATGAATCTCGCGAAGGCTCGGATGGGGTGGGGGTTGCGGATGTGAGGCGGTCGCGAGCCTCTCTGAAGAGGGGAATTCAGTTATGACGTGTGGCGGGGTCTGCAGGGGTGCGCGACTGCACTGACAGTCGTGGGGGTCAGGTGCTCATGGGTGATCACTCGCGTTGTACTCCCCTGTGATAGCGTGCTCAGTAAGGTGTCTGATTGCAACAGGCCGGGCAAAACTGGCAATCCTGATCGTGATGAGCCTGGTGGTGGGTGCTGTAGAGCGCGGACGGCGGGGGGGTCGGGTCGCCAGATTCGCTCCCAGTCAGTGAGGCCTAGTGAGGGACCGGTGTCGCGCTGCTGCTTGGAGAGCTGCAACTGTACAGTAGATCTCCACATCCAATGCTTTAACACTCCGATTTAAACTCAGAGGAGATAGAACATCTGACCAGACGCTCACGCTTACATTTGGGTACAGTACGGTACTTCTATCCAAAATTTCCGTCCAGATCTCTCATTCCGAACTGCTTGCCCATTCACACGCTTCATTAGACGCGCACGCTATCTGAGTCCCTTCCCCCGTAGAACTGTACATATCTGCGCTGTGGATAGAAGAGGGGGCGCAGAAGTTCTTTCTCCATTTCCATTTATATTGATCTCAAATTGAACAATAACATGTATGCGGTGTGGGTGAGCAGACGAGCGAGGTTGTGCCAGGTGTTGAAGGTGTGGGGGGGTGGGAAGAGAATGACGTACCTCTCGGGATGAGAAAGATCCTGAGTCTTGGCAAGCAGAAGGAAACTTAGAGCGGATTACTAAACTTACGGGGGCGATGCGGGAGCTGCTGTGGCCGGGCTACTACTACTGCGTTACAGAAGATCGAGACCGATCAGAAAGAGATCCCGGGATCAAAAACGAATATAAGTACCTCACGGAGCTTCCAATTCCTTGAGTAGTATTCTGTGGTTGAGATGGTGCTCGGTGGGTGAACAGCTTGAGCACCGAAAGTGTGGTTTCGGGGGGAATAAGATGGTTGCGATGATGTTCGGTGGAGTGAACAGCTTGAGCAAAAGTGTGGGTTTGGGGGGGTAATAAGATGATTGCGATGATGTTCGGTGGGGTGGACAGCTTGGAATACCGAAAGTGTGGTTTTGGGGGGTAATAAGATGGGGTGCGTGCCTCTGAGCCGGGTCTTAGGTTCCTAGGTCCTGCGCTGAGTCATAGTCTCTGGGAAAAATTTTGTGTTTGATTGCTGCTTTTGTTTTGAAAGACAACCTGAAATGAAGCGTTATGCCTCAACTGAATGGAAGTCCACAAAAAGGCACTGCTCATTGAAATGGCACCGCCTTAGAGACTTCAAGGCCAAACTGTTGGCAGATAAGCGCCGTCTCCATCTAGGTTCGCGGGTGTCGGGCAAATCTCCAGCCTGCATAACTGTATAAATACATCCTCCATGGCCAAAACAATTCTGCACGACACCTTAACAACAACATCTCTTCCCCAAGTTCATCGGAGCACCTTTACGGCCCCACTATCAAATGGCAGAAATTCAACTCCAACCCGAACAAGCCAGTTACTCTCAAGGCATTCCACACCATCTACAAGAACATGTACAGCAAAATGCTACAGTCAGCCTCTAACGTAGCATATTCCCTTCAGTTCCATTGCTCATTTATCTCCATCATTCCTCAGGTCCAGCTCGCTGCTGGCCATGGCCAAGGTCATCATGGCGATATACTATATCCTCCTGCCATGCAAGGTGAACCAGGACAACAAGATCCGCACAACATCAACGTCGTTTACCATGACATGGTATACTACCACCGCCCTCCACCGAGTGTAAGTAAATTTCATCTGTGCACTCTCGGGAACCCCTTTCACTAATGACCTCTTCTTCCACTGGCACAGGATCCCGTATTCCCACATATGCATCACAACTTGGGATTTGCTCAGGGAGAAGTAGTCGTTCCTGTATGTGTGCCAGCTCCCATTTCCTGTGTGAATGGTTGGGTAATGTCTAACTCTATCCTGTACAGCAGGAACTTCACGGACCTGACTACTTTGACTACGCTGACCCACAGGTTGTCCTCGGCTCCGCCCAAGAAGCCATTCCTCAGGCCAATCCTTTGTTTTACAATGCTCCACCTCCTGACCACCCTGAGGCAGCGGCAGAGGACCTTCGACATCTTGCTATCCGCTTGTTGAATCATCCGGGTTCACAGGTCGATCTGGTTCGCATGGAACCGGGTGCAGCAGGTCGCTTCAGGGTTGTGATCTCTCTCGAAATGGCTGATTTTCTTTGAAAGTAAATTCTCACCGTTACCGATTCCCATTGCCGATTCCGAGTCAATCTGCTTTTTCTGGAAGTGCTTAGATATTCCACATTTCCGTCTTGCGTTTTATGCCTTTCTTTTTTCTTTAGTATCCACTTGCTAGGCCTTGAGTTGAGTGTAGACTCATGTATGTACACAGTTCGAGATGCTTTATAATGTACAAGTGCGGAGCAGGCTCCGCGTTAATTCGGACAAATACGGGAAGATTAGTAAGCATGCCATCTGTGTCAACCTCTGGAAAGATGCTACAGAGAAAGCAAAACAAAATGAAGTGGGAAAAAAAGGTGACAAAGCCCAAGTGTCAAGATAAAGGAAACTCAACCCCCCCCCCCAAAAAAAAAAGTCAAAAGCAGAAACATACAGTATGGCGACAATGCTCGCAAAGTGGGTTCTTGCCCGTGGGAAAATATTAGAGTCCTGTATTTTTATAGTACTAGGAAATTGCTTCGTGGTCAGCGCGGGATTGAGGCAGATATGTTGCGAGAGGTAGAAGCGTGTAAGGCTTCCTCCGAATGTCCTGTGATATTCTCTGCCTTTAAGATTCAAGCCGAACGCAGTGCTTCATTATGATCAAAAAAAAAAGACAACGATCGCAAGATGCTATGTACAAACCGTATGTATTGAGAGGGTATGCGATATAACTGACAGGTGTGGTAATTAATGGTAATGATCGATGACGACGACGACGCATGCTGAAATCGAAAAAGAGAAAAAAGTCACATGTGACGTGTACGACTCAGACGTGCATATATCTCATACGAAAATATCCTGTTGTAAGATATCCTCCACCTTCAAGTCGAGCACTGCGTTATCATCCGTCTGTGCGAGGAGGTCAATCAAACACACATCAGCGTCGACGTCCGCCCCAGACCACGTCTTTCTCCACAACAACTTTGAAAGCTCGTCGTCTCCGTCTCCAACGAGCCCCGCGCTGTCATTAGCAGTAGTAGTGGTAGTAGTGTCCGCTGCAGTCTCCATCGATGAACAGGTCGGAGACTCGGAGGACGATGTAAGAAAGGCTTCTAGCGACGTCCAGAACGCCTCCACCTCCTTTGCATCCACTTCCACGTTCTGCACTTCATCCGCGGTGCCACCCCAGTCATGGTGCGAGCCGTAGGAGTAGCCTGCTGGTGCTCAGAGTGTGTCCACTGGCACGCCCGCAAAATCGAGGGTGTCTGAGAGGGCGTCGCTACCGCTCAAGAGCGGACTTGATGGCGGCAGCGGCGAAGATGGCGGGAGGGTATCGGACCATAAGCGTTGAGTGACCATTCCATCATCCAAGTCGTCTTCGTCTTCATCGTCGCTGGTACCTCGGCCTTGACCAGTCTCCTCGTCATTGTCCGATGGGGTGTGTAGCGAGCTCGCGGGAGTATCGACAGACGCATTGCCATCTTTCTCTTCCTTGCCAGCAACAGCTGCCTCGCTGGCATTTGTTCCCCTTCCCTCGAAGCAGTATAGCGGCGACGCAGGTCTGGTCATCCCAATACCCTGTCTGCTCGACACGCTCTGGATTGGCGAGAGCACGAGAGAAGATTTGCTGAGCCGAAGCGTGTTTTGTTCGTCGTCGTCGTCATCATCATCATCATCTGCACCGGCATCAGGAGAGAATAACGGGCTCGAGTTCCGCATCGGCGTACCTGGTGGCGCAAAGTCAAGCATAGCCTTGGCTGTATCAGTATTCACAATGCCGCTTCCCAATGAGACCCGGCGTGCTTGTTTGCCAGTCTCGATGGCCACTTGTCCGCGTGATTTGCGGCGATGTGACCGCTTGCGCTCGAGCGCCTTGGCCTCCTCGCGTGCATTCTCTGCTTCTCTGCGTGCGAGCGCCTGCGCGGCTTGGTTGCAGTCGTGGTGCGTGCCCATTCGGGCACGACATACGGTTTTGCGACTTTTGATCGTGTTGGAATGGAGTCCTGAGTGAGCGCCAACGTAACAGCAGCTTTGCCGAATGCGCTCTTGGCAGATGTGGTATGTACTGTCTTTGAAGGAGAGGTAAAGGCGGCGAAAAGCGTGTTTCGTGCGGTGAACGGGTCAGCATTTGCACGTGATAGTTGTAACGGTAAAGGTTTGCTTGAAAACGTGATAGGGCTGAGTGCAACAACGGATGCGAAAGGAATTTCAGCTTGCGTTGAGGTGGCGAGCTTCGCGTTGACGCTTTAGGCGCCGAGGGCGCTTTAATCAGCTTGGGAAAAAAGCGGTTTTGTCATGCTGAATCGCTTCCTTTCCCATGGTAGGAGCTTTTCAACTGTTTGAAGGCGTGAGAGCCAGATCTCCTCAAAGAAGTGAAAATTTCCTTGACAGCTCCACCATATAAAGGTCGTTGTGCCCACGCACCGTGACAGATAGGTTCTGTTTGGTATTCTTCCTCTTGTCTCGATCCATAGCCCGGAAACGTTACATATCGAAAGGGGCATGGCGAAGAGAACTTATTTATCGAGGCAGAAGTATGTTGAGTTGGTTCCTTGCCCCGGTCATCGCAGGACGCGAATCACATGTTATGAGCCAGCTAGTACTATGGGGATATAGTTCAGTGATCTCAGCCTTCAGCAGTGGAGGCCTGAAATATCAATTCTCCAGATTTTTCCAGGGGTGTGTTGATCTATCCCAGAACCAGAACAGGCGGCCAGCCTTGAGGAAAAAGATGACGCGATAATAGGAGGGGAGCGCTCAACCAATGCGAGTGATGCATTGATTGCCAGTGCAGATTGAGATCTGGAGGGAAAACGGATCCTCCCAGGGTGGTTCTCTCACTTGCACTGCGTACTGTAATAACGTCTGGTTTTGGGGAGTGTAATAGGACTAACTGCCTTTGGGCGGCAGTTGGGCCGAGTTTTTCCCCCTATAGTAACTTAGATGTTTCCATGAAGAGGCGGCTTGAGTGGCTCATCTGTGGGCTGTACATATTCCAAATAGCGGATCCTATAGATAGTTGATGAAGGATTCAAGTGGTGGAACCCCGCAAAACTCTGTACTAGGCAACCCCTTTGGCCTTTTTTGGTTTTAAAAAAAATCCGCACGAGTCAAGGCACAAAGTTTACAAATCGGTTGGTGTTGTATATCGCAACATGTATCTACTACAAAGACGCGGTCCTCGTGATTATGAGATTGGAGGGGGAAGGGGAATAGCATGCTGGGCGCGTGGCTTATCATTGACAATTACACATTTCGTATCGTGATGTTATCCCGGGTCCCCGAGAGGTGCCAATAAGTGCCATACTAATTGGCTCTACCTGATCACGCGGAGACATGCTGAACAAGGAGAGTGAAGGCCCTGACGGAGGCTACTGTACTGTAAGCGCAGTAGTAAGGAGTAAGACAGTGTCAAATGACCCCAAGGTGCTGAAGCGCTGAAGCGGCGGCCTCTTGGGCGGCTTACAATGCCAGTGGGTGGGCACACCATCCACCATCATCCTACCTCAGTCCCGCTGGCCCGGCCCCAGTGGGCTAAGTAGGGCCGATCACGAATCTCTTGCTACTTAGCACTTAAGTCTTGGTAGTTAGCCACTTGAGTCACTTCGAGAATAAAGCACTGTCCCCTCCAAAAAATTTGACATTTTGTCCCCCTTGTAAGGTCCTAACAGAGCCCTGGAAAGCATTTCATATCGATAACAATGCACTACCGCTGCAATCTCCGTCACTGTACTGCCAGTATGACTGGCTCTAATTTTGTGGGTACACTAGCAGTGTTGAGTGCTGAGTGCATTTCCCAAACATCTGTGCGACGATTCATGCCTGTGGATAGGGAAGCGATACACGCAAACCAGAAGGCCAATGGGCGCCACTGGGGCCTGGCCACTGGCAGAGACAGAACAGAATTCACCGGAAACATCACTGGATCATCGATCATGAAAAACAATACAATGACCGCGGATGGTGAGACAAAATGAAATGCCAGTCTGTCCACCCATTTGTAGGCAGAGTTAGTTGTTATAATCACGTCTCACACCATGTGGTAATTCATCTTACCGTGACAATGGTCAAACAACTCGGCACGGTGTCTGACAAGTTCTCTTCACCAGTTCTTCTTCCTTGATAATATAGTACCCCCTAGCGCATCGATTTGTCCTGTCACGGTATATGGCAACGGTCCGTGATGGAGCTGCCATGATCTAGTTGGATCTACGTAATTATAAAAAAAAGTTTTTTTTTATAGTTCCGCGACTCTGAGATCTCGCGGAGATGGCCGTTGAGATATGAGCACTTTTACTGTAACACTTTATACGTCCATACCACACAGTATAAGTATGATAGCCAAGGGAATGATCACAATAACGTTTCTCTCCTAAGCTGATTAAACCATCCTCAAGGACACAGCATCAGATGCCTGACATTCAGCCCTTGATTCAACCGCAACAACCTGAACAAACCAGCCAAGAACATGTGCACCGAAATGTTATGGTCAGCCTCTAATCTAGTGACGTCTGTGTCCAATTCATGGCCTAAGCTCATCTATATCCACCATTCCTTAAATCCAGCTTGCTGCCGGCCATGCCCAAGGTCATTGGGGTGTTGTACGTCCCCCTGCTGGTGACATTGCTATGCAAGGTAATCCACGGGACCCGCGCCACATCAACTTGAACGCCCCTCATTACGACATGGGGTTCTATCAGCCTCCTCCACCAGATGTAAGTACTTTCCATTTGTGTATTCTCGAGCATCCTTTTCACTAATGGCCCTTCCTTCCACAGGGTTACCTATTCCCACCTATGGTCCATGATGTAGGAATTCCTCAGGGCTTCCTCGGCGAGCCAACACATGCGGAAGATGTTGTATGTAGTCATGTCTTTCCTGTATGAATGGCCTGACGATATCTTGCCGCAGGGACCTGACAGACCTTACAACCTCGGTCATGCCGATCCGAATGTTGCCCCTGGTCCTGCGGCTCCTGCCCAGGAGGCGGTACCTGATCCGTTGGTTCACCATGCCCTCCCTCCCGACGAGGCAGTGCCAGTGGGAGAGTATCTTCGACGCCTTGCTATCCGCCTATTGGATTACCCTGACTCACAGACCGATATGTTTCACATGGAACCGGGTGCTGCCGGTCGCGTCAGGGTTTCGATCTCTTTCGAAACGGCCTCTGGCAATGTTCTCTTTCCGAACTAGCATTTTCTTTTGTGAATATCCTCCACGTTTCTGTCTTGGGTTCTATGCGTATCCATTATCGTATGCTTTGGGTACAGGATCCTTTGTACAGTGACACGATATGTCACTGATATAGCAGGGGTGGAGGCGGGGTAGGGGGGTCCGTTACTGATTCGACTGATCTATTATTTATAGTGCTGGAATGGGCCTCTTGCACTCTATGCCTCTCTTTTTCGTATTCGCTGGTATAGGCCTTGAGTCGAGTGTAGCATTCCATGTCTGTATAATTGTTTTGAGATGCATCATAAATGTAAATTACTTCGTTTCAAGGTCAATGTGGGACTAAGTGGGAATGTGCCTGATTGGCGTGAGGCGGATAGTGGGCCTATGTGCACGTGGCTGATAGACGTGAAAGCGTATACTGTACTGTGATATCCTCTGCCTTCAAGCTTCAAGCTAGACGCAAGTACTTCATTATGACCAAAAAAAGGCGATTGCAATATGCCATGTACAAACTGTATGTATTGAGAGGGTATGCGATATGACTGACTGTGATAATTAATGGTAATCCGGTAATGATCGACGACGACGACGCATGCTAAAATCGGAAAAGAAAAAAGTCACATCCGACATGTACGACTCGGACGTGGATATATCTCATACGAAAATATCCTGTTGTAAGATATCCTCCGCCTTCAAGTCGAGCACTGCGTCATCATCCGTCTGTGCGAGGAGGTCAACCAAGCACACATCAGCGTCGATGTCCGTCGCAGACCACGTCTTGCCCCAAAACAACTTTGAAAGCTCGTCGTCTCCGTCCCCGACGAGCCCCAAACTGTCGTTGGCAGTAGTAGTGGTAGTGATGTCCGCTGCGGTCTCCATCGACGAACAGGTCGGAGACTCGGAGGACGATGTGAGAAAGGCTTCTAGCGACGTCCAGAACGCCTCCATCTCCTTTGCATCCACTTCCACGTTCTGCACTTCATCCGCGGTGCTATCGCGACCCACGCCAATCGTGGTGAGAGCCGTAGGAGTAGTCTGCTGAGGCTCAGAGGCAGTGTCCACTGGCACGCCCGCAAAATCAAGGGCTTCTGAGAGGGCATCGCTACCGCTCAAGAGCGGACTTGATGGCGGCAGCGGCGAAGACGGTGGGAGGGTATCGGACCATAAGCGTTGAGCGACCATTCCATCATCCTCGTCTTCGTCTCCGGCGTCGCTGGTACCTCCGCCTTGGCCAGTCTCCTCATCATCATCCGATGGGGCGGGTAGCGAGCTCGCGGGAGTATCGACAGACAGATTTCCCTCCCTCGAATCAGCATAGCGGCGACGCAGGCCTAGTCATTCCAATACTCCGTTCCGCTCAGCACGCTCTGGATCGGCAAGAGCACGAGCGAAGATTTTCTGAGCCGAGGCATGTCTTATTCGTCATCCTCAGTGCCGGCATCAGGAGAGAATAATGGGCTCGAGGTGGCGAAGAGTCCCACACGGCGCCAATGGACGTGTTCTGCATCGGCTTAGCTGGCGGCGCAAATTTATGCATGGCCTTGGCCGTGGTAGGTGATGAGGGCGTGTCCAGCGGTGGTTCGGAAGATGTCCGCAAGATGTCCGCGGCAGCGGCCGTGACTGGCGCCGAGGTCGTATCTGTATTCACATTGCCGCTTCCCAATTACACCCGACATGGTTGTTTGCCAGTCTCGATGGCCACTTGTCCGCATGATTTGCAGCGATGTGACCGCTTGCGCTCGAGCGCCTCTGCCGACATTCGCGGCTGGGTCGCAGTCGTGGTGCGTGCCCATTCGGGCACGACATACAGTTTTGTGACTTTTGATGGTGCTAGAATAGAGTCCTGAGTGAGCGTCGACGTACCAGCAGCGTTGCCGAATGCACTCTTGGCAAATGTGGTATGTACCATCCTTGGAGGAGAGGGAAAGGCGGCAGCGACAAGCGTGTTTTGTGTGGAGAACGGGTCAGCGTTTGCATGTTGGGTAAGGATTTGCTTGAAAACGTGATAGGGCCTGAGAGAAACGGATGGGACAGGAAACTCAGCTTGCGCTGAGGTGGCGAGCTTTCGTGACGCTTTGGGCGCCGGTGGCCCCGAGTGTGCTCTGATCAGCTTGGGAAAAAACGTTTGTGTCGTGCTGAATCGCGTCCTCCAATGGTAGGAGCACTCAACCCGTGGTGTGGAGGTTTTCGACTGTTTGATGGCGTGAGAGCCAGATCTCTTCATGGAGGTGAAATTTTCCTTGGCAGCTCCCATCACCATGGCGATATACAGGTCATTTGTGTCCACGCACCGCGACAGACAACAGGTATTGTTTAGTATCCTTCCTCTTATCTCGATGCACAGCCAGGAATCACTGGCATTGTATATCGAAAGGGGCATGGCAAAGAGAACTTATTTATCAAGGGCAGACGTGATGTTGAGTTGGTTCCTTGGCCATCATAGTAGGACGAATTTAAATGTTATGTGCCACCTGGTAAGGGGATATAGTTCGGTGATCTCAGCCTGAAGGCTGAAGCGTTGAAGCTTGAAGTCCTGAAGCCTGAGGTGTCAATTCTTTTGCATGCGTTGGTGAGAACCAGAACTGGAACCGGGGCGGCCGACTTTGAGGAAAGGACGATGCGAAAATAGGAGAGGTACTCAATCAATGCGAGCGAAAATGCACGGCAGACAGATCATGCATCCAATCCAATTGATTTCAGATCAGAATGAGAGATCTGGACGGAAAAAACGGATAGAAGTGGTTACTGTATGGGTAATTGCCTTAGAGGGAACTACAGTCTATGTAGTGCCAGCCACGACTCCCATGAGAGTTTCCTTTTTTTTTTTCCGTTCCTTGTGGGCGCTTATTAGCATTACACGTCAAGGACCAGCCGGACTCTCGCGGCTGTCTCTCGGCTAGCGGGCCGATGGCAAGCATGCCTTTGGTTACTCCCGCGTCCAAAATGCGACAGTGGGCCAACACAAGCCTGTCCATGTATGTTGACGACGGCCTCCTTTTTGCGTGCGGCGCGTCCTACGATGCCGTCAACCAATGCCTCCGAGACGCCTACTCCGAATGCGATCTGTGGCTCGCGCGCGCAGGTCTGGGAATCGAACCCGAAAAGTCTGAACTCATCTACTTTGCCCGCCCCCCGCTCCACAATAGAGCGCCCAACACATATCTTCCTCCCTCTCTCTTCACACTCCACATATTACAAAGTTGACACTACTAACTGTGTCTGCTACTTAGGCCCCCACATAGACTACAAGCTCCAGTGGCAACAACATATCTCTATCCTTGTCAACCGGGTTAAGTCTACCCTCAAATCCCTTCAGCTCCTGGGCAACTCAGTCTGGGGCCTGGACTACACCCGCTGGCGCCTCACCTACCACTCCATATGCTTACCAGTTCTCATGTATGGCTGGTATAAGGGCCAGGTGGGTCTCACCAAACAGTTACAAACAGCCCAAAACGAGGGAGAGATTCTTGAGCGGCTTGATGAGGAGCCATTCGAATCATCTCAGGAGCCTTCAGAACCGCTCCACGAGAGCCCCTCCATCAGCTGATGGCCGTCCTCCCCGTTGACCTCCGCATCAAACTACTGATTAAAAACTCCGCCCTTAGACTCTACAGACTCCCCCACGAAAGCCAGCTCCTAAAGCGCTTAGGCAATGAGTGGTCCTCCCGCCGCCCGGAAGACCTCCCTTT
The DNA here is from genome assembly GCA_022376515.1 of Lactifluus volemus. Classification (NCBI taxonomy): domain Eukaryota; kingdom Fungi; phylum Basidiomycota; class Agaricomycetes; order Russulales; family Russulaceae; genus Lactifluus; species Lactifluus volemus. The sequence continues at coordinate 144,533 of WTXI01000016.1, forward strand.
CCCATGCACACCCCCGCGCAACCGCCGCACCCGCTCCCGACTTACAGCCATGGCCCAACTCGTCCCCTCACAGGGCCCACGCCTACGCACCCACGCAGTCCCCCCCTGGAACCTCAGCAGCTGGGGCGACAGGCTCACCTGGGATGCCAAAGTGCGACATGGCGACGAGCGGAAAACCCACGCTGCCACCCTCAAAAATCAAGTGTTCTCAAACCCCCCATCCACCAAACTGGTAATATTCTGTCGTGGTGCCCTCACTAACGCGAACAGAGACGACGATGCACCGATAGGCATTGCAGCGGCGGTCGCCTACACAAAGGGTAAGGAAGTCCGCCACTCCGAATGCCCCCTGGGAAAGACCGTCTCCCTTTTCGATACTGACCTTGCAGCCCTTGACACCGGGATCTCCCTCGCTCAAACCATATTGGTGGGACTCCCAGCGACCCACATCCTCATCCTCACCTCAAACGCCTCAGCAATTGAGGCCATCCTCAAGCCTGGGCCTCACCAAGGCCAACCATTCTCACTCTCCTTCAGACAAACCGCTGACAACCTCCTCTCACTCCACAGGTCCCTAGATATCATGTTATCCTGGGCCCCGCCCCACAAATCTCTGGTTGGTTTCGCGCGTGCATGCCACCTCACAGACACGACCGCCCCACGCCCCCCTCCGCCAAACTTTCGAGAGCCCTATACCATTAGCTACCAACGTCAGCTCGCAAAAACCGGCCTCATCGAGGAGTGGGGCTCCCGCTGGAGGAATAGCGACTGCCTCTCTCAAATTTACATCGCCCTCCCCAAACCCCCCTCCGGTAAGCCCCCCCCAGTCATCCAAGGCTCAAGAGGCTGCGATCGCGCCGTCTTCTCCACCCTTGTCCGGGTCATCACCGGGCACGCCTTCATCGGCTCCTACGCCGCACGCTTCCTCCCAGGGAAACCCATATCCTGCCCCTGCGGGGCACCCCTTCAGACCGTAGACCATGTGGTCTCGCATTGCCCACTGTATACAGACGCCCGCCAAGAAATCCTCCGCCCGATCGACCGCGATATTTCCCTCCCCGTTCTCCTAGGCACAGCCGAGGGTGGTGCTGCCATGACCCGCTTCCTGATAGCAACGCGCACCTGCATAGCCCCGAGAGAAGCGTGGAACCGGGATGATGTCCCCTTAGATAGATTGTACACCTTCTCACTGTAGATAGTACCCACTCTCTACTCCCTTCCCCGCCCCAAAAACAGCCATCCTTCCGTCCAGCCCAACGTTATACCTCACCCACACTCCTGATCCATTCCTGTACCCCTAGGGACCGCGTCTTTGTCATAGTCACATGTTGCGGGATATAAATGCTGATTTTAAAATTTAAAAAAAAAAAAAAACAGGGCGCGTCTCGTGGCAGATCGCAAATGGCAAGCACCGCCTCACGCCTTCTTTCCCCCCCCCGTATGCGCCCTAATAAGGATGCTCCTTAATGAGACAATTCTCCCTTACCCAGCCATCCTCCCGGTTCCCTCATAACTCTTATCGTGGAAATTGGTACTCGCCAACGCATTTCTCCGCATAATATTTTGATGGAAACCAACGCTCAGGCGCTCAGGCGGGTCGAAGGTTCTACAAGTCAATTCTTCAAGTTACTGCTTGTCTTACCGCCCTCCCCCCGTGTATAAATGCGTCTAACGATATGCAAGGAAAAAAGATTCAACACGATTCCTCAACAATAACTTCTCTTCCCCTTTAAACCACCGTATCAGATGGCCGAAATTCAACAGCAACCTGAACAAGTCAATCACTCCCAAGGAGTTATGTCTTCCGTTGCACACCAAAATGTTATGGTCAGTCTCTAAATGTAGCGATGTTCCCTTCATGGCCAATACTCATATCTACTATTATTCCTTAGTCCCAGTTCGCTGCTCACCATGGCCAAGGTCATTGGTGTGATATGTATCCCCCTAGTGGGGACATTGCTATACAAGGTGGACCCCGTCATATCAATGCCCCTCACTATGACCAGGGATTCTACCACCAGCCTCCACCCGGTGTGAGTAATTTCCATCTGCATCCTTTTCACTAATGATTCTTCCCTCCAAAGGATCATGTATTCCTACATATGGATCACAATGCAGGGTTTGTTCAACGCTTCCCAGCACAGGCAGAAGATGTTGTCCTTGTATGTGCTAACCTCTCCTCCAATTCCCGTATGAACGGTCAGTTGTCTAACTCGATCTCTTGCTGCAGGAACTTCACAACGCTGACAATCGTATCAACGCCGATCCGAATTTTGCTCCCGGTCTCGCCCAAGCAGCCGCACCTGATCCATTGGTTCACAATGCCCCCCTGCCGACGAGGCAGTGCCAGTGGGAGAGTCTCTTCGACGCCTTGCTATCCGCCTGTTGGATTACCCTGATTCACAGACCGATATGTTTCACATGGAACCGGGCGCTCCTGGTCGCGTCAGGGTTTCGATCTCTTTCGAAACGGCCACTGGCAATGTTCTCTTTCCGAACTAGCATTTTGTTTTGTGAATATTCAGACATCGTCCACGTTTCTGTCTTGGGTTCTATGCGTATCCATTATTGTATGCTTTGGGTACAGAATCCTTTGTACAATTGCACGATATGTCACTGATATAGCAGGGGCGGAGGCGGGGTAGGGGGGTCCGTTACCGATTCGACTGATCTATTATTTATAGTGCTGGAATGCGCCTCTTGCACTCTACGCCTTTTTTTTTCTCATTCGCTGGTGTAGGCCTTGAGTTGAGTGTAGCATTCCATGTCTGTACAATTGTTTTGAGATGCTTCATAAATGTAAATTGCTTCGTTTCAAGGTCAATGTGAGAATGTGTCTGATTGGCGTGAGGCGGATAGGTGGGCCTATGTGCACGTGGCTGATAGACGTGAAAGCGTATACTGTGCTGTGATATCCTCTGCCTTCAAGCTTCAAGTTAGACGCAAGTACTTCATTATGACCAAAAAAGGCGATTGCAACATTCCATGTACAAAATGTATGTATTGAGAGGGTATGCGATATGACTGACTGTGATAATTAATGGTAATGATCAACGACGACGGCGCATGCTAAAATCGGAAAAGAAAAAAGTCACATCCGATGTGTACGACTCGGACGTGGATATATCTCATACGAAAATATCCTGTTGTAAGATATCCTCCGCCTTCAAGTCGAGCACTGCGTTATCATCCGTCTGTGCGAGGAAGTCAACCAAGCACACATCAGCGTCGATGTCCGTCGCAGACCACGTCTTTCCCCAAAACAACTTTGAAAGCTCGTCGTCTTCGTCCCCGGCGAGCCCCAAACTGTCGTTGGCAGTAGTAGTGGTAGTGATGTCCGCTGCAGTCTTCATCGACGAACAGGTCGGAGACTCGGAGGACGATGTGAGAAAGGCTTCTAGCGACGTCCAGAACACCTCCATCTCCTTTGTATCCACTTCCACGTTCTGCACTTCATCCGCGGTGCTATCGCGACTCACGCCAATCGTGGTGAGAGCCGTAGGAGTAGTCTGCTGAGGCTCAGGGGCAGTGTCCACTGGCACGCCCGCAAAATCAAGGGCGTCTGAGAGGGCATCGCTACCGCTCAAGAGCGGACTTGATGGCGGCAGCGGCGAAGACGGTGGGAGGGTATCGGACCATAAGCGTTGGGTGACCATTCCATCATCCTCGTCTTCATCTTCGTTGTCGCTAGTACCTCGGCCTTGGCCAGTCTCCTCGTCATCATCCGATGGGGCGGGTAGCGAGCTCGCGGGAGTATCGACCGACGCATTTCCATCTTTATCATCTTTCCTTTCCTTGCCAGCAACAGCAGCCTCGCTGGCATTTGTTGCCTTTCCCTCGAAGTAGCATAGCGGCGACGCAGGCCTGGTCATCCCAATACCCTGTCCGCTCAACACGCTCTGGATCGGCGAGAGCACGAGCGAAGGTTTGCTGAGCCGAAGCGTGTTTTGTTCGTCGTCGTCGTCATCTGCACCGGCATAAGGGGAGAATAACGGGCTCGAGGTGGTAGCCGAAGAGTCCCACGCTGCGCCAGTGGACGTGTTCCGCATCGGCGTGCCTGGCGGCGCAAAGTTAAGCATAGCCTTGGCCGTGGTAGGTGACGAGGGCGCGTCCAGTGGCGGTGGGGAAGATGTCCGCAAGATGTCCGCGGCAGCGGCCATGACGGGCGCCATGGTTGTATCTGTATTCACATTGCTCCTTCCCAATGAGACCCAGCGTGGTTGTTTGCCAGTCTCTTGTCCGCGTGATTTGCAGCGCTCGAACGCCTCTGCCGAGATGCACGGCTGGATTGCAGTCGTGGTGCGTGCCCACGCGGGCACGGCATACAGGTTGTGACTTTTGATGGTGCTGGAATGGAGTCCTGAGTGAGCGTTTACCTACCAGCAACTTTGCCGAATGCGCTCTTGGCAGATGTGGTATGTACCGTCCTTGGAGGAGAGGGAAAGGCGGCAGAGACAAGCGTGTTTTGTGCGGAGAACGGGTCAGCGTTTGCATGTGGGGTAAGGGTTTGCTTGAAAACGTGATAGGGTCTGAGAGAAACGGATGCGACAGAAAACTCAGCTTGCGTTGAGGTGGCGAGCTTTCGTGACGCTTTGGGCGCCTGTGGCCTCGAGTGTGCTCTGGTCAGCTTGGGAAAAACGCCTCTTTGTCGTGCTGAATCGCTTCCTCCAATGGTAGGAGCACTCGAACCGTGGTGTCGAGGTTTTCGACTGTTTGAGGGCGTGAGAGCCAGATCCCCTAATGGAAGTGAAATTCTCCTTGGCAGCTCCCATCACCGTAGCCATATTCAGGTCATTGTGCTCACGCACCGTGACAGACAACAGGTATTATTCCTCTTGTCTCGATGCATGGCTAGGAATTACTGGCATTATATATCGAAAGGGGCATGGCAAAGAGAACGTATTTATCAAGGGCAGACGTGATGTTGAGTTGGTTCCTTGGCCATTGTAGTAGGACGAATTTTACATGTCATGTGCCACCTGGTAAAGGGATATAATTCGGTGATCTCAGCCTGAAGGCTGAAGCGTTGAAGCTTGAAGTCCTGAAGCCTGAGGGCTGAAGTGTCAATTCTTTTGCATGCGTTGGTCAGAACCAGAACGTAAACCGGTGGCGGCCGGCCGTGACTTTGAGGAAAGGATGATGCGAAAATAGGAGAGGCATCAATCGATGCGAGCGAATCGTGCATCCAATTGATTGCAGATCGGAATGAGAGATCTGGACGGATAGAAGTACTAACTGTGGCCGGGGACAGCAAATTGTTGGACATGCGAATGAGAATGGGTCGTGAAAATGGCCAAATCGTTAAAGATGCTAGCTAATTGCCACAGGGGCACGCGTGGCCAGGATAGGCGCTTATTAGCATCACGTCGGATTCCTCCCCCCAACTCCCCGGGAGTAACACTACGATGCCATTACCCAACTGTGGTGTCGTTGCGCCCGGTTAATTGTGGGCTATACATATCTCCGTTCACTTTTGGGACTTTGTTGTGGTGCCTTTTTTTTATTTTTAAATCTGCACTTATATCTGCAACATGTATCTACTACAAAGACGTGGACCTCGTAACTACGAGATTGGAGGAGGCAGGGGAATAGCATGCTGGGCGCGTGGCTTTTCAATAGGACATTCCGTATCCGGGGGAAACGCAACCATCTGGCCACTCGTGCCCCTGTGGCAATTAGCTAGCATCTTTAACGATTTGGCCATTTCTCACGACCCCTTCTCATTCGCATGTCCAACAATTTGCTTTAGTACTTCTATCCGTTTTTTCCGTCCAGATCTCTCATTCCGATCTGCGATCGGCTGAGCATCACCGAACTCTATCGAGTCCCCTTACCGCCCTCCCCCCGTGTATAAATGCGTCCAACGATATGCAAGGAAAAAAGATTCAACACGATACCTCAACAATAACTTCCCTTCCCCGTTAAAACACAGATGGCCGAAATTCAACAGCAACCTGAACAAGCCAATCACTCCCAAGAAGTTATGTCTTCCGTTGCACACCAAAATGTTATGGTCAGCTCTAAATGTAGCGATATTCCCTTCATGGTCAATACTCATATCTACTATTCATATTATTCCTTAGTCCCAGTTCGATGCTCAACATGGCCAAGGTCACTGGTGTGATATGCATCCCCCGAGTGGGGACGTTGCTTTGCAAGGTGGACCCCGTCATATCAATGCCCCTCACTATGACCAGGGATTCTACTATCAGCCTCCACCCGGTGTGAGTAATTTCCATCTGCCTACCCTCTTGGGGCATCCTTTTCACTAATGGTTCTTCCTTCCAAAGGATCATGTATTCCTTCATATGGATCACAATGTAGAGTTTGTTCAACGCTTCCCAGCACAGGCAGAAGATGTTGTCCTTGTATGTGCTAACCTCTCCTCCAATTCCCGTATGAACGGTCAGTTATCTAACTCGATCTCTTGCTGCAGGAACTTCACAATGCCAATCCGAATTTTGCTCCCGGTCTCGCTCAAGCAGCCGCACCTGATCCATTGGTTCACGATGCCCTCCCTCCTGACGAGGCGGCGGCAGAGAATCTTCGACGTCTAGCTATCCGCTTCTTGCGTCACCCTGATTCACAGGTAGATATGGTTCGCATGGAACCGGGTGATGCTGGTCGCTTCAAAGTTGTGATCTCTCTTGAAATAGCTGATTTTTTCTGATGTAGCGTTTTATTCCGTGACTTGGTATTCGAAATAGCCACACTTGTCTGCGGTTTATGCCTTCTCGTAACCTTCGATGTACGCCTCGAGTTTAGAATCCTATGTATGTACGCTTCGTAAACGGAAGCTCTGGCGTTTTAAGGCCATTGTGCGATTGTGCCTGATTGGCTGTGGAAGTGGAAGCGGGCAATGATTCCTGCATGTGTGCTTGCTACTGTAATACTATCCTCGGCCTTCAAACTTCAAGCTTCAAGTTGAACGCAGCGCAAAACGATAATGACGCCGCATGCTGGTGTCCCCCACCTTCAAAGTCGAGAAGTGAACTGTAATCCGCCGTGAGGTCAATGAGGCACGCATCGGCGTCAACATACCACACATAAGCTCGTCATCCCTTGGCGTGCCGTACACTAGTGGTGGTGGTGGTGGTGGTGGTGGTAGTGATCGCTTCAATTTCCATCGAATAAGAGGCCGGAGACTCGGAGGACGATGCGAGAAAGGCCTCTAACGAGGTCCAGACTCCAGAACGCCTCCATCGCCTTTGCGTCCACTTCCACGTTCTGCACTTCTTCTGTGGTGCCATCGCGCTCCTCTAGCATCGTTACGGTTTAAGAGCGGGCTCGATGGCGGGCAGAGGTAAAGATGGGAGGGTATCGGACCATAAGCGTTGAGTGACCATTCCATCTTCTCCATTCCCCATTTTTGTCGCTGGCACCTCGGCCGTGGCCGGTCTCCCCGTCATCGCCTGATGGGGCGGGGAGCGAGCTCGCGGGAGTATCGACCGACGCAGGCCTGGTGATCCCAATACTAAGTCCACTCAACACGTTCTGGATCGGCAACAGCGGATTTGAGCCGAAGCCTGTTCTGTTCGTCATCATCACCTGCACCGGCATCGAGAGACAACGGCGGGCTCAAGGTCGCAGCCGAAGAGTTCCGCGCCGTGCCAGTGGAGGCGTTCCGCATCAGCGTACCTGTCACAAAGTTAATCATGGTCTTGGTCGGTGACGAGGGCGCCTCCAGTGGGGTGAGGAATGTGTCTGCAAAATGGCCGCCGTGCTTCCCAATGACACCCGGCGTGGTGGTTTTCCAATCTCGATGCGGTGTGACTGTTTGCGCTCAAGCGCCTTGGCTTGCTCGCGTGCATTTCCCGCTTCCCTCCGCGTAAGCGCTTCCGCTGACAGGCACGACTTCATTGCAGTCGTGGTGCGTTCCAAAACTGAAACGGCATAGTTTTTTGCTATTCGATGTCGCTGGAATGTCCCGAGTTAGCACCGACATAGCAGCTACGTTGGTGAACAGGGCCTTGACGGGCTAGGGTACTGTCTTTGGGGAAGTGGGAAAGGCAGCCATGATGAAGGCATGTCGAGGACCGCATTTGCGGAGGGTGATGGAAATATTTGAGAACATGATGGGGACTGAAGAAGGCAATGAACGCGACAAAAAGGTGAACTTGCATTGAGGTGCGGAGCTTTCACAGTAATGCCTTGGGGACCCGTGTAACTCAGCAACATCGCTCATTCTGTTCTCCTTCTCAGGCACGACGGCCTTATCATCTGGATCAGTGCCGTGCCAGTGGGGGTCTGTGAAGAAGCTGGAGTCGGAGCGAAATAGATGAAGGGTCAATTGTGTGCTGAGCTTGTTTGGTGAGAAGTTGGAAAAGGGCTTCGATCATTATGATCTTGGCGGAGCAGGGACTCGTGTGTCTTGATGACGAAAAATTTGGACGCCTTTCTGGTAAGGCATGACTAGAGTGAAAAGTCTTGCCAGTGAGTGAGCACATGCCAGAGTGAGAGTTAGGGAGGTATAGCAGACTATACTAGGGCACGGTTCGGCACTTTCTTCAGTTCGGGACATTGTCATTGAGATCTCACTGGAAGACCGCGAGCGGCCCTGATGAGTTGGTGAAGATGTGAAAGGGGATCCATAGATAAGTTGCTGGCACTGGAGCCACGGGAATTTCGGGAAGTCGCTTTGGGCTTGTGGTCTCGTCTCGACGGGTCCTCCGAGTCAAAATTTGCGGGCTTGGACAGATGTGGCGTAGAACATTAATTGTGCTGGTGTAGGTGAGGCCCGTGAGGTGCTATCAAGTAAAACTGCAGAACCAGTTTACACACCTTGTGGGAGGTGCATAGGCGCTGAAATTTGTATCCCTCTACTGCAAACTTGCAAAAACCGTATTCCGTTTTGATAAATCCGGGTGACGAGAGGTCCGAGTCATCAGATCTGCATCAGGAGCAGCAAGCGCTTCTTCCGCACAGATCTACAAGCCGCATGGCTACAGTAGCCAAGAACTTGGACCGTATTCTGAGAATAGGGATGATTCTCTCCCATTGTCACCTCATCTGACGTCGACAATCAAGAGAGCCCTCGGAGTCCTGACTCGGACGGGCTGCCTTCTCGTCTTGCCTTGTAGTTTGAATGCACTGGATGTGTTTACCGGATCTGCTCTGCGTCCGGACGGTGTTCCGACATTGAATGAAAGAACAAGAAACGTCAGAGAAATTACCAGGAACATACTAGAACATTTAATGTCACGCCTCCATCCCTGCTACATCAGTGACATATCATACTACCGTACAAAGGATTCTGTACCCAAAGCATACGACAATGGATACGCATAAAACCCAAGACAGAAACGTGGACTATATCTGAATATTCACAGAACGAAATGCTAGTTCATAGAGAGGACATTGCCAGTGGCCGTTTCGAAAGAGATCAAAACCCTGACGCGACCGGCAGCACCCGGTTCCATGTGAAACATATCGGTCTGTGAATCATGCGGAAGGAAGGGCCATTAGTGAAAAGGATGCTCGAGAATACGCAGATGGAAAGTACTTACATCTGGTGGAGGAGGCTGGTAGAACCTAATGTCGTAGTGAGGGGCATTCAAGTTGACGTGGCGCGGGTCCTGTGGACCACCTTGCATAGCAACGTCACCAACAGGGGGAAGTAGAATGCCCCAATGACCTTGAGCATGGCCGGCAGCAAGCTAGATTTAAGAAATGGTGGATATAGATGAGCGTAGGCCATGAAGGGAACAGGGATGTCACTAGATTGGAGGCTGACCATAACATTTTGGTGTACATGTTCTTGTAGATGGTGGTTGGTTGGTTCAAATTGCGGCTGAATCTCAGGCATCTGATATGTGGCCTCAGGCTTGAGGAGCTTGAGGGTTTAATCAGCTTAGGAGAGAAGCGTTATTGTGATCATCCCCTTGGCCATCATACTCATACTGTGTGGTATGGGCGTATGAAAGACCATATCTCGAGACGCATCTCAGCGAGATCTCGGAGTCGTGGAACTAAATAAAAAAACTTTTTTTTTATTAGACCCGACTCTAGATCGTGGGAGGTCCCACCATCACGTACCGTTACCGTTTATACGGTTCATAGTGCGAGCCCAGGCGCCCACATACAGCAGAAAGGGGTAATTCTCGGCTACTTTTGCACTTTTGCAATTTTTTGCCCTTTTTGGCTTGCTCGAGCAAGCCCAAAAAGGGTTTGTGTAGGTTTCTTGATGACTTGTCTCATTCAGTTGATGCATTGGTATCAAGGAAGAGGAGTTGGTGAAGAGAACTTATTTATCAGACACCGTGCCAAGTTGTTTGGCCATTGTAGGACGATGTGGGCGACGTGATTAACTAACTATAACGGCCTATCTCGATGCCTATCTCGATCTCCTGGTCGGGTGACCGTTGGGTAGAGATTTGCCAGGAAAGTTCCGACCTATCTCGGTTACGGTAATTGTGACTACTTTGTGTGTATGTGAACGTTGACTGACGTTGAGCGGCCGTGGTCCACTTGGTGGTACGGTTGACCGCTGTTAAGTTTGACATCATCACACTGGCAGTGGCAGAAGCACGGTCATTCGGTCACTTTTGATAGGGATTTCGTCGGAAAGGAGAGTACTATTACTACTATAATCGGGTCCACAGTGAGTGCCATGGTGGAGAGGGACTTTGCAAGCACACATTCAGAATACGGAATAATCACTTTGGGTTTCGGCATCTTGGTGGCAATACCCGCAACGCCGGCGCCTACCACAGATTCATTTCAAAGATACACCCACATTAAAAGCCATCTACGACGGGCGAAATTTTTTTTTGGTATGAAATAGTACAGCGCAGTAGTAAGGAGTCAGACAGTGTCAAATGACCCCAAGGTGCTGAAGCGCTGAAGCGGCGGCCTCTTGGGCGGCTTACAATACCAGTGGGTGAGCACACCATCCACTATCATCCTACCTCAGTCCCGCTGGCCCAGCCCCAGTGGGCTAAGTAGGGCTGATCACTACTTAGCACTTAAGCCTTGGTAGTTAGTCACTTGAGTCACTTGGCCAATTTCCGAGAATAAAGCACTGTCCCCTCCAAAAAATTGACATTTTGTCCCCCTTGTAAGGTCCTAACAGAACCTGGAAGGCATTTCATATCGACGACAACGCCCTGTCACTGCAATCTCTGTCACTGTACTGTGACTGGCTCTAATTTTGTTGTTACACTAGCAGTGTCAAGTGCTGAGTGCATTTCACAAACATCTGTGCAACGATTCATGTCTGCGAATGGGAAAGCCAAGGGGGAAGCGATACACACAAATCAGAAGGCCAATGGGCGGCACTGTGGGCCCGGCCACTGGCAGAGACAGAACAGAATTCGCTGGAAACGTCACTGGATCATCGATCATCAATAACAATGACTGCGGATGGTGGGACAAAACGAAATGCCAGTCTACCCACCCATTTGTAGGCAGAGTAGTTCGTCTCGCACCACGTGGTAATTTGAAATACGTCTTACCGTGACAATGGTCAAACAACTCGGCACGGTGTCTGATAAGTTATCTTCACCAGTTCTTCCTTGATAATATAGTACCCCCGACAACGCATCAATTGAATGAGACACGCATCAACTGAATGAGACAAAGATGATACTGGTGTTGAACGTAGGCGCATCAATTTGTACTGTATATGGCAACGGTACGCCGTGATGGTGGGAGCTGCCATGATCTAGAGTTGGATCTACGTAAAATTTTAAGAAAGTTTTTTTTTTAGTTCCACGACTCTTCAGATCTCGCTGAGATGGGATGTCGAGATATGATACTTCATACGCCCATACCACACAGTATAAGTATGGCGGCCAAGGGAATGTTCACAATAACGTTTCTCTCCTAAGCTGATTAAACCATCCTCAAGGACACAGTATCAGATGCCTGACATTCAACCGCAACAACTTGAACAAGCCAGTCACCATCCGAGTCTACAAGAACATGTACACCAAACCGTTATGGTCAGCCTCTGATCTAGTGACGTCCCTGTTCCATTCGTGGCCTACGCTCATCTATATCCACCATTTCTTAAATCCAGCTTGCTGCCGGCCCTACCCAAGGTCATTGGGGTCCTCCTGCTGGGGACGTTGCTATGCAAAGTAGACTACGGGACCCGCGCCACGTCAACTTGACTGCCCCTTACTACGGCATGGGGTTTTACTACCCTCCTCTGCCGGATGTAAGTACCGTTCATCTGCGTATTCTCGAGCATCCTTTTCACTAATGACCCGTCTTCTTTCCACAGAGTTACGTACTCCCACCTATGGTCCATGGTGTAGGAATTCCTCAAGGCTCCCCCAGCGAGCCAACACATGCAGAAGATGTTGTCCCAGTATGTAGTAGTGTCTTTCCTGTATGAATGGCCTGATGTCCAACTCGATCTCTTGCCGCAGGGACCTGACAGACCCTACAATCTCGACCATGCCAGTGGTCGCGCGGCTCCTGCCCAGGAGGCCGTACCTGATCCGTTGGTTCACCATGCCCTCCCTCCCGACGAGGCAGTGGGAGACTGTCTTCGACTCCTTGCTATCCGCCTCTTGGGTTACCCTGATTCACAGATCGATATGTTGCGCATGGAACCGGGTGCTGCCGGTCGCGTCAGGGTTTCGATCTCTTTCGAAATGGCCGTACCTGATCCGTTAGTTCACACTCCCGACGAGGCAGCGAGAGAGTGTCTTCGATGCCTTGCTATCTGCCTCTTGGGTTACACTGATTCACAGACCGATATATTTCGCATGGGACCGGGTGCTTCCGGTTACATCAGGGTTTTGATCTCTTTCGAAACGGCCACTGGCAATGTCCTCCCTATGAACTAGCATTTCGTTTTGCGAATATTCAGATATAGTCCACGTTTCTGTCTTGCATTTTATGGGTATCCATTGTCGTATGCTTTGGGTACAGAATCCTTTGTACAGTGGCACGATATGTCACTGATATAGCAGGGGTGAAGGCGGGGTAGGGGGGTCCGTTACTGATTCGACTGATCTATTATTTATAGTGGTGGAATGGGCCTCTTGCATTCTATGCCTTTTTTTTCGTATTCGCTGGTGTGGGCCTTGAGTTGAGTGTAGCATTCCATGTCTGTACAGTTGTTTTGAGATGCTTCATAAATGCAAATTGCTTCGTTTCAAGGTCAATGTGGGAATAAGTGGGAATGTGCTGATTGGCGTGAGGCGGATAGTGGGCCTGTGTGCACGTGGCTGATAGACGTGAAAGCGTATACTGTACTAGCTTCAAGTTAGACGCAAGTACTTCATTATGACCAAAAAAAGGCGATTGCAAGATGCTGTGTATAAACTGTATGTATTGAGAGGGTATGCGATATGACTGACTTTGACAATTAATGGTAATGATCGACGACGACGACGCATGCTAAAATCGGAAAAGAAAAAGTCACATCCGACGTGTACGACTCGGACGTGGATATATCTCATACGAAAATATCCTGTTGTAAGATATCCTCCGCCTTCAAGTCGATCACTGCGTTGTCATCCGTCTGTGCGAGGAGGTCAACCAAGCACACATCAGCGTCGATGTCCGTCGCAGACCACGTCTTTCCCCACAACAACTTTGAAAGCTCGTCGTCTCCGTCCCCGACGAGCCCCAAACTGTTTGTTGGCAGTGGTAGTGGTAGTGATGTCCGCTGCAGTCTCCATCGACGAACAGGTCGGAGACTCGGAGGAGGATGTGAGAAAGGCTTCTAGCGACGTCCAGAACGCCTCCATCTCCTTTGCATCCACTTCCACGTTCTGCACTTCATCCGCGGTGCTATCGCGACCCACGCCGATCGTGGTGAGAGCCGTAGGAGTAGTCTGCTGAGGCTCAGAGGCAGTGTCCACTGGCACGCCCGCAAAATCAAGGGCGTCTGAGAGGGCATCGCTACCGCTCAAGAGCGGACTTGATGGCGGCAGCGGCGAAGACGGTGGGAGGGTATCGGACCATAAGCGTTGAGTGACCATTCCATCATCCTCGTCTTCATCTTCGTCGTCGCTGGTACCTCGGCCTTGGCCAGTCTCCTCGTCGTCATCCGATGGGGCGGGTAGCGAGCTCGCGGGAGTATCGACAGACGCATTTCCCTCCCTCGAATTAGCATAGCGGCGACGCAGGCCTCGTCATTCCAATACTCCGTTCCGCTCAGCACGCTCTGGATCGGCGAGAGCACGAGCGAAGATTTTCTGAGCCGAAGCGTGTTTTATTCGTCATCGTCAGTGCCTGCATCAGGAGAGAATAACGGGCTCGAGGTGGTAACCGAAGAGTCCCACGCGGTGCCAATGGACGTGCTCCGCATCGGCGTACCTGGCGGCGCAAATTTATGCATGGCCTTGGCCGTGGTAGGTGACGAGGGCGTGTCCAGTGGTGGTGGGGAAGATGTCCGCGGCAGCGGCCGTGACTGGCACCATGATCGTATCTATATTCACATTCCTGCTTCCCAATAACAGCCGACATGGTTGTTTGCCAGTCTCGATGGCCACTTGTCCGCAAGATTTGCAGCGATGTGACCGCTTGCGCTCGACCGCCTCTGCCGACATGCACGGCTGGGTTGCAGTCGTGGTGCGTGCCCATGCCGGCACGACATACAGGTTTGTGACTTTTGATGGTGCTGGAATGGAGTCCTGAGTGAGCGTCGACGTACCAGCAGCGTTGCCGAATGCGCTCTTGGCAGATGTGGTATGTACCGTTGTTGGAGGAGAGGGAAAGGCGGCAGCGACAAGCGTGTTTCGTGCGGAGAACGGGTCAGCGTTTGCATGTGGGAGTGAGGCTTTGCTTGAAAACGTGATAGGGTCTGAGAGAGACGGATGCGACAGGAAACTCAGCTTGCGTTGAGGTGGTGAGCTTTCGTGACGCTTTGGGCGCTAGTGGCCTCGAGTGTGCTCTGGTCAGCTTGGGAAAAAAGCGTTTTTGTCGTGCTGAATCGCTTGCTCCAATGGTAGGAGCACTCAAACCGTGGTGTGGAGGTTTCGACTGCCAGATCTCCTCATGGAAGTGAAATTTTCCTTGGCAGCTCCAATCACCGTGGCCATATACAGTACAGGTCATGTGCCCACGCACCGTGACAGACAACAGGTTTTGTTTAGTATTCCTCCTCTTGTCTCGATGCATAGCCAGGAATCACTGGCATCATATATCGAAAGGGGCATGGCAAAGAGAACTTATTATCAAGGGCAGACGTGATGTTGAGTTGGTTCCTTGGCCATCGTAGTAGGACGAATTTACATATTATGTGCCACCTGGTAAGGGGATATAGTTCGGTGATCTCACCCTGAAGCTTGAAGCCTGAAGTGTCAACTCTTTTGCATGCGTTGGTCAGAACCTGAACCTGAACCGGTGGCGACCGACTTTGAGGAAAGGATGATGCGAGAATAGGAGAGGCACTCAATCAATGCGAGCGAGAATGCATCCAATTGATTGCAGATCGGAATGACAGATCTGGGTGGAAAAAAACGGATAGAAGGCTCACCAGGGACCATGGTTGGATTCCGCTTTCGACCACCTTGTTGTCCTGTGGGCGCTTATTTCTTATTAACATCAGTCACGTGCCTGACTCTCCCGTTCTGTCATACCTCCCGGTCCTCCCCCAGTAACACTACGATACGAAATGTCCAATTGAGAAGCCACGCGCCCAGCATGCCATTCCCCTGCCTCCTCCAGTCTCGTGGTTACGAGGTCCACGTCTTTGTAGTAGATACATGTTGCAGATATAAGGGCGGATTTTTAAATAAAAAAAAGACACCACGACAAAGTCCCAAAGAGATTTCTCTGTGCAGAGATATGTACAGCCCACAGATGAACCTCTCAAGCCGCCTCGTCATGCAAACATGTAGGGGAGGGGAAACCCAAAAGCAGTTGGTCCTAGTATTAAACGGGCGCAACGACACCAGTGGGGAGGTACTAACCATGTCGGGTTATTCGGGGGTTGGGTACCGGGAGAGTCAGGTTAATAAGAAATAAGCGCCCACAGGGCAACAAGGTGGTCGAAAGTGGATCCCAACCATGGTTCCTGGTGAGCCTTCTATCCGTTTTTTTCCGCCCAGATCTGTCATTCCGATCTGCAATCGGCTGAGCATCACCCCTTACAGTACCGCTTGCCTTTACCACCCTCCCTCCGTGTATAAATGCGTCCAGCGATATGCAAGGAAAAAAAATTCAACGCGGTACCTCAGCAATAACTTCTCTTCCCTGTTAAAACACCGTATCAGATGGCCAAAGTTCAACAGCAACCTGAACAAGTTAATCACTCCCAAGGAGTTATGTCTTCCGTTGCACACCAAAATGTTATGGTCAGTTCTAAATGTAGCGATGTTCCCTTCATGGTCAATACTCATATCTACTATTCATATTATTCCTTAGTCCCAGTTCGATGCTCACCATGGCCAAGGTCATTGGTATGATATGCATCCCCCTAGTGGGGACGTTGCTTTGCAAGGTGGACCCCGTCATTTCAACCCCCCTCACTATGACCAGGGATTCTACCACCAGCCTCCACCCGGCGTGAGTAATTTCCATCTGCATCCTTTCCACTAATGATTCTTCCCTCCAAAGGATCACGTGTTCCTACATATGGACCACAATGCAGGGTTTGTTCAACGCTTCCCAGCACAGGCAGAAGATGTTGTCCTTGTATGTGCTAACCACTCCTCCAATTCCCGTATGAACGGTCAGTTGTCTAACTCGATCTCTTGCTGCAGGAACTTCACAACGCTGACAATCGTATCAACGCCGATCCGAATTTTGCTCCCGGTCTCGCCCAAGCAGCCGCACCTGATCCATTGGTTCACAATGCCCCCCCTGCCGACGAGGCAGTGCCAGTGGGAGAGTATCTTCGACGCCTTGCTATCCGCCTGTTGGATTACCCTGATTCACAGACCGATATGTTTCACATGGAACCGGGCGCTGCCGGTCGCGTCAGGGTTTCGATCTCTTTCGAAACGGCCACTGGCAATGTTCTCTTTCCGAACTAGCATTTTGTTTTGTGAATATACAGACATCGTCCACGTTTCTGTCTTGGGTTCTATGCGTATCCATTATCGTATGCTTTGGGTACAGAATCCTTTGTACAGTGACACGATATATCACTGATATAGCAGGGGCGGAGGCGGGGTAGGGGGGTCCGTTACCGATTCGACTGATCTATTATTTATAGTGCTGGAATGCGCCTCTTGCACTCTATGCCTTTTTTTTTCTTATTCGCTGGTGTAGGCCTTGAGTTGAGTGTAGCATTCCATGTCTGTACAATTGTTTTGAGATGCTTCATAAATGTAAATTGCTTCGTTTCAAGGTCAATGTGAGAATGTGTCTGATTGGCGTGAGGCGGATAGGTGGGCCTATGTGCACGTGGCTGATAGACGTGAAAGCGTATACTGTGCTGTGATATCCTCTGCCTTCAAGCTTCAAGTTAGACGCAAGTACTTCATTATGACCAAAAAAAGGCGATTGCAACATTCCATGTACAAAATGTATGTATTGAGAGGGTATGCGATATGACTGACTGTGATAATTAATGGTAATGATCAACGACGACGGCGCATGCTAAAATCGGAAAAGAAAAAAGTTACATCCGATGTGTACGACTCGGACGTGCATATATCTCATACGAAAATATCCTGTTGTAAGATATCCTCCGCCTTCAAGTCGAGCACTGCGTTATCATCCGTCTGTGCGAGGAAGTCAGCCAAGCACACATCAGCGTCGATGTCTGTCGCAGACCACGTCTTGCCCCAAAACAACTTTGAAAGCTCGTCGTCTCCGTCCCCGGCGAGCCCCAAACTGTCGTTGGCAGTAGTAGTGGTAGTGATGTCCGCTGCGGTCTCCATCGACGAACAGGTCGGAGACTCGGAGGATGATGTGAGAAAGGCTTCTAGCGACGTCCAGAACGCCTCCATCTCCTTTGCATCCACTTCCACGTTCTGCACTTCATCCGCGGTGCTATCGCGACCCACGCCAATCGTGGTGAGAGCCGTAGGAGTAGTCTGCTGAGGCTCAGGGGCAGTGTCCACTGGCACGCCCGCAAAATCAAGGGCGTCTGAGAGGGCATCGCTACCGCTCAAGAGCGGACTTGATGGCGGCAGCGGCGAAGACGGTGGGAGGGTATCGGACCATAAGCGTTGAGTGACCATTCCATCGTCCTCATCTTCGTCTTCGTCGTCGCTGGTACCTCGGCCTTGACCAGTCCCCTCATCATCATCCGATGGGGCGGGTAGCGAGCTCGCGGGAGTATCGACCGACGTATTGCCATCTTTATCATCCTTCTCTTCCTTTCCAGCAACAGCAGCCTCGCTGGCATTTGTTGCCTTTCCCTCGAAGTAGCATAGCGGCGACGCAGGCCTGGTCATCCCAATACCCCGTCCGCTCAACACGCTCTGGATCGGCGAGAGCACAAGCGAAGATTTGCTGAGCCGAAGCGTGTTTTGTTGTTCGTTGTCATCATCTGCGCCGGCATCAGGAGAAAATAACGGGCTCGAGGTGGTAGCCGAAGAGTCCCACGCTGCGCCCGTGGACGTGTTCCGCATCGGCGTACCTGGCGGCGCAAAGTTAAGCATAGCCTTGGCCGTGGTAGGTGACGAGGGCGCGTCCAGTGGCGGTGGGGAAGATGTCCGCAAGATGTCCGCGGCAGCGGCCATGACGGGCGCCATGGCTGTATCTGTATTCACATTACTGCTTCCCAATGATACCCGGCGTGGTTGTTTACCAGTCTCGATGGCCACTTGTCCGCGTGATTTGTGGCGATGTGACCGCTTGCGCTCGAGCGCCTTGGCCTCCTCGCGTGCATTCTCTGCTTCTCTGCGTGCGAGCGCCTCCGCCGACAAGCGCGGCTTGGTTGCAGTCGTGGTGCGTGCCCATTCAGGCACGACATACGGTTTTGTGACTTTCGATGGTGCGTCCTGAGTGAGATCCGACGTAGCAGCAGATTTGCCGAATGCGCCCTTGGCAGATGAAGTGTGTACTGTCTTTGGAGGAGAAGGAAAGGCGGCCGCCACAAGCGCGTTTCTTGCGGCAAAAAGGTCGGCGTTTGCACGTGGCGTTTGCAACGGTAAAGGTTTGCTTGAAAACGTGATGGGGTCTGAGAGCAACGGACGCGACAGGAAATTCAGCTTGCGTTGAGGTGGCGAGCTTTCGCAATGACGCTTTGGGCGCCTGTGTGCCTCGGCCACATCGCTCAACCTGCGTTTCCGTTTGGGCGTGTTCTCCGAAGTTACTGTTCCGCCACCACGCCGCTTGAATGTGTCTGGATCAACGTTCTCTTTCTCAAGCACGACGACCTCATCGTCTGAGTCTGTGGTCTCCAGGGCCGTCGAGGTCTGCGAAGAAGCTGGTGTCGGAGCGAAATCAGACGACGTATCAGTGGGTTGCTGAGCTGGTTTTCCGAGAAGCTGGAGGAGGGTATCGATAACCTTGGCGGAGCGAGGACTCGTCTGCTTTGATGATGAAGACCCGGAGGCCTGGTTTTGGTAGGGCGCGAGTAGAGTGGAAAGTGCCGAGCGCACGCCAGAGTCAGACAAATCGAGGTTGTTCGGGACAACGCTAGGTGCTATAGACTTGGCACGGTCGCCGTACTTTGGGACTTTTTCATCGTCCTGTGGTTGGGATTTCACTGGAAGACCGCGAGCGGCCCTAATGAGTGGGTGAAGATGTGAATGGGAATCCTTCTTTGAGAAGTTTCCGCTTGAGCCACGGGAAGCTACTTTGCGCTTGCGGTCGCGTCTCAACGAGTCTGTCTCGAAATCTGCGATCTTGGCGTCGAACGTGGTCGTTGTGGCCGCGTCGGTAATATGAAATGACTGGTTTAGATGGACTGGTACAGGTCATGTGAGTGAGATTGTGCAAAATAGGTATGGTGAAGGTCTACACACCTGGTGGCAGATGCATAGGTGCTGGCACAGGAATCTGAGGCTGCCATGGATTTACCCCATGCTGAAACGCCGGGGGTTGCTGAGCGTGCAGAGTCTGCGGCGATAGAGTCAGTGACCGTACAACTGCTAAGCGGTTGGTAGTAAGGAACTGTACCCCTCGGAGAGCGAACACAACTTCAAGAGCAGATTCTCCAGAGGCAGTCTTGTTTATAATTCCAGTGACGAGAGCACTATCATCAGATGCAGCAAGCGCCCAAGACATGAGCCCCATGCCGACCGCAACACCAGGCGGTGGCTGATGAGATGTTGTAGGTTGGGATGAGCTTGGGGCTGAGGAGACAACCATGGTGTTTGGGGCAGCATCCGACTCGGAAGGGTCAAGAGCATAGATTGAAAAGTCGCGTTGGCCAAAATGCATTAGTTCGGGGCTAATTGACGGTGTCAGGAAAGGAATGAAAAGAAACAGAAACTACAGACCTCGATCTGCATATTGTATGTAAGCAGAGCTTGAGAGATGTCGTACCATATGTTGGCCGGTGGGAGGCGGGTGTACCAAGGGTGTGAACTGGGAATTTATCTGGGGAACGGGCGAGAATATACTGAGAGGATCCATCAATGGTGTACCAGATGCGGACTATACAAAGGTGTAAGTTTATTGTACAACGAGATGAGAAGTATAAGACCTTGAAGGTATTGTGGTTGAGGCAGAGCGGTCATGGTGGTTGTCATTCGCCAAGAGTGTCAAGCCTGAGAGGCTCTGTCACGGTCTGCTTGCTCAACTAAACGCGAAACCGGCTAAACCGGACCGTGACCGCGACCGCGCCTGTCACGTGGATTTGATAGGTGTAGAGTACAGACATACACATACAGTAAATGCAAATACTTCATCAGGGCTAATATATCAATCAGTCGCCCAAGAAACCACCTCCTTGACGGTTTCAATCTTTCTTTACATGACTTGCATAAAAGTTGTCCAGCCATTTCTTTGCTTCCAAGTAATCTTTTCTTGCGTCCGCAAGTGCTTTTGCGATCTTAACGATGGCCTCTGCCTCAGTGATAACTCTGCTGTCCTCTCGTAATTTTCCGTAGTGTTGGATAGCTTCACACGCCGACTGCACTTTAGAGACGCCAAGCGCTGCAGAGGATCCCTTCAGAAAGTGGCCTAGGTTAGATAACTCTTCGAGAGCCTTCCTCGCTCTAAAACGTCTGATAAGTGTGACCGGAAATGAGGCGAATGATCAAAGTGCGCACAGGGCATCGTCCATCTCGTTGAACGTTTTCTTCGCTTGATCAAAGTACGCATCGACCATGCCTTTTGAGAATAAGTCATCGTCGTCGTCAAGTTCGAGTATTTGTTCGAATACGGTTTGGTCAATGTCCGGGACGCTTGTCACAACTGGCTTTGGAAGTATGACGGTCTGTATTCATAAGTGTTGGAGAGGCGGTACGAGAGAGAAATTCGGACACACCTCTTTAACGCTGGGCAGTGAACGGCTATCTAGCCTTGGTGAGGGTGTTGGCTCTGCTGGTACCAGTACCTGAGATGTCTTGAGAGTAGACGAGGAAGACGAGAGAGGTGCCTGGGCGCTGGGAGTCGGGCGGGAGTCGTGCATGAGGTGGGTAGCAATGGGCGGAGAAGGTGAAGGAAATGAAGGCATGGTAAAGTATTGGAGGATTTTCTTATTGGACGCACTAATATGTGGAAGAAAACAGAGATAAAAGACAGGCACGAGAGCTCGTCAGCGACTGAGATCGTTATCACTTAAGCGCCGACGGCAGTCCCCGTAAAAATGACGTAGCCTAGGAGCCCCACACTTGGCCTCGTTCCTAACAACTTTGCAATTGAGCAACTATTGAGTGTTGGTCGAGGAGTCATCACCTCCTGTAGTCTACTCGTCATGTCCTGAGTCATGTTGGCGTGCCAGGTCCGACAGTTCTCGTTGGCTGTACCGTATAATATCTGGCCGTCTATATGCTAGTCTATACCTGCTGTAGCGTGGTACGTCATCTGTCATCGCCATATATGCAGCCTAACTTTTGTTCTGGTCGCAGGTCATCATCCGTCAATTACATGTCACTTGACCGTTTCCTCCGAAAGCGAAACAATTGCCACCAGCACCGACTGTCGGCTGGTACGGCGAAATGATGCCGCGCTCGTTCCTCGGGTTGCTTGATCACTCTCCCGCTACCTGTTCGGTTTCTTGTTCATTGCGCTCTGCATCGTTGCGAAATGAGAAGAAGAGAGGGCAGTTTACGCGCGTGCCAAATATGCAATCTAGACATCTTTCATGGGCAATCCGAGTGCTCACACCTCGTCCCCTCACGCTCAGGCCTTTTACTAAAACCGTTGGCCCTACCAAATATATTTTCCTACATAATTAACCCCTTCTCATGTACCCACCGGTCCGCGCGCATGATTTCGAAGAGCAAGTCGCACCTGACGGTGATGGCGACGGGAACCCGTGAGCAGAACGAGACGCGGTGTCGGTGCTTGCAGCACAGCTCGGACCAGCGATGAGGAAACCGTTGACGCTATCAGATCTGCAAAGCCGAGGTGCTGCCCTCCAGCCTGTGTCCGTTTTAACTAAGTTTGGTCATTTGCACTATTCACAAAGCCCGAGGCTAGCTGGTTTCGTTTACCCCAGTGACCAAGCTTATTTGTTCCCCTCCCACAGCGTACGCTGTAAATAGTCTCCGTAATAGCCGTATTGGAGACCGGCTGAAAAAAAAAAAACATTCGCGGACAGAATTGGACGGCAGACCCGTCACCTTCGAAGCAAAGGGGCGGAAGGTGGGTTCCCCACGCAATTTGCTAGGTGGTTGTTCGAACGAGCTCTGACGTTTCGACGGCTTGGCATGGACGTTCGCATGACCCTCTGGGTGCTGACAGACTGATAGTAGGCCGCTGAGGCATAAAGACTTGAATGACTCGATCCGCGCTGAGGACAAACGCTGGCTTCACCCCTATCACTTGCAATGAAGCGTACAACCATCGGTTGATTTCTTGTATTCGTAGACCAGCTATATCATTTCCCCGTGTGATGAGACATTGAATGTGAATTGATGCACGATGACAACCCGAATGAACAAGAAAGATATTGAAGAGCAAAGAAAATAAAGGAACCCGATGGTGCCCAGAACAATTTTTGTGTGTTGAGTCTAATTAATAGTATGCATGCCCCATCAACGCTTTTCGATCAAGGTGCAAAAAAACAACAGAACAGTCCAATGTAGTGACAGATACGGGTTTGCTGCATGCCTGAGTAAGCAGATGGATGATGGGGTACGTCACAAACATATGAGAGGGAATAATAAGATAGATGGTGACTGATCGACGAGACGAGGCAAGCAGCGAGTAACAAGTGCTGCAAGAAAACTGAATGTTTCGTCGGCCTAAGTGACCCGTCTTCTGAACAGGCCAAGTGAATGTTGACCACCGCACGACACGTTGAGAGCGGCCCACGACCCGCCTATCCTCCGCACGACGACGGTGGGCGTCTGTACCCGTTCCTGGTCGACGATGCCAACTTCACCCTGTGCGCCCTCGCCCCACGTGTACATCGCTCCATCGCGCGTCACCGCCGCGTTGAATCGTGTACCCGCGGAGACGTGAACCACCGGGTCATCTTCATGCGAGTCGGGGAACGGTACATGCACCGGCTCCACCACATGGTCCGTGTTAGACATCGCTGGGTGGTCAAGTGGGAGTCCGAGCTGCGCGCTATCCGCCCGCCCACAGGCAAAGACGCGACCGTCGGCAGAAAGGAAGAGCGTGTGCAGGTCACCGCCAGCAATCTCAACTATCTGAGTGCCATCGAGGCCGAGGACGCGTCGTGGCGTCTGCACAATCGAGTCGCTGTCTGCAGGGTTGATGCCGGTCCCGGTCTGTCCGGCACTGTTGAGGCCCCAACCCCACACGGCGCCCTCCTCGTCGACGGCAAACGAGTGAAAGCTGCCGGCGCCTACAGCTACAGCACGCCGCCCACGCGTGCCGAGCACGACACGCTCAGGATTCGTGCCGTGGATTTTTCTCCGCTCGAGAATTTTACGGCCGAGTTGGCCTTGCTCGCCCGCACCCCACGAATATATTGTGCCGGTAGTAGTCAGCACGATTAGGTGGTTGTTGCCAGTAGCAACATCGACGCATCGCTCGTTGGGAAGAGCGGCTTTGGGAGTGAACTGGTGTGTCAGGCCGGTTGAGAAACCAAGTGCGCCCTCGTTGGCCTAGGTAAGGGTCAGACAGTGTAGATCGAAAGATGACAAGGCCACCAACGCGGAAGGAACCCCAAACACGCAGTTCACCCTCAGTACCGATTGCGGCGGATATGCTATCGCCCGCAGCAACCTTCTGGGCATGAATACCATCGTCGACAAGGGTCTGGAGAGGATGTGGAATCATGGTGAGGAGGTCAGAGTTCAGGAATTGACCGGGACTGTTTGGGTCCGGGACGTCTTTTGTGATACGACCCAGGGCGGCATCGTCATTCACGCCACAGGACCAAATCTATGTAGAGTGATAAGCGTTTAACAAATTATCCACAAGGGATGCGCATACAGTGCCGTTTTCGTCAATGAAAAGGGAATGTAAACCGCCAGCAGCAACCGCAATAATTCCTGAGCCCGGCCCGGAGCCAAAAACGCCTTGGGAAATCTTTTCTTCGACCCAGGTATTTCTTGTGGGCTTGGACAATTCGTCCAGGTAAGCTGGACCCATGCCAAATTGACCAAAGTTCCCCGTTCCCCAAACGAAAATCTGTGCTGGTGGATTCATCTTGGCGGGGAATGGGGGGATGGAGTTGATCGGCGGTCCGGTCTCCGAAGGGGCCTTGCGGGCTTTCTTGAGTTGTGGTACAGCAACAGGAATCGACTCTGCTGTTTTGGTCCTCTTGATAGGCTCTGCAACACCATTTACACCATTTACCTCTTTGAGGGTATTGATACTGCGAGAGCGTTTCAATGATGGTGGGGGTGACTGTGACGTATCAGACGATGACGGCTTGGGTTGGGTGCGATTGCGTGACGTAGAGGTAGAGGGTTTGGCAATCTTCGTCGTCGATGGCTTCGACGCTACAGTGGTGCGAGAAGAGGTACGAGAAGGTGCCTTTGGTTTTGGGCCATCAACAGACGCCTGTGAACGACTACGGGAAGGCATGTGCAAAAGGCGATAAAAAGATGGGAGACGGGTTAAGGATTAGTTAAATAGTTGTCGAGAAAAAGATCAAGCGATGGGGGAGGAGGATAAGGACAAGAAGGACAAGGCCAACTCGAACTCGCGGGGGGCTTAGCTGAGTCGCTCGCTCGGCTCTTACTATATTTCTCACGTGCTTGATGACGCCACAACGCGTCGCGACGCGCTAAGAACTACTGGCAGTATAGCCTAACAATGGACAACTTTGACCTCCTTGCTTGCAAGGTTAAATGAGGACGATATTCAACCGTCTCAATCTCGATGAATGGATCCATGCGCAACAATGTACCAACGAGCAACGAATCAACTGAGCCATCTACCATCTATGAGCTCATCAAGATCATGATAGGTCAGACCGAATATGTTATAACCGCAACAAGTACATATAAACTGAATACTGTCCTGTCGCTGGTGTGTTGGTCCGTGAATACATCGGTGGGCCGCAGGCGCGAGTCTCAGAACCCTTGCACCTTCTCTCAATGTACGTCCAGACGATGGTCCAGCCTCAAAGAATCTATAGAAAGCTGTACTGAAGTGTGCACCTCCCTCCATCTCACATATTCTCGCTTCTTTTCTTATCTTTATTTTATAATCGCCGTCGTCTTCAATCTCCCGCTCAAGCCACACTTGCCCATCAAAGCCCACACGTTTCTCTCTGGCTCTCCACCGCGACTTAGCTCAGAGAGCAGGCGACCGAGGCGACCAACAACGAACTCGCATGTGACACCGACGTGCAATTGGAGGTTGAACTCTATGTCAATTGCCTCGTGTTCTCGGCTCTATCTTGTCAGGCTGCCTGCATTTTCGAATGGATTGCAGTTTTACAGAAACATAGAATCCCTCTTGGATCTCGAAAGCCCCCCAAAGTCACGTCATGCCTCCTCCTTCTGCATCCCCATTCAACAAGCGGAAGTATGACGTCCATCCGTTGCCTGCCGGAAAAGGACCAAAGATAACTAATCCCTCACAGGCCTCACACCTGACAAGGTGGTACACTCTTGCCCACTCGGACCTTCACGGTGTCATTCAAATCATCCTTGCAAGGATCATGCTAAAAAGAGACTGAAGAAAAGAGGATTGAAAAGTGTAATATGTCTTGTTTATTGCGTCAAATACAACACAAAGTCCCTGTTCAAGTTGCTTGTGTACAAATACCGTACACGAGTCGAGAGTGCGCTCGTCAAAGCCTGCCAGTTACACTAACGCGAAGGATCGAACGCCCGTGATCTTGAATACTAGTACCCAGCTGCTGCGAATGCCGATCTTTGTCCGAAGTGATACTGGAGTCTCACAGAGAAGGTCGTTCTGGAGGATAAAATATTCCCGACTCCGAATTGAACAAATGGCACTCTTGGCCCAGGTGAGAGAGGTCTAGATATCGCACTGGTATGCTACACCATTCTTGGTCCCAATGGCGCTGCCACCTGGGCTTGGAAGGGCAGCCGCAAGATTTGACCACGCAGCTGCCGTGCAAACCGGTTACCAAGCTTCAAGCTGTCAACAATACTAGCGATAACACCGGACTGATGAGAATAGGTCACTTCACAACTGGGACTACAACATAGGGGCTGTCTATTCCGAGTCACGCTACCTCCTACTACGCCTGACGAAGAACAATCATTTGTGGGGATATGCATATATTGTATTCCAGCTAGGCCTTGGCATCAGGCCCGGATGCGACATCGCGGAACGGATCCTGAAGCACGGTATCCAGTAGCAATGTCAGCAGGTTGTAGTACGTCTATATAGAACGCCTGTATGTACTACTCACGCATTCATCCGGAGCTTTACTGGCCTTCGTCTGCGCCCTCGGACGCGGCGGTTGGGCCGAAGAGTTTATCGCCAAGGGCCTATTTCCCAGCAGGATTTGGTGTGAGGTGTACGAAGATATATAAACCTGTGCGACGGAGAGAGGTACTGACATCTACAGCCGGTCCGCTGCCAGTGGTCTCGTTGCGGTTGCCGCCCGCTGCGATCGCATCGGCTATATCGTTGGCTATATTCTACAAAAGGTTCAAATTATTCTGGAATGTCTGGTGGTAGTCGAGGAAGGTGCAAGCGCCTACCCCGGACATGTCTTGTGGTCGAAGTATTGATATTGAAGGTGGGATAGAGCTAGTGTTAATGATTACCTGTGAGTGTAAGATAGACCGAGGTTATTATACTGCGGGATGGCGCCCAGCTGGCCTTCCAACCACGCTGTATGCTACATTCCTATCTTTGCGCCTCGGGCTCGGTGTAGCCTCATGTCTGAATAGTTCGAGCTTTACCTTAACATCGCTCAACCACATTAGGTAACTAGAGGTCACAGAAGTTGCCTTGCTTAAAAATTTACGTGTTTCCTTGGGTCTTCCGATTTGCCCGTTCAGGATTTTCCGACAGGAAACTCTTGTGTACTAGTAATTGAACGTACTGGACACCGGAGCGTGAAACGTGGCTGCGGACGAGTACTTGCGTAGCATATCGCGAGTGCCAGTATTTGTCATTTTCGTTGTGGGTGTACTGTAACATAACGGCGACCTACCACTCATTAATATTGTTCATAGCCAAAGTCTCGTAACAATTGAATTATTGTCATTCGTTGAGCGTCCTCAGGTCACGACACCGTCGCGTCAGACGCGATCTAACGACAGGTAGCGCCGCAGCAGATTGTCACCGGTCAGGCCCGGGTGCACAATCACGCACCGACGAGTGACGGTGGCCGCAGCAACCAGATCCTGCCTTTCCGCTCTAGCATGGAGTCACTCAACATCCAGTGCCCCGTCTTCGGACCTCACTGGCGCTCGGACCTTTCGGAATGGATCCTGCAAGCCTGAGACGAGATAGATTCCACGCCATGGTCCCAGCTGTTTCATTCATTTATCTCGAGTCTGTCCACAGTCAGGCATATCTGCTACGCTGGAGTACGTCGCAGGGGCTCAAAAAGAATCAGCTGCCGAAGTATTCCCCTCATTATACAGCCTTTCCATTGTGGGAAGGTGTCAAACGAAACTGTGGAACAAGGCATACCATGAGTGGTCGCACTGTCGCAGTTCACCAGCACTCTCTGGCTATCTCTCGCCATCAAGTCGATTGAAAACGTCGTCAGGGTAAGATCGCTGCTGTACTTGGATTCTTGGAACCACCTCATTTTCTTCCTTACACTCGTTCCCTCTCCTCCTTCCATCATCTGATCTCATCCCGTGATGGATCTAACAGCGATCGGACTGCAGGTACTTTACGTCCCACATTTCCACAACGTCCCCCTCAGCCACGATTAACTTTGATGTGGGGCCCTGACCTGTCGCACACTGCCAGCAGCCCATCTGCCACACCAGAGAACACGAGATGCATCCTTGTACTACACTTTTTCTCAACTTCCTCCTTTAGTTCTAGTAGCGCAGCCATCAATTCCGTGATCCAACATTAATCGCCAAGGAAAGGAAAGTGCCATTTGCTGTTATGCAAACCACTTTGCAGTTTCCCTGCGCGCGCGGTGGACATGTGATCGCCTGTCCGGGTGAGAAAAGGGGGGTGCCCTTATGTAAAGAATGGGGCCATTCGGGCTTGCACGAGGTTTTCTTTCTGATCCTCAGCTTGGCAGCTGCAGCCTCTTGCTTTTCATTTTCCTTCTTTATGCTAAGGTTGATCCTTTCGTTGGTGAACGTACGTAATAGTAACGCCGAGTAACTTCGACGTAGCCAAACATGGTTACTTCCATCAGGTTGATCCTTCGATCCACCCAGGCGTAATGTCATGATAAAGTGATAAAACCCACATGGCCTCATGGGGGGCCTTTGTAACTTGCGGTCATGCAAACAATTCGCACCCAGAAACCCCTTCGTTCCTTCTGGCGCTCCATAGGATAGTGTCGAAAATTCCAAGTCGATCCCCTTTTTTTTCGTCTATCAGGCCTTCTCAATCATTCGCCTGGATAGTCTCCAGTCAGGATCAAGCGCTTCACTCCGGATCAATGAGACTCCAGCCACATTTACGTACGAGTGCGAGGACGGTCGGAATTTCGAATTATCATCTGACTGTCCTTCTTAGCACTCAGGCGCCTTGCGCAGTATGCCGACTTTAAGGTCAACACCACTGAAGAAATCAACGCGGTAGGCCTCCTCCAGCTCTAGTACAGGCACCTGCGGTCGCTCACTGCGGTCGCTGGCTTGATTCTCATCATAAAGGCGTACGAACCTTACAGGCGACCTTCCGCGCCGGAACCACCCGCCCTCTCTCATGGCGTAAACACCAGCTCAATCAGATCGTTCTTATGCTACGTGAGAATATCGAGGACATCGTTCAGGCATTTGCAGCGATCTTCGAAAGCCTCGAAATGAAGTCCTCATAAGCGAAATTGGACCGATGGTCCGACGGGCTACTCAGAGTGCAGCGCAACTGGACGAATGGGCCAAGGACGAGAGGGTCCAAGTTCCTGATCGCCAAAGACCTGGTCCCCCACCATTTTGAAACGCCCAAAGGGCGTCGTGTTGGTCATCTCGTGAGTATCAAACGATCTTTGCTCTTTCACTCTTCCCCCTATTATGTAATCAAACCACGGATAGGCCCTGGAATTACCCCATTTTTCTGAGCCTCCAACCCATTATCGGCGCCGTTGCCGCCGGATGTCCTGCGGCCCTCAAACCATCGGAGATCAGTCCTGCAATCTCGTCCGTATTGGCCGATCTTTTCCCCAAATATCTGGACCCGTCTGCCTATCGCGTCCTCAATGGGGGCGTCCCCGAAACTACGCATCTGCTCAACTGAAGTGGGATCACAGTACGTGCAAAGTGCCGTTGGTGATCTTGATGTCGTTCCCCATGCTGACTGTTGTCGTTTCAAACGCGCAAAAGTCACCTACACTGGCAATGGAACCGTAGCTCGCATCGTGGCAAAGGCGGCAGCGGAACATCTCACGCCCGTCACCCTCGAGTTGGGCGGAAAGTCTCCCGTGGTTATTGATCCCAAAACGACGGACCTCAAGATTGCCGCGAGGCGTGTCCTCTGGGGCAAGATTCAGAATGCCGGTCAGGTAAGCTAAGCGAAAACTCAGCGCCCCAAAACAAAAAGTGCCTGACGGTTCTTCGCTGATCGAAATCTCGTTCTCGTAGATTTGCGTGGCACCCGACTACGTCCTTATCCCACGCTCGGCTCAAGATGCTTTTGTCGATGCGATTAAGGAGGCGGCCGTACAATTCCGCCTTGACGGTGCACTCACCTCTGACACGTACGGGAGCATCGTCTCCGATGGCCATTTCAGGCGTCTTCAAAGCATCATGACAAATTCTTCCGCGAAGATCGTCATTGGCGGAGACACAGATGACGCAAAAAGGCGCATCGCACCGACGGTCTACAGGGACGTCAAGGAAAATGATTCCCTCCTTCAGGGGTACGCCTCCTCCATTTGTTCTTCCTACCCTTTATTCTTTTCATCGTTTATTCCCTGACTCGGTCGAAATTAGCGAGCTTTTTGGCCCCCTTCTCCCCATTGTTCCCGTAGATGATATTGGGCATGCCATCGAGTATATCAACGCGCAGTAAGCCGGTTCTACACCAACCCCACGCCTCACCGTGACACACAGCGTTCTCATACCCACCTAGTCCTCACCCTCTTGTACTTTACGCCTTTACGGAGGACCCCGAGGTCAAGCAAGCGCGTACGTGTCGTCGTTTCCCTCGTCCTTCCTATGACTCATTCTCATTCGCATACCGACTAGTCCGCGACGAAACGAGGAGTGGCGGCATTCACTTCAACGACGTCTTACAGCATATGGCGGTGGACGAACTGCCTTTCTCGGGTATCGGCGACTCAGGCTGTACGTAGCCACCCTCCCCCCTTCCCCACATCTAAAATCCGCCACGAAATTGCACTGCACTGTGCGGCGTAACATAATAAACTAACATTACCTTTTCTTTTTCTTTGCACACAGACGGTGTTCAAACGCTAAAGTACACTTACGACGAGTACACGCACCTGCGCAGCTCCGTCGATATTCCACTTGCGTGAGTTTTTCGTACAGAATGATGGCCTCGCGCTCACCCATCCGCTGTTATCTCCGACAGGTTGGAACCCCACTTTTCCGTGCGCTATCCTCCTTACACCCCAGCTGCCATCCAGGCGATGGCAATCAGGGCGGGCGCCATAGAAGCTCCCGCTACCTCTGCCAGTGCTTGACCGATCTGGGAGTTTCTATCATATGAAGGAGAAAGTGCAGAATCTGCAGATGTACGCGTGAATATATTCTCTGTAACTTACTTGTACACATTCAGTCTTCCTAATTATCTCTCGTTCAGCAACGACGGTGATTACGACCTTACATGGCAATTGCACACCCGCTCAACTCGACGAGCCGTGAATCCTAGTCAGCTGTATCTTAAATATCAATGAGGTAGTTAAATGCTGTACAAGACGAGTTTCTAGTCTGGTCTGTGGGTAAAATAAAAGGGGGGGAGCGCGGGCGCGCAGCAGTCGTCAGTAACCCGAGGGTCTTGCATGTGTCTTGGATGTATCATATGCACGGATGAGGCGCGCCTGGTCTTGTCGTGCTGGGTTCTCCGTCTGGCTAAACGCGAAACCACGGTTCCGCCGCATACGTTGTACGGCACGAACTTTCTTGATGGCGTTCTGGAACCTATTAAACGATACGATGAATTGGTTGCCAAGTCAAGAATTTTTACAAGCGCGCGTACTGGGTTTGTCGTGGCCGATAATCCGGGATGTTATACTTTTGAATTTCTTGTGCGATGTGATACGATTCAGGCGAATATGTCCGTTGATAGCTATCGTGCCATCAGCACTCCGCAATAGACGATAAGATTAGGTCGTGACTCACTATTTCCACACGAAATCTCGACATAAACAGATCGCGGGCACAAGGAGAATTGTGAACCAGAAAACGGGGTTGGTGAATAACCGAGGATCTAGTCCAAGATACTCCAAAGAGAACCCGATATTGGGAGCGATTGCGATGTAGAGGGGAAGGAAGAGCATAGTGAAAACAAATGATCCAGGGATCGCTAGGAACGTGTCTGATGAGCTTTTTTTTTAGACGCTGATATGTACGAGTGTCCGTACCTGCAACAGTGTACTTCGTCCATATACTGTGAGTTAAGGACCATCAGCAATAGACTAGTCACGTGATGATTGAGCACGCACTCTGACACGAGAGCTGCCTTTCCAAGGACCGTCAAAAGCACTGCGAGATAAAGCATGGTACCCCAGAACCAAATTCCAGAATCGAGACCCGTGGGTTCTTTTAGGTCGCCCCAGAACAAGATGATAGAGAAACCGAATGCGATCTGGGAAAAGCCACCATGTGTCATCCATCGGGACGTGGAAGTAAAAGGGATGTGCATACGATACTATGGTAGAGCGCATTGCCTATCCATAGCCAAAACGCGGTTTTCGTGAAAAAGGCGTTTTTCTGACCCAGAATATAGAGTTGGGGATATCGGTCGAGGATGCGTGCCGAGACAAATTGATCAAAGATGCCGATAACGAGCGGAGGAAGAAGTGTGAACAGGACATTATAAAACGTAAAGGTCCATGATTCGAAAGAAATCTGGCCAGAAAAATTGTTGAAGAAAGAAAACTGGGGGGAAATAGGTGAGGGTCAAAACGAAGGAAGATGGTAAGTGTGCTAGACGCACCCAGAATTGTGTCATATACAGAACGATGTTCTTGTAGAACGAATCTAGTGAAGCAGGCTGAATAGAATCCAGAAGGAAGGCGAGAATTTTACGCACAGAGAATGAGCTTTGACAGGCGGCGGTAGCTCCATGCGCCGTGCACAAGCAGTAGCTTCTTCAAGTATCTGAACTGAGAGATCGCGACGTCGGCGGAACGAGCAGCCTGCAAACCCTGTAGAGACATTTCAAAAACACTCTCCGAGGCGAGACAGAAGAGAAACTTGCCTCTACGCCAGAGATACCGACGCCAATGTGGGCCGCCTGAATCATGCTGACATCATTTGCACCATCTCCAATGGCGAGAAGAAGCGACTTGTGATTTTTCTTGACTAATTTGACGACAAGAGCCTTTTGTAATGGAGAGACACGACCTGCAGAGCATTGTGAGGTCAAGCTGATATATGGT
The DNA here is from genome assembly GCA_022376515.1 of Lactifluus volemus. Taxonomy (NCBI): domain Eukaryota; kingdom Fungi; phylum Basidiomycota; class Agaricomycetes; order Russulales; family Russulaceae; genus Lactifluus; species Lactifluus volemus. The sequence continues at coordinate 177,624 of WTXI01000016.1, forward strand.
TAGCGGGCACTTACAACAGATAACCGCTTTGCACATGATAGCTAGCTCTAGGAACAACTTTGACACTTCCTTATCCAAGGCATACGTCAGACTCTTGCCGTCTGTAACATGCTCAGTCGGTCATCGGTATGTGACTTTGATCATGGAGCACTGTACCAATGATAAGAGCGAGGTCCTCCAGCTCTCCTGAACTGCGCTGGCTCTTGACGGCTATTAGTCGACGCTCGATGGACTGCTTCGTGTCATGCATGGTTCCTTCATTGACAATGACCTGCAAAGTCGTGAACTCATCTCAGTGGCTGCTTCCAGACAAACAAATATACGATACGAACAAGGTTCATCGACTCGGTGATAAGCCGACACGACATGCCGATGTTGATCGCAGTTTCTTGCCGATCGCCGGTTAGCACCCAGACCTTGATACCCGCGAGCTGCAGGGTGTGAATCGTATCCGGAACGCCTTCTTGCAGCTTATCCTCGACTGCTGTTGCACCCAATAAGAACATGTCCTTCTCGATGATCTCAGCTGCCTTGTCCATTGCCTCGCCACGACCGTTGATAGTTGCTGCCGCCTGATCGTAGATAGTGGACCACTGCTTATACTCCGACTCGGATATTTCACGATAGGCGATGCAGAGTGTGCGCAGACCTTCCGTGGCGTAATCCTAAATGCAATCCTTTCAGTGTGAGGGTGTGTGGAAGGTACAGCTGTGAGCACCTCAAGATGAGCGATAGTCTTCTCTGTGTACGATTGCGAAGGGGAAAGCCGTTCAAGGATAACAGTGTCAGCGCCTTTGCAATACAACTTGATCTTCCCGTCAGGCGTACGAACAACAGTTGACATGCGCTTGCGAGTCGAGTTGAACTCGCATACATTCAAGATTTGATACTCCTCAGTGACACCAAGGACATCAACGAACACCGACTTGGGTTTCCGAGTCTATACACGATTGGGACAGACAGAGAGGTGAGAAACGAGAGGGGTTGGATGATGTGATGGACATACGGTGAAACGGAATCCAAGTAGCTCGGCACCTGCAACCAGCGCAGCCTCGTCTGGGCTGCTCGCCTGGTAAACCAATTTTTCGTCCTTGAACTGAGGAATGACTGTGTGGCACACTGCGAGCAGCGTCAAGAATTCGCGGATCATTTCGCGCCCCTTCTGTGTCCCGGCGACCTTTTTGCCAACAAACGGGTTACCCGGCTCGAGCAGGGCACGCATCTCATCGAAAGTGCGCCAGGCGTCGAGGCCTTCACCTTCTTCTCGCCGCGCGTCGTCGACTTCAGCTGCGTACGCGACGCCTCCAATCGAGCAACAGCGGAATTCCATCTCGTTGCGTGTGAGGGTGCCTGTCTTGTCCGAAAAGACATACTCTATTTGGCCAAGCTCTTCGACGAGTGAGGAGGTACGGCAGACAGCAGGAGTATCTGTTTTTGCATAATACATGTCGAGATCCGAATTGATGAATTGTGCTTGCTGAAACTTGACAACTTCAATCGTAACCATGAGTGAGATGGGAATCAGATTGTTGTAGAGGATGATGAATGTAAGAATGTCTATATCGAGGTGAGTAGGTGACAGAGGAATGATCTTTGCCTTCATACCTTCCACAAAGCCTTTGGCTGGTACAGGCAACGCAGTTTAGAAAGGTTCGTGGCAGAACGGTGGGACACACCTCGTCCTCCCAAGGAATTTGTTTCCATAAGATACCATTGTTTTGTAGCAAAGAACCACTAGATCAAAAGGGGTTACTCTCACATACGACGTATCCAGGAAATTGGCACGCACTGAACGAATGCTGGCGCCGATTGTCGAGCCCACAGAGAGTGCCAGCAACAAGATGAATAAAAACACGATCTGAATGTTCACTTGGGTCTCGACAGCTGTTCGTTTGATTGGTGCTGCGCTGTGTGACCATCAGCAAACGCACTAGACATAAACTGAACAAAAACTACCCACGTCGCGTTACGCATCAGCTTTGTCTCATGGCCAGTGAAGACAACAAGACCGTACGCCCAAGAGGTGTTACGTATTTGTGCACCACGCAGGAGCATCTGATCAGGCCCGAGCGGTACCTGCTTCGGAAAACCAGCAGAAGTGATCAAATCTAAGCTACCCTCGTATGTATAAAGGGAGTTGTTAGGATGCTCAGAGCGCAATGATCCGTGCAATGCAGTGACAAGACTTGGGGACGTGAGATCGGAGGTCTGAGGCGATGCTTGTTTGATCTTGAGGTTTGTTTCGCTGAGGAGAATAAGGGACATGCGAAAGAATAGTGGTAGCAGAGTGACACATACCCATCAAGATTAGATGTCTCGATGTAACAAAACCCTTCCGGTTCACTGGAACTGAGAAGAATAAGATCTGCTGGGATAAAGTCATCGTTCTCGAGCCGGATGACATCGCCAACTTTGATATCCTGCCATTTCGTTGAGGCAAAAGAACCGTCTGGAGCTAGTACTTTGGCCTGACGAGAATTCAGGTCTGAGTCAGATTGATGCCGTTTCTAAGCAAGCGAAATGTGTCAGGAAGGAAAGTGAGGAATCGCGTAAGACGCACGAGATCTTCTTGAACCTCTTTGAATGCGGACGCGAGGAGAACAAAAGTGAGAGGGGCGACGGTGGTCCACCTGTTGGTGGGTGAGACACCGGGAATTTGTTGAATGAGGGCGGTGAAGAGGAAAAATAGATTGGCATATTTAGAGAATTGCTCTGGGAATGGGTAGTACGTGAACAAGAGAAGAAGAGTCAAGAGCAAGGGACTCACCGAATAAGAACTTTGGAACGAAAGTCATCATATTATACTTGGTAGTGGAAACATAATTTGACCCAAATTCTGCGTTGGAGGCGGGATTATTGAGGGCAATGACACGTTCACCGGTCAAGATCTGCTCTTTCTGCCATGGCCACTTCCATCTTCGACGTGAGACCTTTTTGGATTCTCGTAAAAGAGGTTTTGGGATCTCAGTTGGAGAATCATCTTGGTCAAAGGTCCAGCTTTGTTGGTTGCCGCTGGTGGTAAGAGAGGACATGGATACACCGGCCAGCGGTGCAGCCCTCGCAGGCAAGTGTGATTTGCTCTCCCCCTCCTTCGTCTGTAATGTTGGAGGACCTCCGAATGCAGAATCTGGCTCGCCTTCATCCTCGTCGTCAAAGAAGGGGTCGAGCAAGAGGGTAGAGGCGTGAGAATCGCGAGGAGGGGCTGCGGAAGGAGGGTACCCGTTTCCGGGATGTTGGTACTGTGTGGTACGAGAAGCAGCAGGATTAGCTTGAGATACCAGTCGAGCGAAGTCGTCTGCCATTATGGGCAGGACAGGAACGGGCGAATGAGCCGCGGTCGGATGAAATACGGAGGTCGGTTGACGTCGTTAGAGAGTGTAACTTGCTGATGTAATGTTAATCCCCCTCTTTGTCTTCCGGACACTGCCCATGATGATGTACGCACCGCCAACTCGACGAGAACTCCTCCTTGTCGCCCTCCTTTTCCTAACTCTCTTATTCTTCTTTTCTTCTAATATTTCTCGTGGAGCCATCTCTCGCGTAGACCTTTCTACTGTTTGGCATGATTTATCTTCTCCACCCAAATCTTTCTCTATCCCTATCCTTCCGTCAAAATCACGACTTTCCTGGGGTTCCTCAAAAGTTCCTCCCTCAAGAATAATAGTCCATGCTCCAGGTGTGTCCATCATAGAAAAAACGTCCTTTTACGACACTCATCTCTGTCCAAGGATGGACTATCTTTGACAAAATGTACATATTAAATGGCACAGTCTATCTCGTCACTGATGAACCAGATACGTTCCCCGACCGGAAATTCATGACATCATCTGGAGTCAACATCTCTAACAACCCAGAAATGGTCGCCGCCCGCGTGCCTAGCGATAAGGACATGCGCATTATCAGCACCGCCGAGGCAAAGAAGCTCTTCGGAACAGGCGCTAACCGTGTTCAAGGCGTGACGGTGCGTCTCTTCCCTACATCCTTCATCCCTCCCCCTCACAATACTTCATAGTGGCTTGTCAATGACCCCAACCAATTGTTCGTCCCCTTGCCAACCCATACTAGGGTCGTTTACTAAATAAACCATCAGCATCACTCACTACTACCATTGGTCCGCGGAGCTCTTTTTCGGATTTTGGCGAACATACTCCTCGCTCGACCCCTTTATCCCTCAAAGCGGCGAGACGGCGTTGCCGCCACCTCGACGACTCTTCTTTACACGTATCGATGCGGGCCACTGGCGTGACTACGCGTCAATGAATCAGTGGGTCCTACGCACCGCGTTCCCCTCGATATCCATGGAATTCTACGATGACTGGAAAGACCGCGCCTCCATGGGCGTTCCATTTGTCTTCGACCGCGTCCTCTTTGCCGACCGCGCCGCCGCCATGAACGGCGACAACTTCCTTCGCACACAGCGCACGGCGAGCGAACCGTTCACCCTCCCTGGCTCCCCGAGCTGGTGGAGCACGTTCCGGAACAACGTGGTCGAGCACACCGGCTTGAATGCAAGCACTGGCGGAGGGACTCGCGGGACTCCGGTGATCACCTATATCTCCCGTCAGGCGTGGGGACGCCGCATGCTCAAGCAGGCGGACCACGAGAAACTGGTCGAGGAGCTGTACAAGTTACGCGACCAGTATGGCTACGAGGTCAACGTAGTGAGCATGGATCAACTATCGCGGGACGAACAGCTGTGGCTTGCGGGGCAAACGACGGTCCGTGTATCCTATCTAGTAACAAACCATCAGCTGATATACCAGCGGCGTAGATCATGTTGGGGGTACACGGAAACGGTTTGACTGCGCTGCTTTGGATGAAACCGACACCACGTTCGACAGTTATGGAATTCTTCTATCCCGGTGGTTTCGCACACGACTACGAATACACGACGCGCGCTTTGGGAATGGTACACTATGGATTCTGGGGACACAGGTATGTTTCGGTCTTCTGCCGCGTCGTCCTTCTCTTTCTCATGCGGCGTATAGCTACTTCTCTGGCGCCGAAGTGCCACCAGTTGCCTATCCTGAGGGCTTTCAAGGGAACGACATTCCCATCGACGGCGAGTTGGTGGCGAGTCTCGTGCATAAGAGATTGACCTTGTCAGAGGAAGCGGACGATTAAATTACTTACACCACACATATTTATCCCTCGCGCTGTTTATCACCTAGACCCTTTGTATTCTGTAGCATGCCGCACTGAACGGACGCTGACTTACTTTCCTTTTATTCAATCCCGAGAGTGGGCCAAAATATAGGAAATTATGACTTTTAAGACTAAATGATACAACGATTAGCGTTGATTGTAAATGTTGCAGAAATAGGAGGAAAATAAGTATACGGATACATGAGTTGGCATCTGATATGATGGTGCGCTGCAACAGAGAAAAAAAGGCAAAGATCTTAAGTTTCTATAAAATAGCAAGAGAGAGGAAAGAAGATGGAAAAGTGGTCGAGTTTAATTCGGGAGGCGCAATTTGCCGATTCGTGCGGATGAAGGATCGATCGCGTACGGTGTCAGGGCGAAGCGACGCGCGGCGCGGCGCGCTACTCGACCCTCGGGTTGTGCGGACCGAGCAACGCAAGACGACGAATACACCGATTCTGGACTGAGATCACCAGACGACGACAGGGAGAAGATGCCGGGGTAATACTCCTCGCCACCACCGTCAATATCGAGGTCCGAGTTGCCGGACACGCGGCACGAGCTTGCCAATCGGAGGGAGAGCATGAACGCCGAGTTGGCGGTCGGGATTTTGATCTTGAGACCTGTTTTCTTTTGGTCGTCTGGCACCACCTTTTCTGCGTGTGGCGGTGCTACTATTAGCCCCATCGTAGGCGGAGGGGATGTGATATATGATGACATGTCTTGGGAGATGTTGATGTGATCGTTAACCGAATCGGTGGTGGTGATGTTGCATGATCGTTCGAAAGCCATGGTGACATACGCCTCAGACTTGCCGCCTGGCACTACGATCTTCAGGCGTTCTCTGGCACCACTACTGGCACGTGTTGTAGTAGCAGCATGGTGACCGCGTGGCGGTAGTGCCACCTCCTCAGAGTCGAGCTCAACGTCACCCTCAAATCCAGAAGAGGCGTCCCATGTGTCACGGTCGTCATCCGACAAGACATCCAGGCTCACCGTCTGTCCGTCGTCTGGTATCAGCGTCGGCGTCAATGTCGGTGCGCGTCTGACGGTTGCCACGTCCACCGACGGCACAGGGCCTGTCCACAGAGAGGATGAAGGTATCAGCTGCGCGTATTCAGTAAAGTCCGCTTGGCGCGAAGAGACGGCTTTGGTTGCGGCGCGCTCCGCGCGCATGAGCTTCGCGTAATGATATTGCCCAGCTGCTTCACGTGACGACGCTCGTGAGCGCTGGCGCCTCTCGACGCCGAGGAAAGCGCGTGGTATACGGCGGTCGTTGTCATCGTGTAATGATGGTGGTGGCACAGCGTCGTCGTGGAAAGGCAGAGGGCTGGCGACGATGTAGTTGGGACATGGGCTTTGGGCGAGGGCGATCGGGTGTTCTGTTGTGACGGTGGAGAGGAGGTGGGGAAGGATGGTCATGCTGAGGTCGTCGTCAGAGGGCGATGGGTCTTGAGGACTTTCGCGTCCGGCATGCATAGACAGTGAACCCTGTAAAAACAAGCGAACGATGATTGAGTACTCGACCCTCGATGGCTGAAAGACGAGCTGACTCACAATTTGATGTGGTGCTACAACGTCGGGAGTAGAGAGGTCGATGGAAGGGGGCTGGAAGGTGCACCTGGCAGCCATGGCAGCTAGAGGTGTTTAAGGAAATTAGAATTGAGGGAATGACCAGCGATGAGGGACCAAATAAGAATGACCTAGTGGAGGACGCGGTGCAAGGAAGTCACCACCGAGTCACTAACTTGGCACAGCCGCTTTTATTATTGGCACTCCTGTAGACCAAAGGGCAGCCGAAGCAGTGCCGAGAGAGCTTATCGCCCGTGTTCACATCCACAAAGAAAACACAATGGGGACGTGGGTGAGCTACCCCCAAAGTGAAGTGAGACCAGAGAGATGGTAACTGGGGTTGGGGCGAACGACAGCTACCGCATTTTTAAGGGTTCTCGGTTACCCAAGTGCCTATAGTTAGATGGACAATGAATGGATAAAGTACTGTACCAGTGCCGGGGATGACGGGGTAGAACAATGGGCCATTTCAGGCGCTAACTCAATTATCCGAACGCGTCGGTGGCAAAGACCCGGCGCGTAACAGCGATCGTCGCTTGCATGAGTCAGGTTACGGAGCAACTGACTCGTGAAGCTCAAAGGAGGCTTCGGCTTGCTGTGAAGGGTCACCAAGTTAGATTTGGTTCCGTTCCGATAGCGACGGGACGTCAGACACGTCAGGCTGTGTGTGGCGTGTGCGGATTCAGCCTTGTAGCTACGTAGGATGTTGATTTTTCATTCATTCGAAACGAAGCTTGGGAATAACAAAGTAAAAAAAGTGATTCAGAAGTTTGAATGGCAAGGCAACGGGGTACTGGGTACAGATGCAAGCACGGTCCAAGACTGAAAAACGATATATAAGTGAACTTGAAACAAACAGTAGGAATTTGAAACAGGCGTCCATCGATACATGCGCATATAGCGTAGCAGAGTAAGCCTGTAGCGCGCATAAAATAGGCCTCACCGTGCGTAAAGGCGGCATCACTAAGTTAAACAATAAACACGCAAGTATGGATATATAGTGAGGGGCTAGTAATAACGACGACCGGAGCGCAATTTTCGAGTATGACCCTCTTTCTGCTTTAGTTTTCTTGTCCTGTGATATGGCTTGATGGCTTGATGGCGAACTTTGTGGCGAACTTTTGGCGAGAGAGGCGATCGGGACTCTGCATGGAGAACTTGAAATCGCATCACCGTCGGAGGTCGACTCCGAAGCCGAATACCCGTCAAGTGAGTCAGCGTCATCATCTTCCTCAGTATGTTCCATCACGTTGCACGAACTAAGGAGCCTAAGAGCAAGACGATCACCAGGCTGGGTATTTTTATGGTCAAACCACTCTTGTTGAGGTACGCGAGGGTGTTTCCGTTTCGTGATATTGGTTTACTGCCATGTTGCATCGAGCATCGAACAGAGTTGAGAGGTAGGGATCAACCGATGTCAGAGGGGCCTCTGTGTCTGAACTGGCTTGATCATAGTCGAACGCGGGGGACAGGGTAGTTGACGCCGAAGAGACAAACGGGTCGCAAAAGTCTGTGGTGAACATGTGCTTCTTGAGGTGGGAATGCTGCTTGAACGACTGACGTTGCTCTCGTGAAGGGATAGAATACACATTGTGACGACTCGCAGAGGGCCTAGCACGGCGTACCACACCGAGACTGTCAGAGGACCTCATGACATGGTCACTGGCACTGACATAGGTGTTCGTCATAAAGAGATGACGCATATGCTAGAGTTGGAGAGCTCAGTGGGTGGTTCAAACCAGGGTTGAGAGCAGCCGAGGCACAATCAGAGGCAGAGGGAGAGATATCGACGTTCTCTTCAGGAAGACTCGCTTCAGAGGTGGTATCTGTCCATGACATTGATTCATCCTTTGTCGGGTTGACGTATCAGGAATGTAGTAACATGAATATAAGCATCATACACTCACCGCCTCTTCATCACTGTCTCCAATCAGGCAGTTTGTGGTCCTGAAAGAATGCGCGGCTTTTGTGAAGAAGTCAAACAGAAACATTTCGGAGGTGTAACTGGCTGGAGATCGCAACGGAGAGACAGACGGGGGCGTCGGAGGCAAGATAACTAGCGAAAGCTGCAGCAATTGAGCCCTTTTTATAGTGAAGGCCAACGCATGCAGTGGCGAGGTCACCTAGAGAAGCGCCCAGCCACAAAAGTCGGGGTGGCGAGATGGCGCCCAAGCACTGGACATAACGGTGACAAAAAGCGTACCCCCAAATAACGGGGTAGTCAGTGCCTCATCCACTCGGTGGCACGATCGGAATTTAAAGGTCATTGTCGGCCGTGAATGCAATGAGCGGAACCAGGCCAATGCACATTTGCGCATCCAAAGCGAAAGTCTCTTAGAAAAGGGCACCTTGTCTTCGTGAATGGAATGGTCAGATCAAGGCAGTAGAAGTTTGCGGTCCGCAGTCCAAGCTTTCTGTAAGGGCCGTCTCGATTGGGAATGGAAACATCGCCACCAGAAACCGATGTTGTAGATGGGCGCTTGCGCTGAGTAGCGAAGACCGATGCCGAGGGCCAAATGAGTGCATCCCTTGTAAGACGCAGCGCAGCGGCCCGGTGGCGAGCGCTTCCACATCCCTAACCAGCCAAACTCGTCAGCCTGGCGTTGTCACTGCTTTCGTCCTGTCTCACTTGCTGTGATACGGCGATCCCCGCCCACCTGACTGAGCTCGGTGTTCGTTGATCCAGACACGATGACCCAAGGAACCCACTGTTTTATGCCTCTTGCTAAACTTTAGTTCTAATGCCCATCCACTGCCACCAACACTCGGTTTTCGTGCAGGAGCGCGATGGGCGCGTGCTTAGAGAGGGAGCCAAGCTTTGAACCTGTCCCAATCTGGGAGTATCGTCAGTGAGAGCCGCGGTTGCCGCTTCTACTCTTGGGTGCCACTGGCCGTCACGCGTTCATACTTTCCCTTGAGTAGGCATCTTCCCTTGCGCTAGTCGGGGATGCAACGGATGTGATCTGTATAACCATAACTGGGATTCTTGATGTATTGGTACAACCTATGTCCCCTCCGGCATAAATAAGCACACATCAGCAAAAGGGAAATAATTTTTCGGCTTTCCACTTGTTTTCATCGGGCTTCCGGAAACCTGAAAACCCGCAACGCTATGGATGAGCACCGCATGTCCGAGTCGTGGATAGTCATCTACCCAGGTTTTCCGTAAATTTCCTGGTTTCTGAATTTTATTTTATTGGTTTTCTCAGCCCCGGAAACTAAATTGTGATGCGATCAAAATGCTCATTTCTCGACGTAGCTGAAGAACATTTCTGTGTACCTATTTGGCGCCCGAACCAACAAGAGAATGTGACGTGAATACCATGCATTACCGTGCATTCAGCGTGAAGCTGAGTCGTCATTCGGACGGTTTATCATCCTATGCCAGGATTACGCGTCAGTGAGTTCGAAGACTGGCCAGACGTATAGAACACATACAGGGCGAATGAATGTTAACATATGATTAGTCATATAGCCAGCCTCCATCGCTGCGCTTGAATAGGCAAACATGTAACGCCACTTCTTGCAAAACATCTCAAACACTGCGGGATCCATTTTCATTGAGGGAAGGTCCTTCGCAAGGACTTCGGGAGTGACGTTTGCCACAAACCGCTTATCCCATTCTCTCAGGGTCCTCGCATAGTCTGCAGAAAAGGTCAACAAGTCTGGAGTGTGCTGGGTGAGAATGGTCCAGGCCCACTTACGAAACGCGAGATTCTTCACGCATTCGAGAGTGAAGCGACCCTGTGTGGCTGTATTCACTGCGTTCATGAGAACAACAGCAGACGGAAAGGACGCCCCGGCCACATATGTTTGCTCAGAAAGTTAACAGGTCTACCAAAAAAATGGATATCCCTGTGAGGAGAGGAGATGAAGCAGTAAGACATCACACACTGGTATTCGGAATATCTTAATTCGTGATGGCACGTGGTGGACACTACAGCGGTAGCGTTCCTTGATTTGAGTGTCCTGTCCATGGTCTTGAAGTAGGTTGAATAATACTTGTGAAATCGACACCTTGTCAGTTTCTCATTTCTTGTGCCTCCTAAGAGCACAAGCTACTCCACCTTTGGGCCAACATGCTATGGGGCGTGGGATCAATAGACTGTTTCGAAAAGTATGTATCTCTGGAAATTTCACCTCAATCATCTCGATGCTTACAAAGGCGTCAAATTTCTTCTCAAATTCCTTGGGTATATCCCGATAGTCCATAAGGTGCACCCGAATGAGATCTTGCAGACCGGCGTCGCGTATGCGTTCCTCCGCTAGCGCTTTCTGTTCATTGATAGTGTAAGTGTGTCAACTTCACATCCAGTAGTCCGTGCGGCCTGTCCACGAGAATAAGTTAGCACCGCGATGCACCGATGATAGACAAATATTCTAACAGACCTCAATAGCGAAGCCCCCCCAGCCCGTGCCAATTTCCAGAACACGTTGTCCAGGCTTAATACGTGCCTTTTTGAGAATGTAATGAATCTTCCGTAGTTGCGCCGTCTCAAGATCTGCACTGCGATCCTTTGATTCAGGCAGCAAATCACCGTGAACACCTCCCTCCTCGTCGCTGAACAGAGCTGACGAGTACGTCATCTCTTTGCTCAGGAAGGCCTAACAAGAATTACTAATCAACTCCAAGCAGCAGGGAATATCTCTGATGGCAGGAAGCGAACATGACAGTACCTTGAACAGTTCATTCGAGAGGTCATAGCTTTCAATGGCATTGAGCCGGGCTTGAGTGAGGGTTTGCCCAAAGAGAGCAAGGGACAGGCCAGACACTGCCAATTTGAGCCGGTTGAAGACAGAGTTGAGAGAGGCCATGCCAGACTGATTGTCGAGCCAGAGCTAGAACGGAATGCCGTCGACACCGTAACCTATCCATCGTGGATAAGAAGAGCACATACATCTATGACGTTCCCTAGTGTGTCCGAATCAAGCTCAATATCACCGATCATGTATGCCTCGCTAACTGCAAAGGTATGACCATCGCGGTTGTTCTCCCAGGATGATATGACGTACAGCCTATGTCTCCTTGACTAGGTGGCGGAAGTCAATCATCTCGTCCATTGCCTCGCAGCCGACACTCACAAGAACAATTGCTTCCAGAATGAATCGCTCACTACAGTGATGTGAACACAATTTGCCTTGTCTTGAGACGATCCAAATTGGTAAACCTGGTCGCCTTCGTTAATTTCTAGATATCCAATCTTGACGGCTCGCTGGAGAACAGCCAAGACGGAGTTCCGTGCTGCCAGACGCATAGCTGTGTTAGAGCGAGGCAAACAGGGATGCGGGCAACTTACCAAAGGCAGTAAGCATTGGGCCCAAACTGGGGGTAAGGCGGAAAAAAATAGACATCAGGTAAAAGAGAACAGGGAGAACCGGGCAAGGATGTCAAGACACATGGGGAAGGCGAGCGATTTTATGAAACCCGTTAAAAGGTGGCGCCGCTGGGGCAATTCCTCGTGTCGCGGCCCGCGAGATTCAAGTAGAAAGGCACAGGCTGATAGAGCCATATTGTACTTTGCAGAGTTGTCATGATGACGGGTCTAGCATCTGATGCCCAAAATTATCACATCAACGCCTGCTAGTAGTACTCGCTTGTGCTATGTACATGTAATATACACGTGATGTAATTTTTTCCTGACCGCCCATCGGATTCGCTGCATTCGCATCTGATGCTTGATGGGTCAGGTGATGGCCGACCCTCGCTGATGGGGGGTCAGGCTGGTGCTGATCACTCTGAGTACTTTGTACATGAAACGTGTGGACCCAGTACCGCGGTCTTCATGGGGCTAGCCGCTAGCCTCAGCCATCTGTAGTACGCAGCCACGTTCCTATCGTTACGCTCGGGCTCGGTGTCACACAGCCGTCCGAATGCTAGGCTAGTTCGAGAGTTACTGTATGCACTGTAGATGAAAGCTTTGGACTACCGCGGTCTTAATGGGGCATCAGCAAAAAGGGAAAATAGTTTCCAGATTTCCACTGGGTTTTCAGTGGTTTTCAGGACCTCGGAAACTCGGAAACCCCTGGAAACTCGGAAACTGGCCCATGTCATCATCGCTGTGAGTCACTTTCTAGATCGCATCTGAAAAAGTTAGGCACAACAAGGCCTTATTTAGACAGTTCTACTGGCTAATGATCAATACTGTACAGTGGTTTTTATTTTATTTTAAATCTGCATTTGTATAACCGCAATATGTGACTATGACAAAGACGCGGACCCCGAACTACGGGATTGGTACAGGCGGAGAGTAGCGTAAAAACTAGACGGAAGCGTGGCGTTAGGAGGCGGGAAGAGTATACTGTATTAACGGCGTTTATTAAATTTCATTTACTGGCTCGAAGAAATGAGGACGGTCACTACCTAATCAAGGCAAAGCCGCGTTCCGGGTATGATAATACAAATCTACGATCTTTGCCTTGATTAGGTAGTTACCGTACAGTACAGTACAGTGACACAGCTACTGTACTGCATGCATCTGGCAGCAAGGAACTCCATGTTGGCCTGTCTTCAGCAAGCCATCAAGATCGGATATCTAGAAATTAAAGGAGGCGATCACTGTAATATCGCTTACACAGAAATGATAAATTGTCAGGGCTTTGTGAATAAAAAGAGAATCAACTTCAAATCAGTCCAAGAAAAGTAGCAGTCTGCATACTTATTATGAGCAAAATTGAGGGGAAGCTCTTGCCTGAGGCCCGTCAGTGTGCAAGTGCAAACTCACAGTAATGATAAACCAGGAAGCGGTCCAGCGGTCACACTTTTCATTACTAAGTAAACGATATTCTAATGAGCGATTCATATGGAAGCACTTGCAATTGCTCTTGTGAGTGTCGGCTGCGAATCAGTGGTCGAGATGATTGACTTCCGCCAGGACTTAGGCTGTACGTCATGTCATCCTCGGAGAACGATCGCGGTGGTCATACCTTTGCAGTTAGCGAGGCACAGGGTTGTCAGCGTCAGCCTGACCCCCCATCAGCGAGGGTCGGCCATCACCTGACCCATCAAGCATCAGTTTTTTCATGCGAATCCGATGAGGGGACAGGAAAAAATCACATCACGTGTATATTACATGTACATCTTGGGTCCGCAAGCATCGTGTAACACTCACCTTCCAAAATAAGGAGGAGTATCCCACATTGCCTGATGCATGACTAATGCATCAGGCGTCGATGTGATGATTTTGGGCATCAGATGCTCAGATGCCGGGTCAGACCCGTCATCATGACAACCCTGGGCGGTGGTCATACCTTTGCAGTTAGCGAGGCATACTGTATATGATTGTGCTTGATTCGGACACGCTGGGGCTCTGGCTCGATAATTCCGCCACAGGAGAGAATCCCGGTCTGGAAGCAGCTAATTCTCCGATCGGAGTATTAGCATAGAACCTCATGGAGGGCACGTCGTGGTAGTATATTCGTCACCTGACCCTGGCACAGGCCCTGCCAGCTTACAGTACTAGGCTGCCCTTCATTGCAGCGGGTTGGTTCCGGTGACGGTCATGCGCCCCACCAAGCTGTCGTCACTGTAGTAACATGACTGCAAGGTAAAGAGGTCTTGCCATCTCTGGCACCGCGCAGGGGAGTCCCCTCACTATAGAAGGGCCGTGGTAGAGATCTTGTAGTAGTTACGGGCCGGAATAGCGGGAATAACGAAAGCTAGAACGAGTTGGATGAGCTCGGAAATGCCTCGACAAGCCCGACTTCATTTTGTTTCCCTCAAATCATCGCTTGTAAACCTCCCAGTCTCACTATTTGGTCATTTACTTGAACGTAACATCGCAAGTCCGTTGTTCTCTTCCTCCCCACTACACCCTAACCAAGCCGTTCTCTTAAGCGTCCACAACATGTTGCCGTTCTTCTCACCGCTACGAGATCATCTCCCGAGTCAGACAGAAAGAAGCTTCAGGCATATGTCGGATGGACAGGCATGGTATCCGCCTCATCCCTAGCTCACTTCAACTCTACTTCTTCCGACAACAGCCTCGAGACTGTTGAGATCGACCCACAATATGCCGAGGGTCTCGGTTTCAAGAAAAGTGATGTTGTACGGACGTGTAGTTCTTCGATGCACTTGTCCCTGACATTCTCAAGGTTGAGATAGGCCTCCTCTACGACCTCCCCATAGCCACATCTGTGGCCACGGAACCGCTCACCCCAGACGATTGGGAAATACTGGTAAATGCTCCAAACACAACTTCTGGATATTCTCTTCACATTCTTATCCAGGAACTACACGCAGAACACGTAGAATCTACGCTCTTATCCCAAGTCCGCGTCGCCCCGTCTGGCCAGGAAGTGGACGTTTGGGTACTTGGTCGCACCCGTATTCGCCTACGCGTCCGTATGTGGTGGCATATTATTTCTTCTCTCTCGTGTTGAAGACTTCGTAGTTTCTTTCGAACCATCCTCTGCGAGAGCTGTTTTCCTTGCCAACGACACTGAACTTTCGGTCGCACCAAAGACTCGCCGTCAGCAAAACTCCGAGCGGTATCCCATGAAGGGAGAAACTCTGGGGACGAAATCCGGTCTTGCTACCCAATCCCTTGTCGTCGGAAAGTCATCGCATAGCGTTTTGCTTCGCGCACTACCTCAGTCTGTGTTCCCGTGTCATTTGCCCAATCCACCAGATCTCGCCTCTGTGATTTATGTGTCTGAACATATGCTCAATGTCGCGCGTTTGGAAGGCTTACTTCCGTCTGTCCCAAATACCGCTCTTCTCGGCGACGTGAAGCGTCTTATCCCGCCAATAGACCCAGCAGACGCTAGCCCACCCCCGTCAGACGCACCCCCGGTTGCAAAGGTTCTCAACCCAAGTGAAGCTTTGAAGCGAGAAGATATTAAGGAAGAACCACGTACTGTGAAAGTCATTGGACTGAATGGCATACCGGAAGGTCAGATGGTTGCCGTTGGAGAGGTGGACGGAGTAAGTAATTGGGATGTGGTTCGGTAAGCTTCAGCACGGGAACGTTTAGTGGCAGTCCGAACTCACTGATATCTGTGCAGGTTAACCATCTCAGCTGACCCAGAACAACCTGAGCTGGCATGGAACATACCATCTCCTATGACTTTGTGCGTATGCCCCGAATCTGTCTGCTTTGCATGTGCCCATGTCTCGCAGGGAACCTCCACGGCTTCCGCCGGCTCATGCTTTAGCTGGCGTAGACGATCTGCTTTCCGAATGCCACGACCTTGGCAGACGATTGTTTGCGCTGTACGAAGGTGGTGCTATTGCTGGACGTATGTCCGCCTTACTATTTTGCAATTTGTAGCACCCGATCCACCCTCAATAGTTTCAGGTCTCCTCATAACTGGCCGAGCCGGTGCGGGAAAGACATCTATCGTACAGGCAACTGCGAAAGCGTTGGAGTGGGACTCGGGTGTACACGCTTGTAAGTCAAGTCCCAATACGTCTCACAGATCAACTCATGACATTTTGTAGTCACGCTTTACGTCGACGTTTCCCGTTATACAGAAAAACCCCTTCAGACCTTGCGTACACAATTCCAATTTTGGCTAGACAAGGCTATGTGGCATCGGCCTAGTGTCCTTGTACTCGATAATCTCGAGAAGTTGTTAGGCGCCGAGCTCGAGGTAATGGCACATTCTGCTCATACCTTTTTCGTGCTGACACGTGACGGAAAGCACGCTGATTCCTTTCGTACACGACACCTTACGGAAACTTTCTTGTCAATCTTCTCTTCCACCTCCGCTCACGAACTCGCGCCCGACCTGTCTGGCATTTTCCTCATCGCAACCGCTGAATCGCAAGCCGTCTTGCATCCCTTACTCAATGCAACACACCTGTTCAAACGAGTCATACACCTCCGATCCCCAGATAAGAATGCTCGCAAGCAAATCCTTGTTCAAGTAGTGCGGCGAAGGCTGGAGACCGCAAGGACCCTGGAGGTTGATGTAGAGAGACCATTGAATTTTGTTGCACTAGCGACGGAAACAGAGGGGTACTCGGCCACCGATTTACAAGACTTGGTTGCGCGGGCAGTACACCAGGCGGCCGTAAGGTCGAGCGGCGACACTGGGAAGGTGAGGCTCCCGTAAAATCGTTCGTAATGCCTGTATGTTGAGACGAGGTGCCCAGGTAGCTCTGACCTCTGCAGACTTCAAAGCTGCTCAAGTCGACTTTGTGCCTCTGTCATTGAGAGATGTTTCGTTGCAACGGTCGACAGTTGAATGGGCGGACATTGGAGGTGCGGGAAAGGCTGGAATGTCTTTGACCACTAATTCAACAAATCTCTTCTAGGGTTGGCCGATGCACGGCGAACGTTGCGCGAGACGTTAGAGTGGCCAACAAAGTACGCTGCTATCTTTGCTCAGTCCCCACTGCGGCTACGTTCTGGGTAGGTGGTCGGCTCTTGTCCTGCGCGTTTTATTTAACCGAACTACCACAACAGCATTCTACTTTACGGCTACCCTGGCTGTGGAAAGACACTGCTTGCATCGGCAGTAGCGAAGGAATGTGGCTTGAATTTCATCAGCATCAAGGGCCCGGAGCTACTGAACAAATATATCGGCGCGAGTGAAAAATCGGTTCGGGATATTTTTGAGCGGGCTAGTGCTGCCAAGCCTTGCGTGCTGTTTTTTGACGAGTTCGACTCGATTGCACCCAAACGGTCTGAAACAACTCTTGCCTAACTTTCCGTGGTCCGATCTGATGCAGACTTTTTTCCCCCAGAGGACATGATAGTACCGGCGTCACTGACCGAGTTGTCAATCAACTCCTGACACTAATGGATGGTGCGGAGGGCCTGGATGGGGTTTACGTTCTTGCTGCTACCAGGTCAGACTGTCTGAGTATCTTGTGTTGTTTGCTATGGCACCTAATCATGACCCTTTTGTTTGCCAGTCGGCCCGACTTGATCGATTCTGCTCTTCTTCGTCCTGGGCGGCTCGATAGGTCGCTGCTATGCAACATGCCCACAAAAGAAGAACGCAAAGAGGTATGTCCGGACAAGCACAATAAATACCTCTCGTGATGTGCTGTCTCTGATTCTCCTTTTGTCAATGCAGATTCTACAAGCGCATGCGCGAAAAGTCCCCATATCACCCGATGTCGACTTTGACTATCTTGCAGACAGCACGGAGGGATTCTCGGGTGCTGACCTCCAGGCGCTGTTGTACAACGCCCATCTGGAGGTCGTGCACGAGAGCGTGGGCGAAGTCACAGCTTCGTCTGCGGGGGCGGCATCCAACAATAGTACTAGGAACAAGAACCACGTCGAAGATCCGCCTATCGAATACACTTCATTCGGCGGGCCTTCTCAGAACACAGTCAAGTCGCGCGCCGAACAGATGGCCGCACAGTGTCGGGTAATAAACGTCTCTCTTGGAATTTTGATCGAACTGACCTAATCACACTTATGTATTTAGTTACGTCAGATCATGACTTCGTCGCAGAGCCGAAGTATGGATGAGTCGATCGTCAAGGACCGTCCAAAGGTAAATTTATTAATCCTCATGCGCATGTCCAGGCACTGACTTTTTTTTCTTCTCCCCACCAAGCTCGAGATACGCGACGGACACCTTCGGCGCATAATGAAAAATACAAGGCCGTCCGTCTCCGCTAATGAGATTGCGCGTCTAAGCAGAATGCAAGTTCCCACACGATTGTTTCTCTCTTCTCTTCGATCTGACACACCTCTCATCCAAAGATATGCTGCTTTCGTTTCTGATCGCAACGGTGAACTGCCTGTTCCCCCCGACGCTGGGGGTGTGGGCCAACGAGTGTCTCTCATGTAAGGTAGAGTATGCATTGAACGAACATAGATGCAATAAAGGAATCATTAAATGCAATGATGAAACCTATGCAAGATGTTGTGAAGTTATGATCATGTTACATCCACATCCTCTCTCCCCTCAAACCCATACCTCCTGCTACCGTTACGCCCCGTCCCATACCTACTACCAGGAGATGACCGATTACAGCTTCTGCAACCCCTTCATCGCGTTGGCGATCGCGAAACTCGATTTTGCCATCACCTGTCGACTTTCCTTGGTGACCTCGGGCAGCGTTTGCATCTCGCTCAGCTGGTTGGCGTGTTCGCTCAGCTCGCGCAGGATGTCGCTCCCCTTGCGCGCCTGGCTCGCCGGCAGATTGTCGTGGCAGACGGCGACGATGCTCGACACGATCGTGATGATCTGCGTCAAGTTCTCGTTTAGTGTCGGCGACGGTGTAGGACTCCGCACGCCCGACAGCACGCTCTGAATCGCATAGATGATCGACTCGGTCTGTGCCTCTAAGTATGGCTAGATATAACATACACACACACACTTCGTGAGCAAACAACGCGACTGGCATAAAACACGAGAGAACATACCCTGAGCTCGGTCCAGGCATCTTCGGACCCCTCGCCAGTTGCCGAATCAGGGCGCGCGACGCCGGTACCATTCGTCGCGCTCTGATCGAAAATCGTCGGGGCGGCCGAGCTGTCGTCGGAACTGGACTCTGATTGCACAGGCTGCTCACGCTCGTCGCGCACTGGTTCCCGTTCCCGGTCGCTCCGCCACGACGATGATTCACTCAGGCCACGTTGATGCGTGGCAGACGATCGTACCTCTTCCACTGTGCGGAGCGCGGGCACAAAGCCATTGGTGGCGTGGGTCCCGGTCCCGGTAGAGGACGACGAAGGGGCAAAGTGGTCCTGCTCAGCCTTTGTCGCGCGCCGAAGAAGGACGACGCGTCCGAGCTCGGTGATCGCAGCGGAGACGTGGCTCGCCGCCGCGTCGAGCAGGCTCACAGGAGACAGGCCTGAGCTCGTCGCGTGCGTCTTGGTAGCTACGACGAGATTCGACAGCGTCGCTTCCACGCGTTCCTCGAGCGCGCGCACATCCTCGGGATCCGAATTTCGTTGCGAGTGGGAACGAACGTCGTCGAGGATGGTCGTCACGGCATTGACGATGGATTTCATCGGCGTGAGCACGCGCGTCGGCGCGTTGGAGCGGCCCGCGGAGAGGAGCGAGTCGATGGCGGTCAAGAAAGCCGTGAGATGCACGTCTGGAATCGCACCATCTGCAGAAACCGGTAGCTGGTCATCGAATTTGGGTTTCTGCAAGAAGAGTGCGGAAGTAGCTGCGGTTCGGTTGTGAGAAAAGTATAACGAAAGTATGGCCATGAGCGCGCACACCTTTCACGGAGCGGAGTTCTGTCTTGGCCTGCTCATATTTCCGCTTATATTCCTTGAGTTGTGCATCAAGGTCGCGGATGACGACGAGGTCAGAGTCCTTGGACAACATGAGCTCGTCGTTCCGCCGAGAGAGGTCAGACACCTCGGAAATTAAGGCTTCCATATCTGAGCGCAGTTGTTCAACAACTTCAGAGTCGGCCTATTGATGAAATCAGATAGCACGAAAAGAGTGAGGGCGTCGAACGCACAGCCGAGGCACGCTCCTCTTCGAGTCGTTCACAACGTTCACGCATGATCTGTAACTCTTCTTCATCTTGTTGAGCGCGCCGCACTTCCCGGTCTCGACCACGCTGAGATTCTTGCCGCATGTTATCGAGCTCCTTCTGAAGTGCCAACATTGCAGCACTGTGCTCTTCGGCCCGCTACAAAGAAATTGACTTGTAAGCTCGAGGAATGAGGTCAGCACGACGAACATACCCGGCGAAACTTGTCAAGCTCCTCCTCCAATTGCTTGACACGCCGATCCGACTGTTCGTGCTGACGTGCACGTACGTCACTATCCTCAAGCTCGCGTTCGAGGCCAGCTATGCGGGTTTGCATCGTGGCGATTCGGAATTCGTAATCTCGGCGAATCCTCTCGTGGTCCTCGTTGAGAGCAGCGCTCGCTCTACCCCCAGCCAATCTGGTCGAGCGGTCGCTTGCGACGCTTGCGCGCCCAAAGGACATCTTATCATAATATTCGTCACTGCGTGCCCCGCCATCGGTGTCGGGATCTTGACCCAAACGTCTTGCCAAGGCGCCGAGGCCACCTTCAACCTCATCGGTCTCCCCATCGCCGTCTTCGGGTGCACTTTCGCTGCGACCATAAGGAACTTCGATGTCTTCTTCGGCTATGGTGCTCTTGTTGGGAATGATGATACCGCTGGTGGCAGTCGCACTTTGGGCATTGGCTGTGCTGGTCGAGTCAGTCCCGCTCGCAACACTCGGTCGGCGAGCGAGGTCTTGTTGTTGAGAGCGGGGAGGTGCAGTCGTATCCTGCGATGGCTTGCGTCTGGAGGAAGGATACAGGTCACGATCGGAAATAGGTTCGTTTGGGCCTGTTTCTCCGTAAGGATCATCTCCGCGCCGCCCTATCGCAGGTGGGTTGTAGTCGTCTTGGCTACGACGAGGGCGCGCGCTACCGTTGGGAGCGTCTCTTTCTTCGGAGGTACGGGG
Organism: Lactifluus volemus; assembly: GCA_022376515.1. Taxonomy (NCBI): domain Eukaryota; kingdom Fungi; phylum Basidiomycota; class Agaricomycetes; order Russulales; family Russulaceae; genus Lactifluus; species Lactifluus volemus. The sequence continues at coordinate 198,695 of WTXI01000016.1, forward strand.
GAAGCGGAGGGGTACTGGGGGCTCTCTGTCACGTTCGCGTGGGGCAGCGGGAAAGTCAGGAGAAGGGAAATCATCATAGGCCGAGGCTGGAGAGGTAATAGAGTTGTCTGGAGGCTGGGAAGAGATGTTAAAGATAGGGTGAAAGAAGAATGATAACATACCTCTTCCTTGAACTCTGGATAGCGGCGAATGAGCTCATGATATACGTCGCTGGACAGATCTTGGAATCGGTTTGTTGGGAGAGTGGCGAGCTTCTGACGAGCTTGATTTCGTTTTGGATGAAACTCCTCGCGGACGGGGAGAAAGGGGACTAAAGATTGGGTGGTGAATTACGGCATCGAAACGAGGACAACGACGAACGCTGATTTGTCTCCGACTTTCGTCTGGTCAGTTCATCGTAGACATCTGTTGACAGTTCCTGGAACTGCTGGCGAGTGAGTCTTGTGAGTTTCTGTCGGGCAGTTGAACGAGAATTTGCTCGTTCTAGAAAAGGGATGAGAGAAGGATTGGTGGATGTGATAAAAAGAGGACCGGACCTTTGGCAAGATATGAGGCGAGATATTTGCTGAGCTCTTCATAATGTATGCGCGCGATGAGACGTGGTTCGAGGGGAGGAGATGAAGTTAAAGATTTGTCCCGAAGAGGTTTATAAGATTCTGTACGATAGTTTGAAATCCCAGAGAAAGTGGTATTTGTAGGAGAAGGAGCTCTTGTACTTGTTGTAGATCTCTTCATGGTGGAGTTGAATATATGCGCGACTACGGGCACCTTGGGGACAATCAAGAGTTTAGCTGATGACCACGACCCAAACACATGGATCAACGGCATTTGCCGACTTACACCGGGAGATCTACCCGGTTTACCCGTACCCGGTGTCTGCCCTAAAAACCAAAAATCGCCTGCCGGGTTGCCCTTCTGCATGGCTGACGTCCCCTTTCTTTCACGCCTTCGCTCTCACGAGTATGTAGCCCTCTTCGTCGGTTTTATATTTATCATACTAGAGGGCACTCTTCAATTCCTCATTTTTTTTCTTCCTAAACCCGTCATTAATTGGTTTTATATCAAATCTCGCGCGCTCTTTCTTCACTTCGTGGGCGCCAGTACGTCAAAACCGGAAACAAGGCGAAAGGCCGATCGTATACGCAAAGCGGACGACTTTGAAGAGCTTTGCGCTTTATTTGGTTATCGCAACGTTGAAGAACACGTTGTCCTTACAAAGGATGGCTATCTACTCGGCATACACCGTATTCCTGGCCCAAAGGACGAGCCTCGCCCAGCACCCGGTACTTCCTCCGGCAAACCGGTCGTCTACCTGCACCATGGCCTTCTCATGAATTCTGAGATTTGGGTCTGTCTAACAGAGTCTTACCGGTCGGTCGCCTTTGTCCTCGCAGAGTTGGGTTATGACGTCTGGCTGGGCAACAATCGCGGCAACAAGTACTCCAAAAAGTCGATCCACCACGATCCCAACTCGTCCAAGTTTTGGGACTTTTCCATCGATGATTTTGCATGGCATGATATCCCGGATTCGATCGAATATATTCTTCAGATCACCCGCGCAAACACCCTCAGCTACGTTGGTTTCAGCCAGGGGACTGCTCAAGCGTTCGCCGCCCTGAGCATTCATCCTCAGCTGAACCAAAAGGTCAACGTCTTTATTGCCCTTGCACCCGCAATGCGCCCCAAGGGTCTTTCTGCCCCTCTTGTTGATGGTCTCATGAAAGCATCGTGAGTCTTTATTCCTCTTCCCCACCTCGGGCTACCGTTCACCCTTGTACTCTTGTTGGTAGACCCTCCCTCCTCTTCCTCGTCTTTGGTCGTCGCGCCATCCTTTCCTCGGCTCTCATGTGGCAATCCATTTTGTATCCACCCATATTCTGTCGCGTCATCGACGCCGCTCTCATCTTTCTTTTTTCCTGGCACTCCAAGAACATCGCCTTCACGCAGAAGATGGCGGCTTATTCCCACCTCTATTCCTTTGCTAGCACCAAGGCTGTCGTGCATTGGTTCCAAATCATGCGCTCCGGACGTTTCGTCATGTACGACGACGACATGTCTATTCCCGCACTCAGGTCGAGCGCACACACCCCTCGTTCAGGGTATCGCCCCGCCAGATTCCCGACCCGCAATATTGCGACTAGCATCGTCCTCCTTTACGGTGATACCGATGCGCTCGTCGACATTGAAGCGATGCGAAACGAGTTGCCTAAAGACCGCCTTGAGATTCGCCGTCTGACCGGATACGAGCATCTCGATGTCATCTGGGGCAAGAACGTCCACCTGGACGTGATCCCGCAAATCACCCGCGCTTTACGCGAACACTGTAAGACACCAGGGTGATCAAGAGTGATTTGAACGGAGTGGGGCCCGATGATATTCCGCATCGGGATGCGGGCATCTGGCTCCACCGATGGTTGGGACGCTGGTGGGACCTCGGGCTACGCTACATCCTCAGACTCTTGAGGGGACTCTTTTATATTCTTCCTAGCGAAACGACACATAATATATATATAGTCCTTCACCCGACTTTGATACCATGTAATATTTGTTTAATGTCCGAAATGCCCTCGGCGATTGAGACAAACTTGAATTTTTTGCCCTTTTCGCGACTCAACTGCGTGTACGTTGTTGGTGTCATTGACGCACCCGAAAAAAGGCACTGTGCATTTGGTTACGAGCCGTATATTGGGCACTCACTAACAAACTCCATGATTAGAACCAACCCGCCGCGCACCGCAACGGCCATGGAGAGGAGCCGATTACTTCCCGACTCGGCAGTTGTCATCACTTTGGGGCGGTTACGCCTCTCCGTCGTGCGCGCTTTATTGGTTGGGCTCCTTGCCTACCGAGTTTTTTTTATTAATACTCAAGGTTGCTGTAATGACTCCCACAGTCAAACGATACCCCCCCCTCCACGCACGAATGGCCGATTTGCGAAGCACTTCCTTCCTTCCTTTCTTCCTGTCTGTCTATCTCGAGTCTGATCGCCGTTCCATTGCAATGTCACGGTTCTGTATCGCATTAGCACCGCGTATTAAAGTATGCATGACCACTTTCGCCTGGTTTGTCGAACAAGCTCGCGAGTTGATTGAATGCACTGGGTGACTGGTGAGCGCTCAAAAGTGGTCACGTTTTGGCAGCTCTGATAGCTTGCTGACTGATTATGGACGAACTTTGAATCTCTCTTCTTTTCGATTGCCAAGCTCGCTTCGCCATTCGCACGAAAGCCAACGACCCCTTCAATGCTTCGTTCTTCCAGTATTCGAAGCAAGTGAATTACTTGGGGCAAACGCAGATTAACTTCTACTGATGGCGCGAATCTACTCAATCTGTGCCCAAACCACTCACTCCCCATCTCACATCCAGACGATGATTCTCACTTTTTACCTTGATCTCATAGAACAAAAGATATTTCATCTCTATCAAGAACACCATCAGGTTCGTCCGAGGTTCGATGGCATTGTCCTCTGATTCGCGGAAGACTGAAGTAGGCATCCAGCTTCCATTTCGTGCTTCAAAAGGCGTTCTACCTTGGCTTTGATAGAACATCCTACTTTCGCTCTGTTCGACTCTTCTTCGTCGCTTCGAGTGGACGCGGCAACTCGGACCCGGACTACGTAGTCCAATGCACCCAAAACTTTGGAACCCAGGATATCCGATTTTCGGCCCTCAAATCTACAGAGATCTTCACAACAATGTTAAAAACAGATAACACAAGCAGAGAAGTATCGAGGAAATGCTCCCAAGGCCTTCCTAGGGACCGAGTATCCGTCGGGGAAGTATGCTACCACGGTGTTGAATATATTAGCATGGGGTATCGGGGTATCGGTGAGATTGGCTTCTTCCTCGCATGGAATCTCGGGGATATTTTGGCGCCACTTCTGAGCTGACGTCCGATACTTATTGGAGTGTGCAACAACCGCCACGGTTGTTCGACGATTCCATTGACATCGGCCTATAAAACAGTGAGATGTCGCGAATGGAATGGGAGGTAGGTGAACGCACCGCTGAGGAGCGTTCCTCTTGGAATCGTTCGCAGCATTCGCGCGGGGTTTGTGACTCCTGTTTGTTGCGCCGCGTTTCAAGCTTCGGGCAATGCTCACCCTCCACCCCACTCCTCTAGCTGAGCGGTCGCTGTCGAAACTTGGGCCCCTAAATGACACCTTTTCATGATGGATGTGGTTGTGACCAGAAGAAACGTCGATGTGTATGTTTTCTTCGACTGTTGTGCTTTTGGTGGGAACGTCAGTGGCCGTGACTTTTTGTGGGTCGGTTGCACCGGTGGAGTCACTACCGCTCGCATCACTTGGACAGCGAGCAAGGTCTTGGTGTTCAGAGCGGACAGTAGGGATCGTATCCTGGGATGGTCTGCGCCCAGAGGAAGCATAGAAAGTATAGGGGTCATAGTCAGAGACGGGTGTGTTTGGGCTTGTCTCTTCCTTGAACTCTGGGTGGCGGCGAAGAAGTTCATAATAGATCTCGCTGGACAGATCTTCAAAGCGATCTGTTAGAAGAGTTGCAAGATTCTGACGAGCGTGGTTTCGCTTGGGATGTAAATCATCACGGGGAGGGAGAAATGGGACTGAAATAGATAGTGAATTACTAAAAATCATCGACGGAGAAGCGACAGTACCGTGGTCGGTTTCCAAGTTGTTCTCTCGTCTGATAAGTTCATCATAGACGTCCGTAGACAGTTCCTGAAACTGCTTGTGTGTGAGTTTTACAAGTTTTTTTCGTGCGGTTGGGTTTACTGGTTCTAGAAAAGAAGTAAGACGAGGGTGAGAGGATGATGACAAGGCGAATATGGAACCTTTTGCGAGATATGAAGTGAGATATTTTCTAAACTCGTCATAATGTATGCGTGCAACGAGACGTATCTCGAGGGGTGGTGTTAAGATGGTTGGACCGAAGCTTGGTCTATTCATTATGTTTTGAAGTGAATATATGCGTGTGCGCGCGATGATGAGTTTTCAATGAATGTCACGTGATCGTGACCCTGCAACTACAAAATAAGGTACATTTGAACCTATCGAATGGATTACTACGTGTAGCTAGAGGTATCCTACGTTGAGATGGATTGAGGTGGGCGGACCGATAATTTGAGCTGTATGGTTTGGTGTATTCTCACGCTTTACCTGGGAGCATTTTTGACGCGGCGCTTACGGAGGGCGGCTGACGCGGATTCTGACGCCCAGTTACTTGATTTTCGATTTTCGGTTGCTCACTCGACTTTATCCTTTTCAATCATGTGGAATAATTCACCTGCAAATTGGCCGAGGTCTTCCCAACTCGAATTCCTCATCACCCGTGCTACAACAGCAGCTCAACCAGAGAATAACTATGCTCTTCATATCGAGATTGCAGAGTACATCAATCAGAAGAAATCCAACAGGTATATCCTTTATCATGAATTCATTTGTTGGCTTGCTCAACTTGCTTCTGCAACAAGCCCACGAGAGGCTGCAATGCTCGTCGTCCAAGCAGTCAATCACCGCAATCCACATGTCTCACTTCTCGCCCTCGGATTACTCGATACCCTCGTCCAAATGTGCGGATATCCATTTCATCTTCAAATAGCCACCAAAGAGTTCCTCAACGAGCTCGTTCGACGGTTCCCGGAACGTCCGCCACCGTTTCCTAATACCGTAATGACCCGCATCCTTGAGCTTATTCACGTCTGGAAGGAGGGTATCTGCGTAGAATCCCGCTGGCGTGATGACCTGGGAAACATTCGTGATATGCATCGCCTGCTATCGTTCAAAGGCTACCGTTTTCGTGATATCCATCGCACGCCCTCTGCTCCACCTACATCCGTATGTTCGCCTCCTCAGTCCTGACGTAACTCACACTCACCATTTCCCTCAGACCCTCAAGTCTGTGGAGGAACTTGAGAACGAGGATAGAGAAGCTCAGTCTGCTAAGCTCCAGGAACTCATTCGGAGAGGAACTCCTCGGGACCTCGTCGCCGCACAGGAACTCATGAAGTCTTTGGCGGGCGCAAATCCAGACACCAAACCGGACTACCGCTCCCAAGTTCTGACCGATCTGAATAAATTAGAACAGAAGGTTATCCTACTTCACGAGATGCTCGACAATGTGGACACTGCGCACGGGGAGAGATTTGCAAAGGGTGATGTCTATGATGTGAGATTGTCTGTCGGACTTTTCAAGATTGGCAACTGATAGTCTTGTCCAGCAAGTCGCCTCGATTCTGCTCAACTCGAGACCAAAGATTCAGAAATGGATTTCAGATGCAGAATCGGACGATCCCGAGTCGCTTGGTATTGGCGATTCCTCCCCCACTGCATAGGCGTTTCTGATACATCGCCCTCAGATACGTATCTCCAAATGAATGACCAGATCAACAGCGTTCTAGCACGATACGAGGCATTCAAACGAGGCGAGACACCTCCTGCTTCGATTCCGGCAGAACTTCTTCCAGGCAAAAATGAGTCACTCTCGCTCATCGATTTCGATGATTCTCTCCCGCAAGCTGGTTCAAGCAGTGGTGCCGGGTCGGGTAACACGACGGTGGATGACCTCGCAGGTCTCTTCAGTTCTGCTCCCGCAATGTCATCTCCAGCAGCGGCACCTCCTCCTAGCAGCCTTGGAGTTTCTCCGCTATTTTCCAACATTGTCGGCCAACCGACGTCGACAGTTTCGCCGCAGTTTGCCTCTACATTGTCTGGTCCGCCACAATTTGGGCAAATCAAATTGCCGAGTACACCACCGCTACAAAATCAGCTACAAGCATCGGGGCGTGTGGGGTCCTCCCCACTAGGTGCTAACCCGACCGCGACAAGTACCCCTCCCCCTGGTTCGCAAGCATCCACGCCTCAAGGAAAAGATCCGTTTGCAGATCTTGTAGAGCTCATTTAATGGCTGAAGGGCTCGTGAATGGACCCGGCTTTGTTTGGATCCTGGGTCCCTGATAGTTTTATTCGTTTGGGTCATTTTTGTCATTGATGTTACCATCCTGGCTTCAGAGTGGTTCTATTCGCACCAAATTGTCATCATCAGCTCACTAGTACAGATAGGGCGGCACAAGTACCTCTACTGGAATTCGAATGGTTCTATTCGCTCTCAAATTATCCCCGCACGTGGTTGAAGCTTTGAAGAGGGGATTCGTATCCAAATCCGGGTGAGAGAATCATGTCACAGGGGTTATGCGTGCATGCTTGATCAAGAATTACCCGGCCCACTTCTGCTCCGCGGCCGATAGTAATACCGAAGATTCGACTTTGCTCTGACATCAACTTCTGTAGATAAGTTGTCATTTCCTCTCCGGGAAACTGCTTTGTTCTTCCATTGCTGCACGTGCCACGACGGTTCCACCAACTCGGACCAGCGACACACCTTCCGGGCGGGCTTGTCTTTCTTTGTATAACAACTATCATCCCTTCAACCACTTTATTGATGCATGTAGTCTGTGTCCTGCGTAAGCTCCCCCCTGAGCCACCGACACCAGCAGCAGGGTCCGAGTTTCTCGCTTTGGTTCAAACCCCGGTTCAGCAACAAAGGTATGCACTTTCCGAGGAGTGCACATAAATTCAATCTGTGAGATTTATTAACCTCGATGTCCTCTCAGCGCCCTCCCTTCCTGCGTCGCTTTCTTCCTGCTCTGGCCAGGCTCGTACATCTGCAATTCCCCATTGGTCCACCCATCCCCCCATATGCTAGTGAAACAATCTCGTAGTAAGGCTACGATGATGACTCGGAGCGTGGTTGCCTCGGGAAAGGTTACTGCGCTCACGCCGGAGTGCATTACGCCGCCCTCAAGGCAAGGCAAGGTGCTTGCGACTTGTGACGTCTGTGGCAAGCAGCTTGCACGGCAGTCTGATATGCCACGGCACAAACGACTCCACGATCCAGAACCCGAACGATGGTAAGAATTGAAAAAACCCGTGGGGATGTCACGGGGCTGAAGAAAGGTTCCCCCCCCCATTTTTTTTTTTTTCAGGATGCACTGGTGCCCAGAACCAGGCTGCGATTATGGGAGCATGCAGCGTTCAAATCTTCGGAATCATGTTCGAAAGCAGTGGGTAAACTATTTCCGCCCAATGCCGTTGCGTCTGCCACGCGGCTCACAAGATTGCGTTTTCCATGCAGCACCGGACAGCGGCTTCGCTGCCCCGATGACTCCGCATGTAATTACTCTACGTTCGACAAAAGCGCATTGCTGCGTCATCGACAGAGAAGACACGGTTACCAAACAAAGTCGACCGCTCCCAAGGACAGGTGTCAAAGAATACAAAGTGCGAAAAGGACGGGTATTTCCTCGCGCGAGCTGGGAAATCCAAGCTCTGTCGATTCTTCTTCCTCTTCGAGTCCTCTCTCGGAGACCGCCGCCACAAAGTGTCCGTGTCCGTGTCCACGTTCACGTTTATCGCCATCATCATCGAGTTCGAATTTGAATTTGCGGGCCGAGGTAGGAATGGAGGACGATCATGTCCTTCAACCAGTTGGATCGATCGAACAGTCGACTGCTGAGGCTGAAGCTGAAGGACACGTCATATCTCGATTTCCGGTCTCATTTGCCCGTACCCGACTTGCTGCTGCCAGCTTGAAGCACTGTCGACATTGCACGTGCAAATTGCCAACAAAGCCGGTCCGGTCGACGAATCGTTGCAACAACAGTGCCACGTCGAACGCGGCCTACAAAGAGGAGGTCATGGTGTACAAGCATGTAAGATACCTCGTCAAGGAACTGTTTCTTATGGCCACATGTTAGACGAGGGATGTGACGTTCAATCGATGCTCATCGCTGTATCTGTGTATGTATCAACTGTATTGTATATAGCTGTAAGTTACTGGATGTGACATAACGTGACAAAAGTCGGGTCAAATCAGTTGTCGCCGGCAGAGCGCCTCACCTCCGAACCGAAGGACATTTACCCCATCTTTCCCTTTTTTTTCTCTTCTCATCATCATCGGTGGCATTCTGACAGGAGGAGCGCATCACTCATAGCCGTCACTCATGGCTCCTTTCAACCTGTCATCCTCAAAGACCCGAAACTTTCATGCTCGGGCAATCCTCGGTCCCAAGTTGCATGACCGACTACCCAACATCAACGTGCTCATAGTGGGTGCCGGCGGTATCGGTTGCGAACTCCGTATGCGCCTCCCATTCTTGCTTGCAGAACGTTCTCTCCCTTACAAACAGACAATCGTCACTTACAGTTAAGAACGTCGTGTTGGCCGGGTTCGGCACATCACCCTGCTCGATCTTGACACTATCGACCTCTCCAATTTGAACCGTCAATTTCTGTTCCGAAAGAAGGACGTGAAGCAGAGTAAAGCTTTGGTATGCTACTCTCCTCGTTCGTCTGTGGGTGTCCGTCTGATTCTATGCGGGAACCTGCAGGTCGCCGCGCGCACTGCATCCGCATTTAATCCTAATGTCCACATTACACCCATTCATGGAAATATTAAGGACACCCAGTTTGACTTGACGTGGTTCCAAGGTTTCGATATCGTTCTGAATGCGCTCGACAATTTAGGTTCGTGGTCTTATCCGTAAATTTCGGCGAGAGGATCTCACACGGTTGTCCGTCAGATGCACGACGACACGTGAATAAAATGTGCATGGCTGGAAATATCCCTCTAGTAGAGTCTGGGACAGCTGGGTACCTGGGTCAAGTCCAGCCCTTGCTCAAGGTATGCAAAGAAGCATCAAATTCGGATCCTGATCATCCTCTGAGCTCCACTTGGCCTTGACAGGATCGTACCGAATGCTTCGATTGCGCCCCCAAACCAACACCCAAGACTTTTCCCGTGTGCACCATTCGATCAACGCCCACTCAGCCCATACATTGTATCGTTTGGGCAAAAAGTTATTTAATGCCGTAAGCCCTCCAACCGCCGTCCTTGGTGGACAGCTCAATCGGACTGATACGGGATAGGCAGCTTTTTGGCGAAGATGAGGACTCAACAGATGAACTAGACGAAGCTGAAAAGCAGGGCGAGAATGGTAAGATGCTCTGTAATCTCCGCACGACGTTTAATAGTGCCGTTAGTCTTTATACTCACGCTTCTTTCAGCACAAGAAATAACGAATCTGCGGAGAGAAGCACAGGAGTTCAGGTTCGTGCGAGCCTCGCTGCGCTCCCAGGACTCCCATTCCAACACCCCAAAATTGGTATTTCAGAAGGTACGCTTCCTTTATACACCAGCGACGTAGCAGACCTATCTATCTGCCTTTAGGTATTCCATCACGATATTCTTAACCTCCTCTCAATGGAAGACATGTGGCGCTTCCGAGACAAACCAGTGGCGCTAGACTTTGATCTCATCCAAAGCGATCAATTCATCTTACGTGGGCAAGCGGCCAGCGCCGTTGACGTGTCTGATAGCATTCCACGCCCCGCGAACGGCGGAAGTAGCGTCGACGAGCGCTCGAATGGAAGCAGCTCTACCCTCCCTAATGGTAGCAGCTCTACTCCGACTATGAAAGTCTCAACCGTCAAGTCCGGCCACGGGTTGAAAGACCAGCGCTCCTTGTCGCTTCGAGAGAATTTGGTGTTGTTCGTCTCAAGGTGGGTGTCCTCCCATCCTTCAGGCGAATGCTGTGCTCATATAGCTGCTCGAAAGCACGGAGCGTCTGGCAGCGCGCCTCAGGACGGGCAAAGAAGAAACGATATCATTTGATAAAGATGACGACGACGCGCTGGATTTCGTTACTGCGGCTGCAAATCTGCGCTCCGCGGCTTACGGTATTCCTGGTAAGAGCCGTTGGGAAATCAAAGGTGCGACTTGTACCGTCTCGGTCTTTGTACGGTTCATAAAATTATCCGTCCTTTAGAAATGGCAGGGAACATAATACCTGCAATCGCAACGACCAACGCAATTATTTCGGGTCTGATTGTACTGCAGGCCCTGCACCTGTTGAGCGCATCGTTCGACTCGCTGCGCAACGTACACGCACAGTTCAAGCCCTCTGCCCCTCTGAGCGCCATTAAACTTTCCCCTCCAAATTTCCTGTGTGGTATCTGCCGCGATTCATACGCCGCACTCCGGTGTGATCCCTCACGCGTGACCCTCGTTGAGTTACTTGAAGGCATCCTGGACGAATCGGAGCGAGAAGTGAGTACGTATGAGGATAAGCGCATGCTCAGCGATCCCGATTTCGACGACAATCTTGATCGCACACTCGAGAGTCTCAATGTGACAAAGGGAAAGTTTCTCAGCATCGTGGATGAAGATGGGGAGCTCGAAACGATCACCCTCGTCATCTGCGCGCTCCCGTGAGTACCCTGTCTTTCTCCTGGAGCGCATGTACTCAAAATGAATTATCATCAGACCAGATCATCCAATTGAAGACTCTGCTATGATACTTCCCAATCCGCTGCCAAAGCCAGGGAAAAGGCCAAAGCCTGTCGCCCCACCAATCTCCACGCCACCCCCAACGCTAACACGAATACAAAAAAGGCCGGCCCCAGATAGCCTGGATGGAGCGCAGCCAGCAAAGCGTGCACGAACGGCTCCTGGTCACAATCATTCTTCGAGCGAATCTCGGCGTCTCGAAGAAGATGGCTTGATTATGTTAGATGGAGATGGTCCGGTGGACGAAGATATCGACATCGTCGTCATAGACTAGATATATATAGTTGTGCTTTTTTTTTTTTGATTTTTGTCTCTCCTCTTACCTTATTCACTTGTCTATTGAGCATATCATTGGGTATCCTACTGTATTCGCTCGAATGTCCCTATAATAAATGACACTCGAGTAGATGTACATATTGCCGTCCAATATTTTTTTCCACTTAATTCCCCCCAATGCACTAGTTTACCCTTGTCGGCAGCATCGAACGTTCCATTTGTTATAGAGGCAGAGAAGCATTCGACTCATTTCCAGAACCGACGTAAATCCATACGGTATTGAACAATCCTAAGGGATCAGATGCTCGCGAGACCAAAGTCGCATCCACGTACTTGGAACGCTCAAAGATTCCCGGTGCCTTTTGCTACAGACTATTCGAATGAGCGATCAAGCTCGACCAGGCCTTTCAATTACAATATTAAACCGATTTTACTTTGAGAGCCTTCTTATTGCTTCCTATTTCGTTATCTGTTCTCCCTTTGGACTTGAACCAGAGAAGAAAAACCGTTGCAGTCATTACCTCCAAGCTGTGTTTTCGGGTTTCCGGCATCCGGCAACTCAAAACCGGAAACCCACCCACCAACTTTTTGCTGCTTGATAAGTAGGTTACTTTATACGCATCCGTAGACACGTCAGTTCCCTAGGTTTCAAGGTTTACGAAGTTTCTATCACTGGGAAATTGGACGCTGGATTCCAAACTTGCCCTGGACCGGTTTTTAAACTACTAGAGTCAGGAGTGGAGGAACCAAGGAAGAAACCCATGGAAACTAAGACTAAAGTACTGATGCCAAAGTATCATTTGTTTGACAATGAGGCGACCCGATGATGAGGATCATTAATATGCTACGCATACACAGGATTCTATGCTGCGGTTGTCTTCATTCTTTCATCAGAAACGTACCCCTTGAAGCACAAATTGCTAATGCTGACTAAAGCGTGTTTTACAAAGTAGCGCGACCCCTCACGCGTTGTGTTCCTCACAAGTTTAAGCCTTAGCATGCCGAGAGCTGCTTCATCATCATCGTCAGGCAGGGTCAAGCACAAGAATACGCTCAAACTCGACTCGCCCCCACCTTCCAAGAAATAAAGGCTTCAAAAGGTGCCACACTTCATTCTGTGAGACGCCACACACGCATAGACCTAAAACGGATTACGCCTCTGACCCAGGTTGCTGATGCTCTTAAGATTTCTCTACTCTCAACTTTCAAGCCAAGTAATCAGCCATCCTCACTTCCTCAAAAATCAAAGGTCGTCGCTGCGTCCACGAGGGATGCCAAAGGAAAGGGAAAAGCTACCAGTAACGTAGAGGCGAAATCCTCAGGCAATGCTTGCAACCCGATTCTTCTTTCCCTTTAAGCTGATAGATTATTTTTTTCTTCAAGACGATCGTCTTTGGGTGGAAAAATATGAACCGCATTGTTTAAATGACCTGGCTGTGCATAAGCGTAAAGTCGATGACGTTCGCGGGTGGCTAATGGGATCCTTTGGTGAGCAAGGCCAGCGAAAGCACCGCGTAGGATGTTTCCCCCCTTTTACGTCCGAATGTTAGCCTGACGGTAGCCAACAGCGCCTACTTGTCCTTTCCGGTCCCGCTGGTTCCGCAAAGACGACAACCGTGCGCGTGCTCGCACAAGAAATGGACTTTGAAATTACCGAGTACAAAAATACGACTACTACTACGAATGGGAACCCTTTTCCACATTTGCGAGTGAACCCTCGACGTGTGCGTATGAGTTGCGCGACCTTTTTAATTTCTGCGTGCAAAGTACTGAGATGGTGCAGCCGACGGTCCAGATTCGTTTGCGGCCTTTTTGGCACGTGCCAGTGCGTACACGTCCGTGTTCGCGTCAAAGAGACGGAAGGTTGTGCTGGTCGAGGATCTGCCCAATATCTTGCATCCAACTGTCCGTGCACGATTCCACGATGCACTCCGAGCTCACGTGGAAGGTGCTTCTGACGTAGCACCTGTTGTGCTTGTCGTCAGCGATGCCGGTGTACGTGCCGAAGGGGATTCTAACGGCGGCGGCAGGGATCGTGATCTGGTCGTAGACGCGCGAGCGGTAGTCCCACCAGGCCTATCCGCGTCACTTGTCTCGGAAATCAGGTCCGTTTGTTTTGTCAATGCCGCACCTGTTTTATGAGGCCGACAGGTGCGCGCAGATTCAATCCAATCGCTCCTACGCTACTCACTTGTGCGGTGAAGCGCGTGACAGCGTTAGCCAATGTGCGGCTCTTACCGAACACGCTAAATTCGATCGTGGACGGTGCAAGTGGGGATGTGCGTAGCGCGATCATGACGTTGGAATTTACTTGTGCGCGCCCCACGTCTCGGAAGCAGTCAAGTAAAAACACGTGAGTGGGTTCGCCGTCCCAAATGAGAGTCGCCGATTGGAGTACATCAGTACTAGCTCGATAATAACCGCGACGCAGAGAGAAAACGGGCTAGTGCTTTTCCACTTGATTGGCAAGGTAATGTACAACAAAAGTCGGTTTTTTTTTTCCTTTCCACATTTGGTACAAATTCTGAGACTTATCCTGCAGGGAAAGGTGATCCTCATTCCCGATCGGCTTCTGCAAAAGACATTGCCGAGATCGGGTTCTCGATCGTTCGTTGAAGGATCCACCACCGCTGCCGAGTTGGTCAGTCGCGGAAGAAAGACGACCCAGTCGGGTAGATGTCCAAGTTGGTCATTCTCCTCAACCACTTTTTCTTTTTCTGACTTTTGTAGATGTTGTATGCATCCACTCCGATCGATGCGTCCCTTTTGGGTCTCTACATTCATCAAAATTATACGCAATATTGTTCAAACATTGAACAATGCAGCTCGCTAATCGAGAATCTCAGTTGGACAGATTCTAACGGATCAGAGAATGTATACCTCCCGATTTTCTACTTGGCTTTATATACGCTAAATACTGGAGACAGTGGTACGACGCGAACCCGCACGCGTTCCACATACAAACCCTTGGACGCTGCACTCTCTACCTAGCCCTGTTCCACACACAGGACAGCGTATATACAAGCCGGCATTCTTCGGTGCGTTGGGGCAAGAACAAAGAGCGCGGGATGCCTTGGAGCGTACTTCTTCTTGGCTCTCTAGCGTACGAAGCATCTATCATTCTTTGGAAAGCTTAAATGCTGACGTCTCTCAGACTCGACTGTGGCCGCGGGATGTGGTAGTGACGGAGCTGGGAAGTGTATTGCGTGGTTTGGGTCGTCATGCCCACCAGGGCACCGTGCTTTCTCGAGTTTGTGTTTGGGCAGGTTCTGTGGGTATTGAAGTCGTGAATGAAGGAGACGTTGAGGGAGTAGTTATTGACCATGACGAAGGCGGGACGAGCGGCGGCAGACTGTCTGGTCACGAGCTCGAGCTCGCTGCGGGTTGCGATTACCTAGAAGATGATGACATTGAAGATTGGTAAGGAAACGGGAACGGGCAAGGCCGGGATCGTAGTCGTCGATTGATCCGCCAAATTGTGGCCTAGCTAGGTAGATCCGTTGTCTAATACAACGTTAACTTTTGACACTGACACCGACGACGAGAAGAAGAAGGCCATGCTCCTTTCATCCCCGCTCAATCTCCCCCGTTGGCTTATGGAAAACGCTGATCGCCTACAACCTCCAGTAAACAATTTTTGCCTCTTTTCAGGCGCGGACTTTGTAGTCATGGTCGTCGGTGGGCCAAACTCACGCTCTGACTACCACATCAACGAAACGGAGGTGCCTGGATGGATTGAAAACCTTTGTTTCCCCAAACATGTCCTAAAATATCTCTTTTTATAGGAATGGTTTTATCAGCACAGGGGTGATATGATCCTTCGTGTCGTGGACGATGGTAGCTTCCGTGACATTGAGATCAAGGAGGGCGAGATGTTTTTACTCCCAGGTACGCAGCGCCCCGACACAGACAGACTTGATAAATTCTTGTCGGCTCACATCATCATCACAACTGGGACGAATTCGGACATAGGCAATACGCCCCATAACCCCGTGCGCTTCGCGAACACGGTAGGAATCGTGATTGAGCGCGTGCGGCCGGAAGCTTCTATCGGTATGTGTGTGTCTCATGACTTTTTGTGCGAACCGCAATGGAATCTGGCGCTCATCTTTTTTGGCTGGGCGGGGCGAAGACCGGTTGCGGTGGTATTGCCGTGCCCCGGAACGACACGAGACACCCACTATCATCCGAGAAGAATCGTTCCATGTGACGGACTTGGGCACCCAACTTAAACCGCTCATAGATCACTGGATGTCCGATGAAGAGGGTCGTCGTTGTCCCGTTTGTGGAATAGTTGCTGAGGCAAAGTGAAATCAGGTTCTTCCCATAGCATAATGTTCCGTCTTGACCGTAGTGGCATAAGAGATGCCCTTAATCGCCCCCCCCTGGGCGCGTGGTAGTAGACAAGGGTGGCGGACTGATGGAGACAGAGAGACTATCTTCGGTTGGAATCTCATATGAAATCACCGATATTATTACCGATACCGATATTATCACCGACAATGTTGAACAAGCCAAGTTATCACCGCGCCGATACAACATCACCGCACCGATTCGTACGATGATGGAGGTCTGACCACGGCGACGCTGCCAGACACAGTTTTGAATGCTGTAGTATTCTTCATAAGCACACTAGCTATGCATCTAGAAACGTCAAAAAGTCTTTTGTTCCCACCATCAGACCGAATCTTTCCCGTGTAGGTTCAGGACGGATATATTTCTCAACCCGGCGCCGGATTCAGCATTCATAGTGCAATGAGCGCGGAGGCTTTTTGCCGGGATTGTTTGAAAGCAAAACATGAGACGAACATTTGATCGGAAAGGCTTGTGAGAGGGGGGGGGAGTCGATCACCTGATCTGTTCATTGATCACAACAGTCAAACGGAACTTGAAGGCTATTCCCTTTCCCCTACGGATCAACACCCTTTCATTAATTCTACATGGCTCGCTTCACTGCTCTAGCCAGCGATACAAGCGAAGATGACGACCAATACGTAGCCCCTCCGCCCAAAAAAATTTCACAACAACGGACCCGCCCGGCGCTTTCATCACCACGCGTTCAGCGAGTGGATGATGATACAGAGATGGCATCCGACGATTCGGATTTATCACGCGTAGATGAACGACACATTACCAGTGATCCTCCACGTTTGAACGCCAGGGGACAGCACACGTTGGTCAAGGCAGGTGGAGGGCGGCCTACCTACACTACCGAAGAGCCCGAAGAAGAGGCGGACGAGTCTGCCGAGTCGTCTGGTTCAGATTCAGAGGCACCTCTCCTCCCGGAACATCGGCGTGGAGACCCCACCATCATTCCATGGGCACACCGGATAGGCGTCGACCCTCAAAAAATGCACGTCATGCAAGCGTCATTATTTAGGGCGCCAGAGACGGTGGAAACCCTGAAACAGTTGAACGCAGAGAAACCCGAGCAAGACCGTTTGACTCCCAATGGGTTGCACAGGAAGCACAGTCGGGATTCAGAGGGTGAAGGTCTGAGAACTCTGACGCAAGGGGTACGTCGCCAAACCCGCTATGAGGAATATCGCGTTCACACTTGGTGGTTTCTAGCGAGCCTCCTTCGCGCACGATGTTGAACCCGTCACTTTTCGCCCCTCTCGTAAATATGCAAGGGTAGAGAGCTCGGCTTCTGTTGTGAACGGTGTGGAGGACGCCCTAGTTGATGCAGGTCTTGCGTTTGGCCGCTCATTTCGGGTCGGTTGGGGTCCATCCGGGACCCTGGTGCATCTAGGACAATTATGCGGTCCATCGTCAACGCGGTAAGAAGAAACCCCCCATCTTTTGCATCATCAAACTTTCTGTGCTCAAGCGGTTTCTAGAAAACATACTGCCAACTCGTCTGTAGTCATGAAAACGCCTGTTCCATTCCACGAACCTGGAACAGACGCCACGCTTTCTACTGAGCTCCTTTCCCATCACCTTACTAATTCACCCATACACCTTGATGCCGAGGGTATCCCTTTTGCCTACCCGTCCCCAAAGCTGTCCTTTGGATCATTTGCGTCGCTGTTTCCTCCAACAGATCAGTCGTTTGCCGCTCGTTTATTCCGCCTTGGGAACGCCCTGTTCGATGAGATCAGCGTTCAACTCCACCCGTCTAGCAGCATAGACGTCCGCAATCGAGTGCACGCCGTCCGCCGGAAAGAAGCTCTTTCAAAATGGCTCGAGGGCGTTGTCGCGCCAACTGTAGACGCCGAAGTGAAAGGCAACTTTTCTGGAAGCGCAGCCTCGAAGGCCTTCAGCCTTCTCACCGGACACCAAATTGACAAGGCCTGTGAGATTGCCATGAATGGCGGAAATTTAAAACTTGCCACGCTGCTCTCCCAAGCTGGCGGCGATTTGCAGTTTCGAAAGGACATTCGGGCCCAGTTGCGGATATGGCGTGAACAACGTGTCGACGTACACGTCGACCAAACTTGCGCAAGATTTATGCACTACTCGGTGGCATCGTGGACATACTGGAAGGCTCGACCGGCACCGATGGAGAAAGATGTCCGGACCTTCCCGTAGCTCAAAAGCTTGATTGGAAGCGTGTCTTTGGGTCACACCTTTGGTTCGGTCAACCGTTGGACGCTTCAATAGCGAGGTGTTTGACGCTTACGATGGTCACTGGAGGAACGCGCCAGACCGCGCCGCAGCCCCTGTCCCATGGTACTTTGAGGAGAAATCCCCCGAATTCAGAAACTGGCATTTGTCCCGCGATGAGAATCCCCCAGACGCGTTCTATTCCCTCATCAGACTCTACGCGGATCCGGCGTGCTCACTTGAGACGATATGTTCCCCACTTTCTTTCGGCCCTTCGCCAGCCGACTTTTCCCTGCTATGGCATCTGTACATCATCATTTCCGGTCAATGCGGTTGCGAGACTTTTCGGACCGCGATGACCCTGGCACGTCGAGAGGGTCTCAGGATGGTGATGATCGAGACGCCGAAATTGAGGGACATAGTCCAAGTGCGGACATATTGGCTAGCACATACGCCCTACAGTTAGAACAACAAGACTTGATCCAAGAAGCGGCATTTGTCTTGCTCCATTTAGAAGGTTCCTCTGGGTACGTTCTTTTCTTTTCTGACAGATCGCAGCAGTTCATATCTATGCAAAAGGAGGGAAAAAGCCATCAGAGACCTGTTGTTGCGCTCTGCTCCAAAGCTTGATGATTGGATGACGCGAGGAATGGCCGGAAGCTTGAAAATACCGCTATCATGGATCAATGAAGCCAAGGTAATTGTTGAAAAGAAAAAACTGATTTGGGGCAACCACGTTCTGACCTTTGGGTATCCAGGCAACTTACGCTCTAAACAGGGGTGACGTTTTTGAGGCATATCAGCTATATCTCCAAGCAGGGCTTCACAGCGCTGCGCACGAGCTTGCGGTGTTCGAGCTTGCTCCAGAAGCAGTCATCAGGGACGACCTCGAGTTGGTCAAGACACTCTTTGACCGGTTTACCGGTCACACCGTGGATGAGTGGCACGTACGGGGAAAGGTTCGTAAGAAAAAGACAACAAACAAAACAAAAACTGGCTGGCTAATCACAATTGGCATCAATTAGGCATTCTTGGATTATGCGCATGCCATGACCCGGTTACCCGAATTGATCCAGACGCGCATGCCGCTTCTTTGCAGGACGGTTCGCATCGGGCTGAGCTCGAGGAACTAGCTCGTAGCGTTCCCAAATTGATTGGACAGCTACCTACGATCGTTCGTGATCCAACAGATGCTCGCCACCACGTTGCCGTGGCG
Organism: Lactifluus volemus; assembly: GCA_022376515.1. Classification (NCBI taxonomy): domain Eukaryota; kingdom Fungi; phylum Basidiomycota; class Agaricomycetes; order Russulales; family Russulaceae; genus Lactifluus; species Lactifluus volemus. Next base: position 218,055 of record WTXI01000016.1, read on the forward strand.
ACCATGATCACAGGTTTGACACGCCTACTAGACAAGGCGATGCCCCTCGCTCTCGTAAGTTGGCCACACAACCAAACATTCCCGTTTCTTTGATTTGTGTCCGTTTCAGAGCTTCAAACAGCTTCGCGACCTACCGGTAGACGAAGCCACCAAGTTGCACCACTCACGGACCATTATGCACTCTCAATTCTTAAAGACGCTCGAAGCGGCGTAGCTCTAAAAGGGGTTTCTTTCGTCATCATCTAGGTAATAAATATCATGTATACGAAATACGAATGCAACAATAGAGTCTACTGGCCAGCCAGCGCTGACAATATATGAGGTTGGCTACTCTAACGTGCCATGACAAAGATACAAGATACGAAGCAGAACGATATGTCAAGTTATGGAGTTAAAACGCACGTGTACAACAGAGCGAGCGGAACGATCGTGATCGTGATCCCCTCGTAAATGATTCAATCGATGCTAGCTCCGGATAGGAATACGGAAGCACATATTATGGTGACTTCCAGTAGGTGGGCCTCCATGGCTTGTTGACTCAGCTCAATCTTGATTCCCTGGCGGTTAGCGCAAATACGTCCGAGGCGGTGTGATCCTGAGCGTTGGGCAAAATAAAGCTATACATCATAAGATGGTTTAACTTTGACGCTCTCGGGACGGAGATATCGCGGTGAACTTACGGATATATAGTCTCCATCAGGAACCCAGACATATGGAATACCCCTGACGTCCATCATCCTAGATCTGAACAACAAAAAACAAAAAAAAAAAAAAAGGCTGTGTGAGCACGCACACACACACACACAAAAAAAAAAAGATATGGTTTTAACGTACGCGCGATCGGGTGAGGCACGGAGCCAAGCTCGGATCTGTTGTCTCGGGAGCAAACCGGGCATCTCTACGCTTGGGTGCGGGTGCCCTCCGGCCCGTGACCAGTCGACGAGCGCGACTGTGCGCCGATGGGCATCGTAATACGTCGTGCGGTGCGGTTGCGCCGCGTCCGTGATGATCTTGTAGCATGGGCGACCTCGGGCATCGATGACGGTCGCGTTGAGCATGTTCGGGCGCAAGTCGGTAACGTGGAAGACGACCGTGTTTGGCGGTGTCGGACTTTCTCGGCCACGGTTCGCGCTGCCCCCAGGGAGGGCCCCGAATATGGATGGCGTTTCCCCATTGTTGGCAGAGGGCGCGTTACCGACGCGCCAGCCTTGTACGTATGGATTGAAGTGTGCTGACATTGCAGGGTTAAATAGTTGGAGTTTGTAGGCGAGAGAGAGAGAGAGAGAGAGAGAAGCTTTATAACGTCTAATATCGACCAGCGAGAGTAAAGCGTTGGGCGTTGATGATCTGTGAGTTGTTCGTCCAGTGATGCAAACCATCCTCTTTATACAGGTCAGTTAAGGATGACGGTGACTACCCGTAAGCGCTAAAACGGTCAGGTTCAATCATGACCTCGGAAGCGGAAAGACCCAGGCCATGGCTCGAAGACTGGTAGAAATGACCTCAAAGCAGTGACGAACAGGGGCGGACATCTCGGACGCTACCGCAGCGTTCCAGAAGCGTACGACTGCCGATACCACTGTGAGCGCGGGGAGGATAAAATGAACCAGCATCTCCACGAACGACTACACCGGACGCTCTTACTGGCGCCCTCGATCGGACACGCGACCGATCAAAGGGGGATAGCCACATCTTTGTCCGTGCCGAGAACTGGTGGGTCAACTAATAGAAACGTGTAAGCAGATGTCGGAAAGTGATTGAGATCACACCGCACCGAGCTCTCCGCCACTGTTGAGTGTTTCTGTCGGATTTGTCAACGCCTCCATTCCCCCAATCTCGTACGGGAAGCAGACCAGAGTGGACGAATCAGTTTCCCCTCAGAGCTTCAGCGGCGATTAAATTAGTCGACGCTGAGAAACGATATCGAGGTGATCTCCAAGTTCAATTTCGCGAGAAGGTCTCAACAGCCATGGAATAGAAGCCGAGTTGAAACTTGAGAGCCATCGTTGGTGAATAGACAGCTGTACAATGTGGGAATATCTTACCTTGGCGAGATAGGCTGTGTTGATGCTGTACGCCAGAGCCTCTTCTGACTAGTGTCCGCCACAGTGAGTAGTCTCCCTCGTTGTTCCTATCATGGAATGATCAGCGAGCAAGGCAAACCGTTGCTAAGAGTGCTTGTCGCGATTGTGTCAGACACGTAGCTACGCGTGCGTAACAATAAACGAGTCGGGAGAACGAGAAAGGTCACTCCGGCGGTTTCCCGAGGAGGCTGATAAACGAAAAAGGTTTCGTTCCTGTGGTCCGCGGACACTCGCTGTCTTACCCAGTAACTGCGTCTAGCCTGCGGGGCGCTGCGCCGCCGATTCGTATCGTTCACTGCAGAATGCCAGCCCTGGGTAAAATTTGGTGATCACCAACTCTTACCTAGACTGGTATTCTGCGTTACATGCCCAAAAACTGGTTTGGGGTAATCAGAAGTCCCATTAATAGGTCTGCGAGTAAAAGTGCCGGCTGAAAGTGGATGATGACATGTTGTCCTTTGCCGAGGCCAGATTAGTCAAGTTTGTGTTTTCAGCTGCCAACATGTCAACGTTGTCAACGCTCAGAACGGGAAGCTTCTATCACGAACCACGGTAACAGGACCTCCTCAAATTCCCATGCTTACCTCGAAAATTTTGGAATGTGGCCATTTGAGTTGTGACCTTGCATGGAGATATACCGTACTCGGTGGTCCACGTATCCAACTTCGGAATAACCCCTGATGACGTAATAATGATCTGATGCCGTGCACACGGAAGTAAAGTATTCTGCATTTTGCTTCCGCAGCTAGTAACTTACGAGATCCACCTCAGGCTCGAGCGAATGCTTTTGTTCGTTTTATATGCACATGACCTTCTGAGAACATCCGAAATACATCGAGTCTCACGTTGCGTCGGATCACTTTCAAAAATGACTACCTTCTGTGATGAAGATTGTAGCTGTAGTAGTTAATTGAATGTCAGGAACGATCTGTCCAGTACGCAAGCCTGTCTTCGCCTGAGAGTGGTGGTGACTTGACCAATAGCAAAATGCATCTCAAGTGGTGCAAGGGGAATGAGAACGATACTACTACAGTACTGGTATGAGCGTGAGTCGTTCGAAACAAAGTTGAAAGGCTCTTTAGTAGAAAGATCCACATGCATCAGTGTCAGCTGCCCTGCGTGACTCAGCAGCGTGAATCGTGACGTCAAGATCTATTAGTATGCCATCCTCCCTTCAAGTTCGTGAGGCGTCGACAGCCCTCGAGTGATCAGGGTCGTGCAATTCCACGGGTCCATGGCCAGTATGCGTGCGAGATCTCCGGTATCATCGTGCAAAAAAACTGAGATGAGTTGTGTCCCACGGACTCCCGCTGGCACAAGTTTCTGTCATTGTTGGTACAGTGCCATGTGCCAAAGTACCTTTATGGGATTAGCTGAGCCCAAAGCAGGATAATATAATATCCTATCCTTACTGTCCACCCGAGTGCCAGAGTGCAGCGTGATCCATCTTGTAGCATTTAACCGAAATTTCAGCTGACAATGGATGATGGTCATCTAGAGAGTGGACTGGTAGGAAGCATCATAATGACCATCGTGCACGCACTTCTGAACGGCTTTTCTGCCCCAGACACAATCGTGGTCAAGCACGCGCTATGAGGGTGGCCACATCACCAGCTGAGTCCAGCTCGATGCACACTGCATCTGGCAAGCAGTTCGAATCAACTTTTATGTCGATGAGAGTCGCAGCATGCAGTCTGATATCGAGATGCATATACTAAATATCGATAGATCATAGTCATACATAGTACGATGCTTATACCGTATCCTAATCCGTTGTATCACGAACTACCAATTAGCCAGTTAACCATGCGTAGTTGGTCAAAAAAAACCCGCGCCCGCGATCTGTCGACGAGAGAAACCGCGAGAGCGTATTCAGAATTACCGGGCGGTGGCGAAACCTTTCAGTGTTGACAGGGCGTAACATGTACACATACCTCACTACGACGGCTCACACGTGGCACCAAAAGTGGAACGACAGGGTAGGAAGGATCCCTGGAGCCTGTGGACGAGAGAAACCGCGAGAGCGTATTCAGAATGACCGGGCGGTGGCGAAACCTTTCAGTGTTGACAAGGCGTAACATGTACACATACCTCAGTGAGCTACGACGGCTCACACGTGGCACCAAAAGTGGAGCGACAGTAGGGAGGATCCCTGGTGCCTGTGGACGAGAGAAACCGCGAGAGCGTATTCAGAATTACCGGGCGGTGGCGGAACCTTTCCAGTGTTGACAGGGCGTAACATGTACAGTAACGGGTCGAGCGCGCGCGGTGAGCGGCGAGCACCTTTACTAGGCACAAGGCACACGTCCCTTGCGCAAACTCCCGCAGCCAATCGAGGTACTATTTCCGTTTCCATGACCTAAGTGGCGAGTTTAGTCCTACCCGCAGATAAAAGATTTTATCGAGATCGGCTTCTAATTCCAAAATTAAATTCTCTGCTCACCCCACTGGCACGTATTCATGGAACTGGAGGCGCAGCTCATGGAGTCCATTAACCCGTGAAGGCCGCAACAACGCCGCATAGATCAGCATACTAATTGAACCCGCAATGTCGGGAGAAGGGAGTCCGAGTTATCAAAATCAGTGAAGCCGATTGACCCAGATGACGACGAAAAACTGGTCAGCGCGAAGTGAGCTCACTTACCATGGGCCGAGAGTGTTTGGCCTGTGTCCACGTAATCTAACTGACGGCGGTTCTCATATGTTCCGTCACTGCACGTACTGCCAAATTCTGCCGTGTTCCTTCAAGTCGCCCCCAAGTCGTCTCACCAAGTTGCTCAAGCGTTGTCTAGGCCCGGTCTGCGATCGATCGTTGTGATCTAAGGCACTAGTAGATAGTACTCGACGATCATCAAAAGTTTGATGACTGATGCAGCGCTGATGGGCCGATATTATCCGAGTCGCTATTGGCCGAACTTGAACGTGAGCTGTGCTCCGTTATTGTGCTCGAGCTCAGGCAGTGGTGCCCCACAATACTTTGTGTCAACATGCGTTGCTTGTTTCTCCGAACCGACAAGCCCGATCTGTGGCAGTGTCATAAAGGTTGGAAGTTTAGTACGCATCAGCTGTCGCACAGGATTTTTTTTAGCTGCAACCGTCCTTATATGCGGAGAAGGATAGACGTAGCCGTGACACCCTAGGTTTCATCGTTGAACTCACAAGCAACGTTCAGTGGTACGGCCGGGGGATAGTCGGTCATGTCATTTCCGAGTTCGGACCTCGAAAGTCCCGTGTGTGTAGCCTCCTCCGCAACGGCAATTGCTAGAGCCTGTTGCATTGCCAGCTGGCTATCATCTTTCGTAGCACTTCCCTCTCCCAATCGCTACTTACCTTGCGAACCACGAGTCGTCTAACTCAACCAAGGTAGGAAGATTGTTAATCGTTATCACTCGGATTCGACAATCTGCATCACGAGACCCTGATACGCGTGCGGTGAGCTGCTGGATTGCTCAAGTGCGTTCATAGGTGTGTGAGGAGCGGGCAAGTTTGACGAATGTGGACAAGGGCGACTCGGAGTTAGGTCTGTTGGGAGCTCTCAGAGGTCGGCAGTGTTCGCTGGGCACTGTTCCGTGACACTTTGGCACAAAAGATGTCATATGGACGCAGGTAAGGGATGTACGTGACTCCATTGTGGTTATGAAGGTCGACCAGAGACGAAAAGTACAGAACAAGACGAAAAGTAAAATCGGAGAGTAAAGAGGAGGGAAACAACGAGGAACATGCCGCCCGACTTTATGTTGGGTCCAAAGTGCGCTCTTTGACCTTCCGTATTGGAGGTGGCGAGCGCTCAGTCCCTTGTGGACGTGGGGAGGTGGATACCCAACGAGCGGGCGTGTAGGTGTAGCAGGTGGTGTCGAGGGGTCGCCAGAGGCTGCTTCTGTGAGAAGAAATTCCACCCAAAGACGGGAGAAAGACTGGATGGCGCTTCAATATTGTGAGCGACGCAAGGGATTTGTCGCGTACCTCTGTCTCGTCGGTCTTCTCGAGCTCCAGTGGACGCGGCCGTGCTGGCGAATGAGCAGCAGACATGGAATTGGCGCCGTTACGTTGCAGTCCAGCGCGCGCGCGTTCATCATCCGACCAGGAAAGAATCGAAGCGAGAAGTCCAAGGATCTCGAAGCGTTTCGTATCTTCCCGCGGGGTATTGAGGAAAGTAAGCAATATGTTGGTTACCAGCCTGCGGTCGACGTTCGTATTTGCAGAGCCGCGGCGCAGACGCCGCAAAGCCTCCATAAGATGTTCATTGATAATTACCGCTAATGCATGACGGTTCGCGAATAAGTTTGTAAGTTTGCGGCAAGACCCGGGGATGAAAGGTTGATACTTACCTTCGTGGCGAAGCTTACCGATAAGAAGTGTTTTCTCCTTCACTTCCTGCTCTAGCGTCTGGACGCGTGCATTATTCGTCGAATTCTCTTCTAATTGAAGCTATTAAGGGTCGTGAGTCACTGTAAACCGGTCTGAATGCCGTACAGGAGCAGACCTCGGCCTGCAATGCACGGTGTTTATATTCGGCAAGAGACTGCGTGATGTCAGTTAATTGTGCATCACGCTCGCCCACCGCCTGCCGCAATTCATGGTCCTTCGCTGGTAACAAGAGTCAAGCCAAGGTCGGCATCTCAACGTTCGATGTGGAGCCAAGATACACACCACTCTGGAAGTCTTCAAGGACAGCTTGTAAGTTATTTGCGCGCTCGGTCTCGACATCCCTTGCTGCCACGTCACGTTCGTTTGCCTCTTTCGCCAATGTTAGTTCACGATAGGTTGCATCGAGCGTCAAGCGCGCTTCCTCTGCGCGCACACGCTGGGCCATTGCCTCGGCTTCCCAGTCATCACGCGCAGTACGGGTACGTTCAAGTTCGGCGCGTACTTCTCGAAGCGCTTGTTCTCGTTGGAAAGACTCGCCTGAGACCTCCTGTCGCATCGCGTCGAGCTCCCGTGCCGTGCGTTCCGCCTCTGCATTCGATGCTAGCACTTCAGCCTGCAGTGCTTCGACCGTCGACATGAAATCCCCGTTTTGTGCATTTAACTGAGCTATTTGCTGCTCGCGTCGATCAAGCTCTTCCTGAGGGTGTACATGAGAGCATATCTTAGGTCATAGTAGTACTACTTACTGCATCCTGCTTCAACTTATTGCCCAACGTGTTACGCATGGTTTGGAGCTTTCCAAGCAGACTTCGATATTGTGTAGCATATTCCTCTCTTTCTTCACGAGTACGTTCGAGTTCCTGCTGGAGCCTGGTTATTGGATCGAGTCCGTCCTCACCGCTGGTGTGGTGTGAACCGTTGACTCCCGTTTTAAATCCATTTACGATCGGCGGGAGAGATGGGTCTGACGTTGATTGACCATTTATGGATAAAGGAAGATCTGGTAGCGTTTGAGATGAAGAACTTGGGGAATGGGAGTCTGCAGACATGACACTGGACGTTGTTGACCAGGGTGATAATAATGAAGGTGCCTCAGGCCAGTGCCAAGTCCCGGCGTTTCTGATAATTTCAAATACAGGCACGTGTTCTGAACATCATCATTCCGTTTTAACTTCGTTACCACTGAGCAACTCTGAGAATGGGCAATGTTTCGATCTGCTATTTGACCCTTTTCTTCGTTTAAATGCTTAGTCATCTGGTGCTCGATACCCCGCGGCGCCGTGGTGTTTCACCCAACTACCGTTGCGAGGTATCGATTCATAACCCCTTCGGTATACCCTCTTTCAATTGCACTATCTACATGTACTTGTGAACTGCGATAACTAGGCTTACACATATAGCTAACCCTTGGGACATCGTTATTCTCACCGCATCTCCCTCACTCGGGCACGTTAATTACGGGTGCTATAGACGTTGCAGACTCGGTGTTCTTCGGCGACCTCCTCATCGTGTTTGTCTCTTGTGATATGGAATTTGCTTCCTTTCCCCACATGGAAACACTCCTCCAGGGAATGTTGTCTTCATCTAAGACATCGTACCTCATAATTATGCCTTAGCCGCATATCAACGGCAGGTTATGTAAACTCTTGTCCTTTTGACTTCGCAGAAAATAGTTGTTCTGATTCTGTGCGGTCGCGTGTGTATTCAGGGAACCGCAAATAATTGTGTCACGTACTTTCATATCATACAGTGTCTGAGGATGGATTCCGGATCTCGGAATTGACATTTCAAATGCAAATTCTGTCTTCAAGAGAGATTCTGTGCCCTCATCTCTCTGAAACTGTGTCTCCCCTAGCGAGGGGATAATAAAAACACCGGGCGCGTTTACCATTAGCTCTACAATAGCCACTCGCATCGGGGTAAGTCTTCCCGGCCACGTAACATCTCGCGTCAGCTTTTTTGCGTGACTTGATTCTTGTGATACGAAGAAATCAGGATCGACATGGTTTACACAAGTGAAGAGACAAGATCCAAACTTGGCACCGTCATGCTCTAAATTCACCCATCTCTCCAATTTCATCCCTCTCATCCTCCGCATCGTTCTCGCCGCATCTCCGAGTGCCCTCGCAGACCCCTCGCACAGACATTGGCCGGTTTTGCATCATGATCCGTCATCGCATCATTAACCATACAATTTTCGATTACCAGATCCCGCTCTCATCTAAATGGCATTCTTGGAGTAGGAGCGCCGCATCTGTCAGCTGCAAACTCCGCGAACACTCTACTTCTCTTTGGTTGTCGACATTTTGGATGAAACTATGAAGGCCAATCGGCGACAACTGCCTATCTGGAGCTCTACAATCGACGTTTTGCTGATCACTGGCAGCTTCGATGGAATTGTGGCGTTGGGCCTTAGGCAATGGACATAGCGTTCAAGAAAAGACGAGAGATGATCGAGACCACACGCTCGAATGAAGTTCCAATGGAACTGCTCCGGCTGAAACAGTCACCTATGACGCTACACAAGCCATCTGGTGCCCCGCCGCCGTGGATCTCAACTTTACACCATTCTCGAGCATTTCTATCAAGGGAATCTTACTCGAGTACGTAGAGGGATTCAGCTTGTTAGACATACAAAGATCCCTCTCGATCTGCATGGCAAATTATCCATGAATGGGGAGCTGTTGGCCCGGGTTGGTGATGAAGAAAATGCTAGGGAATTATGGGCTCAAACTCCAGACAAGGAATGGGCCAAGAGAGAGGAAGAGGAAGATGATCTACGCTTTGCCGATGACGTTGAAGGCAGGAAAGACTCAGAGAAGCGTCCAGTGTCTGGGGAAGCAGCCCTACAGTTGGACACAAATGTCGATGGACTTGTCAAGTAGTGGATATTGATCGCTTCATCTGTTCGTCTTCTGCTTCTAAGGTATCAACATCATCAAGTCCTTCTTTCTTCTTGTTTCCTTTCTTGTTCTTTTCAGCCATTAAAGGAGTAAAGAGTGAGGATGCACCCACAGCAGGACTAGATGTGTGTCAAACACGTGACTTCGGTTTCATTTTGTGTGTCGCGATTCCCGTTTTCGGACTCGGTGACCATCTGCGGCTATCAACGCATTATCGGAACCGGCGCGAGTGCCACGAGGAGCTCCAATGACTCCTACTGATAAGTCACATCACACTTACCTTTTGTTGAATGGAAAAGCCGTGACGTGACGCGTTCCGAGGACCGGTCTACGAGCCTATAAATCCAATTGTCTCATACGGCTTCACTCAAATACTACTCTTTCTACCAGGAATGTCAGGATACGCGGTTCGACCTCCGGTCAACATGATCACATATTCCTACGGCTCGAGAATGGTTTTTGTTGCACCGGCAGAGTCCTACGATGCAGGTCTTTTAATTCCTTAGCCTTGCACTGACTAACTGTTGGTTACAGAAAGCCGTAGACCTTGCTCAAGAGTCCTTTCCAGAGCTCAGAGACGTTGATCGTGACCAAATATGCTTGGAAACCCGCGTGATCGTCGGCCAGAGCGAGCGTAAGCAGGCGCAAATCGGCCGAACGGCCTGGCCTGCCTTCCTTGCCATGCTCGTGCAATTTGAGATCGTGGATGTATGCGTCGCATCCCCTCCTCAGGCTAACTCAATCACTCAGCCGCCTCCCTATCCTTTGAAAGGGGGTTGGGATGTGAATGAAGAAGGGCCAGACACGAACCTAGTTTCACCTGGCCATGCACAATTGTACCTACGATCTCTCGCAACCCGTGTCGTTAAATGTTTTTGTCCCCGGTCACTCGAAGTCGTCAACTACCTCAGTCGTATTAACGAGACAGTTCCTAGGACCTATTCACCGTGTACAGCAATATCCCTTTTGGTTTTCAATTGGTTGTGTCATCACGTACCTGGCGCTTCACCTTTACTATACTCGCTTTTGACTCCGAAGACATTAATCTTTGTGTGCTGTATGTATGCTTCATCTCTGCCCGCCCCCGAGACATTCCTCGTGGCCGACATACTGGTAGGGGATTTAGCTAAGATATAGGAGGCCCTAGGCCAGTACTGGCAGCAGGTGTCTGAGGAAGCCGAGGGATATTCTCGTGAGCAAATACGCTCTTCTCTGCTCATAGCCCGTGCGAAACGGGCGCCAGCCAACAGAACCAACAATTCCGCACGGTCCTTCGTGTTAGCAAACTTGCGGTCTTGGGCACAGTATTCCACCAGTTGTCCGACAACCGAGTCAGACTCTGCATTTCAAGTTTGCCATCGATATATATATGAAGGACCGACACATTGACCGTGAGCTGTTGCTGATCTACTTTGCTAGAAGAAACGCATTCCTGCGCTCAATGAGTAGTAATGCAAGGGTGACTCGGATGCGCCGCCACCTGTTCAAATTGTGATACCCAACCATGCAATGATTCGATGCAAAATTCATATGGCGGTCGGTGAGTCGCCGTCTATCAGTTGAGAGGTCGTCCAACACATTGACCATTGACCCTGAGCTGTTGTTGGCTCTAATGGTTAGAAGAAAGACAGCCCTGCGCCCAATGAGCGATGTACCTCTAGTACTTGCTAGTCTCTTGCCACCTAATCATACGATGATCACGAGGACCAAACGCGGCGATTCGATGATCAGATGAGGCGTCCAAGCTGAGCGCTTTTGATTTTAGAGGTCATGCAACAGGGCTAGAGTTGTATCACATACTGGTATAGTATCTCGACATTTTTTTCCGTTTGATATCTCCAACTCGTCCGCCATGATCGCGTCATCCTTCAAACAATATTCAATTGCCGGATTGGTGGTCTGCATATTCCCTCTCTCGTCTAAATGGCATTCTCAGTGTAGGGCACCGCGTCGACCAAGTTTTGGCTCTGAATATCATCGATCATCCCTACTTGGGCATGAATTGATCGATGAACACAACGGGGTCAAGTTCGCCAGCTTCGAACACGACATTTTGGATGAAGCTACGAAGGCCAATCGACGACAACTGCCTACCTGAAGCTCTACGATCGACGCATTGCTGATCGGTGGCAGCTTCGATGGATTGTGGCGTTGGCCCTTGGGCAATGGACATGGAAGGGGTCTACATCCGCCTGTCCAGAGTGGTGCTGCACTCCGCGGCTTTCTCCAGGCCCTTCAGATTGTTGAAGAAAAGATGGTTGAGATGACGCCCAGAATAAAGCTTTCTTGTCTGATGGAACAACTCTAGTGGCACTGGCAGCTGAAACCGTTACCCATGACGCGACACAACTACAGGGGCCACATGGTCTGGTTTCCGGTTTTCTCGCGGCCGTGGATCTCATCCTTACACCATTGAATGTCGAAGAAGTTAACCAGCGAGAGGATTTCGAAGTCTTCCACGTCAAGGTAATCTTATTCAAATACGTAGAGCGGTTCAGCTTGTTAGGACAATACAAGATCGCTCTCCTCGATACGAGTCTGCATGGAAAAATATCGTCGAGCAAGCGATCGCAATTGTTCACGTCTTCGGTGATCAAATTTTTTCAACCAGGACGTATGCCCCGGTAATGTCATGATATCCGCGAAAGGGGACGACCAACCCCATTTTTTTGTGATCAATTTTATTGCGATGACAGGTTGAGTCTGACCTTGAATGGGGAGCCGGTGGGTCGGTGACGATGAGGCTAAGGAAGTTATGGGTTCAAGCTCCACTACGAGAGATGTATAGAATGCCGAGAATAATAGGAAGGGGATCTACACGTGCTGATGAAGTTAGGATTCTTAGGAAAGACTCGGAGATCAGGTGCCTATATAAGGTAATAACCTGTAACGGGAAGCAGTGAGATGGCCGTGACGTGACGCGTTCCGACCTGAGGACGACTGAACCTATGTCAAGCCAGAGGTTCCGCCGGCGAGACCGCTCAACCAGCGGTGAGCGCTGTGCCGCTTGCGGCCACTCTTTCGATTTGGAGCCGCCAGGGCCGTATGCGATAGCTACTCAGGTTCGAGGACGTACTACTCAAGATGTTAATGTGTTTGGACTTCCCGTCAATGCAGCTCGACCTGCCATTGTCGACCTGATCACATACTCCTATGCCTCGAGAATGGTTTTCGTTGCGCTGCCAGAAACCTACGATGCACGTCTTTTAATTCCTTCTTGGTAGCTTGACCGAGTGCACTGAACAACCGTTGCGTACAGAAAGCCTTAGATGTCGCTCAGGAGTCCTTTCCGGAGCTCAGAAACGTCGATCGAGACCTAATATGCTTGGAAACCAACACGCTCATCGGCAATGACGAGCGTAGGAAGGCGCAAATCGGCCGAACAGCCTGGGATGCGTTCGTTGCCATATTCGAGCGATTTGAAATCGTGGATGTATCCGTCCTATCCTCTCCGAGTCCCTCGATCATGACCCGGCCGCCTTCCTACACTTCGGGATCGGGAGGGCATTCACCTGTGTCGCAACGTCAAATCTGATAGACACTCATGCCCACGTCGGCCACGTCCACCTTCACGAACCCCCTTAACCCGTACCGTATGTGAACTGTTTCGCGCATGAGTGAGGTAGTCCCCAGGATCCATCCGCTGTGTACAGTAAAATGTTTTTCATGCCCCTTTAGATTACAATTGTTTGTCATTTTGGTTCCATGTACTTGTCAATTCACCTTTTACTACAGGCCCTTTGTCGTCACGCCGATGAGATCGGAGCTCAGACTCCAGGATATTCGCGGCCGGAATACTGTGAGCGTTCTGAGGAGATTTGTTAACACATAGAAGATCATAGGGTGCTGGGCCCCTGAGGGTATTCGAGGGTCGCGCGCCAGCTATTATTGCCTCCGGCGATTTTGAAAGCAGCAAGGTGCCCGATTCCCATCTGAGCCAGTGGAAAGTAGTATTGAGAATGTATCAGACGGAGATACTCATTGAAATAACGCTCTCATTCTCTCATACCGTCTTGCCCCGCGCGGAACGGGCCCGCCATCTGAGAACGAAAGCCAACAGAAATGACAGCTTCGCATTGGGGCTTCGTGTTGGCAAATTTTGCGGTCTTTCGCGCAGTGTTCCACCACTTGTCCGAACCGCTCTGACTGTCCAGTCTTATATGCACGACTGCCCATGCCAATCTGGAGAGCACAGCTACGGTGTATTGTTCTAGGAAGACCTCAACCTTGGGATGCAGCTAAGGTAGAGAGTGTCGGCACCTCGATATGGAAGGGACATCCGGCTTTTTTTTTTGAGTGGCAGGTTGCACAAAGTGGCGGAAGTAACGGATCCCGCACTCTAGATCGGTGGTTATCATATGTGATCGAAGGGATGGATGAGAGCAGCCAAAGATAAACTCGAACCAGACATTGTCCACCACAGGAGAAATGATCACGATGATGATGTAATCGAGATTAGACGAGATATGTCGTCGTGCTAGCGACGGTTGCCGGCCAAAACCGGGCCTGCGTGGGTGTGAGCGAGAGCGTGATGACTGCGGGTCTTCGCCGTTAGTGATCCACGCGTCGAAGGCTACGTTGCACATCCTTCTCGACCATTGTTGGTAGAATTTCACGGTAGGTGAGGCGGAGGTCAAGAAACTTAGCTCGCGCACCGAACATTTACCGTCTAGATATGGTCCAGAACGTTTCAGCTTCAAGGCCTAGCAAATACGGGCTACTGTACTCACCCTTCATAGTCTAGAGTACACCGACCGGAAAAAGAGTACATGGAACGGTCGGAATGACTCTGGATCAAACACAGGACGTATCTTAAAAACGATTGGCAATATTGAAGCTCAAGACAGGAGTACAATTAGACAAGTGAAACTCATAACTGAGGGACAAACCACATTGGACGAGTCCTCGCTGCACAACTATCACAGCTTAAGTCTGAAGATATTGCACTTTGGGTTCAAGTACCCAATACGACACCGTAAGACGAAGCATCATCGACGTAAAATCGAATCCATGAACTTAGCGTGATACTTTTTATCCGAAGGTATGATGGCGTGCACAAGCCCACCTCACGTTAATACGGAAGCCCTGCTACAATACAACAAAAAATACAAACAAGAAAACCATAGATAGCGGTCTACTTCGCCCCTGCACTCGAGAACTGCGGAGATCACGATAAGCAAGAGGCACACAACAATGATGAAACACGCACCTTTGTTACCGACTTGGTACCCTCAGAGATAGCGTGCTTCGAGAGTTCACCAGGAAGAATGAGGCGAACGGCGGTCTGAATCTCGCGAGAAGAGATGGTAGACTTCTTGGAGTATGCGGCGAGTTCTAAAACAAATGAGTTCCAGAGACTGCTACGCGTTCTGGGTGACTCACTTGAAGCCTCTGTGGCAATACGTTCGAAGATATCATTGACGAACGAGTTCAGGATTGCCATCGCCTTGTTGGAGATACCAGTGTCGGGGTGTACTTGTTTGAGCACTAAACATCGCGAGTTAGCTTGATACTAAGATGACGTGACACTACCCACCCTTATAGATGTAAGAAGAGTATGTCTCCTTGCGGACCTTGCGGCGCTTCTTCTTCGTGTCATCAGTAGCTGCCGCTGCCGCTGCCGTCTTGGAGGTCTTCTTCGCAGACTTTGCACCCTCAGTTGTCTTCGCTGGGGCTTTCGAGGCAGTGGCCGTCGATGCCGGGGCTTTGCCAGCAGTGGAAGCAGGTTTGGGTGCCATTTGTATCGATAATGTAGGGCAAAGGGGTGATGAAGACGGTCGTAGGAAGGAGAAATTATGACTTTCGATGACGGGATCAGAGCCCCTTTATATGGCTACACGTGACTTTGTGACTGTTTGTCCCCGTCAACGACGCGTGACACGACGCGTTTCGACTTGTTGATTACTGAACTTTATTTCCAGCTGTGGGTCCCCTTCTCTGCCCTATTTAAGCCTACAACTTACCCAGACACTGATCACCCTTCTCTCTCCATCTTCTCCCGCTATTCTCCCAGTTGCCCAGCTCATCTTTTCATTCTCACTTACCACTTCAACAAATCGCTGAACAAATGTCTGGAAAAGGTGGAAAATCTGGCAAGTCTGGCTCTGGCAAGGCTTCTTCCAGCGACGCAGCAAAGTCGCAGTCGCGCTCGGCCAAGGCAGGCCTTCAATTCCCCGTCGGTCGTGTACACCGTCTCCTCAAGCGTGGTAACTATGCGCAACGTGTTGGTGCTGGAGCTCCTGGTCCGTTTGCAGCCTTTTGTACCCTATTCCGCAATCTGACGCGATCTTTTTTGTTTTTCCAGTCTATCTTGCGGCCGTTCTCGAGTACTTGGCTGCAGAAATTCTAGAACTTGCTGGCAATGCAGCTCGCGATAACAAAAAGCAACGTATTGTCCCTCGTCATCTACAACTTGCAATTCGGAATGATGAAGAGTACGTCCGAGGTAGCACTTTCATCAGACCAAAATCAACGCATTCCTCTTTAATAAGGTTGAACAAACTCCTCGGTGATGTTGTTATCTCACAAGGTGGTGTTGTACCCTTCATCAATCCCGAAGTGAGTCATTGTATGGTACCCGAAATTAGACAACATTCTGACTCGTTGATTGCAGCTCTTGCCCAGCAAAACGCAAAAAGGCAAGAAGGAGAGTCAGGAGGTATAGACAGCGCATCTTTGTACCATTACTGTATCACCACATCTTATTCTATCAACTCGTTCTCTTTCTCAACTTTTGGTCCTCGGTTTTGCTCTTCGCTGTCGTTGGTACGAGTGAATGAGTCAGTCGGTTGGTCCTGTCCACGTAGCAGCTCTGGGTTCGTGCTTTCTAAACTGGCCATATGGGAAATTGTTTTCTTCCCGAATTCCACTTGCGATTTGAATACTGCGTTTCGCAGGTGACCGAATCAACCTGGGCTGCTGCGACTTTGTAGCACGTCAGATCTCCGGAAGTTACATCGTGAAACAATACATTACATTTTGACCCGCAGCGCAAAGTCGAAGCTTCGCTCCTAGAAATCCTTCAGGTCACGTGCTCGAAAATCACAAGCTGTACATTGTAAACAATATGCCGCCCCAGGCGGTACAAAGAAACATCATATGTAGTCTATACTATATACGAGCCTTGAGTATACCAAGCCCCCAGAAATAAGGCCTTATGCCCGTATAAGCCATCCGACGTCAAGACCCGTCATTGAGCGCATTCCCTCCGGGTAGCACGCATTGCTCTCTTTGAGCAAAATGACGATCTGTGCGCACGTGTCCTTTGAATACATTAGTTGTTCCGCCTGTGGGAAACCGGGATAACGCTCTAGCAAGCTGCCCAGCTCTGTGTGCGACACCGATGGACCAAGAATCTTGTACAGCACTTTCGCAGCTTGGATCGTGCCGCGCTCAGGAAGGAGGTAATTCTTGCCGGCCAGGTACGATAGACGCATGTTTGGTTTGAACAACCACACCTATTTTTGTTCGAAGAAGGGGGTCAGTTGGAATTTGAACCCGAGTCTGTTGATTTTTGTTTGCGAGGGGCACTTACGAGAATCCGCGGCCGCTCTTCCTCCTCATCCAGGATTACAAATCTATAGGTGGCATGGGCGCGTACAAGCTCAACCATATCTTCGACAATAAACGCAGAGAGCGGTATTCGACACGGCCTGAAACGCATACATCTTTAGCCAGGAACTCGAAAGGCACAAAACAAGCATTACGCACGCCGCGGACGGACTGACGGGTCGTATCGCAAACTTGGTAAGCCTATACAAAGTCACCGTCTCACCAGACTCCGTGACTTGTTCCTGAGAACGCCCGCTCAACGCCCCACATATACAGCGGACCGAACGCCAACCTTCTCCTTGCTACAACGTCATGTCAGCAAACACGTTTCCCCATTAAGACAAAAAAATAAAGTGAAAACATGTGTCCTCGCGCGTAGCTCCCGCAGACGTGTACCTCAGCAACACGGGAGTTGTTAGACGAGCAACCTGCAGGATATCCGCATTCATCTTGGACGGTTTGTATCAGCCGGAAGCATTGCCTGCCGCCCCCCACAACTTCGACAATCTCCGGAGCAGCCAGCAACATCCAAAACCTTCATGGGGCTTCGAAAGGCAGACAAAGCAACGGTAGTCAGAGCTGCGGAGGCGACCGCTGGTAGGAAGATTCGCCAGCGCCGGCCTTCTTGACGTCCATCGCTCCGCTCCAAGAACCCAAAGCAAAAAAAAAAGTCAAGACTTACCTTTGCCCTCTCCACGAGCCTCAAGTTGGCGCTCACCGTCGTAGATTTGTCAAAGAGGATATAGCTTCCTCCCACCAACGCCTGCCCATTTTGTGGCCAAAATCCCTTCGCGTTCCGCGCGACCTGTGCGTTGAGCTTTTGATCTGTATGACACATCCACGCATCCACAAGTTCTTCCCAGTGTTCACTCGGCAGATCGTCATATCGTGTAATCCGCGCACCATGTACAAGCGGCAGCGAGCACGAAGCGCAGATAAAGCTCGTCGGCGCGGCGGCGCGGAGCTGGTCCGCATCGAGAAGCGGAAGGGGCTCCAATTTTGGGGGATGTTGCTCGTCCGTGGCAACCTTGATTTCATAATGTAGGCCCTGCACACGCACCTCCTGTGTGCCAGGTCTTGTGAGGGCGGGTAGTGCGAGGGCCGGTGACTCGACCGTGCCGCTTCGCATGACGAGAGCAGACTCGGTCTCATTGGGGGTGTCGTCGGAACGGTTGACAACGGACGCTTCGAGATTAATACCAGCAGTGATGCCAGAAACGTTAAGGAAGATAAGGACGTGGCGCAAACTTTCGTGGTGCTCCGCTACATACGAAACGTCTAGTTGCGAAGGTGCTGAATAATTCAGGTCAGATTACATGGATGCATAAGCGGGGGAAGAAAGCACCGTTTTTCCCAGCAGAGCTCGAGCGACGAGACGACGTCCCTTTGATGGAACGGTCTGCACTAAGAACCTTCGAGCTAGCGGGCAACA
Organism: Lactifluus volemus; assembly: GCA_022376515.1. NCBI lineage: Eukaryota > Fungi > Basidiomycota > Agaricomycetes > Russulales > Russulaceae > Lactifluus > Lactifluus volemus. The sequence goes on from WTXI01000016.1 coordinate 236,393, forward strand.
GCCAGCGAAGCGGGGGCGCAGACATACTACGATTACGTGCGCCCTTGGGTGACTTGGATCGTACAGACGGCGGGCCCGGCGTCAATGGAGGGTTGGGAATTTCTCTTGCAGCTTCGTTCAGAGTAAGGACTGCATTCGGGTCTGACAAACGTTGGAGCGTGCGGGGAACACATTCACGAATAAACTCAGGGAGAGTCAACAATGTGTCGGGGTCTTTAGGCTGAAGGGAGGAAAATGTAGCGTCTTGTGCATGCATGCGACCTGCGCCAGAATGCTCAGCGAGCTTGTCAACGAATTCTTGACGCTAAAGGAAGGAACACAGTAATCAGTACTAGATATTCAGGTAGCGGAAGGACAGTGCATACTTTTTGATTGTCACGTTGGCGCACACGATTGATCGGTGCTTCCATATCTCCCAAGACGACCGTCTGGTCTACTAGTTTTCGCTCAGATGCACGTCCAATCATGTCAAGAATACGCTCCAGCTCGCGCTCTTTCTGTTTGCCGGTGGAGTCTGACCCGCCTGCACGGTGCGAGCGTTCTCGAGCTCTTGGAGTTTGGAGGACTTGAGTTCGACACGTTGATTGTGTAGCTGAGGCGCCACGCGGTATAGCCGGTCGATGGCCATGGTCACCGCATCCAGGTCGAGTCGCATCTTCTCATCTGTGGACCTACGACCCGAAAAAGTTGCCGGCGACTTTGTTTCAGCCATGAATGATTCCTGGCCAAGATCATAGTCTGGCGGAAGCTCTGCTCATGACTCAGAAGGTCATATTGTGGGGGATCGGAGAGACTGAACCGGGGACAGTCTCGTTCGCGTTGACGACAAAGGCTCAGCACAGACTCAAGATTTTCATCGACACGACACCAGAGCAGCGCCCTTTCTACAGCAACGACAGGAGGCAAGGGTGTTTCGGAGTCTGCATGATCATGACGCGACGACTGAAACTGGCTTAGTTGACGAGCTAGCATGTCCAGGTTTCCTATAGAGGGATCATGGGGATCATGGGCCCAAGTCGCCGGTGATTCAAATGCGGAAGCGGAAGAGGTACCGAGAGCCGATAACCTGTTGAGATCTGCAAGGAGAGAGAGAAGAGCGTGTGCGAGTTGGATATCCCGGTCGTGCAATGCCGGCGCTAGAGCGTCGACATATTTGGAAAGTTCAGATAGGAGGGCCATGTCGTCGTTCGAGGGGGCAACCTGAATCATTTCGACATTAAAAGTAGAATTGCGTAGGTCAGAGACGAGACTGCTCAAAGCGGCAGTTGGAGCAGAGAAGGTAGATGGTGGGGCGTGCGACGAAGAAGAGGTCGGCGGAGCAAGGAGGGACTGAGAATGGTCCAAGACGGTGAATGAAGGGGATGGAGAAAGGAGGTCATTGAGAGTGGTAATAACAGATAGCTGGACGCGGGTTATTGAAGGTATGACATCCTGATCCTGGATTGAAGGTCAGATATTGAAGGAGAGTAGAATGTGAAAATATTCACCTGGGTAAGTGATTCTTCATCAGTACGCGAAAGGGCCTCTCGGAGGTGCTGAGCTTCCGCTTCCTGAGTACATGATGGAAGATCGGGTGGTACTAGGGAGGTGGGACGATTGGGTGGAGTGGACTGGGAATCGCGAAGTATGTAAGCGCGGTCAGTAGAAGAGAAGGGAGCAGGAATGGCAGAGGAGAGGGAAGTTAGCTGATCATCATCAACTGGAAGAGGTTGGAATTTGGCGAGAGTAGCCATCAGGATCGAGTGGGGGGGATTGATTCACCGTTACTTTCGCTTTGTGATGGTCGTCATTGACTTGACCCGTTAGGTCCCGTTCCCCGAGGTGATTAGACGCCGTACCTTTATTTCCCCGTCATCTTACAGAAATATCACCGCACCTCTGCCGTAAATGCGATGATGGTTTTTTTTTTACATAATTACCGTAAGACGCTAGTCTGCATACATGTACTGTATACTGTGCACTATGAAGTTAGCCTCGTCGAACCACCTCGCGTGGTTTCTTCCTCTTCATTTTCACGACTCGAGTCGCCCCCATTCACCTCCTTTCCCTCCCCAACTCATAGCGTGAACCACAGGACCCCGAACTAGAGTTATTTTTATGCCTGCCTGTAGGTCACCCACTTCCATGTTTGCCATTCTACTCGCCCATTTGACATTGGTGATCGCGAAACCAGTCTCTAGCGTAACTCAAAGTCATATACCAGATATAAATGCCACTCCAACCCCCCATTCCAAACCAGTACTCTCTGGAAACTCTAGGCGAAGACGAACGTTGATGACCCTTCTCGATGTCCTCACAGAGCTCACAAGAGATGATGATTTTGCTCCTGTTGGTGCGTGGGCCCGATTGCATCATTCCAGCGCGGCCTACTAACCATCGTCGCAGGCAGCCGACGTGAACAGTCTAGCTTCGAAGATGACCGTGATGTCCGTAGGTATCAAAGACCGATGTATTGATGTCTCATACTAATTGCGTGACCAGCCAGTGTTGATGAGCATCTTCAGCGAGTTGGTGCTCAGTCGTTTGACCAATTTCAGAGGTGCTGTTTTTGTTTTTGTTTTTGGTCACGTGTTCGGTCCACTCAAGCGTGCCGTACGTAGGAGGGTCAATAACCTAGATAGAGAGGTAGGTCATCCCAAGTTGAACTTGATATCACTCAGCTTTCTCCCCCCCCAGCTTCGAAATTTCTCCAACGCCGCTCGTCAGCTTGGCAGTTCAGTTGGTATTCTGTCTTCTGCTTTCCATCTCCGGGAGCGCCTTGCCCAGATCGTATGGCTCCTTCATGAAAACGCAGCGGACCTCTTCCCAGAAAAGTTTCTCATCAATCCACAGACCCAGTCATAAAACCGGATGTTATTCCTAGGCGGAGACGAGCTCGCTCTAAAGCACCGCCGCACGTACGCAAGCCGATAGTCCTTGAAAAGCTTGACCCAGAAGACTTCCCCGACCAACTTGAGCTTTTTGCTACAGACGTTATTACCTTCCTGCACTGCCTCAATGAGTTCCCGGAATTTACAGATGAGGGTCTCAACGCATCCATCCTTGCTTTTGAGGGGGATCTCAAGGTTCGCGTCCATCGTAGTCTTCTTGAGTCATGTCATCTAATCGTTGCTAGTATTGGTCATCTTGTTTGAAAGCATACGAAGGCGAGTTTCCCCGGTAGTCACTGTATTCTGTGCTTACATTCACACAGGCCAATTCAAATATCCGGCGGTCCAGCGCTATATCCACGACCTTGGGTCAGAGATTGGTGAACACATCGAGTCTATCACCTCCTCCCTTTCTGTATTCGTCGAGATCGGTCTGTCATTGTCCATAGTTCTCTCTTGTTTCATTCGGGCTAATCAAGATCTTCTACATGAAGGCGTCCCAGCTATCCGATTCGCCCAAAAGCACGGTGCTTCCAATCTCCTCAATCTGTCGACTGTAGCGACATTCTTCTCTGCCGTCACCGCGTCAACGTTGCAGTATACCTTCAATAGTCACGGGACGCCACTCGAGGATGCCGTGAATGGCTTCTGGTTCACCTCGATGGTGTTCAGCGTTGCTGCCGCCGTCAATAGCCTCCTCGGTTTGACGTGGAAGCAGGCTATGTAGTACGAATCAACTTGCATATACCTCTCCACTCTTTTCTAACAGGCTAAACCAGTCGCTCACCCGGTCATCGAGTCCCTTGGTGGGTCCTGATCTGGATAAAGCGTTCTCCCCTTGTCTTCTTTGTGCTCTCAGTGTCCTGTTTCTCGGCCGGACTCGTCCTTTTCGCATATTCGTCCCAGCAGGCAGGTCTCTTTTCCCCTTCTAAGGTTTATCCACACTCATTCTGCGCCTTTCTACCCCAGAATCCCATTGTGACCACAACCACTACCCTCTTCACCGCATTCAGTTCCTTTGGTCTAGCTGCTGTGTCCACTTGGTTTGCATCAGAAAGGTGGATCTTTTCTCGACACAAAGGCAAGAAGTGGCTACAGGATTCGCTCGATGATTTCTGGGATACAATGATGTCCATTCCGCCTTTCCACCAATTCATTGAATGTCTGCATGTCCTGGGCTGTGGACCTCATCATTTTCGCGCAGAATACGCGTCGTGAGACACATGCCAGCTCTGAAGTAACTTCGTTCTTTCGCCGCCGCTCTGCTGAAACGCTTCACCCGCCTTCCTTCGAGAATTCCAACCCGGGGCACCATCTCCAGACTCTGTCCTTCCCACCAGGCGTGGTTCCGAGATCTCTTTCGCCCCATCACCCTCTCAAACTATTCAAGTCAATTCAAAGGATGGCTCCACCGTCTCCTTCGCTCCTTCCTCAGAGAATCCATTGTGCATCACGGGCCCTTCCACCTCACCTTCACCCTCGCGGGCTCGCTTCATCCAGGCCGTGCGAAATGTGATCAGGATGCAACAGGTCGCTCAAGCTCACTCACGCACGTTGCCCCCTACTCTCTTATTACCCGGTGGGATGCGTCCAAGGGATACTCAACCTGTGCCAATGCAAAGATCTAGAGTGGCAGGTCTCATACCGAAGTTGCATGGCCTCACTCCCATGCAGGATTTGGCGGCACATCAGGCACTAGTCCGACACCTACAGTTCTCGCCTAATGGCAGGTTCTTGGCTACTTCGAGGTCCGTATCCTGCCATTTGGTAGGAGGAAGGGGACTGATATAAATGTGACAGTTGGGACCGCACATCTGTCATATTCCACACGGGGGTAAGCTCATGTCCGTCCTCGAGGCTGGCGTGTCGTAATGTTTGAGCATGATAGGACCCGTTTACACACCATCGGACGCTCGCGCACCCTTCAGGATTCGTCAGCCAAGTCGCATGGTGGGACTTCCTGTTATTATCTGTATGACGCCACACCTATATGGTCACAGGTCCCCGAGCGGAAACCTAATTCTGATGAAGCTCACTCATTTGATCAAGGTCTGGAATGAGGTTAGTCCTACTTCACGTTATCTGTTACGTTCTCAATCTCTTCCGTACTCAGGCAGGGGTGTGCAGGAAGACGATTGATCGATATCGCTCGGTTCAGTCATCTGCTGGATGCCAGGTGGTGAAGGTAAGCCTCCGAACTTCTCGCAGAGGTACTTCCCTCAAAATCGTCTTGTGTTTGTTCTAGCGTTCATGTCCGTGGAAGGCGGTGACGTCATCAAACTGGCAAGTTGGCGCCATCGATAACCTGTTGTCACATAAGCCCTACTCACAGGCACTTCTCATCAGGACCTAACTGGCAAGGTGTTGGACACGTATCACCTCGACCGCCTCGCAATACATGATGTCGCTGTGACTCCAGACGGGCAACGTTTACTTGCAGTGGGGACGCTGCTCTCCTCTTGTGATGGCTTACAACCCAGCAGCTGTCGAGCAGAAAAACGCATCGTAGGTGGGTGCCTCTAGGCATATGAGAGTTGTGTTCCCCTAAAACAAGAAATTAGCATATAATCTGGATCGGAAGGAAACTGAAAGGTCCGACTTAGATTTATCTCAGTTTCTAGCTTTCGCTGACGCCAAACAATAACGCAGCCAGGTACCGATACTCCATGACATCCGATACATAACATTGGCGCAGAGTGGGCAATTTGCCTTAGTCAGTTGCGAGTTCAAGGTGATTGTATTCCCAAAAGTGGCATAAGTGCGGGTTTTGATTCTTTTGCTAGTCTCCACCCCAGCTTTGGAAACTAGAGACAGTAAAGGATAGAAATAAGCCTGAAGCGCCAACGAGGCGGCTGACACTTCGACATACTTATGTGACCAAATCTGCTGTAGAATTCGCTGGACCTGCTCATTTCGGAGGTAAAGATGATCAACTTGTGCTTTGTGCTGGAAAAGGTGACTTTTATTGTACAATTTGCCGACGCCCTTCTAAAAGGAATGTTTTTGCAGCAGGAGATATTCACATTTGGGACCGCGAATCGGGGGTGCTGCTACATCATATCTCTTCACAGTCACTCGGGGGTGGTGACTTGACATGCATCGCTTGGAACCCTACCGCCGATCCTTTCATGTTCGCTACGGGTTCTCATGATGGTGCGGTGCGTGTGTGGACTACAACATCAATGCTGCGCGCCAGATCAGGTAGCGTAACGCCACACAGCGATACTTCATCCCAGCTGCACCTCGAAATCGACTGTCGTTCCGAGGTTCGTCTCGACAGCAGCAGTCCGAACATTTTATGTATCGCGTCGAGCCTCCCGATGGGACGGAGCCTAGTGAGGACGCCCCTGGCCCGTCTTCGCGCCGTGCAATTGGATTCACCTCCCCGCAACCATCAACAGCCACTCTGTATCACACCTCAATACCTTCATGAATTGCGCTCGACGTTAATCACACTTATGTATATCCGTTTCATTCCCTTAGCGCACTTAATTCGCTATTTGCATTCAAATCCAAAAGACAACCGTGAATTACGCATATCATTAATATGACCGTGTGCGAGCTGATAAAAGTGGGAATTGCAGAGTATAAGCGCCCATAAACTCGGCACCTCAGTCGTGGCCATTATTTTAGTAGGCCTCATCTCCTTATCGTCTACTGCTCTTCAACTGAAGAGATTGAAAGATGGCTTCTTCGCCAGTCCTGCTTCTTAGCGTCATCGCCTTCTAAATTCTTGGTTGAGCGAGCGAGTCTCACGGCGTCCTTATCGCGAATTCTGCTTCTCCAGCGTTGGTTGGGGGCGCTATCACGCCAGTATAATAACTAACTGACACTCACAGGTCACCATCAACCTGAGGTAACACTAGCTCTTTCCCAATCCTTCAATATCAATACTTCGACCAGAAGACATGTCCACGGTTGGCGCTTGCACCTTCCTCGGCTACCACCAGACATTCCAGAATGATTTGAACCTTTGTAGAATCCACTCAATGATATAGTCAGTGCGATCGCCGGGGCGCAGGGCGGCAACACCGAAGGGACCGGAGATTCGATTGTGGAGGTCAGTGATACCTCTAAGACCGCGGGGTGGATTTTGCCGGGCCCAGTTCCTTCGGGACGAAATCGTGCTTTGCGCAGGAAGGGTCCGTGAATCTGCATCAAACTTGCACCACATCCAGGTGCCAGCTTTGGGGGGGGGACATGACATGGATCGCTTGGAACCCTGCTGCCGACCCTTTTATGGTTCGCGACAGCAAGCCACGATGGGACTGTACAGACAGCAGAGAGCCTTCCACCCAGGTCACGTCCGAGGTTCGCAAGCTCTACCCCGCGTAACTTACGGAGGTGTCAACGCCACCTATATCTAAACGAAGAGCTTTCCATTCCGTTCTCCCTGTCTTGCGGGAGCCCATACACGTGTAAGCAGATGCCGCTTATGGTGCAGACATAATTCGACTCGGAGCTGCTCTACGAAATCATCATACTTGTAGTGCACATACCCGCTTGGCGTACCACACTTTCGAACAAATGTAGATTAGTCCGGACATATCAAATTTGTTTTGGAGAAACAAGCAGGAACATTTCACTGAGATGACTACCAGTGACTAAATTTCGTCATGGCTGGGCACGGATAAATTGATGGATCTCACATGCTAAATGCATCTTTGCTCGAATGGTCATGGCCTTAGCAATGACTGGGAAGTCGTTGTCCTCTTCATCCAATTATAAGACTGGGTGGAGAGCTGTCAAGCTGAGATGTCCTTCACTTGCGTCAATTGACTCTGCCAATCTATCGGCATCAGGCTAAGGCACGCAACGGTAGGGCGTTATGCAAATTCCAAGCTTATCGTAAAAATCTGAGCTATCGATACCGCACGTACCTCGTGCAACAACAGTCACATCATGTCTTCAACGCTCGCCTCTAGAACCGTCGCCGTCGCCGTTATGGGCGTCGGACTGGTCGGGTCCGAGTTCGTGCGTCAGCTGCGGTCACTTCCGTCCCCACACCCCTTCCGCCTCATCTCCCTCTCCTCTTCCAAAGCAATCGTTTTCAACCCAGACGGTATCCCCTCCTCCACAGACTGGCGCGCCCTCCTGCGCGACGCCGTGTCCGCGTCCGCGACTGCTTCCTCAGCCTCGTCGGCCTCGGCCTCAGGGGCCACGTCTCGCCTGACTGACCTAACGCACTCGCTAGCCAAGCTCGTGCGCAACGATAACACCGTCGTCTTTGTCGACAATACGTCCTCTGAGGACGTGGCGAATGCGTATCCGGTGTTGCTTCGCTCTGGTGTGCACGTCGTGACGCCGAACAAGAAGGCGTTTTCGGGTACGCAGACGTTGTATGATCAGATTGTCAAGGCGAGCCTCGAGGGTGGTACCAAGTTCCTGCACGAGTCTACCGTCGGCGCGGGTCTGCCCATCATCTCGACGCTTAACGATCTCGTCGCTACCGGTGACAAGGTAACGTGTCTATTGTGCACTGCGTTGGGTGGGAGGTCCCTTTCGAACATTCATTGTCAACTAGGTGACTAGGATCGAAGGAGTTTTCTCCGGCACGCTTAGCTACATCTTCAACGAGTTCTCGACAGGGTCCGCAGATGGACCCGCGTTCTCCACCGTCGTACGAACCGCACGCGACAAAGGGTACACCGTACGTCTCGGGCAACTTTATAACAATCTATCCTTCTTGATCCCTGGTGGCCGTTTTATTTATTTATTTAGGAACCCCATCCAGCGGACGACCTAAACGGCGCCGACGTAGCTCGAAAACTCGCCATCCTCACCCGTCTCCTCACCAAACCGCCCGCCACCGCGCCGCCGATCTCACTGCCCGAAGGCTATGCTTCGGTGCCGACATCATCCCTGATCCCTCCTGGCCTCGATCTCTCTTCGGTCCCCACCGGCGATACGTTCCTGAAAGCTCTCCAAGCGCACGATCTACACTTTGACGCTTTACGCGCCCAAGCCGCGCAACAAGGCGGTGGAGGCGCCGTACTGCGCTACGTCGGTGTGATCGACGTCAACGCCGAGAACCCCGGTGGTCCCTCCGTCAAGGCCAGTCTTGAACGGTACGCAACCCCCCCCCCCTCCCCCCTTCCTAACTTTTTTTTTCGCTCGCTGATGTTTGCGGATCTAAAAAAGGTACCCGACGACGCACCCATTTGCGGCGTCACTTGGCGGTTCGGACAATATTATCATGTTCTATACGGAACGGTATGGGCCGCGTCCATTAATAATTCAGGGTGCTGGCGCGGGGCGGAAGTCACCGCTATGGGTGTGTTAAGCGATTTGCTCAAGCTGGCATAGAGTATCGAGGGTTAAGCAGTAAAAACATGATCTTGTCCATGGAAACCAAAATGAAATGTGGTCATACGGGAAGGTCGTTATCAGTTAATAAATCGGAGATCCTTCCCACTCGTGATATGTCACAAGACCAAGTTATTCCGCGGTATTCCAAGTTATATATACTAACAGTGTTGGTAGTGGGTCATGGGTTGGAAAATGGATCACTTTAAATTCTTCTAATTCTTACTGACATGCGGCATCCAGTACCACACAAGCATATTCCGTTTGTTTGGGTAGAAATTGTGTTATAGTGTGTGATCCACTACCCAACGACAGTTACTTTACAAGCTCGAGTTAGTTAACTTTGTTTGTTTGTTGAACCACAACGTAGCAACGGCGATACAATATTCATCGTATATACGTCCCGCAATATCATACCGTTTCCCCTATTCTCACTTCCACCAAAGCACTGCACCGGAGTAATACACACCGAAGGTGAACACATATGGACACATTAACGATGTCGAGCACGAAGATGAAAGGGATGTATGTGCAATGTGGGGGAAATTAGGCAGACAGCAGTTTAAACGACGAAATTCTAGCAATGAAACGAGAACGGGGAAAGGAGCGTGCAACGTCAAGGAATCAAAGAGAGCGGGGGCAGATTGCGACGAAGTTTGGGAAACACCGAGTGGATAGACTCAGGGGCGATGGGGAGGATGGAGGAGTTGTGAGTATGTATGAACGCTTGATAATACGGGAGGGAGGGAGTCGCTGTAAAACCACAGTCAGAATTCCGAATAGCGGCCAGGAAAAGACAGCTCACAGTAACCACCAATAACATACACAGCCATTTAGAAAAGGAATCCTGCCAATAAACACCAGAGGGAAACCGCAGAAAACAAAGCACGGCTACCCTCGTCCCAGTGGAGAAATCACTGATACACACAAGAAACTAGACAATAACTTGGTGAAAAAGGATAAGTATGATGGAAGTAGGACGAGGATGGAGGGCTATGCATTGACGGGATGATAAAAGGATAGCGGTAATTGATACAGAAGGAAAGAAAATAAAATCAAGTGCGTATCGTAAATACTGTGGAGCCCTCTCGCGGGTAAGAAGGGGAGGAATTTAGGACAGGAAAGAAGGATATATATACTAACTTAGGCTAGGTTCATTGACAATAATGTCCCAAGAACCGAGCGCACGGCCCGTTGAAGGATAGAGGGGAAATAACTTGCACGGTGTTTTGTCCGTAGCACAAGGGAAAAAACGCAATAGGAAGGGGTGATAAATAAGCAGGGATTGCCGACGATGGGCATGTAGTGTATAATGCGGTGACGACGGTGGGGGAGATGGGCATTTGGTTTTTCATAGATATGTCAACCGACCGTGGTCGCTCTTTTGTACAACTTGAGACTTCGCCTTTCTAATTTGTACGGAGTCCAAAGGTAGGAGATTTGCTAATGCGAGATGCGAAAGCATGCAGTGTATCGTTCATGAACATGAGAGAGCCGATAGAAACAAGGGGGAAAGGGGGGGGGGAAGATAGACGCGCGTTCTCGGAAGCTGATAGCGGCGATCTTTGTCGACAACTTGGGATGAATACGGAAGCCGACAAGGGGAACGAGAGTGGTGAACAAAATAAGGAAATCGCAATATGATGACCGAGAGTGGAGTGGAGAGACTTGACTTTGAGAAATTGAAATTTAATCGGCTGCGATTGAGGTCCAGATGCGCACATTAAACACCAGAGAGCAGAGAGCACAAGAACCAAACGTCGAGGGAATAATGATATCGAGAAAATAAATCCCGGCGTATCAACGCCGAGGTCGATAATGAAAGAATAAGTTTGATCGACGCCAGGCCATGCCGTTTTGAATGGAAGCAAAACCCCCCGATGGAGCGGAGCTCAACATAACCGACAAAGTTCAAATCCTGGATAGCCAATGAGATAACACGTACACACACGTGTGAAAAAAAAAAAAAAACTAACCCCGAACGAAGCAGGCGCCTATTAGAGGGCAGCCTGGGCCTTGAAGGCCGGAATGGGCAGGACGTCGGGACTGGGTGAGTTCTGGAACTTGGAACTAGCCCAAAAGTCCCTCTTGGTACCCATAGGAGTCGAGGCTGCCGAGGCGATGCGGCGACGGGGAGGAAAATTGTCCTTGGATTTGAGCTCACTAGACGGATCAGACAGGGAGAGGGTGCAATCCTCATCCATGGAGAGACTGAAAACACCTTCACTCGGAGAGCGGGCATGCTGGTGCTTGCTCTCGGGGGTGGGAGTCGACGTCGGCTTTGGGTTAGATGAGAAGCTCGAACGAGGGTGAGACAGCGGGGCAGTGCGGGGACCGTCATCGTAGACACGAGTCGCTTGCCAGGTGACGTGGCCAGCACCAACACGAGCGGGTGTGGAGGGCGCAAATACGTCGTCGTCCTCGACGTCAGTCAGATCATCACAGATGGGAAATACATCCACCGTCGCCTCGCCTGACTGCATGCTCGACAAAGTGGGAACGGAGCGTGAGAGACTCAGCGGGTGGCTCTGCCAGGATGGGGGCTGTGGGTGAGAGTGAGGGACGGATATAGTCTTGGTGGGAGTTGGGGTGAAGGGGACTTCTGCAATGTTCTGACGACGTCGAGCGAGCTTGCCATTGGGACGGGGAGAGAGCTTGGGAGCGGGGCGGACTGGAGCTTTGCCCTTGGAGGGGGTGGAGGGCGGGTTGTCGGAATCACTCTCGAGGAAGCTAGGAAAGGATCAAACAAGTTATGCTGGCGTGCAGGACGAGCAGAGGTGGACTTGTCGGAAACCTCTGCCTGCGAGGGAAGGTGGGAAGGGATGGGGGGAGAGCCCTGATGAAGTTGAGACTGATGTCGCCGGTTGTTGTTCCTGAGAGTAAGGGACTGGGAATTGCTCCTGATAGTAGAAAGGATTTAAGTCGACATGTGAGCCCGGGAAATGAGATATTACCTGGCTTGGATTTGTCCTTGCTCTGTTTTGAATTCTGACGGCCACGTGGAGGCTTCTCGGGGGACGGGGAGAGAGTAGTGGAAACAGTATTATTAGACTTGGCTGGGGGCCGAGATGACGGGAAAGGCTTGTTGAGGTCGTCAGTGGGCTGGGGCTGTGCAGCCGCAGCTGGCGATTGTGACGAGTGACGGGCTGTGCTAGTTGGCTTTGTCTTGCTATGCGTTGAGCGGGATTGACGGTTCTGGTGGTTCTGGTGATGCTGCTGTTGCTGCTGAGGACGGGTAGGAGTGACCGGGGCAGGCTTTGATAAAGAGAGCAGGCCAGGAATGCGAGTTGGCTGAACGAGTACGGTTGGGGGGGCGGAAGGATGGCGACGATGATGGTGAGTTGAAGGAGAAGAGAGGAGGTGGACGGGTTTCTGAACCATGATCATGGTGAGAGTGGTGGGAGAGCGAAGAGGGGGGAAGGAGTAGATGTATGCGTTTGATGGAATGTGAGTGATGCGATAAGTAAAGAAAAAAAGAAAAGGAAAAAAAGGCGTCGGCTGACTATTGTCCTTTTGAATACCCGTGGGTTAGCTCGCTTCCCGCAGTTTCCCGAGAATCAGAAGGTGGCGCTATTTTCACACTCCGATTACATCTCGTTACGCCCACTTCCAATTCAGGTCTCATGCCGCCTGGATCTCAGACCGGGCGTGCCATTCTCGGTATCTCCGTTCACGCTTTGCGCCCCTTTACATCCCTCTGCCCCTTCACCCACATTAACGCCCTTCCGTTATCTCTACCCTCCTCTCGAGCGATGATCCCTTACCTTACCTTGCCCCTTTGCCGCAGCCATGTGGCCTCGTGTCTCAGGGCCCACCACCGTGTCTCATTTTCTAATTTCTAGACTGCTGATAGCACAGACACAGACAGGCAGTTCCTCCCCTCTTGCCTAATCTAAAACCTTATTCCTCACTCGGTCCCCCCTATCCTTCCTTTTTCTCACCCTTCCCGAGTCCCAAGTAAGTGCCAGGCCAATAATGTGAGGCAATGTCCTTGTTCCTTCGATCGGGTTCTTTGGAACTTTTTGGGAATTGCTGTTCATTGAAAGCGAAGGGTACGAAACGAAAGAGGTCCGATCTCAGCACACTGTAACACGCCAGACCTGTTACATACTACAGTATTCTATATGAAACATGTATGGGTGCCGGAACTGCCTCCGAGTTCACGTTATTATCTTACATCCCTCGTTCTTGTAATCAAGGAAGAGGAAATGGGGTTAACCTGTAGGCACGTCGCGGTCGAGCGAAGAACAAAGTATGTATGCTTTGTGTAGAAATAAGACTGACAATAGACCTGCTCGTCGTCATTGATGGCCATGCCTCTAACACGCCCTTTCGCAAACTCCGCCGCTCACCCACTCGCGCTTGGTCGCTCTTCTCCTCGCAACAACAAAATGACAACAAGTTGTGAAGCGCAACCTTCATTATGCCAACAGCATCTTGCGAGGGTCTTCAACGTACTCTTTTACTCTCACTATACGTGAACGTTCCCACGGTAACAACAAGCCATCACCATCATCAGTGGGCTGTACGCGGAAACAAAATTGCACTTACCTAGGAATGTCACAGCCTCTCGCCCGTCCAGTAACCGGTGGTCGTACGTCAACGCGACGACCATTATCGGTCTTATCACAATCTGTCCATCTACGACCACAGGGCGATCCTTGGTTGCGTGCATCCCTAATCCACATGTTCCGTAAGATCGTGGGGTTTCCTCGAGGCACATCACAAGTACGCACCCAGTACGGCCGATTGGGGTAGGTTGATAATAGGCGTGCCGTACAACGACCCAAACACGCCCCCGTTAGAGCTACAAAATGAACCCTATCAGAAACAACGCACATTTGTTACCATCAGCATAATGCACGCACATTGTGAACGACCCCCCAGTCATGTCCTCGAGCGTCAGTTTGTTATCTTTCGCCTATTTTTTTTTTTACAAATTCAGTGTTGGAAAAAAAGGCCAATGCGCAAGACATGCCTTCTTCCCAAGCGCCGTGAGCTCCCGCTCAAATTCAATGAAAGAAAGCGACTCTGCATTTCTGATTACCGGCGTGACAAGACCCTTTGGAGTCGCGACCGCAACGCTGAGGTCCACGTAGTCGCGATAAACAATCTCGTCGCCCTGGTTTGCAGCACGTTGACATTAGAGATCAACCCCACCTCAACAATCGGCGATCAAAAAAAAACAACCCTGACCTCGATCGACGCGTTGGCGGCCGGAATCTCCTTGAGGGCCAACACGCACGCACGCGCAAACGCGCTCATGAACCCAAGCTTGACCTCGTGTTGTTTCAACACATCGTCCTTATACAGCTTGCGCATCCCCATCAGCGAGGACATGTCGATCTCATTGAACGTAGTTAAAAACGCGGCCGTGTTCTGCGACTCCTTCAGCCGCTCCGCGATGCGTAGACGCATCCGGCTCATCTTGACCCGGTTCTCGTTGCGCGAGAACGCGGCTGCCGGCGCGGAGGAGGATCTAGGGACGGGCTTTCCCTCGTCCTTTTTCGGCGCGGGCTTGCTCGTTTCCTTTGCCTCCGCCTGAGTCGCCTTCGGTACACTCGGCGACGGTGCAGACGGGGCCTGCTTGCTCTCTGCTTCGCCCGAGTCACTTTTCTCCGCTGCGGCGCACCATCCGACGATGTGGGGGCAGGGGCGGGGGCAGAAGCAGAAGCAGAAGATTCGCCTGCTTCACCCGGCGCGAAACGGAACAAGTCCTGCCCGACCGTCACGGTATCTTCCTCGTTCACAAGCAGCTCAGTGATTTTGCCTGCCGTCGGTGCATTGACTGACACGTCGATCTGCGAACACGACGAAACATTGTCAGCACAATTTATCGGATTTCTGGTTAAAAGACAACCGAAAGGCGGGTGACGAGTGAAAGAAAAACGTCGTCGGGATGGGTAGTGGCGTGACATACCTTGTCGGTCTCGATAGTGGCGACCTCCTCGTCGACCGCAACGGTGTCGCCGACTTTCTTTTGCCATGTTTTGAGCGTGCCCTCCGATATGGACTCGGCCATCTGTGGTACCTTGACTGTCTCATCTGATCCAACCCACCACGCGGCCCACAACAGGGTGTCAGTCACGTCGTTTCACCTCTGCCCCAAACGTTATTTGAAACCCCATACCCTTTAACAATTTGGTTGTGTGGAATGCGGCACGGCGCGTGAGCTCCCTGGAATGTGTAATAGAGTCAGACAATACAACACGCTACATGTATAGACTGTGAGAATGCGAAGGGAGGGTTGGGGGGAGTGTGTAGAAGCAGGGTATGAAGTGTGATATGTGATGCGGCAGGCATGGATGAGAAAATAGACCTGGACAAGAAACGCACCAGTAGTGCGACGTGGTGAGCGCCCCAACCGTGCTGCGCGGGATCATGCCTTGTGCGCGGGCGAGAGCAACGACGCGTTTTGAAAGCATAGCTTAACAGCGCCGTAAATATTAGGGTAAAGTGGTTTCTAAGAGGAGTTGATTTGAAGGAAGAAGTGTGACAAGAAATAGTTAGTGTCAAGGTTGACGTGCCTAAACATCGAGTGATGCTCTCTACGCACGCTCTTCGTCAGCGTCGCTGATTGGTCCGAAGCTCCGATGATTTCATCGCCACGGTATGAAATTACAAAAAAAAAGAAACGATAGCAATGTACAAGATGTGCGAGTATGGTACAATTAGTGTTGGTTGTAGAAAAGTCCATGGTACGTCAAGGGAAACTGAGGATATACGCCTTCATCACTGTTTCCCAGCTGCAATTAGGCAGTGCATTCTTGTCCTCCGAGGGATTACCACCACACGCCGCTCGAGGATTGCTGGTATCTGCCTCATAATCGTCCGAAATACCTCCTTCACACTTTCCTCCCGCTTCCACACATAAAGAAATTTCCTCCTTGGCGCCAGCGTTGCTCCAGAAACGAACCACGGCGCTCGGCGCTGTTCGTCTCTACGCCCGTGGGACGCACCCGCGGCGGCTTCTATGACCGCACGCTCAGCTTGGGCGTACGCGTCGTGACCGGGCGAGCACAACTCTTGCAGCTGGTGACGCGTATAATTAAAAGAAATCAACCGCAAAGTCGGGAAGAAGTGCACGAGCGAGCCTGGGGTGCCGCACACGACAGCACAGTCGGGGTTTGGACAACCCGGTGGGTCGACGCCGTTCCGTTGGCACTTGCCATGAAAGTAGGACGGAAAGATTGCATTTTTCATACCGTCGTATGAGCTGTCGCCATACGCAGAAATGATGGGGCGGAGGTGTGGCATCGAATCATGTTCACTCCCTTGGGGGAAGAGGGTTTGTGAAATCTGCTTTGCCTACGAATTGTCAGGAAAACTGTGCGAAGTGGCTCGAGATCTCACAGCATGCTGGAAAACGGAGTTGACAGCGAGGTGTAGTTCCCTAGCCAAGCCTGAGTGATACCGGTTATGCATTCGCCCTCGCATGCAAGGACAGAAACTTGGCCAGCCAAAGGAAAATGGGAAAGATGGTGAGAAACATTTTAGTTGTTGATTGCTCTTGTCAAGGTGGAAAGAATCTGGGGTTATGCAACTGGCGGCGGTATTGTTAAGATATAAATTATGCCGCAATGGCTGAAGCTATTCGAACCGAAACAAACTCATGATGCGCTCATGTGTGCACGTGTCACCAAGACAGGAATGCAAACGTGAACGGAGCGAGACGTGGATGCAAAACTGGTATCGAAACCAATGCCTAGTCGTAATCAAACCCTGTCAAAAAAAAAGGAATCAATCACATCGAAAGTCCATGAAAGGGCTCCACGTACCACCCCCAGGTGGATCACCTCCACCTCCACCCATGTCATCTAGGTCGTCTCCCTCTCCGTTATCAAAGTAGTTATCTGCATAATCATTATCGTATTCCTCATCTACGTCATAGTCTTCTTCTGCAGCTTGAGAGCCAGCATCCGATGCTTCTGATTTCTCCTAAAGAAGAAATGAAGTTGAGACAAAGAGAAGCGAAAGTCTGGCAGACCTCCTCTTCTGCGTCATCCTGTATGTCATCTAAATTGATACGTTTGGCAGGTTTTTTATCTACTGTCAAATGTTTCAAAAAGTGAGCGAGGCAGGCATCCAATCCACCTACATTTTCGCTTCTTCCTGGGATCGAAGTAAGTCTCGAAGACCTCTTGAGGGAAGAATGGCTGGTGAAGATCCCTGCGCTCTAACTTGGGCTGTGAGACAGCCGCGGGGCGGTACTTATCCGCATATCGTTCCAACTCTGTGGTACGACATAGATTAGGATATCAACTCTAGCGCAACAAGATGCCCACCCGCAGACTTTACAGCTTCTGTCACGTAATAGGGCGATCGACGTAGTCGAGCTGCGAAACCGAGTTGCAGATCGCATATACGCTTCTCCTCCTCGGAGTACTCTGTCAAAGCAGGAAGAGGTTCATGAGGCTAACGTTGTCAGGATGAAAGTACATAAGCAAGAAAGAGTACATACGGGATAAAGTGCACTCTGCTCCCTAGAGATAGCTTGTATATCTGCAAATGACAAGCCCATCAGGGGTGGGTTGCCCGCTCTACCCGCAAATCCTCCACGACCTCCACCGCCACCACGGGCTCTAGACATGATATACAAGTGATTGATTACTAATCTATTTATTCAATTTGTGGATAGCAATTTCAACTCCGACGTGACCAAACAATAGAAAAAGCCGTGTCGACGCGCGCGTTTGGTTGTCTCTCACCCCTCCGACCAACCAACTCCTCTCCTTGTCTCTCTCAGTCTCCCTCTAATATCATCGAAAACCCGCCCTTTTCAAAATTTACAATGGATAAATCCCTTGACGAGGTCGGTTTTGTTCCCCATGACGCCCTCAACACACTCACCTTAGCCTTCTTTGTTCTTTTTACAGATCGTCGCTGCCTCCCGCGTAACTAAACCAAAGCGTGGAGCCACCCGTCGCACCAGTGCACGTACTCAGATCCTTGGAACTGCCGTTACATCCCCTGCTACTAAGGCTCGGCTAGCAAATGCCACCAAACCGGCTACCACTCAACCCGTCGAAAAAATCGTCGTTTCCAACCTTCCACCCGATGTGAACGAAGCCCAAGTGAAGGTTCGCTTTCTTTTCATTCATGACGCCCATGAAGTGGTTCTGACATTAATTCATTTATGCAGGAACTTTTTCAAACTACCGTTGGTCCTCTTCGTGAGGTTAATCTGCACTATGACGCAAATGGCCGTTCCAAGGCGCGGCTTCCGTCGTGTTCCAGAAAAAAGGGGATGGCAACAAGGCATATCAACAGTATAACAACCGCCTCATCGATGGGAGTTAGTATCCGCCACTTTCTCTCCTTTGAACTCGTCTTCTAGTTCCGCGACGCCAAGTCGGCCACGGATTCGTTTGATTCGCGTTCGTGCAAGGGCAAGCCGTAACCGTGAAATCTCATGACGGCCTCGCTTCCTGGTCCACCCTCGCCAGGTATCACCTGGGTTTAACTCCTGGGTGTACTCTTGGGTATCTGATATGCCCTCACCGTGCGAGCCACGTATCCGGTGAACCTGACGAAACGAATCGTCCTATCGTGTCGCCTCCTTCATGCGAAGTCCCCGCAGAGCACAGGTCTGATCAGCCTCGTGTCTGTGTCGCTTGAGGGGGTTGGATGCGTGTCTGCTGAGGGCCCTAATGTAGGCTTTCATGCTGCACGTGGTTATGGGTCGAGGGTGGCTAGTGGGCACAAGTGTCGGATTGAGAGAGGTTCCAGTTCTGGAGTGCTGTTGAACGTATAGACGTTCGCTGTCGCTTCAAGGCCGGCTTCGGAGGATTGCAAAGATGGGTCTGACGTACCCTATTCAATCCGTTTTGCAAGGTTAAGGCTGAATAACGAGGTGTCTGGCGTTCGTTCGAAGGATCTACGAATTGCCCGGCGACTGTTTCTTAGCTTGGCTCGTTTTCGTCTTTCGTTTGCCTCGCGCACCGCTGAACGCTCAACTGACCAATTAACCTCTCCCCACCATCATCACACCTTCCCCATCATCCGCTGTCTATCGCCTCCAGAGCGTCCTATGAAGATCGAAGTCGTCGTCGACCCATCTCGCCTCGCTTCTACCCCCAGTCTCGCATCTCGCGTTGCCCCGGCAGAGAACACTGCTGTTGTCACTAATGGCACCCAAGTTGCCAGGTCCGTCACTATAGCGTTATGGGCTTCCGTAGGATAACTTAACAGACGCAATCACCCTGTGACAGGAGCCGCGGTGGCGCACCTCGAGGTCGCGGCAGGAGACCAGGTACTCGCAAGACCGAACGGCCACAGAAGACGGCCGAAGATCTCGATGCCGAGATGGAGGTTGGTGTATAGTTCGGCAGACTTGAATTTAGCATCACTAAATTTTTATTTATTCAAGGACTATACTGCAAGCAATGCTGCTCCAGCAGCGACTGCTGCCGCCTGATGCTGTTATAATGTATATTGCCTTTGGGTTTCCGTCCATAGTGTATAATGTTTCTCGTTTTGCTGCTTGCTCTTTTGTCAACGGTTTATCCAACATCTTACCGAATACCAATTATACGTATGTCTGCGAGTCAAATTGAGTGTAAAAGGTGGAAATTGTCTGGTATCATTGATTTGTCAAACAATAACTATCATCTCTTGACTATCTGACTACCATGTCTTCGTCTACTGCTGAGAACACGGCAGAGCCTGTTCTATATGCTGAACGATCCGAGTGGTCTGATGTTGTTCCTATTGCTCAGTATGAGAACATTCAACCCCTTGCGCCGATATTCTATAGTCCGGAATGTACGCACTGTCCTACTATTTGCCTCCTCATCGTGCTGATCAAACTATGGTATGCTTTGCTCCATCATAACCCTCCGACGGGCAATACAGACAAGGACGCCACGGACTATTTTCGTGCCATCGTAAAGGCAGGGGAGAAGAGTTCACGCGTTCTCCAACTTACAGAGACAATCATCAGACTTAATCCTGCACACTATTCTGCCTGGTGTGTGCCTTTCCATTTCCTCGTATCACTACTATTCGCGTTATCGATGCCGCAGTCGTCAGGCAATATCGCTATGAGACCCTTATCGCCATCTCCGCACCACTCGAGCCCGAGCTCGTCCTCACCAACGCGCTCACCAAAACCTCTTTCAAGACCTACCAGGTCTGGCACCACCGTCGGCTCCTCCTCACTGCCTTACGCGACCCCGCACCGGAGTTGGTGTTCAACGAAGAAGTGCTCAAGGCTGACCCGAAAAACTACCACACTTGGAGCCACCGGCAGTGGTTGCTCGCGCACTTTGACCAGGCGAGCTATGGGCCGGTGAGCTGCCCTTTGTCGAGCGATTGCTCGCCGATGATGTGAGGAACAACTCGGCATGGCACCATCGTTTTTTCATCACCCTTGAGCGTGGGAGCAAGTATGACTCCTCGAACGAGGACACGGTCGAGGTGGCGAGACGTGAGCTTCGGTAAGTTTATGAATTGCCTCATTCTTTTTTTTTCCCGATGTATCGGTTGGGTGGGCGCTCACATGCAATATCTCCGTGGCATTGTCCTTGGTCGCTCCCATTGTTTCCTCGGCAAGTTTCGCCAAAGAAAAAATTGCCCTTGCGCCTAACAACGCCTCCGCGTGGAATTACCTGCGCGGGGTCCTAAATCACGCGCGATTGTCTTACTCGACGCAAGCGGCATTCGCAATGCAATATATTGTCGATGCTGCTGAGGCAGGCACAGACGACGCTTTTGACCTAGAAAATCCCCCTCCGTCGAAGGGCGCAGACTTGCCCTGTGCGGCGGCGATTGAATTTATGGCGGACGTCCACGAGGCCAGCGGCAAAGAGGGCATTTCCAAGGCTGTGGAGGTACGCAATCCTTACGGCGACTGGACCTGGGTCGAACCACTAACCCTACTCCCATTTGCCAGTTATGGCGCTCGCTTGCCCACGCACATGATACAATCAGAAAAAGGTACGTGCCATTGTTGGGTGATCCGCCCATAGATCATACTTATCACGAGGTCAGGTATTGGGAATTCCGCATCCGGGAGGCAATCAAGGCGTAGCAACCTCGATAATTGCGTGTTCGAGAAGAGAAGAAGTTTGTATTATAATTCTGGTACTCCGACGACAGCAATGTTTGTCAAATATTCAGAATCGTTTTGGAAAAGGGCGGCCGAAAGCAAGTGGTCTGTGGATTGCCAATATCCCGCGTGATCCATACAGTCAACTACAGTGCCTTTTATTCACATGAGCTGGTTACAGCCTCCTTCCCGATTCTTCCAATTGGGCTGTGGTGCCTTGAACACGCGAACACCGCCTGGTTGAATCAGTTATCGAATGAGTTATCGATAGGGTTCACCTACTTAAAACATTCTTCGGAATTCCCTCCGACGACCTGAGACTACCATGAGCTCCCACTACCCTCAATATCAATCGAGCAGTGGCCACGGTATGGCTTCCCTTCTCCACCTCTAGTTCTCACTCTCTGAATGAGCGGTGTAGGTACACCACATGTCTCGGGTCGCGTGCATTCACAACCCCAGCAGCAAGCTGGTAGTGTCCAGCCAATTATTTCTAGTCAAGTACAACCTTCGTATTCCCCTGGGTATGGGAGCCCAACCCAGGTGACGGCGTATGGTGGTGACTCAGGCTGGCAACGTATGTAGTGAGCACTGGGGATGATACTGACCGATATGCTCATAACGCCTCTCAGAATCACCACCTTCCGGGGTATCCCCACCACCGGCGTACTCGTCACCCCCACTGCAGGTCCAAATCCCGCAACCTTACATAACTCCTTCCCCTCCCTCCCAAGATTCAAACATAAAGCCGCACTATTCTCCCCCAAGCAATCCAAGACAACAAAGCCAACAATACCCTCCACCGCCTTTTCCACCGACGCATGCGCGAACTGTCCCTCCGGTACTACCTATACACTCTAATACTCCCCAAATTGCTATCTCTCCTTCCAGCCAAGGTTCAATTCATCCGCAACAACCGCCCCATCATTCGCAAGTGCAGCCTCTTGTATCGCCGTCGCAACCTCAATTGCAACCGCAACCGCATGCAGGAGGAAATCGCTTCCCGCCCCCACAATTCCCACCACCTTCGCACGTCTTGTCCTCACGCACCCAATACCCCGATTCTTCATCGAGACAAGCTCCCCTTCATGGTGGTCCTGTACCATCTAATCCTACCCATCTTCATTCTCCGCCCGAGAACAGGAGCGACCAGATTACCCACAGCCCGGGCAGCAGCCGCGCGACCCGTCGCCATACCAGCAGCCGCGCGTTGACCCGCAAAGGTCTGCAAACTCCCAATACGCACAATTCGAACGGGTGTCATCACTACCTCAGCCATCGGTGCCGCTATACTCTTCCGAGGCATCTCCCACCTCACCTGTTGTTCACGCTCCTTACTCTCAGCCTTCAAATTCATCTTCGAGTCATCATTACACAGGGCCACGGCCTGTACCCAACCCCAATGTCCAACCTAATAATTTGTCGTCAAACGAATGGGGATACGCCCGTCAGAATGCGCCTCAGGTTCCAGGTGTGTCCCTTTTCACGTGTGTACGCGAGTGTATACTTATGATCGCGATCCTTGATAGTCGCACCGAGGCGCTCGCAGGACCCTCTTCAGCCGGCGACAGGATCCTATCATCAGAGACAATCCCAGCCTAGCATCGTGACAGCGACGGCGCGGCCTCCGACCCCAACTTGTATCTTTCCGGGTTGTAGACACCCTGTGGCCAGGACCCAGGCGAACGAGTTAACGGAGTATTGCGGAGAGGATCATATGAGGTGCGTGCTCAATTGCAGGCCCTGACCCGTAGTATCTAATTTTGCTTGTTGGGTACTTAGCGCCGCGATATCGCGACTTGGTATACCCAAATGCACCGCGTGTCATAAGTATCCCCGCCGAGTTAATAGCGAATACTGTGGGTCCCCCTGCGAAGTCTGGGCAGCGCAGCAGCGTCAGCATCAATAGCATCGTTTGGAACTACGAGGAACGGTAGGAACAGTCCCAACGGCAGCACCAGAACTAGCACTGATCGTCATCAACTAACGAACTCGGGTGTCCCTCGTCCTGGAACGTGGAGCAACGCCGCAGGCGGCTTGGCACCGGGCACCCCACTCATGACATTATTTCCCTAATGCGTCGACCATACCATTAACGGTAGCGGTGTAGTAGACACTCCCGCAATGTAATTTCATTGATTTCATTCACGAACATCTGCTCATCAGAAAAGTTTACGCCGCATCGCAGATGAAGCCTGCTGGCACTGGCACTGGCACTGGCACCCGTCGGGATCCCGTCCTAGGAGCACAGCCCATGTCCTAGGACGCCGCCTCATTAAGCGTGGAAATCTCCATTCGACATGAAGAATGCAAGATAACATAGCCTATCCTATTTTGCTTGCCCGCGCGAAAGATGTCCCGAACAAGTGAGAACAATCATTGTACGTAACGAAGGGGTCGGGGTTGCAACAGCCCAGCTTATCGATAAATGCCTCCGGATTGACGGCGATTGGTCAGAAAAAATCCGACACCTATCTTTTTCCCACTGGGCAAGGCCTCCAATGCCCACAATCTTCTTCCCTGTCACAACTAGCTGAACTGCTAGATGGAAGCGAACGCCGAGTTATGACGCAGCACGACTACTAGGGTCTCGGGTTTCAAGACCCTTGACCCCACTCGTCATTCGCCGGTTAATGGGCGTACGGAACTGATCGCACATTGCCGTATCGCGAATTTTCGCGCGGAATCATCACCTCCCACAACCTCTAGTTACATAGAGGCTGATGGCTGCGGGCATAGGTCACCGGTGTCGCTATGAGCCTACCGTGGGGCTCACTGGTGATAGGACTCTGCATAGCAGTAGCAAAGTGGACACTAGGATCCGGACAGACTACGTCCTGGAAAGGACGGCGTGGCGGATACGAGTCAGGCTCTTAATTAATTCCGGAGAGCCGTCGAAATCGTCGTCAAGGTTCAGCACACGCCGGGACGCCGCCTATAGTACGCTGACACGGGAATCATGCACTTATTCACGCAAATAATGGCATCGCTCATCCATTTGGTGCTTCCGAGTATCAAAGTCGAACAATTGGTTCACATACTAGTATGTCATGATACCAGTAGTACTATGGGATTTATCTAGGACGTCGGGGCCGCCTTCTGATGAACATGTTCCTGTTTAAGTAGATCACATTCAATTTTATTGATTCTGCTTCCTTCCGGCGGTGGCCTAGTTGGGGCACGGCCGAAACAGACAACCAAGCAGACAACTTCCTTCGACTTCGACTCCGGTTGGAGTAATGCGAAGGCGGGCGCGTCTCCAGACCCGGACCCGTCACTGTTCATCGCTGTTACTCCTTGTGCGCCGTCCCTGTCGGGGTGCCGCATTATCAAACCCAGACGCGTATCATATAGGTCGTGTTCAGCCTCACGCGAGATTATTACTAAAGTGACCCATGCATTCAGAGGCCAAGCAAGCAGGGACGTTCATTACTGTACTAAATGGTGCGCGTGTAGGCGTTAGGGAATAGAGAGTGGGTTGCGAGGAAGATGCTGAAACCTGAGAACTCCTTGACAACGTATCTGAAGAACAGAAAAAGTAGTCTTGTTCATTCTGCAAGTCCCAAAAATAATTATGTACATGCGAGCTAATGTTACAGGACGAGGGAATAAAGAAATGCAAGCTAGGCCCACAGGGTCAAATAGGAGTGTTCGATCCCCGAACGCAAGGAAACGAATGAGATGAGAGATTGTCATGGTTTGAAAGAAAGCCTCGGAAAACCAGAAAAAGAGGAATGGAAAGGTAGTCCCACGAGGGATAGCGAACGATGGGCAACGAGTCGGAAGTAGCATTGGAAACAGTGGCCGCAACAGCAAGCAACGGCACTGCGAGAGAGTTGGTTAAGTTAGCGCAATAATGGGCAAGCAATGAGCGCACCTAGCGGGAGCAGGCCACTCTCCCGAAAAAAAAATTCGGATCACACTTACGATGCAGTTTCGCGACGATGATGATGCCGTTGCCCGCGTGGCGGAATGGGGTTCTCCGGCCTAAGCGAGCAATACAAAAAATGTCGTCGTGGGAGCGTCGCGCTCGCGATGCCCGCAACGGCCGCGACGCGCGCCCCGAGAGGCGCCGTGTCCGTGCCGCTCCCGCGCACACCAAGCGAGAACATGCGATCGAACACTGAGAACAAAAAAAAAAATTCCGTCGGTCACACTCTGGAAGAATGGACGGGGCGCGGGAAGGGAGGGAAGTTCGATTGCGTACGTGTGGCTACGAATGCCTTGGCAGTCGTCTGGCATGCGAGATGGGAGAGCGCGAGGGGCGGGCTAACCCCTTCAAGCGTGCGGAGGTACCGGAAGACCATCGAAGGTTGACAGGGCCCGAAACGGAAGACGGCCTGGTAGGCTTGGCGCCACTTCTCGTCGAGCAGTCGCGCGCAGGTCGACGGGTCCGGGCAAGACGGGCACTGAATCAAGTCATGGGTAAGACCGTATGCCAAACCAACACTAGGAAAGCGGACATACACATTCAAATTCTTTTGCTATCTGAACGAGGCCCAGCTTGATCACTCGCTCGAGGAACCATGTCCGTCTGTGCCGATACAGTTACTAATATTCAAGCATCAAGGCAAAAGCACGAGTTACCTTTTCTCGAGCTTGAGCAGCGTCTCACTGCTAAGGGTGTTGAGCTCCGGCTCCGGCCACCCGCCTGGATTGTCGAGCACGAAGCGCGAAGCCTCTCTGTACAACTCTTCCTCTTCGAACAACTCGGCGATGCGCATCGCCTTGATTGGCCGGCCAGCGGCGTGTGTAAGGAGAAAGTTGAGGCATATTCGTTGCAAGGAAGGCACGCAAAGCTTGTTACCAATGTTCATGAGACCCTCCACGTTGTTCCAGGTGATTGTGCACTCCATGCTGCAGCGAGATCAATATGACGTATCCATCATTATCGCAATATTGCAAAAGGAGCATACCTAGGATAAACGAACCGGAGAAAATCGTGAAAGGTGCTCGCCTAAACGCCAGTGAGATAAGTTTGTGGAGACCCTAGCGAACAACTACACCTTTTCCTCTTTGAGGACTATAACAGCTTCCGGATTGCTAGTCATTTGTTGATGCCTAGTAGGGGCCGATGCATTACCCCGTTTCCAGGAAACTTTGACGATTCCACTGCCTCGCTCCCTGTCTAGACGTGTGGGTGACTCTCCGACGGCCACGCCAGCATTTCCACCAGCACCCCCCTGAAGCTTTTCCAAGCTGTCCATCCGTGCAGCTTCGTGGGCTTTCGCCCCGGCCTCAGAGCGCGCATCTGATTCAACCGCATTGATGTGCTTGTCATCCTGTCCGGCCTCGACGACGGTTGAGGTGCATGACTCGATGATCTCGGGTTCGCTCGACTCTGAAATGTCAATGTCCAATTCGTCAGGGTCTAAATCGGGATCCATAGGCGCAAATGTCATAGCCGTAGGTGCGTCAGAATGTACCCTATCGCCCGGGACTGTGGGGGGTTGGGAGATCGTAATGACCGAGGACAAGGAGAGCGGGCGTCCGGTTTCCGCCCAGTTCCCACTTAGAGCGGCCTGGAAAAATGGAGAGGCAAACCAGAGGACCTCTTTGTGGGCCCTGAAGAAGAGCATCAGCGATCGAGATGACGAACTGGACTGGGGCGAGGGGGACACACCAGAACGTCGTGCTCTCGACGACGATTTTGACCGACCCAGGAAACTTGGAGCATTTGGTAAATGCCTCGTCGACGTCAATCGGCTCCTGTGGGTCGTTCATGCTGAGCTCAGATACTGCATCCTCCGTATCCATCCCTCCGAGAAACCACGGAGGTGATCCAGCAGAGGAACGGAATATCCCTGCTGCTGCTGCGTGTGTCTCGGTGGGTGAGCTGAGAGACGCAGAAACATTTGACAGGCCACGAGAGTTGCGTGCAATGAGGATGTGCGGCGGGTTGGTTGTCATTGTAGATGTTTACGGTTAGGAGTAAGAGGGAGCTTGCTGGTATAGCATCCCATATAGATGGGTGAATTGCGCAGTTTGGGGTCGGGTTCCATGACGATCGTGCCTCTGACACGATCACTTCAGGGACAACATCACACAGACTGCCTGGTACGGCATGTCATCTTTGGAAGCCCCCCTCATCATGCCGCATCGTCCACTCACCTGTCCACCTCTCATCACTCTTCATAACTGGTCTCTCTCTCCACCATTTCTAGAAGAATTATGCGGGGTACTGGCCAGGGTTTCTTCCAACTTGTGGCTTGGGCGACAACCATCACTAAGTAAATCCAGCTGTCATTTCTGTCAGCCTCCTTGGAAACTCTCAGTCTCAGCTACAGTATATCAGTATCAAAAGTGGAAGGATTTCCGCATCGCCATCACGCCTTTCTAGGCAGCCCCCGTTTTGACTCCTTTTAGCTTTCTGGACGATTTGCTTCACACCACTATGAGACAAAACTGTTTGACTTCATGAACAGTTACTTCGGAAAAGGAAAGGGAAAGCTCCTTAAACAAGTTATCAAGTCAAATAGTTGGAAATCATGATGTGGTCTTGCTGGGTTTGAATGCTACTGATCGGGCAGCAATGTGTCCAGGTGCCAGAATCATTGCGCCATGCCATCTTAAGACAGTGCCAAGGTGCCCTTGATGATAGCTATTAAGTAATGTCCTGTCCACGTGAACGAGGCAAGCATCCTTTCCTGTCCTTCTGTACTTTCATGGCTCTTACGTTGCCCCTCATACAAAAGACAAGGTTTGATTCAATGGTGACACGCCGTTCATGCATGCACCACGCTATTTGAACAAGTTGATTCTGGAGGAAAATGTTTCAGCCAAGGGCATTAAATGTGATTGTGTTGCCAATGCATTGCAACACTGCGATTAATGGTACACACCCAATTACGACACCTCTTGAACAAGGTGCCTCCTGACTCGACCTTTTCCAATCGTTTGCGAAGCGCCCGCCCACTATTTAAAACGTTCTCGGCAACTCGGAACCGTCGACATTACCATGAGCACCCCTGGTTCTCATCAATATCCATCAAATAGTGGCCATGGTATGGCTTTCCTTTCCAGCTCCCAGTAGTTTTCGCTCTGATCGAGTGGCCACTGGTAGGTGCGCCATATGGTGCGGGTCATAGGACTTCACAAGACCAGCAGTCAGACCAACCTTTTCGAGGCCAAGCAGGCACCAAAGTACGGCTAGCAGTAGCCCGCCAATTATTTCCAATCTGGCACAATCCTCGTACGGGAGAGTGACCCAGGGAAAGGGTATGACTGGCAAGGTATGTAGTGAACACTAGAATGATACTAGATGCTCATGATGTCGCTCAGATACGCGTTCCGAGATAACGTCCCCACCGACACCACGGACATACCCCGGGCCGCAAGACACAGCCTCGCACCAGCAGGTCCAGGTCCCATCTATGCATGCTTACACACCCACTGGTGAACCGTATACCCACCATGCTTCTTCCACTTCCACGCAAGATTCAAGTCATCAATTCATAGAGCAACAGCATTCTCCCCCACGCAATCCAAGATACCTGCATGCAGACTCACAATACACGTCGCCATCCTATTCACCGGGGCGGAGGGGATCTATCTCCCCTTCCAGCCAAGTTTCACTACAACCGCAACTACACCCCCATCAACCACAACCGCAGCTGCAATCTTATCAATCGCAGCCGCATGTAGAGTGGGCAGAACAACGCTACCCGCCCTCACACCACTCATCTTCGCATGTCATGTCCCCGCACTCCCAACACCGTGACCCTCTACCAAGACAATATCAAGACGCTTCCGTACCATATCATCCCACTCATTCCACGTATTCTCAGTCCGAGAACAGGGGCCGGCAAAGTTATCAACAGCCCCGGCAGCAGCTGCAGACTTCCCCACACAGGTCTCCAGCCCCACCGTATCCAGACTTCGAACCTGCGTCATCTCAGCCAGCTATTTCACAATACCAGTCGACATCTCCCACGCAGCCACCTTGTCACTTTCCGCGGTGCAGCCTTCCCGTGATCAGAAATAATACAAATGAGCTTACGGAGTATTGCGGGGAGCAACATATGTTGTGCGTGCTCGTCTTGTTGTCCCTGATCCACAGTATGGTGCTAATTTTACTCGGTACGTAGTGCCGCCATACAGCAACTTGGTATACCAGTTTGCGTCATGTGTCGTACGTTACCTCAGCGTATTCGAGTGGAGAGTGAGTACTGCGGGGCCGCCTGCGAGTGGGAAGCGTGGCAACGTCTGCAACGGCAAGATAATGAGAGGGCCGACTATCGTCATTTTCCCCCACCGCGGCCTGTTGCAGGACGTGTGATATACCCCAGGGATGAGGAGCCCCAGTATGAGCGCTCCGAGTCGTCGTCGTCCGCTTCAAGACGTCATAGTATGTGACCAATTACACTTAGCGGCACCACAACTGACTAGTGTTTTCTGCTCCATGACAAGTAGTACATCGCGAGTTCTAATCCCGAATGTACATCCCTTACTGACCATGGGCCTGAAGCATAACGGGTAGTTCAACGTGATCCGTCTATACTGGATTCGTAAGGCCAGCGTATCTGCTGTCCTCACTTCCTTCTTTTTCATCTGCCTCATTCCGCCTTCCCTCTCTGCTTTCTTACCTGTCAGCCCCGGTCACTCACACAAGGTCCCGGATCACACCTCTACCTCGGCCACGATGCCTTTGTACGTCAGGCGTAGTCCTGCCCTCACTGGCTTCTTGCCACAACTGTGTTGTCTTTGTGTATCCTACACGACTCGTATGTCTCAGCTTCTTTCCTGTTTGATTTTACATTGCCTTGCGTCTGCCTTTGTTCGCTCGGTACGGTAATTCCTCCGCGTCGTGTTTCACCGTAACTTCCCTGTCTCCAATTAGGAGATCGCGGGTACCTTATGAGGCATATAGAGGGTTCATGCATTCCTAATTTCTTTGTGTTATTCCTTTCTGTCTCGCGTTCTGAGCTCGGCTCCCTAGACCTAAGCCGTGCCGCTTTCTGTCCCTCAACCTCACTTCTCATGATTTCTACTTATCTTTAGGCCCGTAGGTTTCGTACTACTTGGTTCATATTAGCGCGCCCGCTCTTGGCGAGTTATCAGTTCGCACACGATAGCTACAAAGTCGAAACGCATTGAAAGAGCTGCTGCTTTTCCTCTACTTCTATCAGCGTGACTCAGTTAAGCTTTCGTCTTGCAAAGCCTCGTTCTCGTTCTCGTAGCAATGTCGTCTCTCGCCCGTCTCGTTTCCCACTGCTGTCTAAGCCCTAAGTGTCTTAGTGAAGCATCGCCGCTCTTTCTTTCCCCTGTCCGAACTCACCCACCACACACACCCCACGGTGTGCGTAGAGTGGTAAGCCCGACACTGAGTCTTCAAGTCCGTCCCTGGGCAAAGCGTCGGAAGTGTGGTCGGCTCTACTTGTTGCATCCCGGATTGTGGCAGGACGAGACAGGACTAAGAAGAGTGACCATGTCCGTGCAAAGTGCCGGCCAAATCATGATTATGTGTGCGGCAACGGCAAGAATATTGGACGACCAGCGGCGTGTGTAAGCTTGAGGATCCCACAGGAATGACAGACCGAACTGGTAAGCTCGACAGAAAAGGCGCGGATGATTGGTTTTTGGCTGCCAAGATTCTCGGGGCGCCATCGTGGCACATGCCTTTCATCACGCCTTGCATGATCATTGCGAAGGAAGACACTGAATCGATGCATCGGTGGAGAAACTGGAATTGGTGCGCCTGCAGCATGCGGAATGAATCAACGAACTACACGGGCTTTTTGTCACTCTTCGAGGGGGGACTTGATGGCCATTCATCATCGTCAGAATGAGTGTATTATCCGCTCCTTCAATGCCTGTGTTGCCACCCTCCATTTCATTCCAGTATCTTTCAATGAACCTGGCTGAGGCTTGAAATACTTATCTCGCATTCTAAGGGTGTATGGTGTACACACGCCGTGTGGCACGTGGATGGATTCGAATAGAGGGTGAGGAGGAAAGGGAGGCAGCCACAAAGTAATGCTCCGCGGCTCTCCTCTGAATAATTTAAAAGCTTCGAACACGTTCAAGGTTTGTACCTCAGCATAGTCAACGTAAGTGGCAACGCATACAACGCAGATACATCGATAATGCACCAAATATTTCAGGTACGAACTCTACAAGTCAAAAAGTTAAGTGTTAGTCGACGGAGTTGCAAGTGAGATGGTCAGATAAGGAGATGGGATGGTGTTGGAAGCACTGAGCAAGAGGGTCACGGTGTAGCTGAGGTTGCATTACAGGGCATGAGCTAGGGAAGAACCTGAAAATACCATGATTTCAATTGCAGGTGATCGTGGCCAACGCACCAAAAGGTGGTGGGGCAAGGACAGATAAGGTAACACAGTACAAGCATTCTAAGACTAAGTTTGCACTAATTGCCACCAAAATGGCTCAACCGCGAGGGTGCTGACATAAACAATCAACGAACCTCAGGCTTCTTCCTTGCCAGTGGCTCCTGCAAGTCCGCATCAATGTCCTTGGTGTTGTGAGCTGTCATTAAAGCGGCAGTTTCCTCCTTCTGTGGATTACAGGTTCCGGGATTGCGCCCTGTCGGAACTGCTTGTGAAGTGCCTTTGTGGATCCTTATCATGACAGCCTAGACAGGAAGACGCCGCCTTGATATATCTCATGCTGGAATAATTGCCCCCCTTTTGTCACGCAGGAAGCGATATCTTGTTCACGTGAACAGGGAGGTTCTTTCCCTGGGAATTGGCCCCCTCTTCCGGGAGTTGGTTTGCGCAGGACGTGAGCACATGACGGACTGATGGGCGAGCCACGGTGGAAAGTCTATGGCCAGCAGCATTCCAGTTCTCTCTCTGTAAAGCCGTTCCTTTTTTTGTCTCACTTTGCCCATGTTCGTGGCGATTCTGTCAAGTGACACCGTAGCGAGCCGCCCATACACCACGTTAATCGGGTGCAGGCATCCACCAGGCCAGTGACAGGCAGAATCATCTTCAACAATACTAATTCAATGACGATTTGCGTCCCCGGGAGGAGAAGTTTGGGTCGTAATTTCAGTGGTACGTACGGGCAATGGCCACACCTACCGCTATTTACAGTAGCTCAATGTTCAGGACTTTTCTGGAAAAAAAGGTTCGGCCAAGGCGTTGGATGTGGACAGTGCCTGCGGCCAGAAACCGAGTTATCTTAAAAGCGATCAACTATTTAAATATTTCTCGGAATCCCTCTCGTAACGGTAGACCATGAGTTTCCCCCACTCTCATCACTATCCACAAAACGATGGCCATGGTACGGTTACCATTAACTTCTCCATAGTTCATACTCTGATAGTGTGGCGCAGACACACAACATGGCTCTCGCCGTGGGGCTTCAGAGCGTCAGCATACCTTTGAGCAGTTCAAGGCGGCAGTGGCATGCAGAGCAACCCTGGCAGCGCCCTGTCATATACTTCTGGTCACGGTCAGACTTCATATCAGAAACGGGAAGAGACCCAGCAGACCAAGTATGGCTATCACAATGAAGGCGAGATGTGTTCAGAATAACTGCTACTGACCGAGATACTCATGGTGCCACTCAGACCCAGTCCAGATAATGACCCCGCCGCCGGCGTACTCGCAAGCCACACAGCCGGACCTCAAAGGAGGACAATCCGTCTCTATCAGGCCGCATGGAAGTTCTTCTTCCTCAATCGATTCAACTCCACCTATAGGCCAATATAATGTCCCAGGCGATCTGTTTTCTGGTCAAGACTCACGACAACACACAGAAGCCCCCAGTACTTGCCACGCCTTCACAGAGGGGATCTGTCGAACGACCCGATAACCCCCAGATTCGTACATCCTTTTCCGGTCAAGTAGAAGCACGCTACCCACACCCACACTACTCACCTCCTCATGCCCTATCCACGCTCCCCCAACGTCATGATCCAGCTTCGGCCCAATATCAGGATACGTCTAATCCTTCTCATTCATCATATCCTCACCGCCCTCCCCCGCCTTCGCACTACTCACCTCCTCATGCCCCATCCACGCTCCCCCAACGTCATGACCCAGCTTCGACCCAATATCAGGATACGTCTAATCCTTCTCACTCATCATATCCTCACCGCCCTCCCCCGCCTTCGCACTACTCGCCCCCTCATGCCCCATCCACGCCCCCCAACGTCATGATCCAGCTTCGACCCAATATCAGGATACGTCTAATCCTTCTCATTCCTCATATCCTCACCGCCCTCCCCCGCCTTCACATTACTCACCTCCTCATGCCCTATCCACGCTCCCCCAACGTCATGATCCAGCTTCGACCCAATATCAGGATACTTCAATCTTTCTCATTCCTCATATCCTCACCGCCCTCCCCCGCCTTCACACTACTCACCTCCGCGTGCCCTATCCACACTCACCGAACATCATGATCCACATTCAAGCCAATCTCAGGCTCCGTACGATCCTTCTCATTCCCCATATGAATACCCAAAATTCAAAAATGCGACCTCGCTACCTCAGCAATCTGTGCCACGCTCAGGCTACCCTCCCCAGGCATCTCCCACACTACCTGTCGCACACGCTCCTTACACTCAACATTCAAATTCGTCTCATCATTATACAGGAACACAGCCTATACCCAACCCCAACGCCCAACCTACAGACGAATGGGGATACGCCCGTCAGGGCGCGCCCCAGGTTCCAAGTGTGTCCCTTCCCACGTATGCATGCAGGTGTATATTTATGGTCCCGGGGATTGACAGGCACACCAATGCGCACTTTTCAACCTCAGTCGGCAGACCATCATCACCGACAATCGCAGCCTAACACCTTGGCAATGCAGCCTGGGCTTGCGTGTGAACAGCTGGCAATGCGGGAACGTTCACAATGGCGCGAGGATGTAGGGCCCGACGATGACCAATTTCGCGCACCGTCGCGGCCGGCTGTAGGACGTCCTGGTATGTGACATATCGTACTTGACTGCACCACAACTGACTTGGGCTCGTTCTACTCCATGACAACTAGCGAGAGGCGGGAGCAACTCCGGAGGCGCATCCAGTACTGGCGCACCGTCGCACCCGGCTGTAGGACGTCCTGGTGTGTGACCTATCGTACTTGACTGCACCACAACTGACTTGGGCTCGTTCTACTCCAGGACAAGTGGTGAGAGGCGGGGGCAACTCCGGAGGTGCATCCGGAGGCGCATCCGGTACTAGCCATGGGCCGACGGTTACCAATTTGGCGCACCGTCGCGGCCGGCTGTAGGACGTCCTGGTATGTGACCTATCGTACTTGACTGCACCACAACTGACTTGGGCTCGTTCTACTCCATGACAACTAGCAAAAGGCGGGAGCAACTCCGGACGTGCATCCGGTACTACTCAGGGGTCTCAACCACAACTGCCACTGGCAAATCAAGGTTGGCCGTCTCGACATAACTCTGGTGACGGTCCCCCTCCTTCGAAATGTCCGAGGTGTGGTCTGCCTTATTTGTTGAGTCCGGACCCGGAAGTGTGGGAGGATGATACAAGACAGGGAAGAGCGACCCTGTCAGTGCCAACACCATATAGTGGTTGTCGGCCGCGCTGTGTGTGTGGCAACAGCGGGAATATTGGTGGCAGCGGTGACTTCAGCACCAGCAGCATCCAAAGCAGATCATCACGGTTACCATAACCAATACTATCGCCGAACCATCAGCGGTCATCGACAATAACCTCAATCCTGGGGCCGTTGCCTGAGGCAACGCTGTGGGTAGGGAGGCTTCCTCTATCTGGTGGATACATTATGTTCCGGTCAGTCGACAATTCCATAGCAGAAGTTTATCAGACAGACCGTTCTCACAATATACATTGGTTTGCACATCTATGGTCACCCGTCGACCTGTCGCACTTTATGCAAGGTCGACCGGACGGGGGGCTGCCCTAAAACGTGGCTTCAACCACATGTAATTCGTCATTGGGTCAGGGCGATGCCTTCAAGTTGTAAACCCCTGTACTTACCACTGGAACTACCGATATTCAGAGAACCATCGCACACCGACACGAGTCAAGGCATATAGCTCCATCCCGAGCCCAGAGGAGGACTCATTCCCCCTATCTCTGTGGAGACCCTCAAAAGCAAGGGACTGGAATGGAGCGGCAGTGGCGCGTTGTGGGCAAGCAAGGAGGCACTGGTAGGTTCGCGATCTTGGTCGCGCTACCCAGTATAGTACAGCCCCAAGTTTGGACATTGACAGCAAAAGCCCCCTGGACAGTTCTGCGTCTCAGATGTGGCTGGAGTTTATTGCTCTACGGTGGCCCTCCTCCGGGTGTCCGAACCTGGGCCAGCCCGAAATCTTGGTAGCGCCACCCCCCGTACCCTTATCAGCACCAGTCTTTCCCCTACTCTTATCCGTACCAGCCTTCTCACTGTTCTTCCGCTTACTGTGACGAACGTAAGTCTTCTCCTGAGCCCGCGGGTTCCCATTTCGATCAGGATGGTTCGTTACGCCCGTTCAATCGCGTTACTCAATTCTGCATTATCCTGGTTCGCCGTACCCCACTGGTGGGTTTGGGTTATACAGTATTATGGTTAACGACAGGTGGAGGAGCGTCAGTGAGTTCCTGCGAAGAAGCATATGGAGGGGGGGCGGGATAGCCTTCAAAGACATATCCATGTCGTACCAGAGAATACCTGACGCCTACATTACTGGAGACCCTTTGACGTGGCAGTGTCCACATGTTTGAAGGCGTTGCTGCAAGCGCATTACTAGTATTACTATTAGTGTGAGTACGAGGAGGATGCATGCCTTGTGCAGATGATCTACGTGGGTACTAGAGGCGTGCAGAAGATCCCGCTCACCCACTATAAAAGCGTGGCAAGCCCTGGGTGATCTCCGTCTGGACGCGTAACTATGATTCAGGTAGAAAGGGGAACGTAGGGCCATGTACTGCAGGTGCCTGACTTGCAAAGGTGCTACTCATCACTGGCAGTCGAGTCTCATACTCGACAGGTTTCATTCTTTGTTCCCGACAGCAAATCTAATCGGGTGACGTTGTTGGCTGCGGTTCAGTCTTCATCTGGCGTAGCGTCCAATCGTATCAGTGACCAGCTTATCCAGGAGAGAGGATGAGGCGATGAGAACCATAGGTCCGAATTTCGGATTGTGCCAAACGCCTTGACTCGATGAGCTGGCCCGCGGGGCTCGCTTCTAAGCACAACACGTGGTGATGTGATGTTACAACTAACATCTGTTACATTCACATTCGCGAAGACGGCCTTCACAGAAGCGGTTTCACGGCATTGGGTGAGAACACAATCTGACACTGGCCTCATAAGAAGCAAAACTTGAAGCACAATCAAATTTATGGAGCACGTGACCTCAACGGTCGCCAACACGTGAGGAGCTGCGTCAGCCGAGCTATCGAAGATGCTGTCACCTAATCAGGCTTAATCAGGGACGACATTATCGTGACACAATTACAACCAACTTAAAGTGAAGTATACAGTAGTAGATGACGGGATTGGACTCACTCAGCAGAGCAGAAGCGAGACACGCCGTCATTCCGTCATTCCGTTTATTGGGCTGGTTAAGGGTGGCCGCTCATGCGCTCAGGGTTGAACCGAGCAAGCGTTGCGATCACATCGGCTCCGGGAAATTTTATTGGTACTGTAGATATCATACACAAGTCATACACAAGGGAACATTCCCATAGTAAGTCCAAGGAGTGCTAGGGCAGTTGCCCTGCAGAGCCATGTCCATGAGGCCTTCAAACAGGCAGTAAGTAATAAGCGTGGGGAAGTGCTTACTGAAAGGAGCCCTGTCACCATCACCCATTTAGTCAACATGGATGACACATGCTTATGCATATGTAAACGTTTCTCTTCACGCTGATGACCGACGCGGCCCTGTCTCACAACTGCGTTAATATTTAAGATGGCAACATGTCCTTCTCTTCCCCAAGACAACACAACCCTTCTCCACCCATTTTCCATTTTCCGGTGCATCTTCTCCTACCGCAATGTCCAAAGGAAACCGTAAGAGCGTCGTAGTAGTTGGCGGTGGTGCAGCTGGCGCTGCCATTGCTCGCATTCTCTCCACCAAAATCAACTCTAATACAACATCCCTTACCCTCGTGACTGCTCGCCCATTTGCGGTTCACCTCCCTGCCGT
Organism: Lactifluus volemus; assembly: GCA_022376515.1. Classification (NCBI taxonomy): domain Eukaryota; kingdom Fungi; phylum Basidiomycota; class Agaricomycetes; order Russulales; family Russulaceae; genus Lactifluus; species Lactifluus volemus. The sequence continues at coordinate 273,710 of WTXI01000016.1, forward strand.
CATTCGCATGACTACCACCGCCGAGGGCAAGCTCGAGGACGACATTCTCATCCCTTATGACAATCTTCTGGTCAACAACAATGGTACCATCAAGATTGGCCGTGTCACTTCTATCGAACAAGGAAAAGAGGCCCATTCTGGTGGCACTGTCGTTCTTTCTAACAATGAGCGCATTCAGTATGACATTCTCGTTCTTGCTCCTGGTTCTACTTGGCAAGGCCCTCTTGCTCTCCCCGATGACCGTGCTGCCGTCCTTGAGCACATCAAATCGTGGCGTCGCAAGTTCGAAAATGCCAGTGGTGTTATCCTCGTTGGTGGCGGCGCAGTTGGCTGTGGTAAGCTTTGCTCCCTCATGTATCTCTTTATTAAGCTTGACACGTGTTTACCTATAGAATATGCGGGCGAGATCAAGGATTTCTTCCCAAGCAAGAAGGTCACAATTGTCCACTCGGACTCTCAGCTTCTCAACTCTGCCTACCCTGACAAGTATCGCAAGCGTGTCGAGAAGGATGTTACTTCTCGCGGCATCAACATCATCTTCGATGATTATGTAGATGACTTCGATACTGTTCCTGCGTCAACGCGTTCTAAACGTTCGCTTGAGGGCGATCTCATAGTACGTACTTCTTGGGTTAACTTGGCTTTCGGTTTGTGACACCTCATTCTTATCTAGGTTGCGACGTTCGGTAGCCGCCCCGGAACTGGCTTTGTCAAGTCACTCGGCTCGGATGTGCTTAACTCGCGAGACCAGATTAAGATCAATGCGACGTTCCAGCTCGAGTCATTCCCCAACATTTACGCAATTGGCGATGTGACGAATTGGACCGAGCAGAAACAAATGGCAAAGGCCCCGAAGCATGCTCAAATCGCTGCTGCGAACATTCTCGCGCAGCTGGATGGTGGAGTCGCTAACAAGAAGTATTCGGGTCACCTGAGCTTATTATCATTACCAACGGCAAGGTTGGTTGTCGTCCTTTGAATTTCAGTTTCCCTTCTCACGTATCTTTCCCTTGGCAGAAACAAGGAATTTCTTTCATGGGTATGCTCTGGGGCATTACGCTGGGCAACTGGTTCTCGAGTTCAATGAAGGGCAAAGAGCTCCTGGTCGGCATGGCGCGGAAGGGCTATGGTTTGTCCAAATAAAATGCCAAATTGGACTGCCTTGTTGGGGTTCCTTCTTGGATTCTATGGTACTCATATATATGTAGCATAATAATAGTATTCCCTGCCTCATTTCTGTATTTGATGGTGACTGCTACTTTTTTTATGAACGAATTGCCTTCTACTAGAGTTCCGTTATTTCACGCTACGAGGGGAATGAGCCTCACTTGACGCGTTTTATCCACGTGCTGTGAACATGTGGCTGCTCAATAAGCGCTCAATGGGTCGTCTCACGTCTCAGGCTACTTCTAATGTCTCTGCCAAGCGCAAATGCCCATTATAGTCTTCAACCATTCATTCCCAGCTGTGCGCCTTAAGCATCACCTTGAACGTCGCGTTTCTACACCCAAATTTGTGGGATAATGACAGGTAGCACGAGCAGCCCCGTGGCCAAACCAAAGGCGTCTCCTACGTCCGACAACGTCCGACAAGTTCATTCGTCAGTTTCACCTCACCAAGACAGTACCGAAATATAATGCATCACTTAGCGTAGGCGACCTTCAAAGACCCAAGAGATGACTTTTCCTTTGTCTTCACAAATTGCGACAATCATATCTTTCTTCCTCAAATTGATATTCCATTACCTCCTCCACAGCTCGGCTCGCCATACTGCCTCACGCTCGGAGGATTGTTCTGGACATAGGTAAGAAGTGACACATACTCCGACTCCGAATCATGTCTAGTGACCAGGTAAGGTCATCGCACTGTCTACTGCGCCCGCGGATTGCCAATATCGAAGCATGGTACGAAAACCAGGATTTTGTAACATAAACTATCATCGACGTGTTGACATTGCTTGCACTTGCGTTGCTGAAGGCATCCCGAGTGGCCTGTTCATCGACCCTGCCAAGATGATGTGACGGGCTCAGAGAAATACGCAGTGTCGTCGATGGTTGGAGTTATGTAGTGAGCCTCGATGCATGGTTGCTACAGACCAGAGCATTGGGACATTTGCGTACTCCAGGAACATGTTCCTCGCCCTCAATTCACTGCATATCCCGAGCTACCCGGATTTGACTATGCGGCAGTACCGTATACCTACACCAAGCATCGTATTCCCGGGCTACTTTAGCCCTCCGAAAGCTGACGTAAACATTGCAAGTGCGTAGACCGGCGGTGACTTTCGAGTGCTGCCGGGTACGGTCTTCTATGACAACTGCCTCTAAAGGAGCACGAGTAGCACCTAGCCCATAAACAATCTTTAATGCTGAAGGGTAAATTGGTGCACTATTGACGACACCCACTGCCTCAGATTTTTTGACGAAGAACGCGGTCACGTGTGAGGTGTCTCTTTTCTTTTCTCTTTCACAACACCGCATCATGACATTTCAACACCATAATGTACGTGTTGAGAGGGACCATAGTATATACATTAGAATAAATCCTGACGCGTCGTGTTTATTACGAATAAGGATAATCGCAATCGGTAGGTGCTTTGTCAAATTGATGATGCGCCGGCTGATTACGCTTCGGACTCTCTTCCGGTCAAACATTCACTTAGACTCCGTACAACTTGGAAGCCGGAAGCCGTAGCAATATTTAAGACGCACTCTCAGCAGCATGTCCTTAAGTGTGTTGAAAGCATTCTCACCTCGCCTCTCACTTTGTTACTCTTCACTTTCTTTTTTTCACAATGTCCAAGGATAACCGCAAGAGCGTCGTCGTAGTCGGTGGGGGTGCAGCCGGCGCTGCCATTACTCGGGTCCTCTCCACCAAAATCAACCCCGGCACAACGTCCCTCACCCTGGTGACTGCCCGCACATTTTCGATCCACCTTCCTGCCGCCATCCGCATGACAACTACCGCGGAGGGAAAACTCGAGGATGACATTCTCATCCCTTATGACAATCTTCTGGTCAACAACAATGGTACCATCAAGATCGGTCGTGTCACTTCTATCGATCAGGGCAAAGAGGCCCATTCTGGTGGCACTGTCGTTCTTTCTACGAGAGAGCGCATTCAGTATGACATTCTCGTTCTTGCTCCTGGGTCTGAATGGGAGGGCCCGCTTTCCTTCCCCGATGATCGTGCTGCTGTCCTTGAGCACATCAAATCGTGGCGTCGCAAGTTCGAGGATGCCAGTGGTGTCATCCTCGTTGGTGGCGGTTCGGTCGGTTGTGGTACGGTTTGCTTCCTCACTTGCTGTTATCTTCCTTTAGATTGACGTGTGTTGAAGAGTATGCGGGCGAGATCAAGGATACTTTTCCGCACAAGGATGTCACAATCGTCCACTCCGAGCCTCTTCTCCTCAACACTGCCTACCCCGACAAATACCGCAAGCGTGTCGAGAAGGATGTAACTTCTCGTGGCGTCAACATCGTCTTCAATGACTTTGTGGATGACTTCAAGTCCACTCCTGCATCAACGCGTTCTGGGCATGAGCTGGATGGTGATCTCATCGTACGTTCCTTTTGGACCATCTCGACTCCAGGTTATTCATCCATTTATAGGTAGCCACATTTGGTAGCCGCCCCGGAACTGGCTTTGTCAAGTCACTCAGTTCGGACGTGCTCAATTCACGCGGTCAGATCAAGATCAAGTCGACGTTCCAGCTCGAATCACATTCCAATATTTATGCGATTGGCGATGTCACAAACTTGACGGAGCAGAAGCAGGCTGCCAAGGCCCCGAAGCATGCTCAAATTGCAGCTGCGAACATTCTCTCGCAGCTGAGTGGTGAGGCTCCCAAGCAGACGTACTCGGGTCAGCCTGAGCTTATTGTCATCACCAACGGCAAGGTTGGTGGTTATTCATTGAATTTCAGTTGTTTCTGGATCTGACGCCTCATTCTCTTACAGTATCAAGGGATTGCTTTCATCGGCTTGCTCTGGGGCATTATTCTTGGCAACTGGTTCTCAAGTTATATGAAGGGCAAAGAGCTCTTGGTGAGCATGGCACGGAAAGCCTATGGTCTCTCCAAGTAAAAATGGCAATCGCCACTGGTTTGGGTTCCCAGACTTTATACTGCTAATAATATATCTAGCATACTCTTGCTTATTTCTGGTCTACAGCTGTACTTCCTCCACGGTCTTCCATTGTCTTATGCCATGTTTGATGTTTTTCATGAATACATATTACATTTTGCTCCCGTCACCGCAATACAAATCCAATCTGTCCATTCAGTTATTCCATCCTTGATAAGTGATATTAACTTCGGAGGTTTCCTGCGTGATGAATTACGGACTCCTCAGTTCCTACATCGTCTGTGTGATGTGTTGCAAACAAAATGCATCTTGAAGTTGTTTGCAGAATGATATGGGACATTGTAAAGGACAGCGTCGTTCAATTCTACTCTTTCCGCATATCACAATGCCACATTCGGCCACGTTCCGATCTTAACGCCTCAGGCCTGAGATGTGCTTAATGGTTCCTGATTCGTAACTGCGCTGTGAAAGGTGGTGAAGCGTAGCCGCTTTCTTTCCCGGGCCCTTGCACACTCACCGAAATCACCCGTACGCACCCTAATGTACGGCAGATCGGACGAGTGACCAATCACTTGCTAGTGCGAGGGCGCCAGGTTTCAATCTCTCTATCAGCGCCTCGTCTTCAATTAGCATGAGCCCGGGCCGAGAGGACGGTAAAACTGTTCACGTTCGGACATTTTGATGTTTGACGCCAGCCGGCTCCGGTACTGCCTGCCAGTGAGGTAAAATTACGGTCTCGAAACAAAAGAACTACTGTACCGTTAAATTGAGCGCTATTTCCAAGGGTTTGATTCCAAATTATGTGTAACTTATTACTGTATATGAACACGCGAATCTGCAGGTGTCACATTACTATGGAAGAACGGTCCGCTGATCGGGCAGACATTGTTGATTCCGCCCAAGCCCGAACTTTCGATGCTGTCTGGGCGTCAATTGCAATCTCCTGTACGTAGCGCTGTCCGATACGGGAGAAGGGGGCGGCGGGTCAAGAAGCACGTATTAGGCAATACTGACCGCACGTTTTAGGACGGGACTGGAAGATGAGGAAGGAAATCAAACGTGCGGCCGAATATGACCGGATCAGAGAACGAGATTGGCACGGTGAAATGTATATTCACGATAGGAGTTGGTTGATCCGAGTCAGTCCGCCGGCATATGCGCCTCCAAAAATCGGGGCGCTCATTTGGTTTGATTAGCCGCCCCGGTAAGCCTGGCAAAGGTGGGCACATCAATGATCGACTACTACATACCGATTGGTGAATCGTACCAGGTGGAGTGAAATGCGCTACAATTACGACCCTTCGATCACATATGACAACCACCGACCTAGAGCCTTGAGTGCCAGTGCGGGTTCTGTTTCTTCCGCTGGAAAAAGGCTGGGTTTCCCGTTCACATCGAGGTGCCGACACTCTACCAGTTGGGATCTTTCGGAAGAATATACCGTAGCTGTGCTCTCCAGATTGACGTTGGTAGTCGTGCATATAAGACTGGACAGTCAGGACAGCTCGGACAAGCGGTGGAACACTTGCGCGAAAGACCGCAAAGTTTGCCAACAGGAAGAGCCAATGCGAAACTGTCAATTTCAGTGAGTGTCTCCGTCTGATACCTTCTCAATGTTCTACTTTTCACTGGCTCAGATGGGAATCGGACACCGAGGTGCTTTCCAAAATCGCCGGAGGCAACACGTCGAGCCGTGGTGAAGAAATAATAGCTGGCGCGTGACATCAAATAACCTCGAGGCCCAGCACCAACCTATGGCTTTCTATGTCTTAACAAATTCCTCAGAATGCTTACTGTATTCCGGCCGCAAGGAATGCCTGGAGTCTGAAATCCAATCTTACCGTCAATGGCCATCAGTAAACCTGACAGAGACTTTTTTGGACTTGTGAGAGCTCGTACCAGCTCATACCAGTGAAAAAGGTCAAAAAGGCCATAAGTTCAAAAGGAACCTAGATTTTACCCCAAAGTTGCATATAGCCATATTTTCACAAAGTCAATTAAGTTGAAAAAGGTTGAAAAAGTTTCTATTTTACAGCCAAATACATGTATGAGAAATATTACTTTTTTTACTGTTTTACTTTTTTACTTCTGAAAGTGAAAAGGTTACAAAGTTTATGCACAATTGACTGATGTGATGACAATGGGCCATGCAGAATATATAGTAGGAGACAAAGACTTTGTGACAAGCAAGTAAAACTTATAGCAAAAAAGTGAATTGACAAGTACGTGAAACCAAAATGACACAGACAATTGTAAATCCAAAGGGACATGAGAAATATTATTGTACATGGCGGATAGGTCCTGGGGACTGCCTCGTTCATGCGCGAAACAGTTCACTTACGGTACGGCTCGAGAGGAATCGCGAAAGTGGACGCGGACTACGTGGGCATGAGCGTATATCAGATTTCAAGTTAAGACGCAGGTGAAAGATGTAGCCCTTCCTCATTTGCACGCCTTCTCTTTCGAATTGTAGGAAGGCGGCTGAGGGGACAGGACGGATACTTCCACGAGTTGAAATCGCTCAAATATGGCAAGAAAGGCGGGCCAAGCCGTTCGGCCGATTTGCACCTTCTTATGCTCGCGTGTTTCCAAGCATATTAGGTCACGATTGACGTCTTTGAGCTCCGGAAAGGACTCCTGAGCGACATCTAAGGCTTTCTGTACACAACGTTGGTCAGTGCACTCTGTCAACCTACCAAGAAGGATTCAAAAGACGTGCATCGTAAGACTCTGGCAGCGCAACAAAAACCATTCTCGAGGCATAGGAGTATGTGATCAAGTCGACAGGTCGAGCCCCATCGACAGGAGGTTTACTAGTGACCACAGGAGTTCCAACCACACCAACAGCCCGAGAAGGTGCAGCTGGACTGGAGTCGGGAGGGTCGAAATTGTCGGAGGGTACGAAGCCGCGACTGAAACCCCTACTGGGACCGGAGTCGGGAGGATCGTGATTGTCGGAGGATACGAAGCCGCGAATGGAACGGGCGGCCATGCTACTAACGGCGGTTGGGTAGTGGACGATGGTTGGGTAAGGGTCATGGTTGGGAGTTTTTAAAAGTAAGCTCCCAAGTGAGGGACCACGGGCCAGGGTATGGGGTATGGAAGCATGAAGCAGGTTAAGTTGTATGCTGTCATAACCACACGAGATCCGGGAATGCTGCCAGTGTACTGTACTAGCATTAGTAGGACGCAACGTCTCCGAGTCGCTCAAAGCGAGAAGGTCAACCAGAGAAATGTGCGACGCATACTGCAACTTTCCATGCTCATCACAGTTACCCTGACTTAACTCTCCCCCACAACTCCCACACGACTTTGCCCCTTCCCCGCGAGCCTTCCCACCCATCTCGGACTGCCCACAGCTCCTCACGCTAGGGGCACACGCAAGTGTCTTGCACCCCCTCAGCAGTGAAGGCACCACATCCGCACCGACATTATCTGATCGGTTCCAGCTTGGTGGGCTGACGAACGTGTTTCATGCGAATGGCCTCGGCCTCTAGACCGCGCGGTGCGTCTCATCTTGTTCTTTCCTTTTTCTCTACCGCTAACGTTGACACCCACTCGTTCATCGGTCTAACCACCGTTTCTTTTTGGGCATGTACAGCCGACTCGCTCGGCGGTGACTTGGTTTGGGTCGCAGGCGCGAGTCTCATTACCCTTGCCCCTTCTCTCAATGTACGTCCCGACGATGGTCCAGCCCCAAAGAATCCGGATAGAAAGCTGTACTGAAGGTGTGCACCTCCCTCCACCTCGCTTCGTTTTCTTATCTTTATTTTATAGTCGCTGTCGTCTTCAATCTCCCGCTCAAGCCACACTTGCCCATCAAAGCCCACGCGTTTGTCAACACGGACCAGCTCAAGTCGTTCCATTGGCATGCAGACATCGCAGCGGGCACGGGCTCCACTCTACGGTCAAGCGTCGTGGCTGCGCTCACGCAGCCGTCTGTTGCGGCCGGCGTAGGCTCGACTTCTCTTTTCGATCACGCAAACTTGAATAGGTCGTGAAGGATGGTCGTTCACCCAACACGGTTGGTAGTATTCTTTACCCAGCACTCGCACCGCCGAAGGGGGTCGCCGTCACCAACACCTAATCCCTCCCACACGGGATGCGACATTGACTTGCCAGTGCAAGTCGAAGGGTTTCCTTGTCATATGATATGATTTTGTGACCTTTTTATGTACTCCCTATCGCATCCCTTGTCCCGCCCCCTCACCCACGCCTCCCTTGCACATGCCCCCCTTGTCCACCCCCCTCGTCCACACCCCCATTGTCGAGGTGACATTGCAGATTATGCCGTAATTATATATTACCTCTTGTGGGAAGAGGATCTAAGGCTGGAACCACTGGATACATAGTCAATTCAACATGATGCAGAGAGCGAGGAGAGTCCAGAGACATGCGAAATGAATATCCGATGAGATCGGATGGATATTGGTGGCGGACAGTGTTGCGTGTTTCTCGCAACTAATCACACGGTGCGTCTCCTGATCTTGTCGGAGGGCATGGAATATTCACTATTTTTTCACCTTGTGGTTAGACTCTGTCACAGCAGATGACAACATCCGAAAATTTCTTCAAGCGATATGGGATGTTTTTGAATTTGCAAAGGATGAGGACGTTTTCACGAATTTGGAGCCTGCGTCTATGCAAGTAAAAATCCTCATTGAGCTGCTGAATCGTGTCTCCAAATGTGCCAAGTCTATCATAAGGATGTTCAAGTCGGTACGTCATCTTGATCTCCTTCAATGAACACTCATTATAAATATATGATTTGCAGGAACACGGACTTTCAGAAATGCCTTCGGCAATGCTGATGGAAAAATATAACAATACCACACTGACTGCGAGAGAATCTCCTGGGCTGTGCCACTGTCATCACTGAGCTTGCTGTACTAGAAGCTGGTGAGTGACTCTCATAGTCACAGATCATCAGTCTGACAGGGGACACACATAATTGGATGCAAAAATCAAAGAACTGTCTTATAATGGTGGGCAGCGATGAGAAGTGCTGTCTTTCAGGGACGCGTGAAGATTTCTTGGAATGTTTTGCTCACTGGATCGAGAACCCCAAATCCAAATGTGGGCTTGTCTTGATTGGCTGGGCAATTACAGGCAAATCCACAATTGCAAATGAGGTCCCATCTCGCTTCAACAGCAAGTATCTTGGCTCTTACTTTGCTTGGTAGAAGGAGGGTTCCAGAGAAGATGCTTGCCAGTTGATCATGTCTCTTGTGTGCAATCTCTCTGATCACCATCCCACATTCAAACAGGAGAGGTTGTAGCAGGTCCATTTCACTGGTTGGGATACTGCCTTTTGAGGCTGACAAAATCTTGACATAATTGTAATATAAGGCCATTTGTTTTTCATTTTTTACAAGAATAAATATGAATAAAATGATTATATTTTGTTAAGCTAAATGTACATCACAAACTTAAGCCAAAATCACTTCTCTAATGGATAGACATTGTACTAAATAACATGCAAGATACATCTAAGTAAAAATACTTTACTTTCATTTTGTGTCATACATTTAGCTTAATAATATATAATCATTTTATTTATATTTATCCTCATAAAAAATGAAGAAAAAAAAAAGGCCTTATATTATGATTATGTTAAGGTTTTGTTAGCCTCAAAAGGCAGTTTTCCAACCAGTGATTTACTGGACACACAGATTGTCACTTCTGTTGCATTCTCACCAGACAGACATCACATTGCATTGGCCTCATCAGATCACACAATCCTCATGTGGGGCACTACAATAGGAGAGGTTGTAGTAGACCCATTCACTGGACACACAAATTGGGTCACCTCTGTTGCATTCTCACCAGATGGGCAGCACATCACATCAGCTTCATATGATAACACAATTCTCATGTGGGATGGTATGACAGGAGAGGTCATGAGCCTCAGGGAGGTGGGATAGGGGATGATTTGCAGTTGAGAACAAGAACAAAGGAGAGGCAAGTGCCACTTAGGCCTTTCTAAATCAGCATTACCTTTCACAGGCATCCCTACAACATGGGAAATATTGGAGATATTGTTTGATCTTTTAGAAGGTATCTGAATCTTTCTTGTAATACAATCAGCATTCAAGCCTGATGTGCCATACATCTTCAAACTATCACAATATATGGCAATTGACTCATCAATGCAGTTGAGTCTTCCAGTGCAATGAAATACAGTGAAGAGAAGGGATCCAAGCAGATTGTATTGCAAGAAAGATTCAAATACCTTCCAAAAGATCAAACAATATCTCCAGCATTTTCCAGATCTGCTCACATGGTTTCAAGTATTGTATTCCAATCATCATGTCCTTCATTGCAACATCAGTTCTCATATAACACATTTCCTGAGGAAATGTGTTGTATGTCAAGAACTCATCAAGTTGCACCATGACATTGCTGAATGTTTCTGCAGCAGCCCAGGCCAACAGGTTCCCACTCAAAGTCAACAAGAAGTAACAATGGTTCCTGGGGATTATCACTACATCCAACCATTCATCAGTAAACCTAACCAAACCTTTTTTGGGCTTACTCAAGCTTGCTCAAGATTGAGCAAGCTTGAAAGGACACAAAATAGCAAAAGTAAAAAAGGTGAAAATACAGTGATTTTACAGGCATTTTGTGGTATAAATAAAGTCAACTTTTACACTTTTACACTTTTACTGATGAACTTGTTAGCAACTATACAATTTCAGGTGATACATATCCAGCCTATTCCCAAGGAGGTGCTTGGCAAAGTAGCCTACTTTGCCAAGCATCTCCTTGGGAATAGGCCAGATATGTATCACCTGAGATTGTATAGTTGCTAACGATGGTTGGATGTAGTGATAATCCCCAGGAACCATTGTTACTTCTCATTGACTTTAACCTTGCAGAACACTTAGACTCTAAAACAGGTTTCCAGCGAATCGGATGAATGGTGAGTCACGTGCCCACCCTTATCCATGAGCTGGCCTCAGGCACAGTAGAGGTGAAGAGGTCGCAAAAGATGCTGGCTTCGACGTTCGTCAGCTCTGTGTACGAAAGTATTAGGCGGAAGAAAGAGAAGAACCTTTACAGCTGCCAATGCTGCTCTCAAGCTGACCAGGTAGTACGGTAAAAGTCGGCGTACTTGAATCTCTTCTGGATCTGCTTCAGGAGGTACCATCCAGGCGTGCAGTACGTAACATGGTTGCTGGTCGAGCCACCCTTATTATGTCCAGAGTGGAGTTGGCCTACGATGCGAGCTTTGCCGTTCTTTATGTGCCAGACGAGGGAGCCCGAGTCTCCTTTAGCGGAGAAGACTTCGACAGTCTTGTCGCCCGAGTTGTAGATACCGAGCTCGACGGACTCGATGCCGACTTCGTTCCGAGTGAAGGAAACGAGGCCGGCGTAACGTCCGACGGTGAGGTCGGTAGTGTTGCCGTCCTTGCCAACCATCAGTCAGCGCTCGCCTTCGCTGTCGAACTCTGCAGGGTGGGCGAGGTCGTCCTTCGTGGCACAGCCCTCGATCCGGAGCTTTCTCTGGACGGGAAACCTACCACCGAGAGAATAAAAAATGCGTGTAAGGTCTGGAAGGTCGTACTTGGACCCTGAATAACGTTGTTTTCGTTCGACGAGGTGAATACGAGAAAGATAAGCACCGAGATCAACGACGTTGCCCTCGAACTCATCCCTGACCTTCGCCTCAGCAGTCAGGAACGCGGCCCAATCCGAGGTATATGGTGTGTCGCCCTCGTCGACCGAGATGGCTGCAGCATATTGAACGTACCCTATGTTGCGGTGGAGCTTGGTGTGGGACCAGTTTGTCGTGACGACGCCGTGGAGGGCCTCGAGGTCGGCGATAGCGCGGGTCTCGTCGTCCAATCTGCGTTGCATCGCCTTGATCTCCTCCACGTCCTCCGCGTCCTGCGTCTCCTTCGCCCGCAGGTTGACGATATCTCGGGCCCAAAGGTCAGCGCGAATGCCGTGATCAGCAATGGCCTCGGTGATCTCGTCGAGGCCGCGCTGGAATCGATGCATTCCACACACTCTCACGTGGTTCTTGGTGCGCCGCCTCTGTGCTCGTAATCGACTGTGGTGTTCTTGCGCAGGACATGGCAGTTGCTGACCCCGTAGACCTTGTTGCTGAGGTTGCCGTCCTTGTCTCTGTTCTCATGGAACCAAAGCGTAAGAGTGCCCTGGGAATCCTCCTCCTCCATCCCTTCGGCTGCAAGGGGAACGCCGTGAAGAGGAGTAAGGAAGCGACGGATGTAATGGGTAGAGTTGAAGCTGTTAACATGGCGCATAAGAGGGGGACCTGCCAGCCTCTGTGGGACCGCCTCGCGCCATTCTACCACGGCATCGTCGACTCCGTTCTTCCGCAGAAGGGTAAGGATCTCTTGGGAGACCTCGTGAGCCGTATCGGCGGATGTAGAACCGGGAATGACGCCGACCCAGATGACGACGGGACCGAGACTCCCCTTCCCCCCCTCTCCCAGCGGTGCGTGGGTGAAGAAACGGGCAGGGTCGATGGACGACCAGTGGATCTTCCGAGCCTTGACTAGGTCACGAATCTGGGGACCGACTGTGTCCCAGACACTATTCAGCGGGGTGTCGAAGACTCCGCGGAGCGATTTAACGGGGAGATGGCCGTATCTGCCGACGGGCTTGGGGAAGAGCGTGGTGCGGAAGTCCGAACGGTACACGAGTTCCGGGTGGTCGGCGTCTCCGGTGATGCCGTTGACGTCCTTTCGTACACGTCGAGGCCGTACTCGGAGACAGTGGTGGCTTCGCTGGTGAAGGTGAGGGCGGAGAGTTTGGACGCCATAGTCACGTCGCTTAGAGCCGGGAGCCGGGAAAGCGAGGCGAGCTGGGTTCTTGGCCCATGAGGTCGATGCATTCAAGAGTGAAGAGGGAGAGCTCTGGACGGAAGGTGGTAAGTGTGGTATAAACGCGGAAAGAAGTTAAAGGACTCGCTCAGCAGCTCCGGGTGCTCTCTCATAGTCTCGACCACCTGCGTGGCGAGCCCGGATACTCCTACAAGGGAGATGGTAAGTATGGCATAGATTGTGCAGTGAGTGGAAGAAAAGGACGAGTGAGTCTCCCTTCTCGGGATGACTAACTAGCGCTAACGGCGCTGGAAGGCATGCCCTTGACATGCAGAAAGGCTAAGAGACTCGCCTTCGCCTAGGAGACCGGCTTTTTCCAGTTGAGCATCCGTGAATGGCAAAGCTCCTAGAGGTCAGTGGAATAGACAAAGGGAAAACCGATAGGACTCTCTGGAGGATTCATAATGAAGCTGTAAACGCAGTGTTGAGCGATGGGGGTCGGGGACGAGAAGAAGTCAGGGGCCTCCTATATCAACTGGTTGGTCTGAAGTTGGGCTAACAGTATATAACTGACAGTTTATCTAAATAGCCTGAGAATGAGCTGTATTTACTTACTCGGCTAGGCTGTGAACGGCCTTTCTTCTGAATCTGTTTTCACCAGTGACTGGTATGACGATGACGACGGGACGTAGCATCAGTACTAGTAAAAATGTCCAAACGGTTTCCGAGTTTCTGGCGTTTTCAGGGGTTTACAACCTCCTGAGGCTCGTTGCGAGTCAAAAGTCATGAATACGCTGGAACAGTACGAGTGCTAGGCTAGTAGGGGAGTACACAGTAGACGAAATTGACCGTAATTGAGACCATAATTGAGACCGTAATCCAAACCAGAATTTGCTTTTTTTTTTGAGCTCCGATTGATTTGTAATGAGACCAAATTCCGGAATTCAGCTTTGATCGCAAGCAGGATTCCATGTCAATTGTGTTAGGCGGAGTTTGAACTCAAGCGTGCAGGTGTCGTTTCACTTGTTTGTACATTAGGGTAGTTCAAAGCTGGACACATACACATACACAGCTAGTTACATAACATAAAATTAAGAGTCTGCTTGCCAAACAGGCCAGAATGACGAAAAGACGAAAGTCTGAGGGTGTTGCCGCAGCTGAGTTTCAATACTAGTATGGGAACCTTAACCACAGTCATAAAATTGAAATGAGTCCATATAAGGTAGGCTCCGCTTTGTTATTGCCGGAGCCTACGTATGTAATCATCACGACATCACTAGATCTGGTTCTGGTGATTGTGATAACAACTCTCAATCAAAAAAAAGGGCAATGTGCTCTCTGAATTCCCTTTATGGTGTATATACACCATCAATTCTCCAAAACAAATGTCAAGTAACTGTTTTATGTACAATAAAACAAGCTACATGTTATTTAATAAATCTGACATGCACAGATTCGAACCCAGGCCACTCCCAAGACGGAAAAATGCAGGTCGGACAATCTAACCGCTGATCCATCCGGCCCGATATTGGGCGCAATATCGTTTCTATAAATCTACAGGTTTTAGTGCTGCCAGAAGAAGTGGGCTTTGAAACCCCGCTCTGATGACCAACATGAAACCGGAACCTGCCATATATGGATGTGCGCATAAATACTAGATTTCAATCACTAGGGTTGGGGTTTCCTTGTTGCCAGGGCTGAGTTTTTTGTCGTTCTGACCTGTGTGACAAGCAAACTCTTAATTTTATGTTATGTAACTAGCTGTGTATGTGTATGTGTCCAGCTTTGAACTACCCTAATGTACAAACAAGTGAAACGACACCTGCACGCTTGAGTTCAAACTCCGCCTAACACAATTGACATGGAATCCTGCTTGCGATCAAAGCTGAATTCCGGAATTTGGTCTCATTACAAATCAATCGGAGCTCAAAAAAAAAGCAAATTCTGGTTTGGATTACGGTCTCAATTATGGTCTCAATTACGGTCAATTTCGTCTACTGTGTACTCCCCTAGTGGCTTGGCCTTCTAGAGTTTTATAGTTTCAAAGTCTCTCACCTCCTAAGTTTCATTGTTACGTGCGATGTTGTCTTCGAGTTGCAAGTCGAATAAACCTGTTTAGTCATCTGTCTGATGCTCAGTCGCTGCTCATTCTTTTGCTGCTGATCCAGCACTTCCGATCATCCATTAAGAGTGGCTTCTTAAATATGTTGTCATCGCAATGATTCCGATTTTCTACCGTCTTGTATTATCTCATTGGCAGAGTCATCGGCCACGCGCTTCCAGAGACAGATATTATGATACGTTACCTTTCCACACTTACAATTGGACTCGAAAGTCTGAAAGCTGATCGCTATATACCACGAACCCTTGTCGGGCTTCCTGGGTATCAACGAGCTGTCTAATTTATTTTACAAAGAAATGGCAGTGAAATGAAGCCTTGTCATCGTGTTTATGAAGTACGTAGCTAAATTGAGTAATTGCACTGTCAACATGATGACGTTGAGCCACCACTTGATTATATCAGCTTTGGATGTCCCATGCACTAGAGATCTGAACTGTGTCCGTACTTAAGACACCAACATGTTCCAACTTCTACTGCACAACCGTAAATCTTCTCGTATCACATCTTACTTGACTTCTATCCTGTTTATTCTCATACAATGCCCAAGGCTTACCGCAAGAGCGTCGTCGTCGTCGGTGGTGGTGCAGCTGGCGCAGCCATTGCTCGCATCCTCTCCGCCAAGATCAAACCCAACACAGCACACCTCACCCTCGTAACTGCTCGTCCATTTGCACTTCACCTTCCTGCCGCCATCCGCATGACTACCACCGCCGAGGGCAACCTCGAGGATGACGTCCTTATCCCATATGACAACCTTCTTGTCAACAACAACGGTACCATCAAGGTTGGCCTGGTTGCTTCCATCGAGCGGAGCAAAGAGGGAAAGTCTGCAGGTGGTTCTGTTGTTCTTTCTACGAACGAACGCATCCACTACGACATTCTTGTTCTGGCTCCTGGGTCCGAATGGTCGGGCCCCCTTGCTTTTCCTGATGACCGCGCCGCTGTCCTTCAGCACATCAAGTCCTGGCGTCGCAACTTCAAGAACGCCAGAGGGATCGTCCTCGTCGGTGGGGGCGCTGTAGGCTGCGGTGCGTCTTTCACCTGTCTGTTCAGTCAGCCCTGACTCATGTTTAAATGCCAGAATACGCGGGCGAGATCAGAGACGCTTTCCCGCGCAAGAAGGTCACAATCGTTCACCCGGACTCTCAGCTCCTCAACTCGGCTTACCCTGACAAATACCGCAAACGCGTTGAGAAGGACATTACTTCCCGGAGCATCAACGTTGTCTTCAATGACTATGTCGATGACTTTACATCCGTTCCTACCACAACGCGTTCTGGTCGTCCCCTCGACGGTGATCTCATCGTACGTGTTCCCTAGCACATCTCGGCTTTAGATATTTTCTTAGCTATTTGCGTATAGGTTCCCACATTCGGTAGTCACCCTGCCACTGGTTTCGTAAAGTCGCTTGGCTCGAAGGTGCTCAATTCGCGCGGTCAGATCAGAATCAGGCCTACATTCCAGCTCGAGTCATATTCCAACGTTTACGCGATTGGTGATGTCACGAATTGGGAGGAGCAGAAGCAGGCTGCCAAGGCCCCGAAACATGCTCAAATTGCTGCTGCAAACATTCTCGCGCAGCTGAGTGGCAAGGAACCCAAGACGACATACTCGGGTCAGCCCGAGCTTATCATCATCACTAATGGAAAGGTTAGTTGCTGTTCGTTTTGTTTCACTTCCTGTTCTCTTTCTGACATCTTGACGTTTGCAGAAGCAAGGCATTTCTTTCGTGGGTATGCTCTGGGGCATTACACTGGGCAACTGGTTCTCGAGTTCAATGAAGGGCAAGGAGCTTATGGTGAGCATGACGCGGAAGGGTTACGGTCTCTCCAAGTAAAATGCCCAAATGGGATTGGCCGATTGGGACCCTCGGATCGCATACCTCTGATGATATATGTATCATAATTTCTGTACCAGTACCGGTGGACTCTGGTGAACTAGACTATACTAAACCTTGAATTGTTTTATTTCATCGTTCTAGATAACGGACAGTCATGGAATCTCGACATTGGATGGTGGTCGCATCTAAGGTTCCGTTCCACCATTCTTCCAAGCCAATGGTGAACAAGCCTGAGCACACACGTTCCTCTGGGGTGGGAAGATAGCTCCACCACCACGCGATAGATGTCAATTTCGGTGACGGGCAGCTTGAGCTGCTTGACAGCATCAACAGAAGTTCGACCGAATTGGGCCGCGGGTGCCGTCATACAGTTTGGTCCTACCGTGCCATTGACACGCATCTACTTAACAATGTCACACATTTTATGTCAACCTGTTCATTGATGAAGACATGTATAATGCACCAAGTTAGAGAAATCTTCAGCGTAAGACATTTGCAACGTATCAAGTTAGACAAGTAGCAAAAGAATGGTGCTCACTAGTTGCATTTTAGCCGAGGGAATGTCTAGCGAGCATGTGGCGTTTTATGGAATCGCTACTGTATTGTTTATCAAGGTGCCTTAGGCGATCCCTAGAGCGGATACTGTACTTCAATTGCCGCAATGCTGTTTTCCTGATGAGCATATTTGATCTCGTCAAAGATTAAGACACAAGTACAGTAGACTGCCATAACGCATAAGCTGTTCATACTCAAACTGACCAAATCCTACGTGTTATAATACGTATGGATTATCTGATTATGCGTTATGAGCAGTCTACTGTACAATACAAATCTCAATCATGATCTCTCTCGCTCTCTTGAACCAAAAAACTTCACGCCGGTCGGTCGGTAGGTGATTCGTACTAGTATCCTGCGAGCAGGGTCACGGTGAAGAAAGTTGTTCGACTTTAAACCTGTTCACTGAAGTCCAATTGGATTACCTCCACCTCGATGTAAACGGCGTGCCAGTGATACCCGTTAACTCTTGTGTCGCTGTACACTTCTGGCCATGGGGTAGTAAGATAGCATATTTCATCTCATCACGGGTAGAAGATACAAACTACAATACAAATCTCAATCTCGCTGGCCCTCTTGAACCGAAAAAAAAAACTTCATGCCGGTCGGTCTGTGAGTGGTACGTACTGTCCCGCCAGTAATTCAGACCTTTGTGCGAACGAGGAGGCGCAGCGCAGGAGTGCGCGCACGCGCACATACACACACACAAAAAAAAAAAAAAGGACGCACCACGACGCCGAAAAGATCCCTCTGGGTGATCTGCCCTCGCGCATCCTTATCGACTTGCATCAACCTTTGCGAATACGTCCCAACGGGAATGACCATCCGACCCGGACTCGCGAGTTGTTCCACGAGCGCAGGAGGGACTTCCCTTGCAGCAGCGCCGACGTGAATAGCATCGTACGGACCTTTTTCCGGTAACCTAATTTATTTTTTAACCAACTTCAGAGAAAGGATGCGGTATATACATAGATAACTCACCGAGTCTCCCGTCGCCAGTGAGGAGCACGATCCCTTGTTGATCGATAGCGCCGTCTAGACCGTCCGCGCGAATATTGCGCTCAGCGAGAGCCGTCAAGCAGGTATGTGCTCGATACCGACGACCGTCCCGCCTCGTAGTGGTGATGGTGTTGTTGTTGTTGTTGTTACACCATTAACGAGTCGATAAAGCACGCTCGTGAGGTATCCAGAGCCAGTGCCGACGTCGAGCACACGTGCGCCGGGGCGCAAGTATGGAAGGAGGAGTTCGGCGGCATGTGCGTGCTATAAAGAAAGTAAGCGTGTGGATTGAAACACGAGGGTGGGTGAGATGGATCTTCTTCTCTTCTCTTACCATGTGTGGAGCGGAAATGGTTGCATCGTTGCCGATCGGTCTAAAAATACGTACGTGTGGGAAGCCATGTTAGCAGCGAGCGCTGAGGAGGATGATGATGATGTAGCAGACTACGAACGAACGCACTGAGGCGAGTCTTCGTACGCGTGACGCTTGTCGAGGACGTAGTTTGCGCGGTCGACGGCCTTCATCGCCTAGGGAGATAAGGGAGTATTCCGGCCATTGTAAGGAGTACAAGGAACACGTACGGTAGCGACAGCATCCGAGTTGATCAACCCATTACGTCTCAGATTAGATATGAGTTGAGGGTTAGTGGTGCCAGTACAGGACCAGGCCATGGATGAGTTTTATGAGCTGAGCTGATGTGAGCCACTCTCAATTTATCATAACTTAGTCATATATGTTGAACATCCATGTACAAAGTTAGACTACCACATGTGAAAACTAATCAGTCAATCTCTAAAACCCAAAGCTCGTCGCTCCGATCATTGGATGAGAGCAATCCGCCGAAAAGGACAACTTTGGTCGCTTGGCCATCTTCCCATGAGGAAGACGGGAACCACCCGCGTGGAGCAGGTGAGGCCTTATCAACGGGCATCTGCACAAACTTCCATGAAAACTCAGGCTCCCCCTCAGCTCCAGCCTCGATCATCCAAATATCGTCCCAGAATTGGCCAGCCCCGGCATGTCCCAGAGCTGATGGACTGCGTTCTCCATGGTACATGAGTGCTAGCGAGCGTGGGTAACGCGGCGATGCGAAGGGTACGAAGCCATACACGGCACGCGCACCCGGACTTCCGTATTGCGGGTCAGGAGCGGGCACAACGGTGTGCCACGCATCAGCGCGGATATCATACACATCAAAAGAGTCAAGCTCGTCTCCAGCGAATCCTAAATGAGATGAAAGAGAGGCCAAATCAGAAAAGCCAAGCCCGCGCTCGCAAAATAGGGCAAACGGCTCAACCGCCGAAGCGTAAAAGGACTGGTCTTCCATTCAACCTCACAGCGGCAAGCACAGTGCCGCCTCGTCCAGGTTCGGGTGCAGAAGCGAGGGTGGACCAGCGGTTGGTAGTCAGATCAAAGGCGTGCAGCTCTCCAGTGCGACCCTTCTCGGGGCATCCAGCATGCACGTAGATCGTATTCTGTGGGACAGGTTCGGCTGGGGCATGCTGCGCGGACGAACCATTTAGTCCGGAAATTGACATACTTCATAACTGGCCATTGCGTGATAGCTGCGAATTTGAGGTGCATCCTCTTCGTTGGTAGCACCGATCCGCTCCCAGATGGGCTTGGGGTCCTCGGTGCCAAGAGAAAGACGCCAAATCCCGGCTTGATTCCGGGGCAGAGGTGACATATCGACACCACCGCGCCCGCCCCAAAGATAGAAGTACTCGCCGATAGTAACTGAGGCAGCTCCGACGCGAGGGTCAGGAACATTCACAGATGATGATGAGTCGGTCGAGACTGAGGACCATTTTAAACTATCGAGGAGCGAGGCGGTGCGGGACAAGTCGAGGCTGTGTACAGTGCCCCGAGCTGTGGGAATTGCGTCTACGGGAGTTCTTGGTAGTAATTCACCGCCGTAGAGGAATAAACGACCGTTGGGTATGATAGAGAGACAATGGGACGATCGCGCCAAGGAAGGGGATCGTGAAAGAAGAGTCCACCGTGCGATGGGTGACATGAGAGACGTGAGAAGATCGTGGTAGAAGGTTCGCCTTTCCGTTACCTTTCCGTTTGGCGTTTCCCGATCTAGTAACCATCATTTCCCGCGGGCGCGCTGGGCCGCTTGGCGCAGCTCAAGCCACGCTTACCCTTAATAAAGTGACTTGTGGTGTTGATCTCCCTGTACTTCGATCCACTTTCACCCCATGTCATGTCAACTCACAATCAATCACCAATATGGCCCCTGTTTCAAACCGTTCTCGGTGTAGGTATTCATCCAACTCATTCGTTCATTCTCATTTGCTTACCCTCCTTAGTCCATCGTCCAAGTCATTCTAGTTTGCATTTCGGGATACGTCCTCGCTCGACGAGGTATCATTGATAAACCGACTCAGAGGGTTGTCACATTTCGATCTTATCCCTTCGTTATCTTATTAAATCGTTCACAGCAACTCAACATTATAAATGTTAACTTCTTCACCCCTTGTCTCCTCTTCTCCAAAGTTGCTTTCTTCCTCTCTCCAGGTTTGTCATCTTTCACCTTGGTCTGTCTAATAATTCACCCCCCTTCTAGCTAAACTAGCTGAACTATGGATCATTCCCATCTTTTTCTTGTTCGTCAGTGGTGTCTCATTAGTAACTGCTTGGCTACTCGGTAGCCTTTTCCGATTGAGGCCTTCACAAAGGTACGCTTTATTCTTATTTGGCAGATGAGCATCTCATCCCATTGTTCTATAGAAATTTTGCTATGGCTGCTGCCACATTCATGAACTCGAATTCTCTCCCAGTCGCCCTTCTTCAATCTCTCGCCGTTTCGGTCCCAGGACTCAAGTGGGGTGAAGACGACACCAAAGATGCTATAATCGGGCGCGCTCTTACCTACCTACTTCTTTGTAGTACCATAGGGCAGTTTGTAAGCACCCATCGTTCTCCTTCGCTGCTTCTTGATTCAACTTTTATCAATCATAGCTTCGTTGGAGTTATGGCGTTCACTTACTCACAAAGTCTGATGATACACTGGAGGGGGCAGAAGATTCATCCAGGCCCCACGAAGGATCTACCTTGACGAGGGAGGGTGACCAGCCACAGCCCCCGTTTGGAATCTACCACGACAATCCATCGCAGGCACTCGCTGGACGTGGCTCACGGCGCAGACATTCGGCACACATCTTTTACTCCTTTCCCAGTACACCTTACCTTCCCACTCCTCAGTTGTCACCCGATTCTGAAGCTACCTCCGTGTTCGAGTCTGACACGGACTCCGATGACGATGAACGTGTACCACTTTGGTCTCGTCCCCCTCCCACGTTCTTGCAGCGCGTAGGACGCAAAGTGCGCAACGTCTGGAAGAAAGTGACCGGTTTCTTGACTCCACCGCTCTGGGCATCGATTGTCTCGCTTCTAGTCGCTCTCAACCCACCCTTGCAACATGTACTTGAAGTCCACATGCGGCCCGTTCAAGGGGCCATCACCCAGGCAGGAAACTGCTCGATTCCCCTCACTCTCATAGTCCTTGGCGCATATTTCCATCGTTCCGAAGAGCAACCCCAACTTTCCCCCTCTAGTACGCACAGCTGGCGAGACCGTCTCTTGCGAGTCTCTGCGCGACATCTTCCGCCTCAAAGACCGAGAGGACGTCAGGCGTTCACCTGCGTTGCAGAGCGTGATCCCAGGTGAAACGAGGACCATCTTCGTGGCCATTTTCGCTCGAATGGTTGTCGTGCCGGCTTGTTTCTCCCGTTCATAGTCATTGGTGCGATCCACAATCATCCTCCCGTGTTTCAGGAGTAAGTCCCTGTGCCCACCATCCCTTCCCCAACTTATCGGGCTTTCGCAGTCCGTTTTTATTCTCAGCAACGTACTTCTACTTGCATCACCCCCCGCGTTGACTCTGGCTCAGGTACGTACTGCTTCCGGTTCTCGGCAGTCCCCAGGCCTCTAAATGTATATTTCATTGCACCCTACAGATCACACAAGCGGTCTCCAGTGTCAAGTTCGAGCGGCTTGTAAGTCGTACGATATTCTGGTCTTATTGTCTTGTTACTCCCCCGGCCATGGTGGGATATGCTTTAATCGCCATGTTAATTACTAGACTCTGAATCTTGCCTATTATCCGTTGTATCCATTTTTGTGTCTTGAGGCACTCATGTAGATTCATATCTCCGCCACTTCGGTACATAGACTATCCCTTTCTGATCTGAGCATGATGCTAAACATTTACTGCATGACCTACTCTGTCCACCGCGACACTGCTATCTTCCTCCTCCTCCGTTGACCGAATTTTCCAGTGCCGTCGATCGCTTTTCTTGTAAACCGTCCATTCAGCAGCGCGAGCAATGCTCATTCCCCCTGTTTCTTATCGAGTCCTCACGCTTGAGCTTCCTTCGAGCGCCAACCTGGGGGAAATAAGAACAATGTTGACCTTTGACAAGATGTTTCCTTACACAGACTCGGGCCAGCAGGCGCAATGGTTCATGCAAGTCTCGCCTGCGCTCATTCGTCAAGGTCAAGGCTCGGCTTCCGAATTTGGAGGCAGCACCGTGATATCCGGTTTTTCTGCTCTCAAAACGTTGCTAAGTGGGCATCGCCAACTTTG
Organism: Lactifluus volemus; assembly: GCA_022376515.1. Lineage (NCBI taxonomy): Eukaryota > Fungi > Basidiomycota > Agaricomycetes > Russulales > Russulaceae > Lactifluus > Lactifluus volemus. The sequence continues at coordinate 296,698 of WTXI01000016.1, forward strand.
TCAGTGTTTGATTATCCATAGGTGAGCCTACTACTAGTATCGCTGTTCTCTTCTATCCACCATTGAGGCGTTTTGAGCTGAAATAAATAAAAATCCGAGACTTAACTGACGTTACGGCAACAAATTCTCCTTGATGCATAAAGATAACATCGAGGGTCCGAAATAGATAACGAGCAAGAACGAGCGGAGTGAACAGTTAATGCGGATGACGCGAGAACGGGGAAATACAAAATGAGCAGCGATGCCCTTACAACTCGATTGTTTATACTAGAAATCCATAGTAATTATACTACTAACTATAATTGCTTTAATAAAGTCGAAACGAAGTGGGAATATGACAAAACGTGAGAGACAAGACGAGCGGTGCGCTCGGTCCTCAAATGAGGCTGCGGCCTTGTGAAACGTCCTCGGAAATATAATAGCACTACCTAAAAAAGGTGCAAGTCAGTTGGAATATAGTAAGACAGCTCAGGCGATCGCCCCCAACGGGGAGTGTCACGGTTGTTATCCTCGCTGTGTGGCCCTGCGTCCTTCCTCAGGCCCCTGCTGGCTCTCCGCGACCAATCTCTCCTTCCCCTCGGCATTCACGATCTCCTCCCCAATCGGAAATACACTCCAGCACGACATTTGCGATGTTTAGAACTAGCTTACACCGCGGAGAAGCCTGGCGTCACATGGAATGCTCGTACACTGCCAGTGTTAGAGTCTTCTCCTTCTCGAACGTCACGGCGTCGGCCTCTTAGCGATATGGCCGTCTTGAGGTTTGAAGCATTGAAGCATAAAAAGTCCCCAGAGACTCGGCTTGGGTCCACGCACTGGCAGTTTCACAAAGTCCTGGTAATCAAAGTCAATTCCACTTTTTGTATCTCAATGTCAACATTTTGGAATCACTGGTAGCTGGGGCGTTTATAGCCTGTGGCGTTTTATTGGGTGTTACCATTTGTTAACATATCCTAGGCGATCGTTAGGTCGTCTACTTCAATTATTGCTACGCTATTCAAGATTAGCAGCTGGGGGTTTTCGTGATGCAGCCGCGGCTTTCAGGTCGATCCGAGGCGGAAAACCATTCTGCTCTAGGTTCTCTGTTAATCTTTCAAAATGTAAATTGGTATAAATTCTGGGGATCCTTGGATGGAGACCACACCAGAGTCCGATAGTGTTGGCGTAGCCATGGCCTCATCGGTGTCTGTCCTCGATGTATTCGCTGCCCTGTCGTTACTTGCCACTTTTTGGGCATTCCGGGATCGTCGATGGCGGGGAGGACTACCCTATCCTCCTGGTCCACGACCTTTACCTATCATTGGTAATCTTCTTGATATACCAAAGGAGTTTTCGTGGCTCGCATATACTCGCCTTTCCGAAAAATATGGTACGGTTCCTTCGTTAGCTGGTGTGGATCGTTTTTTTTTACGATTTGGAGTGACAGGGGATATCTTGTCCTTCCATATCTTTGGGAAGGTCCTTATTGTATGAATACTTTCGAGGCTACCCAGGATCTCCTGGAAAAGCGTGGAGACATCTGCTCCGATCGTCCTGATATTCCGTTTGTTGAGATGTATGCTTTTTTTTTCTTGATCAAGTGCTCAGGCCTGCTGCTGAGTGACCTGGCATAGGACAGGGTGGCAGTGGCTTGTGCCGGTAGCGAAATACGGAGAGCCATATCGCCTGGCCCGCAAGCTCTTTAGTCGTGGCCTTCGCTCCGGGGCCGTGGCACAATATCACCCCATGCAACAGTCCAAGGCACGCATTCTCCTCACTCGATTGTTAGAAAATCCACAAGAGTGGGAAGCACATTTTGAGCTGTGAGCAGCACTCCTAATTTTCCACCGTATCTGACCCTATTTTCAGTTTGCAAGGCGAGTGATATTCGGTATGGCATACGGATATGAGCCGCAAGGGCACAATGATAGGAAGGTCGATATCGCCAGGCAGTTTTCTGACCTCGGGTGTGAATCGATCTTACCTGGTGCCTTGCTCGTCAATGATTTTCCATTTTGTATGTGCTGTTTCATATTTTGATACAGGAAGAACGTCGCTCATGTGATCTCGCGATCATACTAGTACGTCACATCCCGGAGTGGCTGCCTTGGTTGAGTTACAAGCCACTTGCTCGTTTGGGCTATGATTTAGGACAGGAGGCTATCCATGAACCTGTTCGGTTCGTCAAAGAAAGCATGGTATCCGATTCTGTGTCCCTACATGTCAGAGGAGCTACTGTCAATGTGTTACTTTTATAGCTCGATGGGACTGCGCAACCTTCACTTGCTCTCGAGAATCTACAAGAGGCAGAGAAACTCAGCGGATCAGAGCGCAGAAGGGCTGAAGAAGCAATCGCAGGTGTCCTAGGGTCGTTATATACAGGTCAGTGTTTGTTGGTGTGCTAAGGGTCGATTGAAGTGATTTCTATAGCCGGGGCTGATACTGTGCGTTGGTGGTTATAATATCTCCGACGTGACGTTTTTTATGAGCTATCTGCATCGTCTAGACAGTCTCAGCCCTCATGTCACTTCTCTTGGCTGCTTTACTCTACCCCGACATACAAAGGAAGGCACAGGAAGAACTTGATGCTGTCACAGGACGAGAACGACTTCCAAATTTTGGGGATCGCCGGAGGCTACCATTCGTCGATGCGATGTGCAAGGAAGTCCTGAGGTGGAGACCAGTTGGACCTCTGGGTGTGTCTATCTAATGACTAGTCAAATTTCTGGAATATCTGAAACTCATGTCACCTGTAGCTGTTCCTCACGCAACGAGGGAGAATATCGTCTACAAGGGTTACTTCATCCCAAGAGGTGCGCAGGTTTCCCCCTCGAATCAATTCTCGTGTTTGTTGACGCACGCTATGTCAGGCGCATTGGTGATCGGAAATACTTGGTGAGTTGTCTTTATCGTCATGAGGTTCTCGCACCGACGATATAAAGGGCAATTTTACACGACCCTTCCATGTATCCGGATCCAGACGTCTTTAAACCGGAGCGATTCCTTAATCCAGATGGGAGTTCGCGTGAGGATCCTGTATTGGAATCGGCATTTGGATACGGAAGGCGTATCTGTCCTGGAAGGTATTTTAGTGATGCGACGTTGTTTATCACTGCCGCGTCCTTGTTCTCGGTTTTCAACTTCCGAAAGAGAGAGGGCGAGCCCTTTACTTATAGCTATACTGGCTCACTTGTAAGGTGCGATCTTGTTTTTGTGTTTTGCAGCTGAGGACGGCGATCTTATCGCATGTATAGTCGCCCGAACCCGTTCCCGTGTTCTGTCGTTCCCAGAGATAAAAGTGCAGAAGAACTTATTCTTGCTGACAGCATGACAAGTTGAGAAGCTACCGTATTGAATCTATTGTGTCTCCCGAGTCCATCATTCTGAAATGTGTATGCCATGTATTCGTATGAGCTACTTGACGATACCTTGTATTTGGCGCGTAGATCTCTCGCGCACTGGCAAATGATTGACCATAGGTAGCCTGAGGGTGCTAGTACCAGGCAAGGTGCTACCAAAAGTGTGTATCTGGCGCCTTTTCTAACAAGGGCTTTCAACAACATACGACAGGTTTGTGGAAGACGGTGAGATGCGAGTATTAATGATAGCGATTGAAGATTTGAGCCACATCGCTGTGCGCCTCGAGCGCGCAGGGGTTATGACAGTGTTATGACCTCAGGCTGTCACGGTTCAGTCGCCAAGGTTACCGAGGATTAGATTGTAATTGGAACAAAGGTTCTCACTTTAAGCCCGGGTAGCAGACAAGATCTATTACGAGCAAGGTCTCAGTGTACATGACATATGCACTTTGAAGAGTCCTGACACCTGTCTCATGCGGTATAATAGGTTGTCTAAGAGAGAACAAAATGTTTTGGTACTGTAGGGAAGGATCATTAGCTGCGGCATTCCACCGCGGGAACTCGACACTGCACCAATGACCAAAGTCCGTGTTCTAAGTGGGGACTAGAGATGTGGAAGTATATACTCTCTGGAACCACACAACTTACAAAAACCAAGAAACGTTCGCGGCACTCGTCGCCACCCAACCCTGGCCTCACGATCATGCGGTCCGACTCTGTGTGGAACCATCAACCCGGGGAATCACAACAAAGGCGGTTGTGAGCGACGAAATGGCCAGGACGACAGCGCAGGTTGTAAGTACGGCCTCACGGGCGGACGATACACCCGTCAATAGCGACACGACGACAAATACATTCAGAGGTACGCGGAATAACGCAGATAGCTGAAAATCATACTCTTAACACTCGCCGATACATCCCAAGGAAAGAAAGAGCTCACCGTTGCGCGGTGCTCATTCGCAATCAACGACCCGCGAAGCATACCTTGGACTGGGTAATACATGCCAACACATGCTTCGAATAGGCAGAAGGCCCAAAACTTGAGGTGTTCGCCTTGTTGACTCTTCCCCTTTCCGATGCTGACACAGGCAGCGAATGTGACAGCAGATGCTGCACACACGAGAGAAGATAATTGAGCATGCAGCGACAACGAAGAGTCCCCTTGCGAGGAGAGTGACGCGACAGAAGAAGAACGCGCGTGCTTTTGCGGAACGGGTGACGGGCGGAACCAGTGTGCTGTGATGTACGTATACAATTGTGATCCGAGCATCATTGAAACCATGAAGGCCGAGAAAATGTACCCCAATGGGAGGGATGGGTCGATGGATGACTCTTGCAATATTGGAACCCAGATGAAGACAAAGAGATACATAGAACCTTCAAAAACTGTCTGCGTCAAGCCGAGAACGAGGAGGATGGGGTCTATAACGGGAGTGAGCTTTAACGAATGGGTAACACAAGTCGTTCGTACGCACCACTCGCAACAATCCTCCATGCTGCTCCTAATCTCCGGATCTGGAAAACGTCTGCGGAAAGGAGCGCACCACCTGTGCCCCCACCGCCACCGTAGTTTTCGGACCAGCTTCCGGAAATTACAACCCAGGCCAGGATGAGCAGGCATCCACTGGCGACAAATGGTGAACGGAAACCTCCACTGTTCCATTCCACCAATTGGTTTGAAAAAATCTGTGTATAAAGTGCCATCAGGGTCTGGACCAAGACTTCACGGAAAATACGACACACCCCAGCGCCTGTGGCGACAAAACCATTGACCAGTGTCGCGCGGCCCATAATGGTGCTCAAGTCTTCACTTGATAGCGCAGCATTCGAGCTCGAGGATACGAGCCAGCTCTCGAATGCAGAAAACAATATAGACGTTGATATTCCGCCGAAAACGCGGGCCAGGAGAAGTATGGGGAAGAAGGGAAAGAGTAGAAGGCCGCACGTGGTGGCATATAGAATGCAGAAGAGTAAGCAGATACGTTTTCGCCCACTAAATTGGGGAAATAGGTGAGAGGTATGCCTGTTGAGGGTGAGTACGTACTAAGTATCCGCCCAAACGCCAACGAGAGGTGCGAAGATGCCGGCGCTCATGAAACCGGTCACAAAAAGCACGGCAACTAGCCGTTCGGGGAAGTCGTATTGCTCGCGATATAGGGAGTAGACGTAGGGGCCTTGGAGCCAATCGGCACCTTTGCAAGGGATTAGCACCCGAAGGGATTGTATGCTGGAGTATACTAACCCATTACAATAGCGTAGACCAAAAGATACTTGCGCATCAACGTGCTAAGTGCATTGGCACGGGGAGTGGTCGTCGTCGGCGCTACAGCACCATTTGTTTGCAAAACATGACCAACTTCGATATTTTCTTCAATTAAAGGATCCTTAAAATTTTCTGGTGGAGGAGGTTTTTTAGACTTGAGGTAGTGCTCAAACCCGAGAAGGATGGCGCAGATAACAGAGAGAAGGACAAGCTGGAACTGATAAAAGTTCTCCATGATGATGGGTATAGAAAGGGGTGCTCTAGATAGAATGCCTTGCGTGAGAGGGTCAATGAATCATGTAACGAGTTGGAGGCGGGCAAGGGGTGGGAGACAACGGACGGGTGACAGCAGCAGCAACAAGGAGAGCCGAGCGCGCGCTACAGCACTTGACACAAGCGCACACTCGACCTCGCACAGTTTGAACATTCAAGGCACGTACCATTAACTTTTAGTCACCGTTACTTGACGAAAAACGGGCTGACCACCATGATCAGCAGCATATAACGTGATGGCCGACAGTCTCAACACCACAAAGCGCGACGCCGGGTTATACACGGCAACTGCTATCGACCACATTCCTGTCGTACGTCACCACCATCACAGCGCTTCTTTGTCGCTCACACTACCACTTTGCAGCTTCGAGACCGTCTCAAGAATGCATTCAGAACTGGTAGAACCAAAGAAATCCAGTTCCGCAGGCAGCAGCTACTTGCCCTTGCATACCTTGTCAAGGACAATATGGCTCTTTTCCAGCAAGCTCTAGCTTGTGACTTGGGAAGATCTGGCACGGAAACTATAGTGTAAGCCCTCGTTCATTGCCTTATGGTTTCTTCACATCACGTACTGGCCTATAGCCTTGAAGTCGGTAGTACACTCTCAGAGGTAATGGACGCTTATCACAATGTTGCAAAGTGGAGCAAACCTGAACGCGCTCGCTGGTCTCTCAATTGGTTTGCTGTGAACCCGACTATCGTAAAGAACCCAAGGGTGTCGTTCTGATAATAAGCCCATTCAATTATCCCATGTGGTTGTTACTTGGTCCCTTGGTACGAACTCGTTGAGCATCAGCTACAGTCACGTTTGACATCTGTCGTTACAGGCAGGGGCCATCGCAGCAGGCAATGCCTGCGTGCTCAAACCTTCCGAGTTGACGCCCACCTACTCTGCTTTGCTCGCCGAGCTTTTGCCAAAATACCTCGACCCCGAATTGTACACCGTAATTAATGGCGCAGTTCAAGAAACTGCGAGGGTAAGGCGTTTGGATCAAGCAATGCGTCAAATAAACTGATTATCATCTCTTTTAGGTTCTGGAGCTTCAGTGGGATCACAGTTCGTCGGCAAGCTTTGTCTGCGCTTGGATAGAAACTGATTCCCTGCAATAGTTCTTTTCACGGGAGGCTCTCGTGTCGCGTCCATCGTGCTTACTGCCGCTGCAAAAACACTAAGCCCAGTTTCAACTGAGGTGATCACAACAACGTCCCCTTTTGACTAGTTCATGACTTTGCCTACAGCTTGGCGGCAAGTGTCCAGTGATCGTAGATTCCAATTGTGACTTCAAGTGTGCTGCTCGGAGATTAATGTGGGGCAAAACTACAAACGCGGGACAGGTACACATTTCTATCCACGATAACACTTACAAGTGGCTCTTACACATATTTAGACCTGTACCGCACCGGACTATGTCCTGATCCCGAAGGGCTCCGTCGATAAATTCATTCAAGCATGCAAAGACGTGTAAGTGGCATTCTTACCTTTCCTGACGAGTTGGTACTACGTCCCTCTTGGTAGACTGAATGGCTTCTATCCTGAAGGCGCTGAGTCGTCGAATTCGTTTTCTCGTATCATTTCCCCTTCGCATTTTGCGCGAATCAAGGCACTACTCGATCACACACAGGGGGAAATTGTGTTCGGTGGTTCAACGAATGCAGGGACAAAATTTATTGAGCCCACGCTTGTCAGAGGGGTCAAGGGCGATGATTCGCTGATGGGGGAGTGAGTATTCCATGCTTTCGTCTGAGAACGGGAGTCAGCTGACGACACCGACCGAAGAGAAATATTCGGACCCATCCTGCCAATCGTTGAGGTTGAAAATATAGACGAAGCGATTGAGTTTGTCAACGCCCGGTACGATGCTGTCCAAGGCCACCAGAGATGACGGACCTAATGAAATACCAGTGATCACCCCCTTGCGCTATATGTGTTCTCCTCAAACTCTACGTTCAAAAAAAAAGGTGTGCCTAGGTCCTCTTGCCATTGCGATTACTGACATCAGTCATTCTCCCCAGTTGCTGAGAACACCCAAAGTGGATCTGTGGTCATGAACGACACAGTCGTTCAAACTGTCGGTCCGTTGTCCTCGCCCATAGCTTCTTCTAGTCAATTCACCCTCCGCTATTCTAGTCGACGGTTTACCATTTGGAGGCATTGGCCCAGTGGATGTAAGCCTTGAACTGGATTCTTCAGCCATTTGCTAACGGATGCTCGCCTTAGCCGGCTATCACACTGGAAAGTTCTCATTCGACATGTTTACCCACCTTCGGTCGACGCTCGATAGTCCCAGTTTGTTCGTGATGTTTCTTGGGTAGGTCTATGCTAGCTAATTCTCCCTTCTCAAGCATGGAGCGCTTCCTGTGGATGCGATATCCGCCGTACAATGTAAGCTGGCGTTGCATCGAAAGATGAATATCGTTTTATTCATCCTCACTCATCAGGCGAAGAAGAGACAATGGTACATTCGGCTTGTCTTTCCAACATTACCCGCCCGCACGGCAGCCGGGAGGTGGGGTCCATGGTTTGTAGCCGGCGTCGTCGCCATGACATCCACGGTTCTGCTGACCGGACGTCGTCGTTTGGGCAGTTCCTGAAGATAAATTTACTCGCACAGGTAATTATGGACATTTCGACATTTGTTCTACGTAGTGTCCTTTCAACGACGTATAATCGCCTCCCGCCTCCCTATTTGGCACTATGTTTTAAGCGCCCATGTCATATAGGGACTTGACGCCTTGAGAGTCAAATACTAACACTGATCGGGTTGCGGATCATGGTTGGGTAATGTGGCAGGTGTGACAAGCTGCATTTTTTTGTTTTGCTATATAGCATGATTTCTACCCCAAAAACAGACAGAATATGGTACAGGATGCCATATGTCAAAGTTTGGTGGTGACTGAGCAAGAATTATTTGAATTGATCCGTTAACCATGATCCACAACCCAACACGTTACTCTTCCATCAATGCTCCCTTTCCTGAGCTGAACTTTTGATTGATTTTCGGAGTTTCATCCACTTCCGTAACACAAATCACAGAGATCGCATCCATTCAGAAAATTAAAGTTCTGGTATGCTTCTTCATTGAAGTAACCTGCTTATATGCACGATACGTCGATTACAACATTACAAGAAAGGAGTACGGTTATCACCTCTCAAATATCATGTACAACCTATTACACGTCGTTTTCCTTCAAACTGCGATCGCGATCCGATGGACAATCCGATGGCTTGGTGATATCAAGCACACCTCGATCATCCTCTATTGTAATCGCGATCCCAACCTCGCAATGGTCGTCGCTAGTGCTACTGGCCAAAGCACCCGAATCTTGGGCAAGCGTGAAACTCACGGTGCGAGAAACAATTGACTGTTGCATGGCGCTCCGATCAAACTTTATCACGGTCTCAATCAGACTGCCCTGAACATGATCCTGGGTCAAATTCAGGGATACGAGCACGATGATCAGTGTTGGGTATATGCCCTATGCCGGTTAATAAAAAATGACCGGATTAGCAGTTCGTTCACATAACGCAATAATGGGGTGGTAAGCAACTAGCGCACCGTTAACTGGCCAACAATGCTAAGCATGACGTGCGAGGCCGGGGAGTGAGTGACAGCAAAACAGAGGAAGAAGATCCACGTTAGACAGTACATTCCACCGGACTCGATGATGATTAACAACAAGCGACGGTACGGCGCGGTCCTATTGGTCGTTTGCACGCTTATAGTGCCACCGAGACGTTCCACTTTCCTCACGGCGAAGCTGATAGATGCGGGTCAGTGATGGGTATACGCAAAGTTCTGGAACTCACTAGACACGCCATAACACCAGCATAGTGGCTACGACATTTGTCGACAGCGTGAGACTAGATACCGCAATCATGAAATTGTTGAATGCCCTAACCCACATTGGGTTGTGGGGTCCCTGAAGCTGGGCGAAGGCGATACCGTAGGATGAAACTGTGGAGAAGTCGTGATCAGTGGAGAGTTTTCTTGTACAGTTCAGACCGTACAGCCAACGCCTATAAGGAGGACAAGTGGAACGATGAGTACTGAGAACTGGCGGTTCCATACGACCCAGGCTCTCCAAATGACGATGGAGTCACTCAGAAGAGTCTAAAGAAAGCGTCATTTGGCTGATATATAAGACGCGAATAAAGCCTACGTTTGTTCCCTGGATAATGATCTGTGCCGTCGTCACCGGCCCCCAGAGATCAACGACGGTCCCAGGGTATTTTTTAGGGTTGAGGAGCCCCACTCCAATGGCATAAGCGTCCAAAACAAAGAACGTGCCCGAGAAACAAAACATGACGACTGTCAGTATCATCATGACGATGATGGTGACCGTCTTCTCTCTCCGAAAGCTGCGATGAAGGTGCATGAAGTGATTTTGCCAGACCTACAAGTCATCGGGGAACAACATACAGCAGATAGAGCGCCGTGGACATCAGCATAAAGTACGCGCCTACGTCAGCCGTAAGCACGCAGACGATAAAACATGCGATAAATAATGCTCACCGAAGAGAGACCCACCGCAGACCGCGGCCACATAGTACATCTTGGCAAGGGAAGGCATCGTAGATTGCTCCAGGGAGCAAATTCACAAGGCCCATAAGAACTATATACCCTTTGCGACTCGTGAAGTAGAAAATGGACCTGAGCGCTTCACTAGACAGCCCATTGCAGTTTACTGTAACCGGTGTGTGTCCCTTGCTGGTGGGAAGGAATCGCGGGGACATGCTATTGAGTTTTCTGGTTCGGTTGCTATGGATGATTGCCGAGAGTTAATCAGGGCTAAACTGGATGGTGCCAGTGGGGTATTGAAATTGCCCCCTTCCTTTAAGTGGCAAACTGAATCACTCTCAATCGAGCAAGTTGAAACAAAAAAACCACTACCAGAACCTGGGCTAGCTGGTCTAACGATGAACTACAGCACGCACAGTCATCGTAGGCAGGACAATGACCGGTTGTTATTTAGTTTGAAATCCTGGCGAGGTGAGGCACTTCTCGTAAATATATATATAGAGAGCCGAAAAGAACACTACCCATCATCCACGCAATATCACATACAGAGTTTGAACCCGGTTAGCCTCTGCGCTGTGTAGGAAGTCACTAGATTAAGAAAATGAAATTACTAGTTAGGCCTTACATGTGTCGTGCTTCAATACTATTGGGAGCGCCCCCTCGAATGCTTATTGAAAAATACGTTCTAGAAGTGCGCTCGGCTGTGAAGTGAGTTGACTTCCCTAGGAAACCTTGTTGCACCTTTGAAAAACACAAAAAGTTTAGACAGGTACTGTAGAAGGGAGAAACCCGAAATGTTAGTAAGTGGGCAGATGATGTGATGCAGTGACCGTGTTTGGCTGATCCCACTACATCAATTGATCGTCCAAACTGAAAATATCCGTTTCAACGATTGGTGTAGACAAGGGCGATGTCAAGAATTGGTGGATCCGTTAGAGTATCGGGGGACTACACGCAGCTTTAAATTGATGTTACGGTACACTAGGAACGAAAGTGGTATACTCTGGCTGTATATATATATCGGGGCTCTACTGAGCATTATTACCCCTCATAATGTCTGACCTATCGATGATGCCAAAACTGATCCAAGCACTACAATGCCAGAGGCAGTGCAGCTGACTCCACGTCTGCCTCACATGCCTTGTCAAGTCCTTCAACATTAACCCTACCCCAAGCACTGGCTGCTTTCTCAACGATAGCTACTTCCAACTGGGCGCTTCTCGCAGTTCTCACACAAAAGCTTATTCAAATCCCATTCCCGACAGTCCAGCCGGCTTCGCCGTGGAATGTCGTCCCTCTTTTCTGTACTGCACCAATACTCCATGGAGCAGCAGTCAAGTATCAACGCAGCCTTGGACATCTTGAACCCAGAATTGCCCACCTTTCCTGCCCCAGTGCGCACATCTTGTCTCTCACATATATCTCCACTTACTCACTTGGTCCAAGACCAAAACAGGTTTTATATCTAAAGGCCTTGGCAACGCCTACCGTCGGATTGGAGCAAAGCTCAGGCGAACACGATCCATGGATATCACCCAACCCAAACCTGCGTTGTTTCACAATCCCCATTCCGCCCCATTTTCTCCCGAAAACCATCGTTCCGTACGCACCGACTCCTTCGTGTCTACATCTTCCGGAAGATGCACTCCTGGCACTCAAGGAAAGGCGAGCATGGATGTTGAGCAAAACGCCCAGTCTGGTCCGAATGGGTTTACACAACCGATTACTCATAATGTCTTCCTGACCCCGCCGAATCGGAGGTTGGTTACTGTTCCCTTCGCCCCACCATCACAAGAAGCCTTTGTTGAACCTGTATCGCCCAGTTTTCCGGAAAGTTCTGATTCACACATCTCCCCCGCAAGCTCACGGATGAGCACAGCCGCCGCGGAATATTTCATTCCGGCTCGTGATGTAGTGGCCGACTCGACCCCACAACTTCTTCCCAAGGCTCAACGGCCCGTTACCTTGTCCTCCTTACCTGGTTACCGTTACCTCGGAGTCCAGACGACACCTCAACCTCCTGCGTCAAGCCTGCAAAGCAGCAATGTGATCTCGTCAGACGTCTTGTTGGACGAAACCAAGTCTCCTCCCATCGAGCGACGACGCTTGAGTCATCCAGCTTGTTTGATACCCGGATCATCCTCTTACCACCCACATGTATCTTCGTCACCCGCTTTTCCCGCCAAGTTCTCTATCGAGGGGGTGTCCGCTCGTCTATCCCCTGCGATTATCACGAGACAACCACAGCACCCCATACTACCACTTCCTCCTATATCCTCTCCATCAACTCCGGTAATCGATGCTCGCCGTCGGCGTTCTCAGTCGTTGCGAAGCGTGCCTGCTTTGCCTATGGAGGGCTCAGAAGATCTGGAACCCGCCGAGAACGATAATGCGATGCTGGATGATCTCGACGAGGAAGAAGAAGATACAGCAGACGAAGACGAGGAGGAGGGAGAAGAAACTGCAGAGCATGAGCACCCGGATACCAGCGAAGATGGAGAAAGCATCTCTAACTCACCCCGGCCTTCGATATCCCACCACTCTCGTCCAACCAACCTCCCCAGCATAGAGATTACTCCGCTAGACTTGTCCTTCTTAGACGGCAATAAGAGTGGCACCCCACGGCGGGATGAAAAGACGCCTGACTCTCGTAAGCCAGACTATTTTACCCCCAAATTATGCGAGCCGGGGTCCAGCCACACTCCGTTGCTTAGTCCTCAATTCCCTGCCGCCTGGACCTCTGCGCGGACTTCTCCGGTTCTGCCTAGCCCAACATCTCCTAGTATATTGGCCGCATCATGGGCGACCTCAGCACCGCGAGTTATGCCGACGCCGAGTACTCCCACCGTCGGTACACGTACCAACATGTACCGCCAATCGTCGTGCAGTATGATTGATATGTCCGAGATTCTACGAAAAGAGCAACGCACACCAGATGTACCAACCAAGACACCCCAAAGCCCCGTACGCTCTCCTGCTCCCGAAACTGATGTCGTTGCAGTAGCTCTAACGCCGAATGAGTCGGCCATCAAACTGGGAGCACCCCTCCGCCGGCAATTCTCAATGCCGACTTTTGGGCCATCTTCTGCACCTCCACCTTATCCTCAGTTCACCTTTGGTGAACGCGGTCCGGCGATCCAACCGCGCGACGAGGAGGGCCGCGAGCATCTTCCAACTTACACGAATGATATCTATTTGCGTGCAATCATGCCACGGAAGATGGAATTTATTGCGCCTGGCGTGCAGGCACGCGACCGAAAGTGGCGTCGCATTCTCTGCGTTCTAGAAGGTACCGCTTTTCGCGTGTACAAGTGCCCATCTACTGCTACTGGAAAGGGCCTCCTCGGGAACTTGTGGGAAAAGACTGTTGGTGTGGGTGACATCTCTAGGCCACCCACTCAAGCTCAACTAAGCGCCATTGCCTCCGATCTAAACAAGGAGCGTCAACGCAACGCGAGGCCGGCAAAATTAGAAAATGGTGACGTTACGCCTGTACCGTCTCCCCTTCACCGTCGCCCGGCGTTTTATCGCAGACAGAAACCGAGCAAGAAGCTCAGTCTACATCATCGACGCCTCCTCGATCGCGGTTGTTGCCACCCAATTTGCGCAGGAAGAACCGCACAGGGAATGACGGATCGTCCATTTCGCGGCTTGACCGACGGTCAGTGGCCTCACTGCGACAACAGGGTTCAGATTCTGGCTCTAGTCACGCCACGTCCCACTGGCAGTCTGCGTCTGCGAGCCCCCCAACCTCGAGCAGGATTACCGAACTCGCTTCTCTTTCACCCAGTCCCAGATCGCTTCGCCCACCACGTGAAAAGCGCCAGCATTTGTGGGTCAACGATATCTCTGTCCCGCTCCCTCAGCCGCAGGATTTGTTGCACTCATATGCACTACATAATGCTGAGAGTGGGCTGGGAAGTGACTATGTGAAGCGACGGAACGTGATTCGTATCCGCATGGAGGGACAGCAGTTCCTGCTCCAGGCACGCGATGTAGCCAGCGTCGTTGACTGGATTGAGGTGCGTCTGTCTGTCCCTTTAACGAACGGTTGTGCATGAATAGCTGACTGTGGTGTCGTTCCGGTGCAGGGTTTCCAGGCTGCCGCGAATGTTGCACAAGACTTGGATACACGACCAATGCCGAAAGGCCCCTTATTTCCACGGTGTGTTTTGTCGTACAATTTAGTTGTATCTCGTGTTCGCTCATCATCCTATCTCGCTCTAGGCGCCGACGGCGTCGCAACCGTGCCAATGCGCAAGCAGCGACTACGTCATAACTCGACGGTCCTCTTTCTTCCTTATTGTCCACGTCCATTGCCCCGACTTACCATCACAACACAAGATTTGTAGAGTTATCTTGTTCACTAGTTCATCATATGGAGGAGCGTCTCATTCGCGGATATCCACAAGTGGTGATCAAGGGATGCTATACCTACAGGTGCCGGGAGGCAACATTTCACTGTTTTATGTTCTATCGCATCGTCATAACCAATCACCCTACTCCGTACTCACTGTATTTGTCCGCAATGCTCACATCGACTCTCTTCTGCGAATACCAGGGTTCATGACTGATGTGTTTTTACATGCACCACTCTTTCGACCCATTTAGCACAGGTTTCGCAATCACCCGCTAGGACTTGTAGCAGCCTTTGTGCACTTTCCGATGACACCTTTTTCGTTGCTCGTACACGACAAGTTTTCATTACAAAAGCGCTGATACATGACCCAACCGGTATCATTACAGACCTCTCCAACTCGGCTGCTTGATTCCATGCGCGATTCGAGGCTACTGAAAGAGAGTCCAAGTCAATCGAGATTCCAAGGAACTCAAAAGGTAGTCACTCACCCGTTTGGTATATGGCAGCCCGTCTCCGCGGTCGCGTTGCGGAACGGGATGCATCACCGCACCGTTCTCGGCACGGAGCACCCCATCGCCTGAGGAGAGGGTTCGGTGCTGTGAACGGTCCGGATCGTGGTTAGGCGCGTCCAATGGTAGCGTGCGCGACTCGACGGTGTTCGCGGGGCGTTTATTAGGTACCGTTGGCGTGCCCGAGCCCGCGCCGCGTACGGGATCAACGGCCTGGGAAAGACGATACTCCCCTGTGCAAGGTAGAACTTGACGTAAACACAAGGGTTCGTTGGGGGGGGGGTGAGATGAGGTACTCAACAGCTCGGGAGCGCTCCCGGTTCGCCAGGCTCGCGGCTTGCTTTACGCGCATGTTTCATGCTCATATAATACCACGCGCCTGCAAAGGTCCCGCCGATGAGGACGGCGCCTCCTAAAACAATCTGCAACAACCGCTGAGAGCTTAGCGAAAAGAGGGGTTTTGAAAGTTTTTGCACAGCAAACTCACTCTCCCAGGCCTGGAAGGTAGACCCGAGATGGACGCTGCGGGACTTTTGGAGATTTGTGGATTTCTAGACATCTTGTGCTAGCTAGTTTGGTAGAGTGTGTGTAAGGGGGAAGAGCGACTCGTGATGACGTCGGTCCGAACATGATGACTCAGGCATTCACGCGCATGATGTGAAATCCTTCGCGTCGTCTCATTCATGCAAACGGGGATGGAAAAAAACTACAGTTCTAGAGCCCACTACCGAGGGACAGGTATCATGTGGCGTCGTCCTTTGGGTTAGGTGACTGCGCACTATAGGCTAAGGACTCTTTTATGGTCGCCTGCTGAGTCTGTGCCTCATCTCGGGCTACGCGTTCTTTCCCTAGTGCGGGCGTAGAAAAAAAGGTACTATCTCATCAAAAATGATTCACTGACAATCTAACTTGGCACTAGGCCTTTCTCCCGTAACATTTTGTTGCCGTCGCCGTTGATTGATGTTCTGCTTTGCAAAATAGAAGCTCACGCTGGCTACGGTGATAAGACTGACCCAACCGAGAACCTGTCCCATATGAATACTATTGTGTTTGCCAGACCATAAACACAACACACTTACCATGCTCTTTGGGTTATTCATTGGTGTTGTGGAGGAGATAGAAGAACAACTCCGATGAGATCACGTGTAATAAATTCAAAACTTGATCCGAGTTCTAGTTTTGCGATAACTCCGCCGTCTGTTCATCTACCCATTTTCACCACAAAGTTGCAAGCGCTGAGGCAATTCATGCATTTTTGGTATTCTCATCGGATAGCGTTCCGTTATCTATGGGTACGCCGCCGCCGTCGAGGACCTAGTTGTCTGCATCGCCTCTTTCGGGCTTCTCACACCGCGCTACTTGCTCTACTAGTACTATCGCTTATTTACGCACCACATGTCGCATTTCTGATGTCAAAAATATTTGTTGGGTCAGAGAACTGAACCTAACAGAAAAAAAACGGGATGCTACTAGTCACGCGCCCCACATAATCGCTCAGCTCAGCTAGTCGCTCACCCCTTAGTCCAGGTTCTTGGCTTCCAGAGCGACAAACTCGCTCGTCAATCTCGAATCTCTGCGTACTTTATCACCCCCCTTTGCTTGGTAAAGTGAGAAGCACCGGTGTCGATCACATAACCGACAAGTCTTTTCACTCTCAATCCGCTAGCATCACATCAAACATCGGTCGATGGTCACCGTCTATCAAAATTTTCTAAATATCCTGCGTTTGCGTTCATCAAGTCTTTTCAGAAACTCGTTTTTCTTTCTTTCCCTTGCGCCCCTCTGACCGCACCCAATAGCTTGGCCTGCGTTCAACGTCAACCGGTGGAGATCTCCTTGTCGAAAGAACCCTCGCAACAGACTCTGTGCCTGGTTTTTCTTTTCTTCTCAAACATTCGCCCCAGCCACGCTTACTGCGGGTCGTACATAATCGATCTCGTGTATCTCTCAGCATCTCTGGCTTTTCCGTCTCTCCCACGTCCCTCTTCCCCCTTCTGATGATCGTGAAGGAAAAAAAAAACGGGATTTTTTTTACGCGGATCACTTCAAAGCTTTTCACGTAAGCGTGTGAATAAACCCTCCGGTTTACCCCTCTACCCTGGTCTTCGTTGATCAGACGCACACACAGGGATGGCCGATGTGCCAAGTTGTCAGGTTTCGGGTATGCGTGCTGCTTCCCTGACGGTGCACCTTTCACCATGCCTCACGTCTGCTTCCCTAGCGTCTCTCCGTGGGTGCGAGTCTGTAATGGTTAGTTCCGCCGCTGGAGACCTCGGACGCCCAACAGTGATCGCGACTAACTTACTGTGTACTCATTGACGTCTGGGGATCGAGGGGGCCGATTCATCCATTCTCTGTAGGAAAATCTACTATTATTAGCCTCAAAATTTCGTTCTTTCTAGTTTTATATCTCTTGCGCTTTCCCCATCATGATGTTATCCCGCTAGAAGAGGCGACGTTCAAATTATGGTGCGTAGACCGCTGTGCCGATATTTATGACTGGCAGGGTCTCTCCCCCTCGGCGTAAATCATTCAGGTTCTCGGCCATTCCGAAAAAGGCACGACAAATGAAGAACCTCGATTCTCCTTGGAAACGCCCACTTTTTCCGTCTGCGGTACCCCTGTCATAAACAAATTGCCCACGCTCACAGAAATAACCAAAACCAGGGCGCGAGAGCTTTACCATACATATTCCACACAAGCACCCCAAATTTTTCTTCGAATGACCAGGCCAATCACCCTCGTCCTGGCATCACGCCACTAGCGTAAAACACAGCCCCCCAACCCCTTGGGTCCCCATGACTTTTGAAAGACGTCGGAGCTGGGTCCACCCAAATTTTTCCCTGCATCACATCGGACCTACCACGCTGTAAACTGACGAATAAGCGTTACGTAACCCATGCCCAAACGTTCTCCCAATCGGACCGTTGCACATGTGAGAAGCGGCCAGGTACCCTTTCGATGTATTGCGCCGCGTCCCTTTCGCGCGTTTCTTCCTTTGCTCTTCTGCCGCTGTCACTTAAGTACCCTCATTGATGGCGGCGCCTCGTTTTGCCGAGCCACATGATGTCAACTTATGGATAAAGACGTCCCGTTTTTCTCGAAGCGAACTAGGCAAAGTTACTGTTATTCCACACTTTTGTCGTCATCACCCTCGCCCGATGACATGTGTGGGGTAAAAAGTGGTGGGATTGGAGGGGAGGTGGCGTTTGAATGTAGTTAGTGGCCGAGTTCACACTTTATCTGGAAATAAAAAGACTAGGGGGGAGGCGGAGACCTGCTCTTTTTTCCGCGGTTGTTGGTTGTATGAACCTTCTGACTAGATGCGAGACCCCGTCGGGGCGGGGACCCATCCATCCATCAGCATCATCATCATCATCGTCATCATCATCATGCGCAGCAATTTGTTGTATAACGGCATGGCGCGCGTAGAACTTGATTGGAAGTGCCAATAGTTAAGGTCCCCCCCTCCTCCCCCCCGGTTTCTCGCCGCCGCGCTTGACTCGGTCTAGATCTTTCCCACCCTCTTACCCCCGAACAGTCAGGCGCTTTAGATGGGTTCAAATCATGTTTCTTTGATGATGATAACACTTCATTGGCCAAATAGGTTGACCTGCGGGAACAGAGGAAACGCCCTTGCCATTCATGGAGGGATGACGTCCGCCACGATGCAACCCTCGTTATCATTCGTGTTGGATGAGGTGTGACCCTACTCGCTATCGCCTTCTCTCCGCGGGAGTGCCAGCGAACGAGTACCATAGGACGAATCATAAAGACGTATCGCGAACCCAAAACGGGTGCTTCTAGTTCAAGGACAAGTAACCATCGAACCTGTCATGACCAAAAAAAGATGCGCATTTAAATTATATTGCGTGTACTTATATAAATAAATGCCCTGAAATTACGCCATCTAATGTCAGGAAAAGTAGGGTGCTATTGAATAAACATATATGGCCACTATGTGATGAGGATGCGGGAGGAGAAGGATGTAGTATGCAGTCTGTAGGCCAGACGATGAATTGAAGGAAGGGGGGGGGTATGATGTGATAACTACTCAACAAAGCCCATACATAGACGCCGGGACTGACGACAGCGTAGTGAGGTGAAGGCGGATGCAAGATCGAGAAACAAATGCAAGGAAAAAAAAAATACAGGGACGTGAGAGGACATCGTGGTTGCAGGAGGCACATGATCGAGCCAACGCGACCTTGTTCTCCTTTATGTTTGACAGCTTGGTTACCACCGTTGAGAACGTTCGCGGCGTGATCGTTTGGGCATGGACATCACATTAGGATTGAGGGAAAGACATGTGACTTGAGGCAGGGCGGGAGTCGTCCGAATTTGGTCTCGAGATGGGGGTGGTGACGTTAACCGAAGGTCGTGGTGGGGATGGGATGGGGGAGGGAGAGAGTAAATGGAAAAAATGTTGCCATATTTCTCAAAATGCTGCTTTTTCGGCGATAAGCGCGATTTAATAGATTGTATGATCCGCGCCATCGATACGGCATTTTCTTTCCCAAACCAAATTTCAAACGGGCGTAGAATCACGTGCGTTTCGATGTGTGTTACGGGGAGGGGTTTGCTCGGGAGGGGTTCGTTTCGTTGGCGATGGACCAGTCACGCCGAGGCGATGCAACAGCTCGGAAAACTATCGCCGTGCGACATAACGCCAATACGCGCCATTTGGAGGCTGATCGAAAATAAAAATATCAGCACACGAAGAATGAGTTTGTAGGGGGGGGGCGACAACTGACCTGAGTCCCTGGTGTGGATTGGTCTATGGTAACCACGCTGAATGAGCGGATGGGGGGGGAGGAGAGTGAATGAGTGAGACGTACGAGCACGGATGCATTCCCAAATATCAACGCCTCTTCCTTTCGGATCCCAGACTCCACATTGGGAGAATAGATCCCATTGGATATTGAGCTCCCATATACGGGTTGCATTGCTCACGACGGCGGGCATGTTGCAAGGCAGTTTGACGAGAGGGGGGGGTGCAGTGGAGAGGAAGGGGATGTAGTGAGATTTGATGAGTAGAAAGTGTTGTATTCAGGGGGGATGTGAGAGTAGGGGGCGAATATATACGCGGGGAAACGTCTACTTCAAAGCCTAGTGATGGGACGGACAGAGGGATATTTATAAGACGCTGAACCGGGATTGCCGGAAAGTTGCCGAAAAGGTCAAAGGGCTCGAGTTGGACAGAGCTTGGCGCAGCGCTACGCGTCTTGCCTGTTCCCGGTCTACTGTACCACGTCTGACATCAGTTCCGGCCCAGAGATGTGTTCGCCATACACCCGGGTCGCATGACTTGTTAAGAGACAACTCTCGCTTTGCCTCATGTTGCTATCCCAGTAAAGAAGGGAGCCACTGACTGATCCATCAGGTTTTCAAATTGAGGTAACCTAACTTGGACCGTACGGCGCCAACAAAACTTGAGGCCGACCTGAGCGGCGGCGCCTGGTCCCTAAAAACACAAAACGGCAACGCGATCTGGCTTGTGCGATCGGTTCACCTCCCCGCGGATCTCGCCCATTTTTCTTTCCCAGGATAGACACCTGCCCCTTCCAGTTCGATACCTCTGCACGTGCCCGTGACATTGCCTCGCACCTCTCACCCCCGTATCGCACAAAACTTTAAATCCACATTATCCATCTATCCATGGGTTCATCGATCTTTACTTATCGTATACTCCATATTTTTTTTATTTATTGACTGACTGGCAAGTTCAGTTGGCAACCGTTTCTCATCCCAGAGATGTCTTCCATTCTACCTCCATTACTTCCGCTCATTACGGTTCATTCATCCTTCCTTTTGAGTCCACTCTCTTTCCCCTCTTCATTGAACCGGGGCTCCTTTGGTTACCGTTGTGGCCTTGACGTGGCACCCCCAAAAACTCTAGTCACATTCTCTTATCTAATGCCATCGCCCATCGCCTTCACTTGTAAAGTCCCCTCGATGGACACACTCGTGTTTAAATTTTTTGGTTGTCTACCTGAGATGATCATCTTTTATCGATGAAACCATGGTGTTTGAGACCTCCGGTTTTGCGACCATTTTCGCTTGATCTGGTTGCCATGCCACGTCTGCTCATCGCGACCGCGTACCTGTTCCTCGCCGACTTTTTTTTTTTTTTTTAATTTTCAGATGGAGACATAAATAAAGTAGATAGGCTCGGTGCTTTCTCCGGACCGAGAGTATTTCTCTGACTCTTAGCCAATAACTCGTCCATCCCGGAATCGGAGCAGTGTAGTACTGATGTGCTAAACCCTCTTCTAGCCCCTGTTCGGCCGAGGACTTGTTGATTTCGAGTCCAGCTGGCTGATCAAGCAACCCGTTGACTGACAAGTCGGAAGTACTAAGAATTGGCACTCGTCCGTCCGCCCATCCCTTTCTTAGGGAGCGTGATATGTACACATATGTATTCATTCGATGGGGCGGAGACAGTCGCTGGGCTGACGAACCACGTACTTCTCCGATCATCTTCCAAAGATTCGATGCCCCTCGGCAGTCTCGACCTCTTCCTTTCCTTTCAAATTTTCTTTTGGAGCCGACTTGGGGTTGATCAATTGTTGTGTGCTTACGTGCTGAAACCCATCGTCCGCCAAGAACTGGATGCGGCAAATGGTGCGGCTTCCACAGCCCCTATATACCAACTTTGGAAAACCTCTTCGAACCAACCCGGTTTGTCGTTGCAGGGATGTTCGTGTTTCGATAGCCGAGCGTCTACAGTTAGATCCAACTAGGCGCGCTATCCACATGCTTTTTATTTATTTATATCCGGCTTACATTCTTCCATAGGCACTCGTTCAAGACGCGTCCACATGCTTCATCCGACTGTCCACTCGGGTGCCGTCCATTCCGAATTACCAAGCATCAAGGGCCTCTCGTGGTCTCGACCCACTGCGCTGAAATTCGATCGTTAGGCTGGAACTGCCCAATGCCCACCGTTCGCGGTTGGGCACCTGACGCATACAATCAGACGCTCAACTACGGACATATGGAATTCCAGGCCCGAATCAGGTCACAAGCCACAGACTAGGGGGAGCGCTAGTTCCACAGGTTTGAGCGAGTTTATTGGCCACGAACCCAGTAGAGAGATCGGAAACGCCGCCTATACGCTATTCAAATTACAGTTTGCAGTGTGGTGTAGGGGTGGTCGCGCGTGTCACAGAACTGACCCTTTGCCCGAAGGATGATGGTTCGGCGCTGGCCGCACTATATCCACGCCATTTTGACACTTGGCAGCAAGCAACACGCCTGTCGCTTCACTTCAAAACTTCGCATCTTCTGGCGGACTCCATGTCCATCGAGCGTGCGAGCGAGCGGCTATTGGCACACCTGTCAGGGGCTGCGGATCATTGGGTAACTAGCCTAATGCAATGTTTCACCCGAATTTGCCTGGAAGCAAAGAGCTCAAGTTCTGGAACGCTTGTTTGATTTTGGTCCTAAACTCCGATGCCAAGTCCTCCAATGGTTTGGGCACAAACGAGAGGGGCTTTTTCCACTGACACAACGAGTAAGGGATTGGAATTCGGTGCCGGAAAACCCGACTGTTGTTGATGTGTTGCAGGCCCTTACCTCATTTTGAACCATCGTTTTGGAATGCCAACCCGTGAATTTGGCAAGCTTTTGAGAAAGAACGAGACTCGAGGCCTTGTATGTTACGAAACAACGTAATGCAAAATTCAATCCATTTCCCCTTTTTCCTCCTTCGAAGCGTTCCACCCCTGATATCTGCGCTCTGGGCCCGCAAGGAGATACCGATGTCGCCCGACCTTGCACGGTCGTAGATTCAATAGCTCCGGTACCTTTCGATCCTTACACCAATGTCTCTAATGCCGCTGACTCTTCTAGTACATCCCACCCAAATCGGTGGGCGGTTGCGACTTAAGCATGCGTTCTCCCAAATCACCTCTTTGTCGGCCCGCTAGTGTCCTGTTGCCGGTCCATGCATTAATAGTTCTTCCGCATGCGGATTCTATCACATCGCACAGCGAAAAACAGGGGGTAGCCGCCGGCAAGGCACTTCACATTTAGGCGGAAAACCAAACCGCGGCACAGTCTGATGTTCGAGATTCGAGTCGAGTGGAGTAGAAACCAGAACGTTCCGAACAGCCTCAGAGCTTTACCCGAGTGCATGTCGAGATCATGGGGCCCATCGGCCCTTTGCGCGGAACTCACTGAAAAGTGGCTAATGAAATCGAAGCACTGTTTCTGCAACCTCAAGACAATCCGGTGACTATGCCGGTCAGGAGTTTCGTGTTCTTAGAATACAACGTACTATAATCAGCGTTTTAGCTCGTGTCGGCAGTCCGGCTGAGGAGGGTAGTACTAAGGGGAACACGGCGACAGCCTTGAGTTTGCGGAAGGCGTGGATGCGGAATTGACCGTGCATAGCAGGCTGCCAGGTTGCACCCTCGATCTGCTTCCTGGGCCGCCGGCTCATCCAGCTCATCAGTACGCGCCGGGGAACAGATATTTTTGGGAGCAGAATTGGTAACAGGAGGCTGGAGGCTGTGATGGGGCTCGTTCAGTCTCGGTATGCAGGGTTATGGGCGTACTAAAAAGTTGCAAATTATCGAAGGGTGTATTGGCTAGAACGACACGCCGCAACCCTGTGCCTATTACCTGAGCGGAGATCTAAGTCAGTTACGAGAGAACGATGCAAGTCAGCAGTCGTGGAGCCTTCCCTACGGCGTGCTCACATTGGCAGGCGGCAATCAGTTCAGAAGAGTGTATTAGAATTTATCCAAGATTCAGACTAGGTAAAAAACCTGATTCGTTTTGAACGGACGAATGGGTAGACGGGGAGTTTTAATCTTGAACGACACACGAGACAGGAACTTGACTCGTAATGTGCATGGTGGAGAGACATAATTAGTATGTATTTGCCGAGACAGAAGGGACAAGAACGCCAGCACACCGAGCTTATCCGCCCCCGCACCGTGCTGGGTCATGAGATTCGGAAAGATAAGCCAACTCGAACCTCGTGACAGCTTTTGTTGCGAAGTGGAATAGCGCCGGGTCATGCTTACGTCTTCGACGTCAAGAAGAACCCTCACGAGAGCACAAAAGGGCGCAGGATGACTTTGAGAACGTTTGAAATACCATCGGGATTCCAACCCCTTACTTGTAGTAGCGACCGCGGCCACCGGCGATACTTTGTGTGTAACATAAGTCGGACAACTTGTCCGAGTTTCTCAATGACTACTATAAGATCGTGTTTCGCGTTCACGATGTAGATTGTGTCTCATATTTGCGCCCTTGTGTTCAAAAAAGAAAAACATAGAGAGATGAAACTTGGGAGACTGCCGGTCTGAGCCGATCATGGGTGAGCCAACGTTGCTGACGTTGCAATAATCCGAGCAAAGGGGTCAAAAGGGAGATGATGGAAAGGAAAGGGGTTCGACTTTCGGGTTCGATTCCAGCCGGATGGGTTACTTCGAATTCGGCGATTGGCACCTCCGAGAAATGAAAACAATTGTAAAAACAATGGAATGATATTTTTTACAAAAAAAGAGAGGAGAAAAATACAGAGTTTAGACAACTTGTCCTTTCTAAGGTTTTGGGGTTGGCACAGCTTGGGAGACTACACGGCCCGGAAATGTGACTGCGGACCCAACTTATAGTCTTGCCACATGGACGAGTCGGTTTGTGGAACTGTGATTTCAAAGAGTGAGAAGACCGCGGCCAGTCGTAGTATCGATGCAAGGAGAGTGGAGAAGAAGCACAGCGTTGTGGAAGTAAAGCGGGAAAAGGGGTCTAATTAGACAGGGTGAGATGGGTGAGATGGACCCCCCCCCCTCACAGGCCTCACCCATTTGACTCATGATATGATACAATCACACACACCACCCCACCGCCCTTCTCGGACGTTGGAACATCGCCTCTAATCCAGACCGACGACGACATCTGTAAGCCTAGAATCACAGATCATCGTCGTCGTCGCGACTGTTCATAAAACCGGAGAATTCATCGCCGCCGACAGTTCATCAAACATCGAAATTACCGGCGATAGGTTGTAAGAGATGTCTATTGTTTGCTTCCCCGGATCGGGCGGCTGCTGGGTTCGAGCGAGTAGCAAGGCCGTGGGTGCCGAGGAGCAGAACACACACACAAACACACACACGGGGGGGATGGATGGGGATAATTGTCTTTTTTTTTTTCAACTGCGTTCTCTACGCTCCTTCGCGCTATCGCGGGGTCAATGCTATCAAGCGGTCCCTTTACATCTAAACACTTATCCTAATTTCCAACTTTTTTGTTGAAAAGAAACGTTAAAGCCACCGAAATTAGGCGGATCTTGGGGCAAAACTCGCACTTCGATAGCCCAAGGAGGGGCTTTGCAGAACGCCGACTGTATGCGCGTTTACTTACATTCATTCCTCGCTGTAGCCTCGCTGTCCTCTGATAACTCACAAAAATTCAGGCGATGATCGGATACCTCACATGCAATCTTCTATCTATCACTGCACGCCTACCTAGACGCTGTTGTGTTCTTCCAGACTTTGGAACCACGTTGCAACAGGGTCTGGCTACTCAAAAGTAATTTGCGTTTCATGGACAATCTATGTTTCTTTTTTTCTCCTTATCTATCTGTGATTTGTCCGACGCAAAATTGGTCGCCAACTCGCGCACGCAATAATTTTTTTTTTTGCTCACACTTTATGATCGTGATGCTCCGCGCCACGCCTTTGACTTCGCACCCTTCGGTTATCTCAAACTCAAATCTGTCCCACCCCACACACAGCCATTCCTTGGTTCTACCATACATTTCGTTTCGGTCCATGTCAGCCCTCAGACATGCTCCGCGTAAAGTTTACTCACCTGCAAACTCTCGAAAAATCCCCCCTATTGAATAGGCATGCTCTCAGTTTTCAGTCCAGTCAACATCTTGCGCTTCCTTCCGCACCACCTGGTCATGTTCTCATGCATTTTCCACTTCCCTCTCTACGTGTGAGACGACATCACGTGATCGACCGCCAATCGGCCTTGGTGCAAAAAAAAAGAAAAACGAAAAACGAACACGAAAAAAAAAAAAACTATTGCGAAAAAGATGGATATTGTCCACGGAAATGCCAACCATCAAAACTCTTGATGGTTTATTGTCCCCGAGCTGCGTCTGACAGGTCTGACCGGATCATGTTTTCTTTCAGTCCGATTCTCGGCTGAAGCGCAAAGTTCTGCTAAGCGTTCTCTTCTTTTGTTTGCACAGTAGCTCCCATCAACGTCCTATCGTACACATACGGTCATCCTTACGTTGCTGCAAAAAAAAAACAACAACAACTGGCTTTCTCGTTCTCGTCCTGGCTCTGCTACTACTTACTGTCTCGCTTTACCCGACCTGCTTGCTCGCTTCCGTCCTCTGTCTGTCCGCTTTAAATCTCACGCCTAGCTCGGAGAGAAGCGCCCGACGTACTAGGGTCAATTGTACGTGAGTCTCGCTTCATAAAAAACATCACCTGTTCATTGCCACCCTTATCCCCGGCACAAGTCGGCCATAGTTACAGCCTCTTTCCAATCTATTTGTGTAAGTTCGGTGCTTTTTTCTAGCCTTGATATTATCTGTCCTTCACGCCATCATGACGCAAAGTGATCAAAGCAGCAGCGGTAGCAGAAGAACCCACACGGCCCCCTTTTCACTCGTGCCGAGACAGGCATTCGTCCAGAGAGGGTAAATATGACTCACTTTTCCCTGGCTTCTTATCACGTTGTCCTTCTCTTTCCGACTGTCCATCCGGTTACAGCACCACCACGTTGAGTGTTTCAGTGCCCTGTGGTTGGGCTACCGAGGCAACCTTTAACACTACCTGCAAACAACACACCTGTTCTGTCAACCCTCAGTCGGAGCTCCTTTGTCTACCATACGTAGGCCAGGGCGCTCGCGTTATCCCTCTGACAAGCGTGCGTGTCGCGCCGGTACTGTACTGGTATCGGAAGGCAAGGCGTGACGCCACGTACGTACGATCCGAGGCTCGCTAAGGTCTCGGGTGTGTTTTATCGAATCTGTCTTGTTCTCTAGCCTGAAAAGGATAAGGCGATGACGTACACTCACATAATTACTGACACAATACGGTCATCTTTCACCTTTGTACGCAATAACGCGTCGACGATGACAATGGCCATTGTAGCATCGACTAAAAATATTGAAAGGGCAGAGAAATACTAACAAAGTCGATAGCATATCTAGTTGTGCGTGAGTACGTCGCAAATTGGTAGAGTGAACTTACAGCTCTTCAACACAACATAAAATTGTGTGTGAATGGAAGAGTCCGATGAACAAGTTGACAAGAGCTTTACTATGTCATGATAGCAGAAGAGTCAGGGAGTACAAGTATGAAACAAGAACGTCTAGAATGAGTATGCGAAGAAGACAATGTGAGTTGTGACAGCATGAGAAGGATGCTACAATGAGTGCTTTTAGAGATGTCCTGCCATGACGTAGACGATGGTAAGACAGTTGATGGGTAAGTCGGCAGAGTATATGATGGGAGCAGGCAGTGCTGCAAGGCTTTTCAAATCGATTCCACACGGCCTGGGTGCCATTTCAAGAATTTCCACCGCAGAGAACGCTGTCCGGGCGTGGGGCGTTATGGCGGCATGACGAATCCTCCTCCGAGTGAGGCGGTGTTGGTGGGGATTCGACAGGTGGTGTCGTCGGCGAAGATTGAAGCGGCGGCAAAGCGGAAACGACAATGTCCGCCGCGCCAGAAAGCCACACGCGGGGTATTGACTCATCGTCGAGGCAGCCGCTTAATAGAACATCCGTAACGGTCCAGTTGATGCCCAGATTCGGGGGACCACCGACGGGTTCAGTGAATGCCGCCGAATCAAGAAGGTATGTACGTGCGTGTTCTAATTGACCTCCCTTTTTTGCCTGAAGCCTTGGCGGAAAGGAAAACGAAAGAAGGAAGGCTTCAATGCTTTCCAAGAGGCAATTTGTAGCAGGGCCGCGCGGGCGAGGAGGTAGTAGATGCACGAGATGGGGTTTAGTCGATGGACCCTGCGAAAAAGGTGAACTAGTGACGAGGTTGTTGAGCGACTCCGCGGAACCAAGGGGGGGCGTGGGGGGCGTTGAGTCAACGGGGCGAAGAATAGACAGAAAGTTGCGGCGAACAGCCAGTCGTCGAGGATGAGATGAAGGAATGGGAGCAACGAGAAAGGGACGACTAATGGTTGTCACTAAAATGGCTTGCTTGAGGAGGGCCTTGTCAGATATTCCAGGAGGAAGATAATTAATAAGAGCATCAAACGGGCGCTGGGAAGGATCAGGCTTGGGAAGTGCCCGTCTTGAGGGATAAAGACGCTTCTTCAGGGAGTGAAATCTGCCCGAGAAGATTGTTGAAATAGAGGAGACGGTAGAGTCACCTTTTGACGAGGCGGAGGAGGGTGGGCTACTTTTGGAGAGCTGGAGGAGGTTTGGGGGAGGAATAAGGGCACCAAAGCCCTCTTCTTCATCGCATTCTGCGAGTTCCCCCACACCAATACCGCCAAAGTTTCGCCATATACGCGCAACGCGTTCTGCCCACTCCAAGACATACACGAGACGGAGAGCACCTGACTTTTCCACGGCCAGTGGCTCCGTCAGACGAAGGATGCGTATCACGGGTTGTACCTTTGGGGGGATCAACGGAGGTTGGTGAGATACGATGATGAGAAGGGAGAATGCGAGCCGCTCCGAATTGAATAATGGGGCAATATCGCTAGGTCCCGGGACTATATGAAAGAGGGTGGATCAGAGAAGGTAGAGGAAAGGAGATGGACGAGACTGACCACCTAGGACAAGGATGACATCTCGTCTAGGCTGTGAGATGTGACGAAGACGTTCAGAATTGAGAACAATAGGATCTCGTCGATGGAACGCGAGGTCAGAAAATGGGTCACTTGGGAACCTCGGCCGAAAGGAATCAGATACTGGACGTAACTTGGATGAAGATGGCTGGGGACGCGGAGGAGAGGAGATGGTGTCGCGCATAGTCCAAGTTGACCAAAGGGAAAGGGAAGGAGGGTAAGCGAGCGAATCCGGGTGGACTGGGTTGTGTCCACGGCCATCGCGCATACATTTGGGATCTATAAAAAACCCACGGAGGGGAGGGTTTCCTTGGCTCCTTCCTTCTCTTTCTCACGTGACTCCTCTTTGCCTCGCCTGCGTCAAGTTAATCGTTTATTCCATTCCTTTTTCTTCTCATTTGTTTCGTTCTAAAACGTCATTTATTCTTGGCATACCTTGTAAGAGGAGATCCTGCTACCATTAGCTCACTCCCGTGTGAACCTTGATGATTGAATAGGCAATTGTATCATCGGCTTTTGCCTCCCTTTATTCTGAAACAAGTCTCTACGCTACTCTTTTTGATTCTCTTGGCGGTCACTCGCACTTCTCATGTCTCCGTTGTCAACCCTGTCGCAATTAATCCTATATCCGTTTAGGTCTTTTCTCAGCTCGGTCACCCGTTCTATCGCTACTTGCCCTTGAATGCAACCGTAGTAGGCACCGCAACTTGCCTTTTTGGGGTGGCCACATGGCTCTAACCGAGCAATGTCCCATGCCGAGCAGGATGCGAACTATGATGTCCAGGAATCCCTTGTTGGCGGTGGTAACTAGAAGTATGCCCTCTCTCGATTGACATCAATTATCGAGGCAGCAGAGAGGAAAATCTTGCAAGGGAGCTGGCCAGCCTGAGGTGGCTGACTAAGCCTTGGGTGGTGGTGCGTGTCGGGGACGATATCGATGAGATGAGATGATGAGATGGCTTGAATAACTCGGCAACTGCGCTAGGCTCTCACCTCGACGTAGCGATGCACTGCAATCTAAACCCACTTGGCAATTCACACATCAATCTTGGATCAACAGGCTCCTTTGTTGTGAATCAGGTCCTCCACGAGCTTGACTCTTTGGCATTTCTGAGGATGTATGTCATGGGCAACACGAGCTAGGATATGTCGATTCTTGAAAAACGAGACCACCGACAAGTAATAGGTATGCGTATGAAATGGATTGCACACTTGACGCTCAGCGCTTCTCTTCCTTATGGGTCCGAGTCCGTGGAGAGATATATTTACATGGGCTGAACATGCAGTCCCTTAAACCGTCTTGGATAGCACTCTCAGTCGGCAGGCATCAACGCACCCCAGTGAGTGATGTTTTGCGCGTGCACGAAGACTAGTCCAAAACGGTACACTGTATAAGCGGTATTGAAGGGGCATGAAAAGGCGTTTAAGCATGACGTGTCACATCACCTGTGGCAGTCATGCCTCCTGCCTTATTTCAACCTCATATAGCACACTTTCCTGTATTTTGCCTCATATCTCTCCCACTGGCACGAACGCCAAAGTCATCGGATACAGTATAGGCGTCTGTGCTGTGTTCACTAACCTCTTTAACTTACCAATCAGGGGCCCATGGGTCTTTAAGGCCGATTACGGAATGATACCCCCTTGTTAAGGTTAGCTGGCATGCAGCCTCGGCGCAACACATCCTTGAGCACATCTCTGACCGGCGTGCCGTTTGCGCGAGGCTTACAGTAGGTGAACATGCAATCATGATAAAATCCTGAAGTGTATAATCCTCTCATGTTGAATGCATCGCCAGTGCGTTGCCTTTTCACGAGACTTGGACGTCCAATCGTCTGGCTCGAAAAATGCCGCGTTCGTGGTACAACATGGCTTTCGAGTCTGGTTCCCATTTCAATTTGAGTAGATGCAACGAACCGATGGTTGTGCAAGTTACGCCTGAATATCGGTTTGCGGTTGCATCTGTTGGGGCAACCTCCATCCTTCAAACATCTGCGCAAATCCAGCCGATGTATTCGGAATCGGAAACAAAAACGCATCTCTCATTACAAGTACAACGTGGGACTCGAACAAACATAAGTATCACGATTTATCGCTGGCGATGTTCACCATAAACATCGCAAGCGATACTCGTGTTTACATAGAGGGTGCGCCGGCGGGTCGATTCCGCCGCCTCAGACGTATCGGGAATGCTTTGACAGAAAGTGTAATCCTTACGTTTGCTTGCATCACACGATCTCGCCATTGTTCGCCAGTCTCGCCAGGGTTCATGATCGGTTCAATCATCCAGTCCCGAATGAGAAGCGTGAGGAAGCAGACAGCTTCCACTACCGCAAACTTGCGCCCGATGCATGTACGAGGGCCTAGGCACAGATGAGATGGGTCACAGAGGTCAAGGTGCCCAGGTATAGACATACCAACGCTAAATGCAGTTATCTCCTCAGATTCAGCAATAACTCCTCGCCACCGACTGGGGTCATATTTGTATGGATCAGGGAAGTACCGCGGATTGTACTCTTGTGAACTGTCAGTAAGGATGTCATTTCTTCGCTCATTAGATGCAACGCACGGATACCCGTGACATCCACGATAACGGACAAACCCTTTGGAATAGGGACTTGTCGTGTTCCTGGTTGATTGTCAGCGTTCGGGATGTTGAGAATTATATCCTCAGTCGCCTCCCGAGGTAGAATGTATCCGGCGGCTGTCAGACACTTGTTCTAAATAGTGCTTCAACCAAGGAGCAAAAAAAAACCAACGGTATAGTCTGAGAGCTTCATAGAAGGCATGAGCCACTTTTTCAAGTCGAGGAAAATCTTCAAAAGTCTGGGGTACCTCTATGTCACAACACGAAATGATCCTGGAGACATTGTAGCTTACTGGTTCACGATCGTGTCCCACCACTTCCACGATTTGCTCGTATAAATCCTCTTGGATGTCCGAGTGGAGGCCAAGGAAACCGATTGTCGACGCAAGCGAATAGGCAGTTGTTTCTGCACTGACCATAAGATGCTCATTTTGCGCGGCGAGGTAGAGCATGCACAAACCGTGACCCGCAAACATCATGCCAAAGACATTTCCCATCTTGTGTAACTCCCTCAGAAAGGACTCGATCTCTTCATGTTGTCACTCACCAGCTCGTCATCACTCAATTGGAACTTGCTATCCTCCTCACTGGCAAGGACAAGCAGGCTAAATATATCCTTCCTTGCTATACCTCGGTCAGTATCGTCGCTATTCAATTCGGCTCTGCGCTCCGATATCAACTCTGTCAAGTGACCGCGCAGTACCCGAGACGCCATGGCAGCATCGTGCAATCTACGAGACAAAAGAACAGTTAAATGGATATGATAGCATAAATACAGTTTGAGAATGCACCTTTTGATGGGAAGCTTATAAGCCCATGACGGTGTAAGGAGTCTCACGACCGATGTATTCACCCAGATACGCATCGCTTTCTGTATACTCATGCCTCCGTCGTCGGTTTCAGTAGGCTCCTCCCAGCGAAATGGTAAACCGAAGCCACAGGTAGAAATCACCAAAAAGGCAAGGCGGGTCGTGTAAGCTTGTACCGCTCCGAGTGTCACTAAGTCCTTCTTCGCCCAACCCTCTACGCTGATCATGTCTCTATACACCCGCGAAGTCTCGGCCCACACAATCGAATACGTAGAGGCGTTGAATGCGGGGCCCATGATACGCCGATGGCGCCTCCAGTCATCTTTGTCGGAAGTTATCAGGTTCGTGCCCCATTCTCTGGATATGGAATGAATGAAGCCACTGTGCAGGTTGACAGTGACGCCTTACGTCATGCTTGTCTTGGACCAATCGGTTTCGCCCACATCAAGTGGTTTCCTCCTGTCAATATCTGTCGCGCGACTTCAAGAGAGGACGTAAAGATCAACGGAGGACCCAGTAGAAATGGCACAAAGGAGACAATTTCCGAGCCCCACTTCTTATAAACTGCAGTATTATCGCCATTGAAGGAAAATGGATCTTGTTAAATGTGTGGGCTGTACGTACAAGACCAGCGCCATTCCCAAACCCAAGCAACACCTGGGTTCCACCAACATGTAGGGAGGGAGGCACCTAGAGGGCTGAAAGGTGAAAATGGTACCCACGGGCCCGGGATACCCTTGACCATCTTTCGATTAATTAGAGGACATATGTGGCGTGACATTTTGGAAATGGTCTACCTTGATGTTGGTGAGAAAGTTGACGACCCTGGACACTATGAATATGCAGACAAGAGTTGTGAGGATAGGCCAATCGTGCATGCTGGCACCCGGTTCTGAGGCCATAGTCACGGTCCGGGGAAATGAGATGACGTTGGAAATTGCCTTTTATGCCAACAAAATCACAATCCGCACAGAAGAAGGCCGTTTATAGTTAGTTGACATGCGACAAGATCGCCTGGCCCTGCTGCGGCGCAGCACATCCGAGTCGGCATGGCCACAACCTGTCCACCACACCACCTCCCATTTATTTCCTCAACAGCAACGTGTGGACCGAATCATGGCCTCGTCTGGTCTATCAGATCCCTTCCCTGAAATACAAGTGTCGCTGCAGAATCAAAGACCATTCGAGTACAATCTTTTTTACCTTTTTGGTGTTTTTTTAACTTTGCGAGAAACAAGACATTTAGCCGAACTCGTGTCAAGCCGATCATCATAACACCTCGATGTCCGGGTATACTATATCCCGTTCTCTCTTTCTTTGCGAGATGACTTGGAGTTTTTGGGGATGCGAATTGGACATAATCAGGAGTTTCTTACACTTGAACGATGAATTGAGACATCAGACCATTTTTATTTTTTGGCTTCGCAGGGGAACGGACGTCACGTGATGTAGATCTTATCTTTATCTGAATCACGCACTCGCCCCTGCTGCGCATCTCGGCCAAACCTATGTACCCTTGAACATAAAAAAATTCATTCACACACCTACTACTTTTTTTCTCCCTTTGTAGCAACCACCGCACTACCACCTCTCTCCATGTACGACAAGACTCCCGTATACCCTCATCAACAACACCTCCTCTGGGCTCACGAGCCTCTAAAGTCCGTTTATGTCTTTCAACGCCTCTTCATGACGCTCCTCCTCGTACCACTCTGGGCCGTTTATTACCTGATCCTCCCCCGCTCCTTCCGCCCACGTCCCTCATGGTCGATCATCCAGATTGTCGTCGTCAAATTTACCAGGCGTATAAACAGGGTCACAGAGGTGGCTGGCGTTACATGGGGTACAAGAGATCCTACCCAGGAACCGCAGCCAAACTCACTCAAAGAGACACGCTTTGCCTGGGTGCCACCTCTTCCACATGAACTTTGTTCAGGCATTGTCGACGACCATCTTGTGACATGTCAAAGGGTTGGCACTTTTATATGGCCCAAGGACCCATCCCCCCAAGTGCAAATGCGTCGCGTCTTAAAAAATGGAGGTAGCGCCGCTGCACCACCTCAAAATCTATACTGCCCAGAAGACGCCGCGGCTAGCGTACCCGCCTTGATAATTCTGTCCGACGACAATCTCGGCTGTAGTACCACCGCGGCTACGTCCACTCCTGCTTCTCAATACAGTTGCCCAAAATGGATGCACCCGTAGCAGATCACCTCACTAGCTACGCTACAGGCACAAGTTGTAGTATTGACATTGAGGCTGACGCAGCCAATCATCCCTCTCGCGTGATTGGAATTTACCTGCACGGAGGCGGCTATTCTCACATGTCGGCTCATGAGAACTCTAGCACTTCCCGAATACCGCGTCGGCTCATCAAGGTACGCTCTGCGCGGTTGCTGCATGTAATTATAGCCATGCTAATTTACTTGCTAAGGACAAACTTTTCGAAGAGATTCATGGTGCCTTCTCAAAATGCTAATTGTTAACGGGGCTGACCGATTCACTCAGCTGTTGAATATAGACTCTTGCAGCACGCCCCTGTACCTGGCGCTCTCCAGGACGCTGCGGCGGTCTATGCGCACTTGGTTACGCACCATCTTGGTGCGAGAAAAGGCCAAGACGGCAAATATCATTACCCAGATGGACCCGCCGATGATGCACTTGTAAATGAGCGCACAGCACCGCCGAACGCACCCACCTCTATCCCAAGTATCGGTCAAACCTTGAATAGTGAAACACGGCCTCGTAATCATGCAGTTCCGCCAAGCAAAGTGAGTATCCCTGTAAACTAATACACACATTGAGGGTCAATTTAGCGGCAGAATGATTGTCAGGACTTTTTGGAACCGATGGTTAGTGGAAACGACGCTACGCCGCATCCGTTTCAACCAATCCGACGCAGTCGCTGCAGCAAGTCGGCCACGTATCATACTTATCGGTGACAGCGCGGGCGGGAATCTTGTGTTAGCGCTTGCGCGTTGGATTAGAGATGAAGGCGTACTCCCTGTCCCAGATGGGATGCTTCTGCTATCACCATCTTGCGATCCGTGTACGCGTCAACAGTATTCCGAGTCGGCGGCATTTGCTGACGTCATCGGATTTTGTCATTTAGCGCACACGCTCCCGCAAACACCCGCTTCCCGAAGACCGAGGCCTCACGCAGAGACGGATTATCTATTAGACACGCCCGAACCACGTGCGCTGCTCTCCCGCACGTTCTTAGGCCATCATCCGATTGAGATGGTTTACTCGCCGTACATCTCGCCGGCGAGCGAACTGGTGATTTCGGCCTTCCACGGCCAAGATGATGGGATGGTCGATCTCGAGCCGCTCGGACCTCACAAGGATTCGCGCGATTACCGGGACGAGGGCATCAAGGCGTATGACTGCGCGGTGGGCAAATTCGTTCTTGGTGCGAAAGGTTGCTCGGAGGCGGCGAGCCATCCGTTCGTGAGCGCGCCACGGGGTATGGGCTTGTTCACGGACTTTCCTAGAGCGCTCATCGTGGTGGGGGACGCGGAGCGCCTAGAGCGCGAGGTAGCAGCGCTGGAGCGCGCGCTTGAGCATGATGGTGTTCGCGTGCGGATGGTGTGGGCAAAGGACGCGGTGCATGACATTCTGATAATGGGCGCGTGGGACGAGCGCATACGTGAAGGGATTTGGAAGGAGATTGGTCAGTGGGTACGTGAAATTGCGGTCGAGTAGAGTTCGGTGGGGATCGAACAAGTTTGAAGACATTGTATGGACATTTTGGTACCAGGACAAAAACGTTTTTTTGGCAGTCAGAGGGTCCCCGCTAGGGGGGGACCCATGGAGGCACAATTGCGAAAGCGAGATGACGAGTTGAGTGGTTCCTATCTACTAATCGATTTGAGATCGATCTGAGTAATACCCCATAGACCCCGAAGACCTCAGAGACCCCGTATACCGCAGCGCCCCACCGGCAACGGCTGCGAGCGACGACTCGGCTCGGTCACTCTCGGTCACTCGGAAGCCCAGCTGCGATACATCTTCGCGCCATCTTCGCAGCAGCGATGCGAGATCCCACTTCTTACTGCGATCTTCATTCTTACTGCGATCCCACCCCTTGCTGCGTTCAACAATCCGTGTTGCCTCCTCCGCTGCTTCGTTCATAACATCCCTATGTGTTCTGTGGCCCCAAGTCAGTAACAAACCTCAAGGTCCTGTCTCGCTCGATGATCACAGCATCTGAACGTCAGCGTTCGATAATAATCAGTGGTGGTCATGTGAGTTTGATCCAATGCTGTGCAAATGACTTTTGGATATCATGATTATTGACAACCGGCCGGTACTCGGATTCGACGATGAGCGTGACAAATGGCTTAGACTCGCTCCCGGAGAATGGGAGTACGAATAACGGAATTGATTAGTATGCTCAGCTCAGCGAGGAGCGCGGGACCGGTGGCAAGACTTGGCATGAGTAATCCCATTCAGAGGTGGGTCTAGGGCCGTGACCGTTTCCCCTCACCACGAGCAGTGTCCCATACACGTATAAATAAAATGCGTTTCTCAGCGTCCCTTTCCCTCATTCGCTTCATCCCCGTTCTCTCAATACAATGACCACCTTCCTCTCCAGAATCCCTTTCGACTCCTCCCTCTTCGTTAAGCTTCCAAAACTTAACGACTATTGGTCCACTTCCGAGTCCTCCGATTCCTCCGACTCGCAATACCAGGATACGTCCGACCAGTCTTCACAGAGCGACTCTTCCGTCTCTCAATCCCCACAGTCTGCCAGTCCTGCCCCCGAGGCTCAGGTTTCTGAAGAGGACTTTGATTTTCAGCAGCCATCCACATCTTCTCCGCAAGCTTCCGACGTTGAGGCAGACCAGGCTACCGGTGACAAAGCCGGTATCGCAGATTTGATCGCCGAATATGGCTCCTCTGCTGCAACCTCGTGGCTCGAGTTTGCTCGCTACAAGATATGGCGCCCAACTGTCCCCATTCCTCATTCTTCCTTCCCTCCCGTACAAGGTTATCTCCGCTCTGATCCCTACGTCTTCGCCTGGGGTAATCCCGTCGTTTCCGACCCTGCTGCCTTGGAGGCCACTTGCGCCGCCTTTATCGACTGGGCAAAGTCTCAAAACCTCCGCGCCATCTGGTTGTGCGTCGACGACCAAATGGAGAAAGTCCTTGGTGGTCAAGGTTCCAAGTTTGCATGGAGCGTGCTCAGTTGTATCGTGGAAGACTACTTGGATCCGCGCTCCGTCGTCGAACTTGCTCACTCTTCCGGTGGTGGCTCAGAGGTCAAAGATTTCAAGAAGAATTTGCGTCGCGCTCAACGTGCGAACGTCCGTGTCCGCGAGGTCCAGCCTGACCAGTGGACCGACTCGATGAAACGTCAAGTTGAGCAAGGCATCGTCGATTGGAAGAAGAACAAGACGGGTATTCAGATTGCTTCTGTAAGCCATTTTTTCACTCCCGCCTTCTTTCTCTCTCTTAACACGTTTTTTCGTTGCCTTAGACTTCCTTTATGCCCTGGCTCGACTTTGAGCACCGTCGCTATTGGGTCGCCGAAAAGGATTCCGACATTGTTGCCATCCTCGTCCTCACTAGCATCCGCCACAAGGAATATCAAATTAAGAACGCAGTGTCTTTCCCCAATGCTCCCCGTGGCACTTCGGAGGAGATCATCTACCGTGTCATGTTAGATCTCCAGGATGAGGGCGAGAATGGGTTAACATGGAGTGTTGACTCTGACCTTTCCGACTCATCGCCTTCTTCAGACAGTTCGTCTGCCAAGTCCCTCCCCACTTCGGGCACCCGCCAAAGTGGCGTTGCAGTCACCTTTGGCCTTACTGCCTCGGACACGCTCACGGCCGTTGATAACCTGAGCGGCTGGAAGATCGCCTGGCTCAGCACGACCTACAACAGTGTCATTAGTCTTACTGGTCTGACGCGTCGTGGGGATTTCCGGGTATGTTCCTTAGTCTACTTTGAGTTGGTGCCTTCTGACTCGTTTGGCCTCGCAGAACAAATTCCACACGACCCGCATACCCATGTATATCGGCTATTCTGCGCCGGAGGGCTTCGGTCTTGATGGTGTAAACAAGCTGATCAAGTCCCTGCGGCAATGAGCTATCTTTCCTTTTGCTATCCTCGCTCTAATAATGCATGTTTGTACTCCGCTCTTCACGCCTTCACGTTCACGTACTGGCTCATATAAGAAACCATACTACTAATATCGTTCCCCGCTTACACGCCGCGTCTAGAGTTGGGAACGTCAATACCCTTTCTAAAATCTATTTATTGCTTCTCCCTCTTTGCGCTATGTTCACTCTCAATGTTGTGTTAACCATGTATTTGCAAGTTAGATGTAGTAGAAAATGTACCTTGTTATCGTAATTGACGGATCGATTAACTCAAACCTAGCCGACTTTCGGCGAACTCACTACTGAACCTTTTTCCGGCTTTTTTCCGACCAGTTTTGCGCCCTCATGAAAAAGCACAAAAAAGACTCGGAAGATGAATGAAGCCGACGCGATTTTTCCCGAACTGAATGGGGAATGTCAAGGAGTCAAAGAGGATTGCACGCGTGCGTGGATCAAGTTGCGACAGGATGCATGCATGCATGCATGCGCGCGTGCATATACGTATGTTGCCGGCGGCTTGTTTCGTATATTTGCCGCGTTTGCCAGCGAGCCGACCAGGATCACCGAAGGCTCCGACCAGTGCTGATGGGTGATGGTGATGATGGATGGGGCGCTGTGTACTATAGGTGTCAATCAAATCCTTTCAAACATGGCAGAGGCTGGTCATATGGTCATGCCAGTTGGTTGGCATATGATTATTACCAGAAACCACCTTTTACCGGCTCCAGCCGGAAAGAAAAGAAACATGAGTAAGCCAACTTACTCATCAGTTTCATCTCTTTTCCTCTCCGGCAACTAATATCAAAATCAACCCCCCGGGTCGAAATGATCAATAGTCGACTAAACGCTCGTTCGAGTCATGCAAACAATTTGTGGTATTATGATCCGGGTTTATACCCATAATTAAACCGATTTTAACTCATCGACTTTTGGGCTACCTCTCGAGGCCCTCTTCTCCACGTCCATCCACCTCGCGTTCGCCGGACGGATCTCTACTAGCCCTGTTCCTCTCGCGTGGAAAAGCTCATCGTTACTCGTTTCAACGTTGTCGCCTGTCAAAAGAAGTGAGAGGGGGGGAAGCAGCAGTGACGACTAGGCGCTGTTGATACGGCATCAGATGTGACGGATCTACGGTAATCACTGATGGCTTAACAAGGAGGACCCCGCTAGCGCCAGTAGACTCGCGATTGAAGACAGAACCGAGTTAATAAAAAGCTGGAACGTATCATACGCCTTTGTTGTCAATGATGGTTGGTAGTACCACTCAATGCCCCCCGTCACTACCGCGTTCACTCTCCAACCGGTGTGGTTTTATCCGGGATCCCCTTCCCCCCTCCCCCTTCTCACCCGTGACTGAACCCCCCCTTGCGACGCAGCGAATTTTAAACATATTCGGATTTATTAACTAACTGCATTTATTAATACTGTGTACTGGTGTGTTCATCGTCGTGTTGCCATGGATATATCCTCATGCTCACACGAAAAGCCAGGAAGTTAGTAGAGGGAACGCTGATCATCCCCCACACGACCAAAAAAAAACCAGTCGCCGCCTGTCAAAGGAATGAAACACTCACCGACGGACGTCTACGTTTTGGGGGTTTTTTTTTACATTGTCTCAATGAGACAGATTGTCTGTCAATGCTCAGCGCTGTTTGCTGTTCGCCTCCTCTCCCCCCTGGCAGCCTGGCAGTAAGGGACGACGTCAGTGGGGGATAACGTAATTCAGAGTAAATCGGGTTTACAAAACGGGACATCAAGCCACGGGCCACAGAAAAAGCAGAAACGAAACAAGTCAATAGTAAGACATTATCTTTCAATCGAATCAAGCTCGTTTTCGAATGTGAGTTACATTACAATCGATCAATAATCAGTATTTAAAATCAGCGGCGGTCTTGATATGAAAGTCGCCGAAATAACGTAGATGTATTGTAGACATGTAACTAACAGTACTTGTATTGCCGATGTACGTACGTTATCGATGAGGAGATCGTACAATCTAAATTACTTAAATATATCACTGACAAAGAGAGAAAAGAACTGGCCCATGAGTTATGCGGGACCTATTGGACAGAACTACAAATTTCGGCACGATGGCAAGTGACCTCAGTCTTCGGGCCCGATCAAGGCGGCGACTGAGGTCGCGATTGCTCCTCGTCTAGAACGAGCTCAATCGCGACGCACCACAGAACACGACCCCACGGGGTGTCCGAACCCTCGGCACCGTTATCTCCTTCACGCTTGCGTTCACAGCACATGAAGCGGACCGGCTGGCCATCCCAGTAATGCATCAGGTCGAAAGAGATGCCGCCGGGCAATTGCAACGACAGCGTCGGCGTGAATTGGATAAAGCCGTAGCAAAAGTCGGTCGTGAACACGTCCTATATATATATATATTACATCAACAAAAAAACAGGTTTTACCAGGCCAGCAGCGCGTGTCGCACCTCGGGTCCAAATATGAGTTCGCGACGATGGGACGCATCACGAAAGTAGGCGCGTCGACGGTCCGCAGTACGCAAGTCTTGCAATGCCTGCTCATGTTTGGCGACCTTTTCGACGCGCTTGCGTTCCTTGCGGTCCCGCTTGTCCTCGTGATTATTGTTGTTCGCCGACAACAGCGACGCGAGCGCACCAGCGGACAGGTGGGTGTTCTTTTTTGAGTTTTTGTTGTTGCCCTGCTCGGGCTCGGTCGACCCTCCTACCGCCGTGCCCGAGGCCAGTGGGGGTGGTGGCACCAAGCTGTCAGGGTCAGGGGAAGCAACTCCCGAGGAGGAGGCATTGCGAGAGTGGAAGAGCAGGGACGGTGTAGGCGAGGGCGAGGGCGAATGTGAATGTGAATGCGAGTGGGGTGGTGAGCTTCTCAGAGTTTGATGCAACTGCTTCGTGTCATCGGAGAGCGACTGAGGAGATGAAAAGGGCGGCCAGCCTTCGCGGTCGATAACATGCTGCGATGACGACTGTGGTCCGGTGGCGGGCTGGTCTTCCCAGTGACCGTTTTCGGAGGACAAGGAGAAGGAGGTTCGAGACAAGGCAGGGAGGCGCGTGTGCACAAAATGCGGCATCGTCGATACGAGTGGGGAAAGGGCCCATGGCTTTGTGCTCGACGACAGGTCGTGTTCCAACGTCGGGTCCACAAAGCTTGTCAAGGGGATTAAAAAGTGGCGTCAAGGGAGTACAGTAACCCTTGTTGGCTTACTGCATGAACTTGAGCGCGGCACCGGAACCCCAGGGCAGTTTCAACGGACGGTCAAAAGTATTACCGAAAAGCACATCGTCGGCCGATATCGGGCGGAGAAAACGGCCTGAGCATGCCACACTCACGGGTTAACGGGACCGGTTCCCGCAGTGGAGAAACGACGTACCCTGAACCTGTATACTCCAAGTGATGCCCTTTCTATCCTCGCGGCCAAAGTACTCGTTGTGCAAAGCATTGCCTTGTTCGTCTGTAAAGTCTTTGATATACGCAAGAATCTGCCCCTCAAAGGCATCCGACACAATGGTGTGTGGCACGTCAGAGTTGGTCGAGATGGGCACGAGTGCATCTAGGGATGGACCAGCTACAACACGTAGGCGTGGCATTAGGAAGGGACTATGGTGGTTATGATACAAGAGAAGGGTTGGCGGCGATGGAAACAAGCTCACTCCGGTTTGATCGCGTCAGCAAGACAAGTAAATTAAGTAAACTCCTCCATTCCGGGCCGTCCACAATAAAAGCATACGAATGGTATATATAAACGAAAATTCCTAGTGATGAGATCCTCCCCGAAATAAAGAAAAGGATAGATGTAATCCCCGCATTGATCCATGGAAAGAACATCCAAACATACAATTCACAATCCTAATAAGAGAGCGCACAGCGCGACACCTAATATCCACCTAGACGATGCCGTACCCGGCGCTGCCAATGACGAAGAGGAGAAAGACTGGGCGTGGATAAAATTTGCACCACACTTGGCAGACGTGAGATTTACGGCAGCGTTGAACGTCTGTTTCAGACCGTCAATTTTGCTTTCTTGAGCCCCGAATGAAGTCAACACGCTCTTGACGCAGTTAGAACACGTTGGTGCGGTATTGTTGGGGAGGGGGATTCCAAATGGCAGCGAATAGATGTACAAATCCGCCGGGTTTGACTGAGCTGCAGCCTCGACGTAACAATATACAGACGTATTCTGATCCGTGAGGCAGCCCACCTGTCGCATGAACGAGTACGTTTGCAAACCTGTGAGATACAGCGGCAGCAATAAGAGGGGTCAGAATCACGCCATGAGAGAAGGAAGAGAGACATACTGGCAAGCGCTTGCGTCACCATCGAATTGCCCTCGCTCTTCTCTTCTGAACACGCGTCTTGCAAATTTGACGTGAACCATGCCATGTTGGCCGCGCACTGACCCGCATCCACGGGACTATTACAAGTACCCCAAACATCAATATTCAGCGCCGTGAGGTTGGTCTGTGCCTGGTTCGTGAAGGGGGGGGGGGGAAAGAAGATCAGAATGAAGAAGCTGATAGCCGGCGGCGATAAGCCAGAACGACTGACCATTAAGAAAGCGGTGGATGTCTGGGAAAGGAAGGAGAAGGGGCGACACTGACGAAAGGGCAGTGATTCCGTCATATTTGTGAAAGATAACTCGCATGAATTTGTCGTAAAATTGCTACTGAGGCTCGTATCAAATGGCTGAGGGAAAGGAGTAGGAAGAACGGGAGGTGATATAGGGACCGTTGGTACGGTCTGGGTGCCTGTTTGAGCGCTAGTGGGACTTGACGACGACGACGACGATGACGACGACGGGAATACGATTGATGAGGCGCCAGCAGCCTCCGAGGCTGCGCCAGAAGATGTAGGGGCAAGGATCGTTTTGATAGTCGGGATCGTTTGTCCCCGACGATGTAGTGGGTGCGTCGTATGACCGCTCCAGTTAGCCGCACTGGCCACGTGAATTTCGGGTGAAGGGCCATCTAGCCACCCCGTGAAGAGAGGAAAGGAGAAGAAACTTGGTGGGAAAGTGAGGAAGAAGAGCGCGAAGGGAACAACAATGGCGGTCAAAGTGGTGAGCCATGCAATTCGACGTTTACGATCCTGAAAGACCAACGCGCCCGTCCCTAGCCTTGATCCGTACTCGGCGCGCCCAGACTGCAGTGAAGGGAAGGCAGGGGCAAAGGTGGGGGCATAAGTTTCTGGGAAGGTGTTGACGGGGAAGGAGAAGGCATTAGTTCGGTACGATCAGAGAACTTTAATGCTGCGGGAAGTGGTGACGAGGGTGGTGTGAACATGTCAGGGCTTTCACTGGAAACGTATCAAAGCAGAAACCAAGAAATAAAAAAAGAGCGTGAGGTTGAAAGAGTGGTATGAGATTGAAGAGGGGAGTGCCTAAGAGGACACGTCAAGGAAAAGAAAGCGGACGGGAATAAACCGTTTTTGAAGGGTGCCCGAGCGGGTGGGTCGAGAACCCTGTTTGTTCGTCCCTGACTTGACCTGACCTGACTTTGACCATGATTGAATGGGCGGAGAGAGTTTGTAATACAGTTACTTAACTTAAGTTATTTTATTATTTTTCAAGCGGAGAGTAATATTTACAACTGTTTTTGTTTTTACCGTTTTTGCGCGCTTGTCCATATCTCACTTACCCTCTCGTTCAGTTTCTACTAGAAAAAACTATCCATCTACCGTAGATCTATCCCCAATGTCCCAATCAACACGCTCATCCTCGGCTGCACCGTGAGTATCTTCTATCCTTTCTTTTCTCATTCTCTCACGCTACTACCAAAAGTCCCTCCGATAACTGGCGTACTGGCCTCCGTCCACCTCCACGCGATGATAGACCACAAACAGAAGACGTCAAAGCTACCAAGGTCTCGAATTTGAGGACATGTACCTCCGTAGAGAACTTCTTATGGGTATCTTCGAAGCTGGGTTCGAAAAACCTTCCCCCATCCAAGAAGAAGCCATTCCTATCGCCCTTACGAAACGAGACATCCTCGCCCGCGCAAAGAACGGCACAGGCAAGACCGCTGCCTTTGTCATTCCTGCCTTACAACAAATCGACATCAACAAGAACAAGGTTCAGGCCCTCTTACTTGTCCCCACCCGCGAGTTGGCTCTCCAAACCAGTCAAGTCTGCAAAACTCTCGGAAAACATATGAACTTGCAAGTCATGGTTACCACCGGCGGTACAACATTGAAAGACGACATTCTACGATTGGCCGACACGGTCCATGTTCTTGTTGGCACCCCCGGTCGCATTCTTGACCTCGCCGGTAAAAATATTGCTGATCTCTCCGAATGTCCCGTCTTCGTCATGGACGAGGCCGACAAACTCCTTTCTCCCGAATTCTCCCCAGTCATGGAACAGCTCCTCTCATACCTTCCCAAGACTCG
Organism: Lactifluus volemus; assembly: GCA_022376515.1. Taxonomy (NCBI): domain Eukaryota; kingdom Fungi; phylum Basidiomycota; class Agaricomycetes; order Russulales; family Russulaceae; genus Lactifluus; species Lactifluus volemus. Next base: position 341,633 of record WTXI01000016.1, read on the forward strand.
TCAAGTCATGCTCTTCTCCGCTACTTTTCCCCTTATTGTAAAGGATTTCAAGGTGCGCCCCAGTCCAACTTGGGCTTTCGACAACTAGCTTGATATAAAACAGGACAAACATATGAATGCTCCACATGAAATTAATCTCATGGATGAACTTACTCTCCGAGGCGTCACTCAATATTATGCCTACGTCGAAGAGCGGCAGAAGGTTCATTGTCTCAACACCCTCTTTTCCAAGGTTCGATTCCTTCATCCCTCCTTCCTTTATCGCTTGCGCTCATTATTCCCCTTCCTTCAGCTTCAGATCAATCAGTCTATAATATTTTGTAATTCGACAAATCGCGTCGAACTCCTAGCTAAAAAAGTCACCGAGCTGGGCTATTCCTGTTTCTATTCGCATGCAAAGATGCTTCAGTCGAATCGCAACCGCGTTTTTCACGACTTCCGCAGTGGTGTCTGTCGAAACCTCGTCTGTTCAGATCTCCTTACCCGCGGTATCGATATCCAAGCCGTCAACGTCGTTATCAATTTTGATTTTCCCAAGAACTCTGAGACATACCTCCATCGAATTGGCCGATCTGGACGTTTCGGACACCTCGGCCTCGCCATCAACCTTGTAACCTACGAGGACCGTTTTAACCTGTACCGGATCGAGCAAGAGCTCGGTACCGAGATTCAACCAATCCCTCAACAAATTGACAAAGGTCTTTACGTCGCACCTAGCACCGTGGACGAATCCGCAAACCAAAAGTCCACTCCGCAGCAGCAGCCACAACAGCCAGAGCAGCAGCAGCAGCAACAACAACAACAACAGCAACAGCAGTCCGCTCCTCCATCGCGCAATATCCTGCCACGTCAGCCAGCTCCGCAACAACCAGTCTATCAAACTAATGGGCAACAACCTGCTCCAAGGCAAAATGGAGGCACCGCTCCGCCATCACGGCCGTACTCTGGCTCTGCACCTACAGCGGCACAGCGTGGGCAGGTTCCTGTCACTCAACGATGAGTTTAGTGCCCTCTCCATGGAGGCGGTTTGTTCTCGCTGCATCATTCGTCACTTTTCCTAGTATCACAACGCAATCGTAACATTAAGGCCTTTTTTTTCTCTGTGTACTTTTTTTCACTCTCTGGTGCGTCGTAAGGGTAGGAGGCGTGTTCATTCGTTTGTTTTTATCTATGTTCTTCGATGTTTAACTAGCGTTTTGTCAATCCCACAGGGTTCTTGTTACCCTGACACCCGGTTTTCTCCTCTCCCCCCCTTTTTTTGCGCCTTGAATATTCATTACGATTACGAAGTTAGATACTAGTGCAGGGACTGGTGTTGTAGCTGCGGATGATTGAGTTGCGCATACATGTCGACTGATCGAGTGTTGGGGCCCTCAATACATTCTATTTGTCGACATTTGGTCTCGTCTCACATAAGGTCATTGAATGCTACAGCAATTTTTAAAAAATGCGGTACAAATTGAATGAGAGTCATCGGAGAAAGGTCGGCTGTCGTTCAGTCGGCAAACGGACAACACAACAGCCGCGCTGCTTCGTAGCCAAATCCATTCACTTTGATCCGGGGGGGAGGCAGGGAAGAGAATTGCCCATCCTACCCCACTCCGCGGACTGAACTGCTTTACCACACCGGAACACCGTTCTGTAACTCTCTCGTAAAAACAACAACAGCAACAATCTTTTTGGGCGGTCGCGCTCGCGTAGACGCTACGACGTCGGTCGAATAACGTCTCCGCTTCCCAGCCCCACCCTCTACACGCGCCACACCGGCCGCGGGTGCCAAAAAAACACGGAATTTTTTGCCCCAATTTGTTCTTTGGGCGGCATTCAAGGCACGACACCTGGCAGAATGGTCACTGGTGGCTATGCATTCACTCAGTCTTACAGTATTGGTGGCGCGACGCGCAGTTCCTGTATCTCGTGATTTTCTCGGATCGTGTCGGGCCGGATTAGTTTTTCATGCGTGGTAAGTTACGGTGATGTGGGTGGGTTGCGCACGGTTGGCGGTGGACTGCGTGAATCTGTCGGAGGGCAGGGGAGGGGGATTGAGCTTTTGAAGGTAGAGTTATATAGCCATCGATATATAGGCCCTGCTCACTCGATAGACCCACAATCTTTTTTTTCTAACAATCCAACCAAACAAAACGGTAGATATGAATCTGGCGATGGGGAGTGCTTTTGTCAACGCTCGCCGTACTTCTTTTTTTTTTTTGTGCCAGGCCTTTGCGACTTCGGGGCCATCATCACTTCATCAATTGCATCATCCGTTAGATAAATTGGCATCATGCGGCAATGGCTAGCTTATAGGCCTCGCCCTGATCGCAGCAAGCAAGGTCGCCCCACATCACCCCCCTTCTTGTTTCTCCGAAGCCCAACTAGGAAGTAGCGCTGGCACAGTGGAAGCAGTGCCAGCGGGTCAACTCGAAGAAAGTGGTGGGGCGACTCTAGACCTGCAGGATCAAATCAGGGACTTCCCAAGTCGGGATTCAGTGGTTTGGATGATGCGTTTTAGATAGGATCGGATCGAAAGTTCATTTGTATCTATCTTTACAAAAACACCGCGATGGGGTGGACTTGTGAGGTATAAATTAACAAGTTTATCTGGTCCTTTATTAAATAATAATCAATAATATATGTGCACGTGGTTTACAATTTAGCCGTGCAACCACAACTACTTCCGGTCCTTTTCAAGCAGCAAAAATGTCCCAATCTCTGCGCGCGATCAAACGCTTTCGACTACGAGAGCTCACCAACCCTCGAAACCATTTGTTGACGCCTCCAACAACCGCCGCAACAAACCCAAAATTATCACCTGACCTTTCGACCAGCAGTACAAGTGGCGGCAGCGGCAGCGGCGGAGTCGCGACGCTTCTCAACCCGTTCATCCCACATAAAAATCCATCGTCGGGGAGGTGGGCTCCCCCTAGGTACTCACTGCGCCGCCAGGTCGAGCTCATCAAACATGCACGCGCGACCAACACGCTCCATCTTCTCCCTCCAAGTCCGAAAATGACCTCTCAGCTACTAGTAGCGGCGGCCGCGGCAACAACAACAACGATGAGCAACAGCAGCACCACCACCACCACCACGACAGCTACGTCGAATGCGGCGAATAGCAGTAGCAGCAGCAGCATCAATGGAAATGATGGTGGAGCGAGCGGATTGATAATGAAGAAGGAGGAGGAGGACACGAGTTTGCAGGGACGGTGCGTGGAGGAGGTGCGGCTTGGACGCAAGTGGAGGAGGAAAGAGGAGACAACAGGATCCGTGGAATGGATCGGGACCGTGCGTGAACGTCGCGTAGCGGGTGCGGACATTGGCGCTCGGCTTTACGCTGGAAAGAAGAGGATGTTCAAAGGTCACAAATGGGAGCGTGAGCGCGAACGACGTGAACTCCGTACGAAGATCTTACTCCGTGATATGGACAAGCGCGTGCAGCGCTTCAAACAGGTGCGCCTTACGCCCTTTATTACGCGTTCTTCTTTTGTTTTTGTCTTTTTCTCAACGTTGCGTGCTTTTGTCTTTTTGGGGTTTAGTACCGCGCTAAGGGTAAACCGTTACCGCTGGCGAGGAGGTCCAGCGTGTTGAAGAAGACTCAGAAATTGCCATTCTAGTTTCAATGTTGGATAGTATATTTCATTTCACCCACATGGGTAGCTCTCTTATCGAGCCAACTAGATCATGCGTGGGCGTGACACCTGATCACGCATTCTTCGAGAATATAATACTCTGCGCGAAACGACGAACTGTCTCCACGAGCAGTGGAATGATAATCACGAAATCCGTACTACCCTGTCGCCTCCCCCCTCCACGCTAGCGCTAGCGCTAGCCTGCAGCAGTTACCGCCAGGATTAGAAGGTCCCTAGGCTTCGAATCTATTGATGAGCGCTCGTCATTTCAATGTATATGAACATTATCCTCGCTTACAGATGGGCTGGACTGTTGGCTGTCCTGCTGCTGGAATAGGAGCGTTGCCATGCACCTCACTTGCATCAATATTGTCGTTGCGCCCGCCACCTACACCTGTCCGATCGTGCCCCGTGGGTTGCGTCGTGGGGTTTTCGAACTGCGGACTACGGCTATGGTCTTGGGAAGCAGAATTGCCCATCGGGGCGCTGGGGTGTTGGCCGGCGCCGCGGTTATAACCCGCCGGTCTGTCAACGGGCGATCCAGGTGTCGTACCATTCTGGACTGGCCCTAGACCCGCCGCTTCCGAGGCGTGGCTCATGACGGTTTCAGAAGACGCGAGCTGATCATTATCGGTTTTGATGGGGGGTACTACGTGAGCACGTCCTTGTGAAAAGTAGTCATTTGCGCCAGTCAAGTGGGAATGGGGTGGTGAAGTGTGAGGTGAATGGTGCCGGGCGAATGTGTGGTATCGGCCGTGGACGCGGTGAACTCCACCTTGATATGCCGTTGATGTGAATGAGGTGATTGGGCCAGAGAGTGAGAAGGAACCTCCAGGGGAGGGGATGCGCCGCCAATATATGGGATGAGGGGGCTGGAGACGATTTCCACACACGTCAGCAAAAGCAGATCTAGGGTATGATTGGAAAGATGGAGTGGAACTGAGTGCTCACCGCATTAGACTTACTACTAACATCTGCACAAATGTACACCCATAAGCATAACGATTGGGACTGGAGGCCAAAGAAAAAACTCACGGGTCATGATACAACCAAATACTTCGAAATTATTTCCAACCCTAGCGCCAGCATGCGAGCCTTGATGAAATAAGATTCCCGTATCCCAAAACAAGGTGGTGAGCTGCAGGCCTCCAGGGCTGAGCGTCGATTCTGGAAAAACTTCCTTGGGTGGTGGACGGATTTGGTAGCTTGATCGTCGTGCCATCATGAATAGCACTATGGGACGATTAATAGTATTATTCCCGTGGAGGGGGGGGGAGGGAGAAGGGGGGGGGAGAAGAGAGGAGGAGGGACTGTGTGGGTGTAAGATCGAGGGCTAGTAGTGAGGGCTTTGAAGCGAGAGATGCGACGGCTCGAAAGAAATAGCGGGTGATGTGGACTCTTCGTGTTTTAGTGAAATCACACCAATCTCGAAATGGGGTGTATGTGTGCGCAGCCCAGCCCTTACGAAGAGCGCAAATAGCTTACGCAGCCAATAGACGGAGATAAAGGATGGCACGTCCCAGCCTAGCCCAGGCACCTTCGTCGTTTAGGGTTTTTATAAAATAGGAGAGGGGGGTAGCGCTGGTGAAAGCGTGGAAAGGGGCGGTCACGGACAAAAGTTGCAGCGTGTGGTCGGACGAGCTGGAAGAGGTAGGACGAGCACACGATACCGTATGAGCCCATCATTGGTCAAAGGAGCGAAAAAATCAGTGGGCCAGTCCAGAAAAGACGAGAAGAATAATATTTTGAGGCGTTGGCGGAGGGGGGGGGTCTGGAATCGAGTATAGACGGGATGACGAAGCTGTGACTTAGTTGGTGCCCCTTCGAGTGGGCCGCGATCCACCAAGGGTATATAAATCTGAGATCAAGTCGGTAGCAAAAACCGCAGACCTAGAACGCTTCCTATATACCGACAGTTTGGCCCTTCATCGTCGATTATTAAAGATCCCTAAGTCTAGGCATTTCTTTTAAAGGTTTCAAGCGGAGCATCAACCATTCAGGTGAACCCGGCCTTAGTCAGTACGTATATTTACTAACACGCCCGCCGCCCATGGAGCCCGTGTCACCCTCTCCCTCTCACCACAGGCCGCGCGCTGACTGCTGTACTTGCAACCAAAAAAAATGACCATCAACTTGCGGGAACTTACGTACTTGTATATTGTGCGCCGAGTTAAGTGAGCAGAACACAAAAATCCTCATTGGCCCCCAGTTTCAAGACCGAGGATTTAAGGAAACTCAATTACCCCCTTTTCCTTTTTGCCCGCGCTCGAGCGAGCCGATTAGAGGAATGAATAGAAGCGAGCCAGGCAGGGGATGCCGCTGCCTCCTGCTTGCCAAAAATTGAACCACGTGATGTAAACCCGTTTGTTGAAATTGGGCACGTTCTTGACATGTTACAGTCAAACTACTAATTCAAACTTCTACGTATGAAAAACATTATGGCGAAATAGCTAATATAAGAAGAAAAAAAAAACAAATAAGAAATCTAACGTGGGGTTCGACAAACGCAAACGAAGGTGAGGTAATGTGTGGCAGGCCTAGTGAAGCATCAGAATAAATATAGGACTACAGATGCTCACATTGGGTCCAATAAATAGCTACAACACTGCTGCATAGGTGGGATAGGGAATGAGGTAATTGTTAGTCATATGAAACCGGTCGATGACTCAGTTTAATTATGCAAGTGACGATTGAGTTGTATGATGGGCATCCAGCTCCCAGACGATACGTGCACTGCACCGATTAAGGTAATATCGTTGCGGGTGATCCCATTCAATCCGATGCGCCACCGAGGATCTCCTTGATGTACTTCTGAAACAGCACCCTGAGCAACCATTAATGAAAGGTGCCCACACGAATGATGAAAAACTAGGATAACCCACGCTCATGAACTTATCGACAGAGCGGCCGATATGTCTGACAAATTTTTCAAAAGTGATCGGGTTACGACTGGGCGTCTCGTCCCTCGTTTGAAATTGTCGCTTCCATTCACTGTAACCCGGCCACTGTAGGATGTCAGGATGAGCATGACTTGCAACGGAAAAAACAAACAAAAGGACATACATTGATACGAACGTGAACGGACGTCCTTCCACCCACGTCCATTTGTTGTACAGAGTCCACAAGCCGTCTGAAATTACCATGCAGTACGTCTGACAATGACATCCCAATCGTTCCATCGTCCTGCCGGAGGAAAATGGGGAGTTGAAGAATGGCATCTGTCACGTACTTGCGCATGTCTCGAGGGGTCTGAGGGAACCAAGGCACCTGCGGAATGATGGTACCCCTGGATAGGTCGGCTCTATAGTCCAGAACCATGATGAGATACCCTCGTGAGGACATCGCATTGGCTGAGAGCCCCAGGGTGCCGATGGGAGAGATGTAAAACGAAGATGGCCAACCCGGCGCTGAGAAACCGACTTGGAGGGATCGAGGTGATGTTTTGAGGACGCCTTGGAAAAAGGATTCCGCATGCGGTCCAAATGTGACGCCAATATAGCCATGACGGAGCATATTTTCTGCCCCCGTGGCTGGCGGGGGACTGTAATAGGTTACTGGTGGTGGGATGTTCATTTGTACAGACAGAGAGTGGAGTGATGCGTAAAAGTGAAAGGTATGGGAGTCCGTGAGGGGTATTGTTTGGTAGTATTAGTGAGACGATAAGAAAAGGAGGGTGATGGTAACAGTGAAGATGCTTCGATTGACTCCCTGCATTATTATATCGGTTAAGTGGCGGTGCCTATCGGAGGGAAGGAACGGCCACCGACCACGAAGAAGGCCCGCCAAAATCCTGGCAAAGGATCCGGAGGAATGATACGACTAATAAGAGGACCGCCCAAAAGAGTAAAACTTTGTGGGTTCGCGCACGGTATGTAACAAGAGCCTGTGATCGGGACGAAGAAAACATATCATATCTCAAGTGGGCGGCCCCTACGCGATTAAACGATCACATGAGAAAGGTGCGGAAGGGTCATAGTGGTGCAAGGAAGTCTGGGCTCTGAGCGTCGTCGTTACTAGAAACAGACTTGTGGCACTGCAAGAGGGGGGTAGCTGTGCGAGCGATGATGGCATATGATGACGATAACAGCGTCAGGCACGGAAGAATGAACGGTGTGCGCCGCGTCCGCATGCTTCCGGGTTTGTGTGTGTGTATGTGTATGTCGGGAGTAGTGAGAGTGAGAGAAAAGTGGAAATCAGTTTGTTGCGACGAGTGGTGTGAAACGGCGCACGGCGTTACAGCGTGTTACCGGATTAGGTAACCAATAACGCGGTTGACTCGAATGCCCGCAACCGCCACCTCCGTTGTTGAATTCCGGATGCCAATTCGGTTGCTTGTAGAGTTGTACATGACTCTCAGAACAGTTAGAACGAACGGCTGTGCATATTTAAACCCTAGTAAATCTCTCAAAGTTCAACCAACGGTCAAGCCACGCGCCCATTGTTTAGGTTATAGGGCTGTGCGTGCGCGCTCCAGGGGTGTCCACCGATTCGTGTTAACAATCTACTCGATCGACCACAGCCTTTTCTCCACTTTTGATCATTATACAAATTCAAGTCGGCCCCGCTCCGCTCCTTTACAAAAATGATCTGGCCAGCTCGCCTGTTGATGTTCTTGCGTCCGGAAATGCTGTCGTACGAGTCATCATCATGGATGGGACCGGTGGATCGTCAACAAAGAATCGTTGGAGTCATTACCGCGCTGGTCTATTAATGGACGCGCACATCTCTGATCTCAATGACGCGCGCGCAGTATGCAGCATGTGGCGAGAAGTATGTGTGTATGATGCTGAATGTTCTTTTACGATCCAAGGGACCTTCGATTACAATGTAGATTGTACGGAGTGACAAGGCCGCGTGGGTGCCACGACATCTGCCGGGAACGCGACATCCCTTCTAAATGATTAGTTCCACACGGGTGGAGACAGATAAGCGCTGGCGTTACTCTGTCGGCACCGCTCAATGTTTGGCATAAATCAAGTCACGTCGTGCTCGTGCTCGTGGTCCCAGTCATCCACTTTTTTGTCTTCTGTCGCCCCAAATTTTGCAAACTGAAACCTCATCATGTATCCGGCAATCGGGCCGTGCTTGCCTTCGAAAGGTTGATGAGCCTTTTCACCTTTCGGGTTCCGCGGGGACTGTAATCGCTTTAAAACCTGTGTATGACATTGGTCACGAAAGGTGTTAAGTCTTTCGGGCTCATCGGGGACTAGTCGCTCTATACTTGCGTACGACTGCGATCAAGAACCGTTCAAGTTGCTTTTTCGGGGTTAGAACCATTTTATCCGAAAACATAAAAAGCCGGTGAAACGTGCGGTGGCAGTGAATATGATACAGGATCCTTGTGTGACGGAATACAACCCCACTGAGTAGAAAATTAAGATCATGATATGAATACCTTCTTCAACTTTGACACGTCACACTCTTCCTGAGTGCGTGGACACTTGACTTTTCCCTCATTTTGCGCCGACATGTCTTCCAATGCCTGATCATCGTTAAAGTGTGTCGGTGAGTACTAGATGAGTTCTCACCTCTCTGGAGTAGACATAGCCATTAGGAAATACCATCGGTGCATTATCCTCGTCCATGATTTTGCCACTCAGGCGACAGACAATGGTCGAATTAACGTGATGACTGAATGGTACTTCTTCTGCTAGTTTTCCAAGCCAGGGATCACAGACAGGGCAGTCGGAGTTTTTCATGTCCTGATCGTAACATGTCGGAAGCTTCAGCGATGATAAACCGCCATAGAGTGCAAGATGCAACAGAGGTTCAGAGGGCAAGGTATTGAGGCTAAAGATGGCGAGGCGGAACGCCTGGGTGAGGTTTAGCCAACGATTTGGGTCATACAATCGCTAATGGAATGCGTGAGGTTCTGTCATTTTATCCTGCCAAGAAGCACACATACTTTGTACGGGTTACACGTTGTCGTTGGCGGGAATGCGAGTAAGGCGGAAGCCTGTTGTATCTGCATCAAGTGGGTCTCTTGCCATGGTATCAGATGCTTCTTTGCATAGGCGATGGCATCTGTGGTCCTTCGATCACGAGTTAGCTCGATGTACTCTTGAAGACGCAAATCAAATTCAAGAGTGCTCTAGCACGGAGATCAGAATCGGAGATTGATGTGAATGAGAATGAGGAGACAGCACCTTGAGTTTCTTAGAGCATTCTTATTTTCGCCGCACCATGCCAGTGCCTCTGCGCAACTATGTCTACTGAGGGCATCCTCTATTCGACGAATGTCCATAAATAAATCGATATCAACCAGCTCCTGAGCGTCACGATTATATTTATATTTTCACCAGGGATGAACGAAAAGTTTGACTTGCCTCAATGCCCTTTCTTGGGCGATGTGGCGTGCAGTCTGCTCCCGACCGTGGCGGAGGACCCAATCTACAATCCACCTGTCCAGGCGAATGTCAACCCATCGCGCGTATTCAGAGTCTTTGGAGCTCTGGATATCCTCAATGATAGCGAGATGCTTGCATCTCTCGCGCATGACCTGCAACGTGGGTGAACCTGCAGTTTCTTGCAGATCGGACAACTGGTCCTGGTGAGCCAAGATGTGAATAGAGGAAGGAAGTGTAAAACCGACTTTTCGTTTGAGACCTTCAACTCTACCTATGATTCCTTCTATGGATTTGATAGCTTCTTCAGGGGTTTGAGAGGCGTTGTTGGCGAGGTCATTAGACGCTGTCTGTATGGCTCCAAGCTCACGCTCTATGTTCTTCTGAGCGGTACGAAAAACTTTACGATAATTTTCATATGGAACCTCGATTGAAAATATAGATAAAATGTAGATTTAAACAAGGGATGAACTAACCCTTGTGAAAGGTTGCTCAAAGATTAAAAGGCCATCCAAGGATAGTTTACTGTTTGCCATGGGAGTCGATGATAAGAGTGCTTACGTGACGATCAAGGGGTCGCTTTGCCGACAAGCACACAACACGATTCAAACGGTTTTCATACAAGATACCCTTTACCGTTACAGTTTATCATGTCCCATCAATACGCACATCTTTACCAGCATCAACAATCTCAACTTGACCCATCAACAAATAGCGCCGACCAGTATCAACCATTTCCACAACCGGTTTCTCCGGTTCCTTTGCATCATCTCCCTCACTCTCAGCCAGTTCATCAACATCCAATTACTGCTCCAAGTCCTCAGTATCCTCAACAACCTCCAACCATCCCGAATGTAGGCTATTCATCCCCACCTACAAGCCCCGTTACCAACGGTCTCTCAACAAGAAGACCATTGCCCACTCCAGGCGGTCCTCCATCTCAACACACCTCACCTCCATTCCGTCCACCTCTACCCACTCCCGGTCCTACCCCAGTACCCACTTCCCCTCAGTCCCGAACTCACGCGTATCCCTCTGGTTCACTTCCAAGTTCTGGCATTACTTTCCCAACTCCTAGTCAGCAGCCTCCTTCCCACCAGTCTTCTCCGGCCTCACCCACCAGTAGCAGGCGCCCTCTTCCTCTTCCCCGCTCTGCACCAGGCCCTTCTTCTGATGCTGCCACCAGGTCCTCTAGCCCAGCCAAGACTTCTTCCATATCCCCAGGTGTCTCTCCAGTCATCTCTTCCGAATCTTCCCCTTCCTCGACCAAGTTTGTTCCATATTGGAAACGTACCCTCCCCGACCCTTCCTCTGACCGTATAGCTAGTGCTTCTAGTTCACAGGAAGCATTCAGCCCCGCTCCTCCTTCAGGCTCTTCCAGTTCCGTTGCATCTGCAGAGCCCAGACAGCAACAGCGGGATCGTAGCAAAAGTTTCACTGGTGGTCGACCCTTACCTCCTTCCCCACTCGATGGTTCTGTCGGCAAACCTCCTCTCATTCCGCCTACAGCTGGTCTCTTTGGGGAGCGTTCTCGAGCACTCCCGAATCCCGTGAGAGCGAGCACCCAACCTCCATCCCCTGTCAAACTTGCCAAGAGCAGCTCATCATTGCCTAGCTCATCAGCCCTTTTTTCAGCCCTACCCAGTTCCTCGACGAACAAGTTCTTACCTTCTCGTCCGATTTCCCCTGCTTCATCAGATGACGGTGGGAAATCATCCCAGAATGGGAAACCAGTTCAAAATGACCACGAGCCACCGAGTCCACAGTATGGTATCCGTGATTTACCCTCAAAATCACGGTCTGCCATAGTCCGAAATAACACTACCCATGTTCGAATGCCAGCATCGACCGACCGAGTCCAGGATGAGCCAGTTCGTGGTCGTTGTAACAGCGCGGCGGCTCTTTCTCAGCCCCCACTGCGAACCTGCAAACTTATTCCTCTCATCGTTCGACGCAGTCCGTGTCGATGCGTTCACCTGCACTTCCCTCAAAAGCAGGACCTTCTCGACTTCCCGCCTCAACGCCTACGTCACCCCCTGCATGGAAGAATTCACTCCCCCCTCTTCCTCGTGCACCTAGATCCGCTACTGGAGAGCGACCCACCGTCAGCCAAACTCGCAAGACAAGACGGGAATTTGTCAATTTGGATGATGCACCGCCTCCTTCTCTACGGCGTTCGCCCTCTACATCATCCGGCATTCCTAACCGGCTAGGAACTCAGATGAAAGCCCAGTCTTTGATATCAACTATTCAAAACGGCGACGTGCAAGGCCCTCCGCGACGTAGTGCCGTGTCTGTTCCATCATCACCCGATAGGACTACATTTGGCCTCCCTCGAGTGTCACCCATCTCGACATATCAAGCGCCTCGCAGTCGCTCTGTCACCTCAACCAATGCGCAACCACCCCCAGTGGAGCCCCGTAATGCGCAGCTACCACCAACACCTTCTCGCCCTCCCATGTCCGCCTTCTCTCAGAGATTTGTCTCCGGCAAGCCCACTCCGGCGGATCCCCAAGTAACGACTACGAGGGTGACATCAACTCGTGGGGGCGGCGGCGTTGATCTCGATGATAGCGGTGGAAACGCTTCGATATTTGTGTCTGAACCTGAGCTTCCACAAATCACCTTTTCCGATCCCACCGAGCCGTCTTTGGACACGGATGATCACGAAACGTCGCCAACTGATGAGACACCTGGTGATCACGGACGCTTGAACCATACGCCGATGCCAGCCACTGGTGGTGGGCGGATATTCCCTCCAGCGTCTTCCGCCCGTCGTGGCGGTGGTCTTGCCTGTGGGGGTTGTGGTGGTCCGATTGTTGGGCGAATCGTCAGTGCGATGGGCGTCCGATGGCACCCGGGTTGTTTCCGATGTTCAGATTGCAACGATCTGCTCGAGTACGTCAGTTCGTACGAGCGTGATGGCAAGCCTTACTGCCATTTCGATTACCACGAGGTGTGTGTTGTTGTCTCGGACTTTCGGGACGGTGGAGCACGTGGTTTGGAAACATTGAAAATTAAATAATTTGTATAGCGTTTCGCTCCGCGTTGTTATCATTGCAAGACGCCGATCGTCGACGAACGTTTCATCACCCTCGACGACCCTGAACTCGGAAAACGCACGTACCACGAACAGCACTTTTTCTGTTCCGAGTGTGGCGACCCTTTCTTGGCCCCTAGCATCGATCGTCAGGTCGGCCAGGGTGCCGGAGGCGTCACCTTCAAGGGCGACGGCGAGTTTGAGAACGATGACGTCGGTTTCACCGTCTACAAGGGTTATCCCTACTGCGAGGCGTGCCACGTTCGGCTCCGCTCTCCGAAATGCAAGAAGTGCAAGAACGTCATTCGGGACGGTATGCATGCCGTAGAAGCGCTCGGTGGTAAATATCACTGGGTCTGCTTCTGTTGTACTGTACGTTTCGTCCTTTCCCCTCCAAGGGGGTACCGCGCCCCGTTAACCTGGATTTTTTATGTTTTACAGGGCTGTGAAAAACCGTTTGATGACCCGTCTTTCTTTTTACGAGATAACAAGCCATTTTGCGAACGATGTTATAGCATTATTCTTAAGAGCGAGTTGTGATGTGATCATACCACGACGTACAGTAGGTAGCTAGACCTTTTTCCTTTCCTTTTTTCATGATCAGATGTCACGACTTGCCAATGTTCATGACGCCCGTGCTGAATATGTGTCCGTATGTGTCCACGGTGACCTATTTATTTACCAGATGCTATACACCGGCGACAACACGACGAATGCAAAGTGACGCGGCGGGTGCGCAGAAATAGTCATTTTATATATCAATAAATTGAAGCAGTAGGATTGTCATTAAAGTAATTGCCATCTAGAGCCCCAAGGAGTGTACCCGGCTCCAGGAAACGCTGTAGACGGTGTGATCCGAGTATCGTAGCCACCTCCTCCGACGATATTCCTTCCCTTCGAGCACACGCGCAGCCGGCACGGGAGGTAGTTCCCCAAACACGGCCCGTGCGTCACGCACCGCGCCTAGATAGGCCTGCAACGGCACGCGTGGCTCGAATCGCGTCTCCTCTGCCAGGATCCGCTCGATCCTGCCGTACTGGCGAATAAAGTGTAGCGCGCGGCGCGGGCCGATATTCCGGATTCGAGGCGCAAAGTCGGTGCCGAGAAGGAGGGCAAAATCGATAAAGGAGGTGGGGTCGAGGTGGAGTGCGGTGCGCACGTCTGAGGCTGAGATGAGCAAGAGCGGTTTGTCGCGGGTGGTGATGTTGCGGATGAGTGGCGCCCCGTAGATTAGCACGTCCTGAAAAAAAAATCGGTTCAATCGGCTCGGGGAGTAACGGAGGGAGGTTCTACGTACGGTGTCTTCACTGGCGACGTAGTCAGCATAGCCATTCAGTACTAGAGACGAGGCGAGCGCTTCCGCTTCGTAAGGACCGGTTGACTCTATACACGGCACGCCCATCGCGTGCAAGATATTCTTGCTCTCCTCATACGTCACGTCTGTCGGGGGGTTGTTGCGGCGAAGGTAGGACTGGACCATGAAGCAGCTCTTCTCTCGGAGGGAGGTGAGGATACTCGTCGCGGACGGAACCTCGTCTTGGTCTGCGGCCTCCTCGAGATTTGTGAGCTTCTGCCAGAGTTTGCCTTCTTCCATGGTCAGCTGGTTCTGAGTCTTGGACATGGCAGCTTGGACTTGGGCATCAGTGGGATCCACGGAGGAGATGGCTGAAGGAGGATGGATTAGAGGGACGGCTGACGAGAGCGCGTCCAGCTGGACCTGAGCATCAGCGGAACCCTCAGGTTCTTGGGAAGCGAAAACTGAAGGGGTGGCCGTTGTTGGCATCACGTCCAGTTTGGCCACGCCACGACGATAGTCAAGATAGAGGTCGATCAAGGATGATGCTAGACTTTGCCATGTTTCACCCTGTTGATAGTCTTCAGGAAGATCCATATCTAAGGGGATAAGACGGTCAAGGAGATCGTATCCACCCTCATTTTGATTGATGTGTTAGAGGATAAAAAGATGTGTCTGAAGTGGTTCAAGTCCAGGTCCTCGGTACCAGCACCGGACTGGCTCTCGAATCTAGGAGGGAAAAGTCTTCATTTCCGCCGGAGGCAACCAGGGATGCGACGTACACCATATCAGATTCCTGAGGTTCGATTGTATTAGTATCAACAAGTAGGCCGTTTTTATGATATAGTTCGTCGAGAACTGCTTCATCAGGACAAGGGAACTCTCCATGAGTCAATTGGAATTCTGCATCTGGGAGATGACCCCTGGGAGAGTGGTCCGTGGGTCTGTGAGATCAGAGGATTTAGGAACAAGGCGGTCCTCAAAGATAGACGCTTGGCTATGCAACCATGCCATGGTGAGTAGACGTTCGTGGTTGCCAAGAAGGTGCAGTGCATCCAGGCCTTTTGTCAAGCCTAGCAGCCGTCTCAGCCTGTCGGATTCCATCTCTCCCCTGAGAACGTCCGTAAGCCTTATCTGTCGTCGCCGTTTTGCTGCGTTATGTCAATAAATGGGGAAGCGACTGAAGGAGAAACACGGACCTCGTTACTCTTCGCGACAGTCCGTTCTTCGCCATCGAACACGCATATAGCCCGAACGTCATGTTCCCTGAGCTCTTGGATAAGACGATACCATCCAGGACATGCCTATATTCGTGGGGCATAGGCGAAAAGTGAAATCGTTGTGTGACGAGAGTGCCATCGCTACGAAAGAAAAGGTCGATAAAATGAAAGAAATGGTAGGTAAACCAAGGAGTCACATTACTAGTGTCTTGTTAGAGAGGGATTTGAGACGACTGTGTAGCTGTGAGATTACCTGTGGACTTCTCGGGTGAGAAACCAAAAGGCAAAAGGAGAGCAGTACACACTAAGCCTTTTGCAAGAATGGAGTGAGACCCAAAACGCCCATGAAGGAGAGACTTGTTTTGGTAATCAGGCAGCCACTAACACGTCAGACCTTTTTGGCGCGACGCCTCTCCCATCGACTTGATTCTTAAAAACCGAAAGAAAGGCAATTCGCGTACGTCGAATCCTCATTTTTTTTAATCAAATGTGCCCTCGCCTCAGAATGTCTCATCATCACTAGCTTCCTTACACACACTCCTCTACTCGTACCGCCTGAGTTATCTCCCATGTCTGTAATGCTCACAAAGTTCGAATCTAAAAGCAACCGCGTAAAAGGTGCGTTCATTGCATACAAACTTTCTAAATTTTGTTCATTCGCCTCTAGGACTTGCTTTTCATCCGACGCAGCCGTTGCTTGCCGCCTCACTGCATAATGGCAGTGTGCAGCTCTGGAACTACCGCATGGGTGTTTTGGTAGACCGGTTTGAAGAACATGAAGGTAGTTTTCTCCTCTTATATGCTTGGCGTCGGATGCTCACACGTATGAAGGTCCGGTTCGCGCGGTCGCCATTCACCCCAGTAGACCACTGCTAGTTACCGGAGGTGACGACTATAAGATCAAGGTCTGGGGTGAGTCAATTCTCCTGACACACGGACTTTCCTCCATGTTGACCGTTTCTAGACCTTAGACCGCAAAATAGAAAGTGCCTTTTCACACTACATGGACATCTGGACTACGTCCGCACTGTCCAGTTCCACCATGAGATGCCTTGGATCGTGTGTATCACAACTCCCTTCCCCAACTACAGCGAATTCACCTGGTCTTCCTAGATCTCCGCCTCAGATGACCAGACGATTCGTGTATGGAACAGCACGTCCCGGAACTGCATAGCTATTCTCACAGGGCACTCCCACTATGTGATGTCAGCCCTCTTCCACCCCAAGGATGACTCGTTGTATCCGCGTCCATGGACCAGACTGTCAGGGTATGGGACATATCTGGCCTGCGCAAGAATACACCCAATGCAGCTCCGGGTACATTTGACACCTTTGACAACTTCTCCACTGTCAAGTATGTCCTAGAAGGCCATGACCGTGGCGTCAATTACGCCGTCTTCCACCCAACACTTCCGCTCATCATTTCCGCTGCGGATGATAGACAAATCAAGCTGTGGAGAATGAGTGATCTCAAGGCATGGGAGGTCGACGCCTGCCGTGGTCATTTCAACAATGTCTCCAGCGCTGTCTTCCATCCTAAGCACGAACTCATCGTATCATGCGGAGAAGATAAAACCGTTCGTGTCTGGGATTTGGCAAAACGTTCGGCTGTACAGACCTTCCGCCGGGAGCATGATCGCTTTTGGGTCTTGGCGTCTCATCCAGAGCTCAACCTTTTCGCAGCTGGTGCGTGTTGCTGCCGACCACGAGCGCTAGTTGACACTCACGCTATGACAAGGCCACGATAATGGTCTCATCGTCTTCAAGTTGGAGCGCGAGCGCCCTGCTTTTACTCTTCACGGAGATGCCGTCTACTACGTCCGGGACAAATATGTCCGATCATACGATATCAACACCGGTTCGGACATCGGACTTCTCAGCGTGCGGAAGTTTGGCAGCCCGTATGTCCCTCCTAGGACACTCAGCTACAACCCAGCGGAGCGCGCTGTGCTGTTGACCATCTCGTCTGACAATGGGATGTACGAGCTCACTAAGCTTCCCAAGGATGTTTCTGGAGAGTTGAAGGACTCGTCCCTTGATGGAAAACACGGCTCTGGAAAACAAAGTGCCGTATTTGTTGCCCGCAATAGGTTTGCTGTTCTCAACAAGGGCACACAGGTACGTTCAAAGCATGATCGAGGAGGTATCTGATTTCACGACCCTGGAGCAGCTTATCGAGGTCTGCGATCTGACCGGGGCTGTGGTCAAGAGCTTTAAACCACCCGTTCAGACGAATGAGATTTTCTACGGCGGAACTGCTAGCCTTATCCTCAGCTCCACAAGTTCGGTTGTACTCTATGACATTCAACAACAGAAGACCATTGCCGAGCTTAACACCCCTCCTGTGAAATACATCATTTGGAGTCAGGATGTCTCTCAAGTTGCTCTTCTAAGTAAACACAGTAAGTGCCCTGCCCTGTCCCTTCCAAGAACAGAACTTTGACATCCCATGCCTCAGCCATAACTATCGCCGACAAAACCTTCACTCAGAGTACGCTCATCCATGAGACCATTCGAATCAAGTCTGGCGCGTGGGATGACGCAGGAGTATTCGTTTACTCCACACTAAATCATGTTAAATACTGTCTTCCCCAGGGGTATGACTTCTATCTCCTTTCTGAGACATGTTATTCACCTTTGCCATACAGTGATCACGGGGTTATTTGTACCCTCGACAACCCGGTGTATTTGACTCGTGTCAAGGGCAAGACTGTGCACTGCTTGGATCGTTCTGCTCGGCCTCGTACCATCACCATTGATCCCACCGAATATCGATTCAAACTCGCGCTCATTCGTAATAATTATGATGAAGTCTTGTATCTCATTCGCACGTCGAATTTGCTGGGCCAGAGCATCATCGCTTATTTGCAGCAGAAGGGCTTCCCAGAGGTACGCACCACTAAAGTCTCCAGGATCATCCCCGCCAACCACCATAATAGATTGCACTTCATTTCGTTGAAGATAAGAAAACCCGGTTTGACCTAGCTATCGAGTGCGGTAATCTTGACGTTGCCCACGAAACTGCCAAGGCAATCGACCGCCCCGAATGTTGGGATCGTCTGGCTCAACAAGCCCTGAAACAGGGTAACCATAAGGCACGTACTCTCTTCCTCCACCGCCTCGAGTTGATTTTTGAACACCTTACTAGATTGTCGAGAAAGCTTACCAGCAGACCAAGAACTTTGATCGACTCTCATTCCTATACCTCGCGACCGGGAGTACTGATAAGCTGACCAAGATGCAAAAAATTGCAGAGGCTCGCGGCGACCCCATGTCTCGTTTCCACAATGCACTATATGCCGGCGACGTTCGTAGTCGTATTGCCGTACTGCGTGACGTTGGCCTCCGTACGTGCTTTCTGCGCTTATCGAAATCACAGATCATCAACACCTTAGCTTAGATCCTCTCGCATACTTGACAGCCAAGACGAATGGTCTCGAGGATATTGCCCTCGAAATCCTCGAGGGTGCTGGCTTGACTGAAGCGGATGTTGATGACGTTCCAGATTTTGGACGCGCAAATCTGAAGGCCCCATCAGTTGTTACCCCCACTGCTGACCTTCTTTGGCCAACTGTTCCCGGTGGCGAAAGTTTCTTTGACCGTGCTCTCGCTAATGGGAACTTGGAGACTGGTGTTGAGCCTCACGCCAATGGTGACGTCGGTGCCGCATCCGTGGCTCTTGATGACTGGGCAAAAGATGAGGAGCAAGACCTGGCAGCTGACGAAGACGGGTGGGATCTTGATGCGGGCGGAGACGCTCGCACTGATGAAGGAGAAACTGAATACGTTGACGCTGAGGAGGCTGAGGACCTTGGGGCTGGCGCTGCCCCGGGTGTCGACGAAGTGGAAGTCTGGACGCGCAACTCGCCATTCGCCGGGGATCACGTCTCTGCCGGCTCTTTCGAGACAGCCATGCAGGTTGGTTTGATTGTTCAATGCATTGCGAGGAAATGACACACCTCTCCATAGCTGCTTAATCGCCAATTTGGAGTCGTCAACGTTGCTATCCTCAAACCGCTTTTCGTGTCGATTTTCCGGTCATCTCACACTTATTTGTTGCAATCGGCCTCGCTGCCCCCCTTACAACTGCATATTCGTCGCAACGCCGCGGAATCATCTTTCTCTCGAGCACTACCCGTTTCAGTGCATACCCTTTCTGCAGTTCGTGCGGAGTTATCGGAAGGTCTCCGCGCAGTATCCGGTGCGAAGCTTCCCGAGGCGCAAGCAATATTCCGCTCTGTCTTGCAATCGCTACTCTTTGTAACTGTTTCTTCGGATGAGGAGGCGAAGGAGGTAAGCGTCCTCCTTTTACCGCGATATAGTGGTTTGACATTCTTACGTGCTATAGTGGCGTGATACAGTGACCATGGCTCGTGAGTATTTGCTTGGTGTATCAATCGAACTCGAGCGCCGCCGTGCTGCCCAAGAAGAGCCGGAAAACGTCAGCAGGGGTCTCGAACTCGCGGCCTACTTCAGTCATTGCCAACTCCAGCCTCTACATCTACAAATAGCCTTGCGCAGCGCCATTCTGGTCTTCACAAAAGCAGGAAACGCCGGGACTGCCGCAAAGTTTGCACGGAAGTTACTTGATCTCAATCCAGACCCAAAGATCGTCTCCATGGTGAGGTGATAGTTGCGTATGTGTAAGATGTGTTGCTAATCGCCAGTAGGCCCGACAACGCATTGCCGCTGGCGACCGTAATCCGCGAGATGCTGTAGAGATCTCTTATGATGAGTTTACTGAGTTTGAGATCTGTGCCGCAAGCTACACGCCTATCTACAAGGGCTCGACGAGCGTACGTTGCCCATATACCGACGCAGCATTCCTTCCCGAGTTTAAGGGAACCCTCGACCCGTTAACATGCCTGACGGAGATAGGTGCCGTCGGTTCTGGTCTTCCAGCGCCACGATAGGATGGATGATATCCGCTACGCGTAAAACGTTCGAATGTGTTTCTCTCTATTATCCGACCTTCTCCACGTGATCTGGGTTTTGAATCACGAGATCGAGTCGCGTCTCCTTTTTCCGAGTCTCTTTTAAAGATAGTCTACTTTGTCGCCTATTTTCGTAGCCTTCATGTATCCAGACCCTCAATCACCTCCTCCCTCGTCTCCCGGTAAAGAATCTATCAACTCTGCGAGGATTCATTCATCCCCTACCCCGAGATTTTCCAACCCTACTGCGTCGGGAAGCGCTCCTGACGGTAATATATCTCGGACACGCCCAATCGCTGCTATTTTGCGAGATGCCTCGAGCTCTTTCGATCGAAACTCTTGCATTGTTGTACCGTTCGATAATGAGGTTAGACGCGACACGGAGTTTTATCAAAGTCAGTCTGGGCGCATACATGCGCATATACACGTTTGCGCTGCCTCCTTCATAGAAGCTAAAGTTAAAGTTATTTAGACCTAAAGAATAAGCAGCTGGAGATCATGGCTCTGATGAACAGCTGGGTATTTGCGCGCCTCATCATTGAGAACGAAAGGGCGGGAGAAGCACTGTCCCGCGAGATGGATGCTCTCGTAGAAGCAGAGAGAGAACAAGGCAGGTCCCTCTTGCCCTCTCTTCTCTCTTGTCTTCCGGGTACGCAGGCCTCATTCTGAGCCTTTTTAAAAATCTCCCCTCCCTCGCTTGGTTTTAGTTTTTGCATTGCCCATTCTTACTTCCACTGTGATGAATCAGTGCTGACTTTTTCCCTGCGTTAGAACGAATGCGTGTGCAGCTAGAGAATTGTGTGAGTAATATTAGAGCTGCTCTCGCTGCTCTGAGTAGGGCAGTGATGTAATTGTAATTTGTATTATTACCAAATAAGGTAATTAGATGAAGGGACGGAATAATGACGGGACGGGACCTATCAACAAGTAGGCCAACACCATCTTATCTCCTAGGATACCCCTTCTCTCTACCCCGATCCCTGCCCCACTTCCGCCAACATGAGTGTTAATAGCCAACAACACTGTTCCTTCGTCCTCCTGGCCGAGTTCGATATTGACCGCGGTGCCCAACTTACCTACCAGTTTCCACAACCGCTAGGGACAGATGAAGGGTACGTCTTGTCTTGTCCACCGATTCGAATCGAATAACATCTCACCCCGCTACTCCACCGTGTCAAGCCTCCTAGCCAACTTGATGTTGCCTGATGGCGCCGAGAAACACCTCGAAGATTGGACCATTTTCTTTCTGAACCAAACGCCTTTCAATATGATCGCACCAGTACTTGCCTTGGAATCACCGGACGGTGAGGGAAAGGAGAATAAGCCAGAGCTACTTTACGTACTCAACCTAGTCCGGACAAAACACGATAAGAGCGTTCGAAGGTGAGCGGCATTACGCGTACGTCGCTCACCCAAATCATGGCGTTTTCAGAGGTGCGGTAGTGAAAGCCATGGCGATATGTACACCCCATCCCTTCATCCAGATATTCAAGGTGCGTATCCTGAACCCTCCAACTTGATTTGACCAATCGTCGACATATCTTTGGCTAGCCCGTACTCCTCCTGGCTCTTGACGACTATTTCTCTTCACCGTCACAAGACTGTTTGGCGCGATTGTTCGATGCCATCAACTCGATGAATCTCTCCGCCGCTCCGGTCTTGACGCGTTCAGAGAAGCTCATCATGCGTAATTCGGAACGCAAGGACGTCTTTATCGAAAAGTTCACTTCCCCACAGAATCCTTCATCATCTCAAAACCACGGAGGACGAGGCAATCATCAACAGACGAGCTCCACCGGATCAAATACCAGCTTTGATGAGGGCATCATAATGCGAACCAAGAACAGCACGGAGGGACGAGGCCGTGCCAGCTCAGATACGAGCGTTCAGACAAGATCTGCCTCTCATCACAATGGCAGTCAGCACTCTCCATCCGAAAATTCGTTCTCCTTGGGAGGCAGCGCTGTCTGGGTAAACGACGACGGTGGGCTGCTGGACCATGTTTCTCCTCCTGGAGTCGCCTCCAGCCACGGAAGCCACGGAAGTCCCCCGGCTGCAAAGGGTGGAAGAGGATCGACAGACACCTCGTCGAATTCCTCCCATAGCCAATACGCGCGAGCGCCGCCGCCAAGCGCGGGTATATCAGACCTTCGTCTAGGAACGAAAGACACGCACTACTACCACACCACGATTGCGTACAAGGGTCACCAGTTACCGATCAAGATGCCTTTGTATACCTTTCCACAGGAAGTTGGTGACGTAAGTGGATTTTGTTCTCAACATTAGCACCGTTTTTATCCCTGACGCGGGCACCACAGTGTTCCCTCATTCAACTTATTCAAACGTTCTCAAACGCTACCATAACCGGACCCTTGCATCCCCATCTCCATTCTAACGGGAGCCTTACCCACCCCATCATCTTGCTGTTCAACGCGTTGGTAACCGGCAAACGCATCATCTTCCTTGGACATAATCGACCTGCAGGTCAAGTGTCCAGTTACGTCTTATCGGCTTGCGCACTAGGATCTGGCTGTGGCATCATACTCCGGGGTTTCATCGAGCGGGCCTTCCCATATGCCAATCTCACAAATCGAGACGAATGGGAATCAGTGTAAGTGTTCAACACTGCCCCATTCTGATCCAGTCTAGACTAATTTAGCTTGGCTGGATGCCTTTCAGGCCAGCGTACATCGCGGGTGTGACCAATCCTATTTTCGAGTCATCGGGATCCTGGGATCTTCTATGCGACGTTGGCGGCGGGCGCATAGTCGTGTCCAAGGACATCCATTCATCGCATCCTCCTTCTGGGGTGCAATTGGGACTGTCATCGACATTGACGCGTAATGGAACGCTCAAAACCGATAATTCGATTGGTAGTGAGGATGACCTTGGCCGTATTCCTGGGCGAGAAAAGGAGGCTTCAAAAAGCGACTTTACTGCCAAGGCTGACAGTGCCGATAATGTATTCATCGAAGATGTAAGTGCACAGGAAAAAGTAATAATGGAAGCTGGTGCCAGATAATGACCGTTTTCCCTACTAGATTATCGCGGCAATTAACTTCCACTTTGGCGAAACCCTAGTTCGGGCACGCTTCGTGGAGTACGTCTGGCGGTTTGTTCGATTGGCATCTCGATACGAGGAGGACACTATCGGAACAACGACGATTGGTTTCCCTGGAGCCTCGTTTAATGAAGGTCCTGGAGATAGTTCTCAGTTGGGCAGTGGGATTATCTTTCTTGATGACGCTGCTGGCTCTAGAGAATTGCAGGCAAATGCAAGCCGGATCGAGGGTTGGCGACGCACTACGATGTATCGCATGTTCCAAGAGGTAATGCCCTCGGTATTGCTCCCGAATGCTAGTTCACACTAAATTGGGTTTGACCCACTCTTTCCCGTGTTTCAGGACTTCAAGCGGCATCTTGCAACCTGTGCGATCCGAGGATTCGATATCCATTATCAATTATGGCGACTGCGGAACGCAAAGCATATGCAAGATGCGGAGGTAGAACTAATCATGCGGACCATGGTGGACTCTGTGCAGACGTATGATCAAGTGGTGGAGGTGCGTTACTGCGGACAATTTTGTCCCTCGACGACACCCTAAATTATGAACCACAGCTTCTCTCCTTGACACCACCCCATAACGGTGGACTTCTTCCGCTCAGTTTCGGACTCTTTCATCAGCAGGAAGTCGTGCGCGACCTGACTGTTGATTTGTTCTCGCATATACGCATGTTTTCCGTGAGTTTCAGCCCCATGCGCTTTTTTGCCCTGCGTTCCATCCTAACGTTTGAAACGCGTGTTGCAGGTTGGCGTGCAATTTTTACAGGCTCTCAATCATTTCCAGCGTTATGCATACGTTCGGCAAGCTCACGCGCGAGAATCACGAGGCGTTGGCGTGAGAGATGCATCAGGTCCCGGTCTTCTAGCACCTACCTTCTCTAGGACTCCGTCACATAGAGGTGAACCTAATCATAGTTGATAAGGCCGCAGGCCGCGTAATCATATACTGCGTATTACACTGCGTTACACTTTTATCATTATGAAATATATTTCACGTGATCTGTCGACTGACCACACATGAACTAGGTCATGTCAAATATGAACTACAGTAGTCATATAAGCTTACATTCAATAGAGTCATCCAGTCATCTAGCCCCCGACTTTGCGCCTTTGCTGCCCATCTGCATCGCCCGAATAAAGCGAAAGAAAATGGAGGTGAATTCCAGTTGAGCGCCCATAAGCCGCCAGATGAAGTAGCATGCAACCATCCAGACAACGAGGTGTCAGACCTGGAATGCAAGTTCTGAAGTAGTGAGACCCTAAGACCTCCTGGTGGCTATCCCTCGCCCATACAGCCCCTAGGGAAAATTCTACAGTGCCCGTCAGTGGGTATGATATACACCAAGTTAGAACTTTGAACGGAAGACCATTTGATCAAATGCACACTTCCCAAAAAAAACCCATGCGGTGCACAGAACAAAGGCCCCTAATATGCGGCCAGCGCATTGGCAGGTGAAGAGTCTAGAGCTTGGGGCTACTAATAATAGTACGCAGTTTTCATGTGAAATAGCCTTCTCACTGGAGCGAGTGGACACATGGAGCGATGCTGTACCACCTGGACCACACCCAAGAGGAAAATTGCAGTCCTTGCTACTGAACCAGAGGTTGTAGAATAAGTGGTGGGGCCCTAAGAGCATGTGTTACGATGGCAGTGCCTCTTGTTCCAGGAGAGGCGAGGCTAAATAGGGGCCAGATAAGGACACGTTGAGAAAAGGAGGCTTCAAAGGTGACTTCTGACTTCTAAGGCCATGGGACAGGTCCCCGATAGATGTGAGTACGCCTTTTCCTTGTAACCATACTTGAAACTATTGGCCCCAGTGCTCTGTCTAATGACGTGTACTGATAAGTGTAATCTAGGCAGTGACAGTGGCAGTGGCAGTGCGCCACCAAGTTTGCTTCGTAGATCCAGTATTCCGGAACTTGCCAATAAAATCCACACACGTCTCGCCACGCGACGAGTTGAGGTTTTCGGAGTGGAGGGGACGTGGCATCTCCCGGGCCCGGACCATGCATGCACGGATCCATATCGATCACATGTCACAAGGACATAAGGCTATGGTGCCTGTGGCACGTGTCTCACTAGCATACTTAGTGGTCCAAAAGCGGGTCCAAAGCACAATGCGAAAAATATCGTCTTGCATTGTAAACCACAAATGCATCGCCCAGCGGGTCATCGCGTGTGAAATGGGCCCTCGACGTCTCGCGCATGCTGTGTGTACATACGGACTGTGCACGTTTCGCGCGCTGGATGTAGCGCTGGCTGTTAACAGTGTACCGTACTGCTGTCCGGCGCGTGGCAACAGTATGGACAACTGATGGTTTATACGCGCCGGCTAGGTTTCTTGCAGGCAAGCCAAGTAGTAGAGGGGTGTGTGTGGTGTAGGCTGTTGTATGAGGCCTCTCTCGGATCTCAAGAGGAACAGTCCGTCACAGCTTAACGTCAGAGTGATACTACTAGCGGCTTGCTGCAGTCCAGACCGATCCTTTGCTTTGCTCGATGCCTGGGCTGTCATGACGCAGAGCCAAAATGTGGGTGTCAAACGCGGATAAATAGATGGAAAGGAGAAAGAAAATACCGCATCACTCCAGGTGCGTGCGTCTCATACAGCCCGTTCCGTCGGGTTTGACCTACGTTACCGAGGTTTTGTGACGTCGATGGTGAACTGGTGAAGACACAGCAATTTCTGACTTGTCGTCATGAGTATTCGTAGTTACACCGGTTTGCCCATACGTACGGATACAGAGAGAAGAAATGGTATCATATGATAAGCTAGAACGTTTAATAATTATGCCTAAGCCATGGCTTCGACCTTCGGCTGGTCTTTCCCTAATGTAGAAGAAGGAGGAGGAACGGGTATCGAAACAGTCGTGTCTTGGAGACTCTGAGTCTTCTCGCGTGGGTGAAGGACTATCCATATAGCCACGCCCGTGGCTGTTAGTACAACAATAATTGGGATGGTGATCGGAAGTATTAGTCCAGTGGGCAGGTCCGCAAACGCCATCCAAAAACCCTGGATGGCAAAAAGGAGCGATGCCCAAACGAACAAAGCATGCGGAATGCTGTGAACGATGGCAGTTGGCTGGAAACCGTAGCTTTTATTGCGGACATCCAGATACGCAGCCTTGATACGCGCGGAGATCAATTACAAATATTTGCAAGGACATGTGTCAGTTACTCACCGCCGTGGCACTGTCGGTCCCAACAAGCTTTTGTTGTTCCTGCAGGAGGACGAACGCGATGCCAAGACCCAGAACGCAGAGCAGCATTGACGATTTGGTCAGAATAAGAAAAGAAGAAATAGGCATCATCAGAAGATTGACACTGCAAATTTACAAAATGTCAGCTCGGTCTTCGTGGTTCGCGACCGTGGAAGGCTTCCTTACATCAAGAGTGCGAAAGTCTATTCGAACAGAATGGTAAGCAAGGGTATATCCAATTGCAGTGAATGAGCTTACCCAGATTATTCTCTGCTTCAGGTCTTCAACAGTATTGGAAACGTGTTTACGCCAGGTTGACGTGTAAGCGAGCTCATCTACCCAAAGGGCCTCGAGGGCCTCTCTGCGCTCATTGGGAAGACAAAACAACGCCAAGGATATAGCCGACAAGATGAGGCTCCGCTTTCTCTCTGGCAGGTCCACGATAGATTGGTTGGAGGACATCCGGCAATGAGCTTCGCCGAAATGCGTGAAGAAGCGGTGATTTGCTACGGCGGAAAAGGAAAGCATCGTAAGACACGTCCCAGGGGATTGTACACTACTTACCGACTACAACCCACAATCGAGCGACGAAAGCTGTAACGTATGCGCTTGGGGCGTGCTCTGCGGAGAACCAGTTTACTCAGAGTGAACTTGAAAGGAGACCAATTGGGGGTAACGAACCTTTACTGCGCTGAAGGATATCAAGAAACATTTTACTCTGCTCGCCCGTGTACGGGAAAGTGGGGACATCGGATGTGAGAGAATCTGATAATGGTTGTCATTCTCCCTTGTGTGGAAATACGTACCATTTCCTGGCCTACCTGCACGAGCATGCAAAAGGAGATTCTCGAGCTCATTCAAAGCCGTCACAGAATACTGAGAAGCGGTGTCGGGGAACATCTCGACATGGGTCCAGTAGTTCTCCTGCAGAGCGTGTTCTACCCGAAAAACTTTAACCTACTGGATGAACTGAACGATGTATGAAACTTACGCAGGTGACCCATGGAGCAAGAATCAGGAAGTTTGATGGGATTGTATCAACATCATGCAACCAAAAAATCAAGCGATGTCCGTGGTCAGCCAAGTAATAGTAGCAGCTGCTCGTTTTCTGGTCGATTTCAATGAATATGTCCGACGTGGCCGGCAGTTGGACATGATTGTCAGTGGCAACAGCCCGAATGAGCATCAGCCAGTTGTCCACCAGATCAGAGACTCCGGGCTCAAGGACGTTCGCTTCGGTGACGACAGTGATTCCTCCCTGCTCCCGATTGAAAGCGTAGCGCTTTCCCTCTGGGTGAACCGACATCGTCCATCCTTGAGTCTGGTAGGATGGCCTTGTGTAAGATATGAGTCCCAAACATCTCAACCAATAGTCGGAAACAGCTGGCGCACACTAATCCAAACGTGGTCCCCGAGGGAATGGTGGTCGAGGAGACTCTAACACTGAATAACGAAATCACAAAAGCCCTATGAGGCCATTGACGGCGCGCAAGACCATCACTAGCTTACCGGATGTCACCTTGATATCTGGAATCTCTGATGTCCGCAGGGACGATCGGAATCAAGTTGGATTCTTTGAGATTATGAGGACCGGAAACAGGGTTTGGGGAAGACATGTAGAGGCTGGAAATTTGACCCTTGACACATTGACGATACCAGAACAGTGGCCTTTATATCGTTGGGTTCCGTTAATATGGCGCCCTGTGCCCGTTAGCTGACAATGGCTGTGCGCCCGGTCATTTCGCAACATTGGCGGTGCCATTTCAATGAGCAGCGCCTTCTTGTGGACTTCCATTCAGTTGAGGCATAACGCTTCATTTCAGTTTTTCTTTCAAAAAAAAAAAAGCAACAAGCAAACACAAAAATTTTCTCAGAGACGGTGTCTCATCGACTCACGGCGCGAGACTCGGAGCGGAGCGAGGATTTTATGACTCAGCGCAGGACCTCGGACCCTGGGACGTACGTCCCTGGGACAGCGGAGCTTTTCGCGTGGTGCCGATAAGCGCCAGAAATGGTCACAAACTCGGTTTAAGGCACGGACACACTCATCTTATTTCCCCCCCAAAACCACACTTTCGGTGCTCAAGCTGTTCACCCACCGAGAATGGCATCATCGCAACCATCGAATACTACTCAAGGAACTGGAAGCTCCGTGAGGTACTATTAATCTTTTTTGGTCCCTAGATCTCCTTCTGATCAGCCTGGATCTCTTTCTCTAACGCCAAGTAGTAGCCCGGCCACAGCAGATCCAGCATCGCCCCCGTAAGTTCAGTGACCCCGCTCTAAGGTTCCTATACTTACCAAAACTCAGGACCTCTTCTCATCCCGAGAAGTACGTTCGTAGCTGTTTCTCACCTGTTTCTCAGACTTAAGGGCCCTATAAGTCCACCTCCTTTCCGCCCCAAAGGTCCCCCCTCGAAGCCTGCAAGTGGCACAACCAGAGGACGTTAATTCGCAGGGATAGTGCTTAAAACGTATGTGTCCATATTTTTGACATGGCAACCGGATTCTTCATGTCACGCAAACCAGATAGCTGTGCAGGAATGTCAGTAGCGTGGAATGCTTTGTTTCGTCCGGTCTGAAATGAGTGAATTGTTCCGATATCATATGCCATAGGGCATGGTTTTTGGCGTGGTACTTGGATGTATTATTACTGGCCCTCTGGTCATATACTGGTCATATGTGGCCCCGTATACACTTTGAAAGTAGTTGTGTTGTGGATGAGTGCTGTGACCGTTCAATTTCCGATCCACGTGCACAGTATCAATTTATCCTTTCACTGGCTCTTGTTACTCACGCGGAGTATAACTCTATAAGCTGTTGTACGTACAGATGATTCCTCGTAGCCAAATAGAGGTTATCTATCACACGCTCATAGGACGTGCCAGTGCCAGGTCTCGATTCCAAGGTTGCCAGCTTTGAGCTTTGATTTGAAGCTTAAGGCAACTCTCCGAACTTGAGGTTTTGAGAATCCACCTACACTGCCATGCAGTCGATCACAGTTGGTCAATGCACGTAAGTAGCTTGGCCCCAGTACCAATTTTTCAAATATCCTACAGCCGATCTGTCCGTAGGAGTGATGACATGGGAAACAAAGTCGAGCAGCACAGGTGAGCAAAATTTCCTCTGCTTCCAGATTTCTCCCGGTGTTCTCGCGGGTAGATATCACACGCTACTCCTGCTCTGCAGTCAAAACCGGCACTCGGTACACACTCGAAAGGAACCCGAAACCGATGCCAACGCTGACTTTTTTTGACAAGCGATATAGCCTCAGCGGCAGCTGATACCTTATCAGGTCACACGGCGGCCACAGCCATTACGGGGTAAATTTCCCGTTCTGTTGATCTGCTTGCTCTCTAATTCCGGCGGCCTCGCAGCGGTGGCGACAGTTCTCCAGGCACCAATTCCAGTGCCACAAGCGAGGTAGCAACAAGGGGTAATGACACGCAATTTGGCCGTGACTCTGAGAGAACCCTGGGCGACGTAGATCCAAGGGATCAGGACGATGATCCGGATATTGCTGCGTATGTGCATTTTTTTCTATCCCGGCCATAGCAACGTTAACGTTGTCATCTGGTCCAAATTTCGTCAATGCCTCAAGCATGGAGGAGGAGCTTTTGCGATATCAAACACGATCGCCGGGTGGCAGGCCTTCGGCTGGGAGGCCCCTTCCGCAACGGCCCCCACCTCAGCTCAGCCTTAGCCCAAAGTCGTCCAAGCCCAACTCTCGTCCTGCTGCGGTGACTTCGGGCTACCAGACTACAGCGGGGCCCAAAAAGAAGTGACTATGGCCTTTTTTGTCGTCACGGTGTGTGGCGTCGTGTGTGGGAGCATTGTTGTCATCTGCAGTTGTTGTATTCGTGAAGCCTGTGAATAATGTATCCACCGATTCATAGCATCACAGCACAATTTACCCGGAATAGGAATATGGAACACACGTCATGATATAGTACAACAGCTCCTCTCAAAGTGCTTTGTCCTGAAAGTATTTATTGTCTGACATCTTTTGGAATGGGGTACTGGACGAATCGTTTAAAATAAGACCGAAGGCGGGAAAGCGTGTGGTTCCCCAGTCCACGTTTCCCTATCCTTGCTGTGTTGAAGGCAGTACACATGCAGTGTTACGAGGACGTTTTGAATAACCTGGGAGAAAGTAAAGTCCGATCATCTCCTACACTGTTCGTCACCATTCGGTAAATCATGAAGTCATCACATCCGCAGATTCGTTCTTTAGGTTTTTGAGTCATAGACTTAAAATCTCACTCATGGAAGTGTGATCGGAGAGTCAGTCTTCTCTATTTGAATAAGCCATGAGATCATCAAGTCCCCCGTGCCTTGAACCGCCTACTACATAACTCGTGGTTCCAAACATGATTCGAATGACAACTGCCTCGCCGATGAGGTGAGCCCCATACTGTAGTATCACTTCTATGTAGAAGTTTGTTTGAACGCCGTGGCTGTTGCTGTCAAGGACTAGTAGGAAGCAGTACGTGGCTTCCCATCAACTAGCGCCTGCAACGGTGACTTTCATTGGACGGTGGTTCGGACTTTGCCTTCTGTCCCCGTAAATTTCTGCCAAGCATGCCAAGACTTGGCACGCTGTGGTCATCGCATTCCGAACATGTACTTGGTGGAGTCAGTGCGGACCGCCGATTCCCGGGCCGCATTGGGTCTGGCACTACTATATAAGAGCTTGTAGGGTTCCTGTTGTCTTCCGAGATTTTTTGCGCTCCCAAAGCCGCTCTTCGAAACCAATTGTCCTGCCATGCAGTCTACTACCAGTACAGTCTGCCTGTTGGAGGAAGGCACGTAAGTAACTAAGTCAACAGCACCATGATGTAATACGTCCCTGACAGCCAATTTCCCGGTAGGACTCGTAGTGATGCGGTTGTAGGAAACAAGCTGAAAAATGGGTGAGGCCTTCAGGAAAATCGCACGGCGAGCTCTCCAGTTTTAACGCTAAATACCAACAGGGAAATAACTTTGGCCCTGAGCGCCATCCCATCAATCTGCGCGGTCAACTCGACCAACTCTGGCACGGCGTAAGGCTTCTCGTTTTGCTGGCACCTCCCTCTTGTCGTTTGTCTCATAGCTTCTTTCCCAATTTATAGCACCAGTATTGGCACCGGCACCGGCGCCGGTGCCAGTGTCTGTGTCGAAACGACAAAGACCGGTGATGCCCTGCCCGACGCTCGCGCTGACGCCGCCGCCAACGGAACCTCCGGCGATATAGTTTCGGCCGATGATAGTTCTGATATCGATGGGTAATTTTTTTTTAACCTCTTGCGGCAACAGCATTTTCTGACGTCTGGTCTCGCCTTCGTTTCGCGTTTCAAGCATGACGGAGGAGATGACGCGATACCGACCACGATCACCAGGTGGCAGACCCACCGCTACCAGACCTCCTGCTGGGAGTCAAGCCAATGTCAAACCACTGCCCACCACGCAATCTGGCCCAAGCTCGACGAAAAAACCTCGTCCTCCTGCGGTAACGTTAACCTCGCCGACCACCGCGGGACAACCGAAGGTGAAATGACGCGCCTTTCTCCTCTCAAGTTGCCTGTGCAAGTTCTTTTGTTTTGTTTTTCGGTACAATCCGCTACTCTTTTTTGGACTTCGTTTACGAGGTCTGTGAACATTATATTGCGTTGTTTGTATCACTTCTGCAGGGATAGTACAAGACAGGGACTTTGGAACATATGTTACCATGCACAGCAAACTCTTCTACTAGACATGCCTGTAAGCTATAAACTCCGTATTTATCTTCCAGAGAGTGGCGAGTGTTATGTGCACGGCCCACGTGGGATACTGAGCCGCTCTGAGCGGTTGCAAGACGTCCATGATGTTGAATACGTCGGCCAACTAGACCTGTATTTGCCCGATCTGTTAGAGAAACCCAGCAGTTCAACACCGCGCGATGCGTGACACGTCTTTGATCCTTCGCCGGATCATCGCGTGGAATTCAACAGCCCTACCACGTGTTCGGATGAACATATAGAGCGTATTTCGCGCGCCAGGTTCAAGTCAAAGATATAGTTAATAAAGCGAGTGTGGGATTGTCCTAAGAGACAAGGACAAGATAGTCTACTTAGGTGAGCAAGTGTCTGTAACTAGGTAGTAACTCCTCACCTCAGTATCACTCGCGCGCTGTCAGCACGAGAAATGAGGGGCCCACAGAGCACTAAAGAAGGCACATAAGGCCCTAATGGCCAGACAAACGAATGTACTAAAAGGGAATAGACTCGAGACAATCCAACACAAGAATGCTATACAGTACTAGCCTAAGTACTAAAATAGTCCGAGGTAATCATATCGCGATTGTCATCGCATCGCATCGTGATCCCGATCTCAACAGAAAACTCGAGTTTCCAGAACTCTCTGCGCCCGTCGATCGTTCATAGAGACCAACTGTCTAGTACCGTGCAGTACAGTAGGTCGGTTTGAGTAAGGCCCGTACGTAAGAGTCAAGTGAGCCATCAGTAGCCTAGTTTCCGAGACACAGCTGTCGGCATTAGTGCTGTGTTGTCGGGGGACAAGCTGAAGCCATGAGTAGGGGAGGTCCAAACTAGGTCATGCAAGCGAATTAGCGAACCCGATGCACCGGTGCTACCGGCATGTCATGACAGTCATGACCACCATGACCCAAGCCATGACCTTACGGTAACTGTAGGAATGTATTCGGTCGCCACAGGGTAAATTTTACGTCTGGCCGCGGTTGCAGTAGGTCCGAACTACCTCGGATTCCGAATTCCGGTGTCAGTGCCAGAGGCTGTACAGAAACGAAGGGACACCGACGCCCGGACTGAGCCCGACTCGGTACCGGTAAGAAGGTCCGGACTCCGGACCAGCGGCGTGGATATTGACGCATAGCTTCACTTCCCTTGTATCAGCGATGATGGTACTGACGTCATGACGGAGGTGATACAGTATCGATCACAACCGTGGGCTCGTCAGTTCATTCACTAGGGAAGCAATCGAATGCTATACTGTAGCCTGGTCTGTACTCTGGAAAGAAGCTGATTGCAGGAGTGTCATTACATAAGGCAACCGCTGTGGAATACATGCCACAACATACTGTACAACAAACCCCACTAGATATGCCACAAATACATGAAGCCTAAGCTACAACACTGGCCCCGGCCTGGTGCACGGCCATAGAGTGTATGCTCCATGCTTCGTCCGAATATTGGGGAGAGCCGGGAGCCTGAGGTGCATTAAATAACGGAACGCGACTTTTTTGAGGTAGGCGAAAACGTGAGCTCTTTAATGCCTCAGCGCTGCTGTTGCCGAAATACCCATCATCGCTGGTTCGCCAAGACAGCCAAATACATTCTACGACCAGCGGAACCATCGTGACGGTGGACACAGCGACGCCGATACGTGTCCACAGGTTCGAGATATAAAAGCAGAACAACAACAGCGCGATGAAGAATATCGCCGTCCTGTCAGCGAATCACGAGAGCCGCACAGTCCAGCAGAAGATCAGTGAGTCGGAAAGCATAAATGGCAGCCGTGAGAGATCCAGTGAATGTGAGTTGAAAATAGCTTTCTGGGAGGTTATGAACAACGTACGACCACATAAGCAATGCCCACGGAAGACTGAAAATAATAGCCAGCGGTTCAAGACCGAAAATTTTGTGGGTACGTTGATCGAGATAGGTCGACTAGAGCATTGTTACTTAGGTATATATGTAAAGTGCGAGTGATCACTCACCGCGCCGGTGCGGTCTAGTTTCTGTTTCATGCGATTGTGGCTAAGCAAGAGCAGACCAACCAAAATGCTTCCCACGCTGGCCTGTATCGACACAGAACTGGCGACCTGGGCAGGGGATGTTGAAATAATGAGTTGGCTTGGGTCCGTTATAGCGGCCCCGCTGAGATTTGTAATCACTACGCCTGGAATGGCAAGGAAGCCCACGTTGGCAGTAAGCATCACGGTCGACTGGTGACTCACGTGAGTCAAGGAAATCTCAAGCGAGGCGAATCTGCATTACCCAGAGAATTATATCCTTCCATTCCTTTAACAGCTTGGCCATGAAAGACCTCCAAACTGTCTCAATAACGATTTCATCGGTCCACAATCTCTCCACGTCTCGTAGATGAATTTCGGGCGCAAAGAAAAGCATCGGTGACACCAGCGTGATAAGCATGGTCCTCTCATACTTTGGTTCAGCATAGACAGATTCGCCCTTAACCAGCCGTGCGTGCTTCTGTCCGTGGAAGTATAGGAACCTCCAATGTGCTAGATAGGATTGAGTCGACGATTGAGCATCATTCTTCGTTCGGACACCTACCAAAGAATGACAGTAGACGAGCTAATGAGATCTGCTAAGTACTCACAACGTCGAGTATGCCGTGCACTCACTGGTCGCAGCAGTAAAATATTCCACACCGCCATCTGCCTCTGAGCCACAAAGTCAGTGACCATTATCTTTGCGGCGTGCCCGCGTACCCCTGGCTTTTTTTAAAAGTCCAATCATTTTGAGCATTGTATCATCATCGAATGGTAAAGTCGAAGACTTTGACGTTAGCACATCTGTGGTACTGGTATTCGATCTTGTCACGGAGGAGTAGCAACAGAACCACAAACTCACCCACGCAGCCATGGGATAAGATTCCAGTAAGTTCATCATAGACTGGAAGTGGAAGACTGCGGCCTTTGAAAACCGCAGGATATAGTGACCAGTGGTTCCTAGCAAGGCATGTCATTACTTCTACAATCCAGCAAAAGGTGATCTCCGCACCAATAGGAAGCTTCCAGTCGATGCTCTGTCGGTCAAATTAGTGAAGTTGGTGGGCAAGTGGGAGATGGCAGTGTGACGCACTAATATGGGCAAGCGACTTGACCCCACATAGTTCCGGTAAAACATAGGCTGCATCATAGGTCTCAAGCCAGAACAGGCATCGAGTCTCGTGGCAGGCATAGTAATAAGACCATTGTATGGTATCTCCAATAGGTATGATGTCCAACACCAGGTCATAGTTGTTTGACGGGATTTTCAGTTTATCGACAAGCAAAATGTTCTGCAGGCACCGATAAAATTCTTCAATTTCGTCCCTTAACAAGGAGTCAAGCATATCGGTATCAGTAAATATCCTCTTCAACCACACATCAGTTGTAGGCGGAGTTCTCAAACGTCACTGACGCACGTACCCTCTCGCGATCATAGAAATAAAGTGCACCATCCGGATGGGTGGCCGGTCTCCAAGGACTACAGTCTTTTATAGACGTCCCTTGCTCCGAACCGCATTGTTCCTGGGTACTGAAAAGATATCCATCAGATCCAGGGATCTCGTCCAAGCTCGAACATACTAGGGGAATACTGTTGTTAGTGGTTTAATTTGGTAGGATGTCATCTCATCACGGGATCTATCAACAGATGTCAGGATGGAAGAGCAACACAAAATCATTCACTTGCATCTTGATACCCTTCGAGTATCGTGGCACTTGATCAGAATGTATGAGCGCAATATATCGACCTTCAGGCATGGAGAAGTCCGAGGTCAGAGATGAAGCGATAGGAGAAAGCTGAGGTGATTCTTCTTCGAGTACCTGTGCCCCGACGGAGATAGTAGACGATGAACGGGCAGTTGCAGAGTCAATGGCCAATGTCAATGGTGGTGGTGGACTTATGTCCACAGCGACGCTCCCACTCCCCAAAGACTGCCTCCGGTGACTTCTATGGTCAGCTGGGGGACTCAGCGGCTCATGCGTGTGGGAGGACGCCTCCGGTGGAGTTGCGGGACTGGTCGTGGGATTGACTACAACTACATGAGGGTGCACATTCGACGTATCCATGTGGAGGCGTGAAGGTTCTCGGAGGCTCGAGAGGCTCGCTGATGTTGGAACTGTGCTGGCCGCTATCACGTTGGTTGAGCTACCCAGGACTGAGTAACCCCTTGCCTCGACGCGGGGAAACGAGGGACTAGCTGGTCTTGACTTGGGAAATGTATCTGTTTTTCTGGGCCACAAGCGCCATAGACCTAGCCTGCGAAAAATGAAGGCCAAAAGCCACGCCCAATCCCCCGAGCAACGCTTGGGATAACTCTTTGGAAAGCGGAATCTGCGCAGAAAATCAAGAAGGATCTTCAGTACGGGAAGCATATAACAGGACAGGAAGGCAGATGGCGCAGAGGGAAAGGGCCATGAGAGTGTTTTTCCCTTATGGCATCGTGTTGCCTCGTGACCCGTGGCCGTTTAAAGCAAGTGACTCCGCTTGCTTGTGAGTTCAAGAAAGGTAGAACAGGGGGAGAGGGGAAAAGAGGGAGGCAAAAGGGATGAGCGGCGGCAAGTGGAAAGAGAACGCGTTTAGAGCCCGTACTAGACGAGATCGAAACAAGTAGGAGAGGGGAAGGTGGAATAAGGCGAGATCTTGAAGGAAGAAGACTTGAGAGACTTAAAAGAAACTTGAAGCAGACTGAGAAGTTCGAGGACGATGGTGAGCGGTGACAATTCGCTGGCTCGTTTGTACAATTCACGAGTTGTATTTAGGTACATTTCGAGCTGGTAGTCTAAAATCGGGAACGTGCCGGAACGGGGTAACAGATAAGCCACGAAGTAACCGGGACCAAAAAAAGTGGATGAGAAAGTAAGTAGGATACATCAGAAGTGAGATGGGGGTGAAGGGAATGGGACGAAAGGACTACAAGTGAAGGGGGACCAAGGTGAATGGGAGCTAAATCATGAAAGAGAAAGGGGACGAAAACCATCGAAGTCACGTGCACCCTCAAGATACTTCGATGCTTGCGGTCTCTTCGAGAGATCAATAGGCTGTCAGCCTGAAACATGGACACAGCGCAAGACACAGCACGCAGCCCGAGACAAAGGCACATAGACTAAGCACAAAGAGAGAGAAATACCAAACTAAGCGAACAATAGCAAATGCGAGGCAAACTAGCACAAAATGGGAAGCACAGGAAACGCGAGACATGAACGAGACAAAGGAAAAACACAGAGAAATGTCGTGCAACGCGAGGCCGCAGAGGACGGGTCTAAGGCTGAGGCGTAGCCACGTTATGGCTGAGGGCGATCGTGGCCCAATTTGAGAT
The DNA here is from genome assembly GCA_022376515.1 of Lactifluus volemus. Lineage (NCBI taxonomy): Eukaryota > Fungi > Basidiomycota > Agaricomycetes > Russulales > Russulaceae > Lactifluus > Lactifluus volemus. The sequence continues at coordinate 379,402 of WTXI01000016.1, forward strand.
TGAAATGTGCGAGAACGAGATCTAAAGAAACCAGCGAGCGGCAGCAGTAAATGCTAATAGCTCTAATACATTTTGAGTTTTCCTGATGAATGAGCCATCATTCAGTAGCCGAGTTTCCAAGACACAGCTGTCGACATTAGTGCTGTGTTGTCGGGGGACAAGCTGAAGCCATGAATAGGGGAGGTCCAGTTCAATTTTTTATTTACGGAGCCAGGCAAAGCGAATTAGCGAACCCGATGCACCGGTGCTACAGGCATGTCATGGACCATAACTGTAGGAATGTATTCGGTCGCCACAGGGTAAAATAAATTTCACGTCGGTTACAGTAGGCCCGAACTACCTCGGATTCCGAATTCCGGTGTCAGTTCCAAAGGCCGTACAGAAACGAAGGAGGATTGAGTCCGACTCGGTACCGGTAAGAAGGTCCGGACTCCGGACCCGTGACGTCATGACGGAGGTGTATCGACCACAGCCGTGGGCTCGTCAGTTCATTCACTAGGGAAGCGATACTGTAGCCTGGTCTGTACTCTGGAAAGAAGTGGCAATGTGCTGATTGCAGGAGTGTCATTACATAAGGCAACCGCTTTGGAATACATGCCACAACATACAACAAACCCCTCTAGATATGCCACAAATACATGAAGTCTAAGCTGCAACACTGACCTCGTTCTGGTGCGCGGCCATAGAGTGTATGCTCCATGCTTCGTCCGAATATTGGGGAGCGGGAGCCTGAGGTGCATTAAATAATCTGACGGGACGGAACGCGACCTTTTTGAGGTAGGCGAAAACCCTACGACGTGAGCGCTTAAATACCGTAGCGCTGCTGTCCCTGAACTCCCTATCATCACTGGTTCGCCAAGAAGTCCGAATACATCCTACGACCAGCGGAACCATCGTGATGGTGGACACAGCGACGCCGATACGTGTCCACAGGTTCGAAATATAAAAGCAGAACAACAACAGCGCAATGAAGAATATCGCCGTCCTGTCAGCGAATCACGAGAGCCGCACAGTCCAGCGGAAGATCAGTGAGTCGGAAAGCATAAATGGCAGCCGTGAGAGATTCCGTGAATGTGAGTTGAAAATAGCGTTTTGAGAGGTTATGAACAACGTACGACCACATAAGCAATGCCCACGGAAGACTGAAAATAATAGCCAGCGGTTCAAGACCGAAAATCTTGTGGGTACTTTGATCGAGATAGGTCGACTAGAGCATTGTTACTTAGGTATATATATAAAGTGCAAGTGATCACTAACCGCGCCGGAGGGGTCTTCCTTCTGCTTCGTGCGATTGTGGCCAAGCAATAGCAGACCAACCACAATGCTTCCCACGCTGGCCTGTATCGACACAGAACTGGCGACCTGGGCAGGGGATGTTGAAATAATGAGTTGGCTCGGGCTCGTTATATTGGCCCCGCTGAGATTTGTAATCACTACGCCTGGAATGGCAAGGAAGCCCACGTTGGCAGTAAGCATCACGGTCGACTGGTGACTCAAGTGAGTCAAGGAAATCTCAAGCGAAGCGAATCTGCATTACCCAGAGAATCACATCCTCCCATTCCTCTAACAGCTTGGCCATGAAGGACTTCCAAACTGTCTCAATAATGACTTCATCGGTCCACAATCTCTCCACGTCTCGTAGATGAATCTCGGGCGCAAAGAAAAGCATCGGTGACACCAGCGTGATAAGCATGGTCCTCTCATACTTTGGTTCATCATAGACAGATTCGTCCCTAACCAGCCGTGCGTGCTTCTGTCCGTGGAAGTATAGGAACCTCCAATGTGCTAGATAGGCGTGAGTTGATCATTGAGCATCATTCTTCGTTCGGACACCTACCAAAGAATGACAGTAGACGAGCTAATGAGATCTGCTAAGTACTCACAACGTCGAGTATGCCGTGCACTCACTCGTCGCAGCAGTAAAATATTCCACACCGCCATCTGCCTCTGAGCCACAAAGTCAGTGACCATTATCTTTGCGGCGTGCACGCGTACCCCTGGCTTTTTTCACAAGTCTAATCATTTTGAGCATTGTATCATTATCGTATGGTAAAGTCGAAGACTTTGACGTTAGCACATCTGTCGTACTGGTGTTCGATCTTGTCATGGAGGGGTAGCAACAGAACCACAAACTCACCCACGCAGCCATGGGATAAGATTCCAGTAAGTTCATCATAGACTGGAAGTGGAAGACTGCGGCCTTCGAAAACCGCAGGATATAGTGACCAGTGGTTCCTAGCAAGGCATGTCATTACTTCTACAATCCAGCAAAAGGCGATCTCCGCACCAATAGGAAGCTTCGAGTCGATGCTCTGTCGGTCAAATTAGTGAAGTTGGTGGGCAAGTGGGAGATGGCAGTGTGACGCACTAATATGGGCAAGCGACTTGACCCCACATAGTTCCGATAAAACATAGGCTGCATCATAGGTCTCAAGCCAGAACAGGCATCGAGTCTCGTGGCAGGCATAGTAATAAGACCATTGTATGGTAACTCCAATAGGTATGATGTCCAACACCAGGTCATAGTTATTTGACGGGATTTTTAGTTTATCGACAAGCAAAATGTTCTGCAGGCACCGATAAAATTCTTCAATTTCGTCCCTTAACAAGGGGTCGAACATATCAGTATCAGTAAATATCCTCTTCAACCACACATCAGTTGTAGGCGGAGTTCTCAAACATCACTGACGCACGTACCCTCTCGCGATCATAGAAATAAAGTGCACCATCCGGATGGGTGGCCGGTCTCCAAGGACTACAGTCTTGTATAGACGTTCCTTGCTCCGAACCGTATTGTTCCTGTGTACTGAAAAGATATCCATCAGATCCAGGGATCTCGTCCAAGCTCGAACATACTATGGGAATACTGTTGTTAGTGGTTTAATTTGGTAGGATGTCATCTCATCACGGGATCTATCAACAGACGTAAGGATGGAAGGGCAACACAGAATCATTCACTTGCATCTTGATACCCTTCGAGTATCGTGGCACTTGATCAGAATGTATGAGCGCAATATATCGACCTTCAGGCATGGAGAACTCCGAGATCAGAGATGAAGCGATAGGAGAAAGCTGAGGTGATTCTTCTTCGAGTACCTGTGCCCCGACGGAGATAGTAGACGATGAACGGGCAGTTGCAGAGTCAATGGCCAATGTCAATGGTGGTGGTGGACTTGAAGGACTAAGTGGGAGAGATTCCGTTGATGGAGTTTGAATGTCCACAGCGACACTCCCACTCCCCGAAGACTGCCTCCGATGACTTCTATGGTCAGCTGGGGGACTCAGCGGCTCATGCGTGTAGGAGGACGCCTCCGGTGGAGTTGCGGGACTGGTGGTGGGATTGACTACAACTACATGAGGGTGTACATCCGACGTATCCACGTGGAGGCGAGGAGGTTGATGGGGTGGATGGAAGCGAATTGACGGTGAGGGTGACCTGGACAATTGCTCTCTTGACGGAATTGACTTTGGACCAAGTCCGAATTGGCGATAAGTCGCTCTGGGGAGTCGCGATGGTTGACCGACTGGAGCCCGCAGCGATTCTCGTGATTGTGTAAGGATAGAGAGCCTATCACTCGCGCGACTGTGCGTGCTCACTTCCGCCGAGCTACGGCTTCCGGGGCGCTTTGAATCATAAGCAAACGGTGGACGATCTGCGGTGAGGTTGGCAGTAGTTGGAGCTGGGGTGGCTGGGGTTGCCGTTGTCAGTTGTCTCGGAGCACGTTCTTGGAGGCTCGGGAGGCTCGCTGATGTTGGAACTGTGCTGGCTGCTATCACGTCGGTTGAGCTACCCAGCACTGAGTATCCCCTTGCCTCGACGCGGGGAAACGGGGGACTAGCTGGTCTTGACTTGGGAAATGTATCTGTTTTTCTGGGCCACAAGCGCCATAGACCTAGCCTGCGAAAAATGAAGGCCAAAATCCACGCCCAATCCCCCGAGCGACGCTTAGGATAACTCTTTGGAAAGCGGAATCTGCGCAGAAAATCAAGAAGGGTCTTCAGTACGGGAAGCATATAACAGGACAGGAAGGCATATGGCGCAGAGGGAAAGGGCCATGAGAGTGTTTTTCCCTTATGGCATCGTGTTGCCTCGTGGCCCTGGCCGTGTCCAATAAGCTCTTGGCAGGTGCCAAGTCCATTCAACAATGTAAATCTCACGATCCCTATTCCGATCCTCCCGCTTTAGAAATCACAACTTTGAGATAGAAATTGCTGGCCAACAACTGGGAGACCTAGGGCTACCAAATCTATTGTATCACTGGGGCATGTCTCTGGTCGGAACACTTCTACCAAGTCACGCTATGTCACACGCCATATCTAGATAATCGATGGGCGCTAAGAGTGAGCTATTTTTGGATAACAGTAAACATAGTAGCATGTATATATAGTAACCATACATCACGCCGAGAGCCTGTGGCGCATATACTCTGCAGCCCTCAATTTTCTCGATGTCGTCTTTCAATCTTTCTCCCCAATTGTACACGTTAGCTATCATGTACCGTAGTTCCAAGACATTATGTACTAGTAGTGCCCCATCAGAGGAACCCAATGCAGAACCCAATGCAGCCTAGTACTTCCACCGGCTTATAAATCCCGCGTTCGTGAACTTGTACATTCGATTCGATCGATACGCTTTACCTCCAGGATAATACTGTAAGTACTACAAACAAGAACCGCCTTTCCACTACATCCTACTTTGCAGTGACGAAGGAGGTAGCACTCAGCGATTTGTTTTTGAAACCGGTGAAGCAATCCTGAGCGTATCTAGGTTACAAGTAGCTGAGAACTTTCTTCCATCGTCACAGAGGTGTGAACACCGTGTGTGTTGCAGTTTCACGTTCGCCGTTCCCCTATGTCAGGGATTTGATCGGGTTGCAGGACCTAGTGACATGTGGCATACCACCTTGAACAGGTTATCCTATTAAGACTAACTTCAGTTACCACGTTTTGATGGCGTGATCTCCTCAGCCTAAATGAAGCCACAACATGCAACAACGTGTAAGAGCTGGGTTCATACAGGGTATAGACCACTTGATAATAGCCGGCACCTGGTGAGTGCATTCATGCCCAGCTTTCATCCGTATCAACTTCTGTAGACACAGATAGCACGATGTACTTGCGAATCTGAGATTACTTCAGTTGACACGCCACTGCCACTTGAAGGCCTGTGACATAGACATCACCTTCCACAAGCGTGAATGATGGACAGCCTTGTCATACACTGTAAATCACTAACTTAGTGGTTTCACCTGTGAATCCCACATGTGTCGTCCCACAGGGGTGGCAGCAGGCGAGTGACCACAAGCATGCAGACTATGTGATATGGGATTGACTAGGAAGCGATGAGCCATATACCGGTAGCCAATACAAGTCCAAACGTCTGATGTAGAAGAATGCGCACTGGACAGGAGACTTTCGCCCAGGGCTCTAGGAACGGCAGCTAAGGCCCCCATTTAAAAATGCAATCACCAGTCACGAGACTCGAGGTTCAACCACGTCGTACATGAGGATTCAGCGAGGCCCAAAGAAATTTGATTAGTTCGGTAAAATATCAATCAATATCACAAAGGTGGTAAAACAAAATGTGCATTTCCGGAGAGCTAGTGATGTCCTGGGACCCCACGAGTATGACAGTTATTATCCTCGCCTCCTCGCCGTTTGCGGTGTCCACGTTTCGGGCTGCCAGTCTTTGTCTGTACCAATATGGGGTAATTCCAAGTCATGGGATAGTTGTGGGGGTTGTTTGGATTCGTGTATTTGTGGGGGGCTAGGCGGTGACTTCTCAGGATTGCCAGCAAAACAGGTCCGAGAATCCGTTTCTCCGCCCATAAGAATGCCCTGTTGGGTTCTCGAAGACAGATTTTCAACTACTGCGGATTCTGGGGCAGAAATACGGGCGCGTTCTTCCTGGTCTCTGGCCTGGATCACAGCCGCATTATGGAGGACACGTCTTTGACGTTCCAGATCAGCCCGGAGCTCCTAATGGCCAAGCAAAAACAGTATAATTAGTACAGCCTTGCATTTGAGCGCAAGGACACACCTCAATTGTGGGTGGGTCCGGCCGGGTATGGGAAAGCCAAGACACCCATTGTACTGCGCATGGAGCTATCAGTCCATGGACGACTCAGTTCACGTTATGCAAGAATTGACACGGACCTGGGAGACGCCTTGCACCGCCCACGTAGTCCCACATGTTTTCGTATACATCATACTGGACCCTCCGGCGTGTCCGGAGTAATTCTAAATTACGGCCAATGATGTCAAGACTCCACCGAATGTCTAGAAGGTCGAGTCATACCGTTTGTCAGACTAGGATACTCATAGAATCTATTGCCTTTGGGAAATTTTTTATGGCGGTGACTGTGGAACAGTCAAAGGAATCCTTCGAACGAACCTTCGAGATCCGTGCCAACGAAATAACGCTACGGCGAAACCGGCTGAGTTTTTGGCTGGACGGAATTTTTTGACACGCACCGGACGATATATGGATCGCCATAACCTTCGCAGAAAAGACATTGAACTCTAGAACAGAATTCTCGGCACAGAGATGAAGCAAATGTCCGATGGGAGAATGAATGCAAAAGGCAAGTCGGTCGACTCGGACGCGTCCGGGCGCGGCATAACTCCGCAGCCACGTGATAGCTCGTTGGTGGCAGAATCCCTCCACTTCTCCGTCTCGGAGCACTCCAGCTGTCCGTGATCAAGGTTTTTTTTCGGCCGAAATTGACCTGCAGGTGGCTATTGCAGTGTTCTTGCTGTAGAACTGATGACAGTCTGTAAAGCTCTTCCGAGGTGCCCACCGGCACCGGCACTTCTTATGCCGATGTTTTGCTCTGCCTTCACGCCGTCAATCTCACATGATGTTGCATTGCGCGTAATCAGGGTCGGACACGTGGCCAGGGTCAGATCCTAAGTTTTCTGCCTCTCCGGAACAGCATTTGTGCATACAATACGTATGTCCATAAAACGCTGATTGCTGCAGGGTATGAATCAGGCACGGACGACTGTCTATTGACGTAAGATATCCTCGCCAAGATCCTTGCCCTGGTCGGTGGGCTGAGCCTCTGGACTGGCTTTGTGGTCACGGAGCCGAGCTACAGCTGTAGATGCTAGTAACAGGACTAGAAGGTTCCAGTGGAAGCGGGGAGCACTCGGCTTACTATTTGTGCTGTAAATTTGTGTTGTAATATGCCAGGTACCAAGTACGACAGCGATACGCCCCTAAGTTTTCTGGACACCCTTATTAGGCACAGTGGCTGTTCGTCTACTACAGCCGACAGGCTGGTCTGCCTCTTGCGGAATGGCTGCGGGAACGTCGCATGCTCGTAAAATCGTCTGCCGAACAGCTGACGACTCAGTTTGGCTGTTCTCCTCATTCTTAAGTGCACAGCCGGAATAACTGGGCCACCTGTTCAGTTGACTGAAGGCCAGCTTTACCTCTTTGAAATGGGTGTTATTCAGTCGTCTCTTGAGGCCCCCCACCACTCACGAAAGGGGCCTAATGAGGTCCGATGGGCGGTAGCAAAATACTAGAATGGATCTCCCACATTTCGAAACGCGATAACTTACACCGTAACACCCACCATTGTTGGGCTAGAGAATATTCGGGAGATCCCACCCGCTCTGGCGGCGTCGCATGTCAATCTTCTACCCGTAGTCTTTCAGGCCTGCAGACTGGGTCTTCTCCATGGCTATACATTCCTCCTTTACGAGTCCTTTTTTTGTGAGGCAAGGCAAGACGTTTGTAAAGGTGTACCCACAAGTTCACCAGACGTAACTCTGTCCATCCTCGCTGAATCTGATAGGTAGGCTCATTACATTCTTACATCTCCAGGTCTCTGACATGTCTTCGATTAGGATTACCTGAATGCCAAGTCTCCTAGACTTTCTCACTGGCTAATGCAGATACGAAGAACTTCCTGGCGGAGATTCCTTGCATATGCAAGGTTTGCTTGTATATCATAAAAGTTACATACGAAAGCCTCAGACGCCACCTAGTGCGTCGTCCTCGTCTATTTCCTCCTGGATCCCCTTTGCCAACTCTTTCTCCCGCTCTCGAGCACCTTCGGCGTCCACAATATCCTTCCTATGTGCATTAAGCGGATAGCGCATCGCCTACACGGGATTAATTTCCACTCAGTATGTGAGGGACCCATGGAACACACCTTGACGCTCTGGTTATGCAGCTCCAAGCAGTACCCAATACGACGCGAGAACATCTCGCTAACCTCGGGCCCATAACCCGGCTTTTGCCCACCGCATTCCATCCAGCCCTTCTCATGCACGATGCGACCCTCGATAACGCCATCGCGGATTGCCTTCCCAACAATATACTCGGCATCCTCTTCAGAGTCCAGATGTAACTTGACGCATATGTCACGTAGCGAAATGCGTGAGTATGAAAGCGACAAGCGGCGGATACCAGTCTTGATCACGTTCTGTCGGAGGCGTGCGACAAGTGTATAGGTCCTATCTGCCTCGAAGCCGGCGGCGTGTGTAGAAAGTGTAGACTGGAACTGCGAAAGAGAGCCAGTCCGAACCGCTACAAGGTGTTAGCGAGGAATGATATGGGTTGAAAAAGGGATGGCTCGCCTTTCACAATGTCAAAGTATCCACGTAGTGCCTTTTCTAGCACGGGATGCCGGAAGAGGCTGCGTTCGGGAATATCACCCATAAGAAGCTCTACCACGACAAACAATTTGTGTACGGCCTGATAGAATCCTGGTGCGAGTTTGGGCGCGGGCGCGCGGCGGATAGCCTGTTGTAAGTTGGTGTGCGCAGCGGTATAGTCAAGCTGCACAGCCTTGATGCGGCCAAGGTAGTAGTGATAGCGGGCATACTGAGAATTGGGAGCGGAAGCGGGGAAATTCGTCTTGGAGATAAGCTTGTCGGCTTGGTCGTAAAGGCTGTAATGAAGGTAACTACGGAGAAGACGATTGATGAGGGAAGCTTGGGTTTCATCATCGTGACGAAGAGATGCGGTCCGCTGAGCTGCAAGGAAGAAACTACGTGAACAGCATCAGTGAGTGAGAGTTACACGGAAATGAAAGTCCGCACGGTCGTGCGTCTGAAAGTTCTCCACCGAGTTCGTATGCACGTTCGAGGGCGAACCAAACCTTCGCCGCAATTGGGTCTAGGCTCCTACGGTTCAAAGCCTGTATCTTCTGTACCGTCTCGTTGGCGAGGTCGATGGCTTCAGAGTAGGTACTCGGAGAGGTAAGGAGATGGTGCACAATGAGAAGGCGGAAATAGATCTCAATTTCGGGCACGGTCTCCGACGGCGGCCTAGGCGAAGGAGCGGAATCCACTTCCATAGATTCGTCCTGAACAGGTGCAGCAGGAAGCCACGAGAGCAGAGAAACCCTGACCGGTGAATCTGCAAAATATGAAAAGAAAACCCTCGCAACAAGCTACATACACACCTTGAGGATAAACCTCACACACGGCATCGCACAGCGCCTTGTCATCTAGGCGCTTCCGGAGGGCAGTAAGAGAGCGCAATACTCGGATGGTGAACCGGGGTTCGAGGGTGGACACCGCTCTTTCAATGAGGGTGACATTAGATTTTATTTCTGAGACGGGTGATAATGGAGGCGGAGGAATTGCGACCGCATCTTTAACCTCGCCTTTGCTCTTCGCGTCCTTCATCTCAACGTCGGCCATGATGAATGTATGAGATGAGACAGTCACTACAGAAAAGAGGGCAGCAGGGGTGTGGGATGGTACGCGTCAAATCTGGGACGCGTCACTGTTTTAGTTCGAGTCGTCAGGACTATATGACAGTTGAGTGACTAAAATGACAGTGACTCGGTAGCTCAGTGGTAGAGCATACGATTGCAGATCGTGCGGTCCCGTGTTCGAACCACGGTCGGGTCTTTATTTTTGTATATTTTTCTGTTCTGAGACATGTGACCTATGCGCCGGCGAGAATCCGTGTACGTGGCCACAGTTTCCTAACAACATCTTCAGACGACATGGGCTTCCGGTCTCTCTTTTTTGCCCTATTTTCTTTAATCGCAATTGCACATGCTGGACAACTCACCGTTCAGTCGCCCCGTTTCACTGTCATTGGACCTGATGGCAGCCAACTGCGTTCAGAATCGTACGTGAGACATCCACATTCCCCCTTCTATTTCAAACAATATTAACTAACTGAATAGGATTTCCCTCTCAAAACGTCCTGGTCCTATCACCTTGGGCGTGACAGATACGTTGAAGTTCACATTTCAAGTTGCCGACGAGACGACCGACAAAGGTATCCAGCCACATCAGACGTTCCTGCGCTTCTTCGACTCGACAACGGGCGAGGAGGGCATCCAGCCAGTAAAAGTCCTGCCTTCCGGCAAGGCAAAATTCGAATTGGTGTGCTTATTTTCCCCAATATTCTCAATCTCAACCAACTCATAAAATGATTGTTCACCGTCACCAAAAAAAAAACACTTCAGAACATGGCTAAACCCCCGAGCTCTCTTCCGCCTTCCGGTGCCGCGCCCCTGCGCGTCTCACTTCTCCTCGGTTCCTTCGTACACAGTCCTGCGGCATTCGACCTCTTCGACTTGTATATCCCACCATCCGCGCCTGCGCCAGTGCACCCAGAAGAGGCCCTCTACCACCCGCGTCCCGAGCTAGCCCATACCTTCCACCCAGAACCGAATGCACCCCTTCGCTTCATCTCTGCTTTTTTCGCTGCACTCGTTCTGTCCCCATGGGTCGTCCTCTTTGGACTGGTACGTGTGGTTTCTTTTCCGCTTCGTGCGGGCTGGGCTCTTTGCGTTACTGACGATACCTTCTGTGTCGTACCCGTAGTGGGGCGTCGTGCGCCCTCGCGTACCGCACCTCTTCTCGCCTAGTATCCTCTCTTTTGTGCTCTCACTCGCTCTCATCGAGGGCCTCCTGTTTTGGTATTGGATCGAGCTTCGTCTGGGACAGATACTCCTGTATGGCTCAGGGGCGGCCACGCTCACCCTCCTCACGGGTAAGCAAGCCCTGGCAGGAATTGCCGCGCGTAGGACTAGTAGCAAGTAGTAGGGTTGCTGAAACCAAAAATTGCACGCCATTTTTTGACCAATGTGCGTATAAGAATGTGGAGTTGATCAGTGACTCTTCGATATGTGCAGGGGCCTAGTCTGTGGAAATCCAGTGACATTGGCACGTTTCCCAGACACCCCGTTAGCATCGTTGTAGACCTTTGAGTAGAGTTGGGCGTTCAAGTGGAGCCTGTGAAATCTCACACACATCGGGCCTGATGAGGGCTGATATGGCTTCAAATTGCTTCAACGTGAGATATGAGATAGTCAAGTGCGGGAGCCATGGTCTGTTTCCCTGCCGCTGTCTTGCAAAGTAGGTGTCAATGAGTGCCTTCGTTGTGTTTTTCTGGCTGCGAAGAACAGCCAAAAGAAGTGCCTGCTTGCAAGACTGACGCAGCAGTGAACGCAGAATAGAGGAGTCGACGATCGCGGCCATCTGAAGCACAGGGTATGAAAGAGAGAGCCGGGGTGAGGCTAACAAGCCGGTACTGCATGTCTACCAGGATGACGGCATAGAATTTAACATCTGATCCTGAAGATGCATCAGCTCACCGATAATGATTAATCCAAGGCACGGGACACGCCATCCCCGAAATAGCTTTTTGCCTTCCTGCATTTTCTGCTTGTGCAATCGTGCAACGTGCCTGACAAGCTCGACCTTCAGCATGGCACAGCTTCCCGTAGCCCTGTTTTTGAAGTCGGTAACCAGCATCGCTACCCCATTTCTCCACATGACATGGCCATCTGATCTTACAGAACCAATGGAAGCCGCCTCGATCAGAGGAATCACAACGCCACGGCGAGCTCCGAAAATCTTGTTAAGGATACGGCGAGCCGCATCTCTCCGTTCATCTTCGTGGTCATAGAAGCGGCACATCATGCACGCGAGCTCATCAACCTCAACCTGTAATCTTCGAAGGTCCACCAGGTCGAGACCAGGAATGTCTTTATGGCCAGCAACGATATCGAGAAAGTAGCCAAAGCCGTCGTAAAGAAGTGGGATGAGGGGCATGTCGACATCAGGCTTACATCAGCAAAATGTCCAAGCAGCTTATTTCTACTTAAAGTTACTTAAAAAGTTTTTTTAAGTACTCCTAAGTACTTTAAGCACTTTAAGTCATTTTAAGACAAGTCGGCCTCCAGGAATTTGCTTATTTTCACTTATTTTCGCTTATTTTCGCTTAATTTCGCTTATTTTCTGTTTTTTTATTTACTTAAAATCAGGTCAATTTTGACATTTGAGTGAATTTCAAGCATGTTTAGTTTTCAGCACTTTTAAGAACATTTTAAGCAAAATTTATTTGAGATTACACTACAACATTAGTAACTAGGACTAAATACAATCCAGTGGTGGAGGCATGGGAGGCACTCTAAACACAGGAGGTGCTCCAAACGCGGGAGGCGCGGGAGGTACGGGAGGCGCGGGAGGCGCGATAGACGCGGGAGGCACGGGAGGCGTGGGGGGCGCTCCAAATGCGGGAGGCGCTCCAAACGCGGGGCTGCGCCTTGGTGGGTTGCTGTTGCTGTTGGCGCTTTGGCTGTGATTGCGGCTGAGCATGTACCTGCTGCTGGCGGCGTTCCGGCTGAGTCCGTTGGTCCGGTTGAGCATCAGATGGGGGAGCAGCGGAAGATGGATAGGCGGGGTGGTCGTCTTGACGGACATGAACGTGGTTTTTGCCATGCCGGATAAGGTCTGAAAAAAGGGGTCAAAGTTAGGGACGTACAAAGAGAAGATAGAAAAAAAGGGAGTTTTAAACGCATCGACGACGGCGACACCGGGTGGCATAGCGAAGGTGAGTATATGCGGTGCCTGCACGGGAGGCGCGGGAGGCGCGGGAGGCGCGATAAACGCGGGAAACGCGGGAGGCGCGGGAAGCGCAGGTGCGGAGGCAGCGGCGGAGGAGACGGAAGTGGCCCAGGAGGCACAGGAGGTGGGGCAGGCGGCGGGGCAGGAGGAGGCGGCGGAGGCGGAGGCGAAAAAAAAAAAAAAGTCAGAACGGTTGGGTTGGGGCAGACAGCGTGACAACATACCGGGGAGGTGCAGAAGGCGTCGGCGCAGGCAGCATGACACCGTGGACCGCCCGGCAGTGCCAGTGGGTCCAGGAGGCGCGCGATATGGAGGCAAATGCGGTGCAGGCGGCGGAGACGGAAGTGGCCCAGTAGGCCCAGGAGGAGGTGGTGCAGGCGACGACGCAGGAGGAGGCAGCGGAGGCGGAAGAAGAAAAAAAAGAGAAAGTCAGAACACTTTGGGTTGGGGCAGACAGCGTGACAACATACCGGGGAGGTGCAGAAGGTGTCGGCGCAGGCAGCATGACGCCGTGGACCGCCTGGCAGTGCCAGTGGGTCCAGGAGGCGCGCGATGTGGTCGTGGCGAAAGCGGTAGAGGTGGCGCAGGCGCAGGCGCAGGAGGCCGTTGGGAAGGTATTTGGCGTAGCACGGTCGTAGCACATAGGATCCAAAGAGTGAGGAAGACAGTAGGACGCAGCAGAGGCAGAGGCAGAGGTGGAGAGGGGGCGGAGGTGGGCAACAGTGGGACGCGTTGGGGCGGGGGAAGTCAAAAAAACAAGAAGCGGTGGCAAGAATGCAGGGACGCTGAGACGTGACGGGGCAAGACGGCGAGCGGTGGTGGCGACAGCAGAGGCCGTGACATGGAGTCAGCGACAGAGGGGACAGAGGGAGGATAGGCGCAGACAACGAGAGGCACGAAAATGATGAGGCAAACGAAAATCAACATCAAGCAAACAAGAGTAAACAACCGATGCAGGTGCACCGGAACGACTTAGCCAAAATTTCGTGACTTTGGCAAAAACTTCGCGACTTCACAAAATTTTCAGTGTGCTTAGCTAATTATGTGATAATTAAGCGACTTTAAGCGAATTTAAGTGACTTTAAGCAACTGTACATGTTTAAGTAACAATTAAGCAAACACAATAACTAGTAACCAGTGAACCAATTGTTTTAAGTGGTTTTAAGTGACAATTAAGCGACACCTGATAATCAAGCAACTGGTAAGTGCAGTAAGCAGTCAACAAGATATTTTAAGTGCAATTAAGTACACAGACATGACACTTAAGCAGTTGATTAAAAATCATGTGACCACTTTGCTTAAAAAATGGGCATCGCTTAACTTGCTTAATTGTGCTTAAATGACTTAATTGTCTTAAGCTTCGCTTAATGTACTTAAAACTACTTAAAAAGTAATTTTAAGCAATTTTAAGTACATTTTAAGCATATTTTAAGCACATTTTAAGTAAAACTTTTTAAGTGACTTTAAGTAACTTTAAGCTGCTCGGACATTTTGCTGATGTAAGGTGATCATCCAAAGTCCTCGAATTTTGTATGGACCTGTACTTTGATGGTTTTGCTAGCTCTGAAGGTGCTGTTGTCACAAGTTTCTAGTGCTTGAAGGTCTTATAAGTCTCCGATAGATGATGCTTCCTTTGTATCTCTGGAGATGAAACAGATATAGAGGATGAAATGAAAGAGGGTAAAGGATGAGAGGAGTCACTTGCCTGCACCAGGAAGATGCTAGCTTCCTGGTGCAGGCAAGTGACTCCTCTCGTCCTTTACCCTCTTTCATTTCATCCTCTATATCTGTTTCATCTCCAGTGTACCATGATGATCTGATGATAGCTGTCAGTAGGATCAGGGATGCTCTGGGACAGCTTGTGTATAGGCAAGAGTTCATTCTCAAGGGAATCAGGGCCAATATTATTCAATTTGTTGTCCAAGTCACTCTCTGCTAGTACAGATGTCTTGTAGAGATCAAGTTGGTTGGCAGCAACCCTTACAACCAAAAAGATTCTGTCTCTGTTTCTCAAACGTCAAAAAATCCTATGTCGAACCTTGAACATTCAATTTGGTGCTGGGTCCTTGGTGACAAACCTCCATGTCAGAGAGTGTTTCTAGTCAACATATCTCTCAAAGCATCCATTTCTGAACTGCAAGATGCCATCAAAGAAAAGAGACAGCCAGTATTTGATCACATTGCTGCTGTTACGGATTTGTCTGGACCTTTGCCTCCCTGTTGCCTCATGTTTTTCATTTCCGTCTACATTCTCGCTTACGGACAGAGCCTCACCTTGTACGACACGGAACAGCATGTTCATGACTCACAGTGACTCTTATGACATCATTAGCCTAGAACTTCGATGATGTCGTAGTTAGACCCAGGCTCATGACATCATTACTGATGTCACTCGCCCTTCGCCCTGTACAGTATATAAGACTCCTCGACTTGTGTCCTTGCTCTCCAGCTTGGACTTCTCTCCAATACTAGCCTCTTGAACCTCCTCACAAATCCCCTTGTGATCCCCTTCTCTCTTGAAGCCCTCTAAGTGCTATAACTTAGCTAGACCCAACTTTGACTCGCGTCTCTGTTGGTCCCTCCTGAACCAACTTGATCCTATCTTAGGAACTAGGAACAGCTAGTCCCTAACAGCTGCCAACCAACTCAATCTCTACAAGACATCCATACTAGCAGAGAGACAATGAATTGAATAATATTGGCCCCAATAAGGGGAGGGATGAGAGCTGAGGCAGAGGGTTTAAGCCAGGTTGAGAAAGAGGGGGAGGCAGAGAGAGAAATACAATGGGACAACACTGGCAAATGGACAGGTTTGTATGGACTTGGAAACCATAACTTGAGCACTTGAGTGATGCCTATAAAGTGCTGCTACCATATAAAGGTTTGGTCCCATGTCACAGAACTGAATAGGACAATGTGGTACAGGGGTAAGAAGAATTATTATTGTTGGGGGAAAACCCCAGTTATTTATACATGAGTTTATGGATATTGAGATACCAAAACGAGCAGCGTGATGTAACTAGCGGATGCAACTCTTATAATGCCCATGTGTCACGGTTCACACGTCAATAAGATCACGTGAGAGCCCCTATGAAGAGCGGAAAGGAATCGCTGCTAAGTACTGTACAGGTCCGGCAGAGCCCTATGTATCTGAGTCTTCATTCCGAATCAACCCTCTGCGGCCGCAGTCAGTCTGTTTCGATACTGGACAATCGCGACGTCAGAAGCGGACTCTGCCCTCTCACCATCTGCAGTTTCTCGGAAGAAATCTTCGTCACCCATGGGAAAAATCTTGTGCCTGTGATAACACAACTGGTGTCCACCACGTGTTCACAGGAGACAGATAGTTAGGACACACTTTTCCTTAACGTGGGACACCAGACCATCGAATGTAAATCGCCTTTTCGCATGATCATCGCTATTCAGCGACGGCCGCGCTGTCGCTAGATTGTCGGATCCGCAGTGACGACACCCAAATGTTTTTGTGAACCTCTTCTCGTCTACATTCTTAGCGCGGGAGGTGTACAACGCGAAGGACCCCGGTTCATACAGACGTTCGGAGGTAGGGTTTTCAAATGCAATCTGCATCGAATCATGCCGACCGCAATGCCCAGCCTAAACACGGACAAATCAGAATAAAGTAATCCATGCGACAAATTTCAACAGATACCAGGCGCTGGAAGTCCATCACAATCAAGGAATCGCACGACTTGCAAACAAATCTTCTGCTCATACGCTCGATCTCATCCTTCGTCTCTCGGCTTTCTGCTCTGAGCCTGAGTAAGGAAAGAGCTTGGGAAAGTACATCTATGGCCTGTAGACAAAGGAGATTAGCCTTGGGTGACCTGAAACTGGTTGACTGTCCAGATGTGTACCTTCTGATCAGGGGCGAATTGTTCAGCCCTCCATTTCCACTTCGCAGCCGCTTTCTTGGACTGTCCTGGACACTGGTGTGCACAGGCCTCACGAAAGTCTAGTGATTGTGCAGTAGCATATTTTGACGATCTGCGGCAAAGAAGGCAGATAAAGCGGGCTGTCACCCGTTCGGCTGGATGAAGAACCCTGGTCGATGCGCGTTTCCAGTTCGGTTCACCTAAAATTGCATCAAACGCTCCCAACGCGGCATCGGTCCATTTTTTGAGGTCGCTATTGATCATTCCACCTATCAGTTCAGAATGCTTCAATTCGGACTCCAGAATGCGTGTTGTTTTTTCTGGCTTTTCCGAGGGAGAATGGGCTGTATCAGATAGAAACGGTGACAAGTCCTCTCGGTCCTGCAGCGCATTGATAATAGGGAGCCCTCGAAACTCGGACAAAATGGGAACGACAGGATTTTTCTTTCCTTCCACAAGGCGATTATAGTGTCGACCAATATCTGCCCGTCTAATTTGCTGGGCGTGGGCCTTCTGTTTTCGTTCTTTTTTCTCCATATGAGAGACTATCTCGGCATCAATTTTTTTAGGGAGGGGGCGGATATCTTGACTTCCGTTATAACAGTTTCAATTGAAGACAAGTCAAGGCTTACCACACTCTGAGACAGTCTCGAGACATGCGTTACGGCTCCAGTGTAATGAGCTGTACGTAGGAGTGTTTAGAAGGGCTTGAAGATTCCAACCAAGTTCTACTGCTAGCATTCGAGCACTGTACACAAGAGCAACTTTATGAAGAGGATAACTTAAGGAAGCGTATCACTCACAAAGCGATATTTGACTTTTTTGTCTCGAGATATCTACGACGCCACTGATCTCTCCACTTGATAAGCATCCTTGCATGCTGCCCAGTCCATTTAACCGAAAGTGCGCGTAATAGATACGGAAGCACCGACCTCATGTTCATGATGCCGGCGATCGATATCGGCTTTATGAAGCTGAAGCAAAAGTTAGAGCGGAAATAACGGCGATTAATGGTAGAGGATTTACTCGTACGTAATCTTCCCGAGATTCGCCTCGGGCAACCATCCGGTCATAGTCCTCTGTGGCTTCTATCAAGTCTTTCCGGAGACCTGACAATTCGTTATTCGGTTCAGGCGGTTACCAGAAGGGAGCTCTGGACTGAGGAGGACGCACAGTATTGATGAAATGGACCTAGATATTAGAATACTAGTAAGCACAAATTAAAAAAGTGTGTTGAAGGACCCCACCAATAGGTACTTCTAAGTATCTAAGTCTCTTATGGAGAAATTTCAATTTCGTGCCCGGGGACGGGTCAGCCGAGGTTACATGACCCAGTGTAATATGGTCACTGGCGGCGGGCTGAGGTTAGACGCGTGGCGTTGATAAAGAACACGTAGACGCACTCAATGAGCTCTTGATAACAGTTTTGCTACCAAAAAGCCTGAGCAAGGTACCATAAGGTAAAACAAAATGCACACACACCTTCCCGCATAACCGGATTCTAGCGACAAAGGAAAAGAACATCCGTTTTGTTAAAGCGCCGCAAATCTGGTGGAGCTATAGGTTCAGCGACGGTGTTTCGGTGTGGTGCCATGACGCACGAAACAATTTCCCGCGTCGAAAATGAACGCCGCATAGACAGATTCGCTCCAGCCTGGCAGCGGATCAGGGATGCCGGGAACGATGCAATGACGACGAGCGCGACGCCATATCACCTCATTAGAGGGGTTGAGAAGGGTCGCGCGTAGATGCTTGTTACAGCGTGCCACAGAGAGGACGTCTTGAGGAGAGTTCACGTATGAAAGGATTTCTGCAAGGATCTCGAGAGGGACACGGTCCAGACGCGGCAACGCAGGAAAAGCGTGTTCTCTTTCCTGCGAAAATTCATGCTGGGTGATATTCTGCGTTTCTTCTAGAGAACCATCTTCGTTCACTGACATGTTGTATGTATCATGCACGCCCGCAGCGGGGATGTCGTTTATGATCAACAGCCGGTCCCCGGTCCGATCGACCACCCCATACAGTAGGGCTCGGCTAGTGCGCTCCGCTTAGAGCTGGTAACAAACTATGCTAAATATGGTATAAGGCTGTAACCATATCTTGTTCACTTGTTCACACAACCCCCATTGCTGGTCCGGTACCAGCTCCCATTGTACAACAAAATTCGTACGACAAAACCTGGTCTATTGCATTGAATTTAACATCTCTCATCTTGATCTCACTTCACCGTGACTATAACTCTGGCCCCAGAACCGGGTACCAGGATGCACGATTGGCCTATCCTCACAAGTCTTGTCTGCATATTTATAGTGTATAGGGTCGTCAAGTTTTTTAGCAATAAGAAGGTATTTCCAGAATGTCACACCACATATGCCCTCTAACGTATTGAAAGATGGTCCAAGGGATTCCGGGCCCGTGGGTGCCATTTTCACCTCTCAGCCCTCTAGGTGCCTCCCTCCCTACATGCTGGTGGAACCCAGGTCTTGCCTTGCATTGGAAATGGCGCTTGTCTTGTACGTACAGCCCACACATTTAACAAGATCCTTTTCCTTCATGGCGATAATACTGCAGTTTATAAGAAGTGGGGCTCGGAAATTGTCTCTTTTATACCATTTCTACATGGTCCTCCGTTGATCTTTACGTCCTCTCTTGAAGTCTCGCGACAGATGTTGACAGGAGGAAACCACTTGATGTGGGTGAAACCCGAGTGGTCTATCACTGGCCTGAGGTAAGGCGTCCCTTTCAACATGCAGTGATTTCATTCATTGCATATCCAGAGAATGGGGCTCGAGCCTGATAATTTCCAACAAAGACGACTGGAGGCGCCATCGGCGTATCATGGGCCCCGCATTCAACGCCTCTACGTATTCGATTGTGTGGGCCGAGACTTCGCGGGTGTATAAAGACATGACCAGCGTAGAGGGTTGGGCGAAGAAGGACTTGGTGACACTCAGACCGGTACAAGCTTACACAACCCGTCTTGCCTTTTTGGTGATTTCTACCTGTGGCTTCGGTTTACCATTTCGCTGGGAGGAGCCTACTGAAAACGATGACGGAGGCATGAGTATACAGAAAGCGATGCGTATCTGGGTGAATGCGACGGTCGTGAGACTCCTTACACCGTCATGGGCTTATATTCTTCCCATCAAAAGGTGCATTCTCAAACTGTATTTATGCTGTCATATCCATTTAACTGTTCTGTTGGCTCGTAGATTGCACGATGCTGCCATGGCGTCCCGGGTACTACGCGATCACTTGACAGAGTTGATATCGGAGCGCAGAGCCGAACTGAATGGCGACGATACTGACCGAGGTATGGCAAGGAAGGATATATTTAGCTTGCTTGTCCTTGCCAGTGAGGAGGAGAGCAAGTTCCACTTAAGTGATGATGAGCTGGTGAGTGACAACATGAAGGGATCGAGTCATTTCTGAGCGAGATACAAGATGGGAAATGTCTTTGGCATGATGTTTGCGGGTCATGGTTTGTGCATGCTCTACTTCATCGTGCAAAATGAGCAGCTTATATGGCCAGTGCAGAAACAACTGCATCTACGCTTGCGTCGACAATCGGATTCCTTGGCCTCCACTCGGACATCCAAGAGGACCTATACGAGCAAATCGTGGATGTGGTGGGACACGACCGTGAACCGGTAAGCTACAATGTCTCCAGGATCATTTCGTGTTGTGACATATAGGTACCCCAGACTTTTGAAGATTTTCCTCGACTTGAGAAGGTGGCTCATGCTTTCTATGAAGCTATCAGACTATACCGTTGGTTGTTTTGCTCCTTGATTGAAGCACTGTTTAGAGCGAGCATCTGACAGCGGCTGCGTACATTCTAATTCGGGAGGCCATCGAGGATACAATTCTCAACATTCCGAACGCCGACAATCAACCAGGAACACGACAAGTCCCTATTCCAAAGGGTTTGTCCGTTATCGTGGATGTCGCGGGTATCCGTGCGTTGCATCTAATGAGCCAAGAAAATGACATCCTTACTGACGTTTCACAAGAATACAATCCGCGGTACTTCCCTGATCCGTACAAATATGACCCCAGTCGGTGGCGAGGAGTTATTCCTGAATCCGAGGAGATAACTGCATTTAGCGTCGGTATGTCTAAACATGGGCACCTTGACCTCCGTGACCGATCTCATCTATGCCCAGGTCCTCGCACATGCATCGGGCGCAAGTTCGCGGTGGTGGAAGCTGTCTGCTTCCTCACGCTTCTCATAAGGGACTGGATGATCGAACCGATCATGAACCCTGGCGAGACTGGCGAACAATGGCGAGATCGTGTGATGCAAGCAAACGTGAGGATGACGCTTTCTGTCAATGCACTCCCGATACGTCTGAGGCGGCGGACTCGACCCACACACCCCACGTAAACACAATTATCGCTGGCGATGTTCATACTAGCTCAGGCTTTTGCCTGCTCGAGTCCTAAGTTACACACTTGAGAGATGCGTTTTTGTTTCCGATTCCGAATACAGAGGTTGGACTTGCATAGATGTTTGAAGGATGGTTGGTTGTCCCAACAGATGCAGCCGCAAGTGCATGATGACGGATATTCAGGCGCAACTTGCATGGGCATCGGTTTGTTTGCAGCTACTCAAATTGAAATGGGAACCGGACTCTAGAGGTAGAAAGCCGTGTTGTGCCGCAAACGCGGCTAGCAAACATTTTTCGAGTACAATCAGACTCGGAATCCGATTGGCTCTGGAGTGGACGTCCAAATCTCGTGAAGAGGCAATGCACTGGCGATGCATTCAACTCGGTTTACATAGGATTTGTACACTTCAGGCTTTTATCCTTCCGGATCATGGCATGCAAACGGCACTCCCACAGCTATCCCCACGCTATTCACCATCTGCACTTGACGCCCAACAACCTACCTCAAACCACTTCTTCCTGTATCATCTATTTTCCCTGCCAAACCTCCAACGCTTCCCCTTTAATCAGGAGTGCCAAGTGTCCCAGCTTTCTCTCTTCCTCTCTCTCAGCCCTGTGCGATTCGGCGTCGTATCTGGTGATGCATTATGAGAGATAGTGTACTGTACCAAATATTTTTTTTCCACGTCTCATTGAACACTCCGGGCGTGACCCGTCCCTCGAATCAGTATCAACGCGGTGCTTTCTGTACTACATTCTCAAAAAAATGATCGTGATCTCGAGTCGGTCAGCTCCTTGATACCCACAAACGACGAAGGTGGAGAGATTTCAAATCAAGGTGACCACTCGCTACTAGAACGGGGAAACGACGAGCGGCATGACGCACCTCCGCTAACGATAGCACCGATCACATCTACAACACCGTACACTCCCTCATGAGCCCTCATTCGAACTGCATGGCAATGGTGGTGTGGCTGTGGGCGAGCATGGATAGCTCAGAACAAATGCCAATGTGAATGGATACGACTGCAGGGCCTGATCTTATGATGTTTGAGGAGATAATTGGACAGGGGACAGTGTGCTTTGTCGAGTATCTCCGCAAACATCACACGCGGCAGCCGCCGAGGCTGGAGTTGAAGTTGACGTTTGAGATCTTTGAGATCTGAAGTGCACCACCGTCACCATGGGTGTTGTTGTCGCCAGCGACGTCACTGGCAGTGGCTGCGTCCGTGGGTGCGACGCTCGTACGAAAGTTTGAAAGTCTCTTGATCGGGGGGGGCGAGTGTTCGAGGAAGCGGTGGAGGCGATCGTTCATGGGAGAGAATGCATGTGAGGTCGCCGTTGCACGAGAAAACAGAGTCACCACAACCATCAGCTGCGGGCGTACCCGGTTCTACTGCTTCTATGCCGACTCCGACGGCTGGGACCGCCGCACATGGCGGCGCTGATGCGGAAAGTCAGAGCCAGACGCACAGTCGGGCAGTGACTTTTGGAGGATCATTGATCGTGCAGGCGAACACCGCCAAGTGCGCAATTACCCAGGATTTGGCTGCAAGAGGTCGCAAACAGTTTCATACTAGCATGACGTCTGACGTCTTCGTACCTTAGTCCCATGGCGCCCCTGCAACGCCCGCACCCACGAATGCAAGTGAGAAAAAAAAAAACAGAGAGTGCTGAATAAGTAATCAGTCGAGCATGGAGTTGGCGCAAATATCCGGACCGGGGCTAACCCCAAATTGGATGCATGTGGACAATGGTTGCTGGCTAGCAGTGCTGTACAGTATGTACCGTAAATCGAATCATAATATATTTGATATGTGTACTTTATATATGTGTGAAATTCATCACGACGAAATCTCTTTTCATGAAGTGAGATTACCCGGGGTTCATCAACATTCATCGTTGACAAATGAGTCCTCCTGCCTCTTCGAACTGTGACAGCCGGACCACCCGAGCATACATACATATAATCAGATGCCACCTCACCAATTTCTGCCGGTGCCAGGTGCGGTCCCCATCACACGTCTTGTTGCGTCGCGCCGCCGGCCGACCACGACCACTCATCCACATGACTGATACGCGTGCAGTCGAGGTATCCTTGGCGCCAGAGCAGGATGAGGTATGCGTCGGATGTCTGTTGTGCATAGAGCGTAAGCAGGGAGTGCTAGTTGTGTTGAGGGGCGGAGGCACAAGCGACGGAGTAGAGGTGTGGGGAAAGGAACGATGGCAAGCCGGTCTATTCCATAAGATACTACGTACGCGCGCCAGATATTCATCGGCTAGAATGTCTGCAGCCACTGTCGCCCCGACAGTGTACCCGTCTGTCGATGTGAGGGGTTGGTGAGTACAGACCAGCATTGAACGGCAGGCATAGATCCTCCCACAGAAAGGCGGATCACTCGAGCTAAAAATGCTAATCAGCATCCAGGATTACCCCTAGGTTTAAGCCTCCCCCCAGAAAAAAAAACGAACCATGGCAGAAATCGTACGTGACAAGGCCACTTTGGAGCAGCAGCGCGAGGAAGTATAAGAAAACCCAATGAGGGTATAATGCGTGTTGCCAGTATGATCCCGATGGGACTTCGACGCGGTGTGAATGGCTCCCCTCAGCAGCGAGGAATGACGCCAGGCCAACCCTCATCGAAGGGGACAAAAACGGGACGAAGTAGGACAAAGGGGACCACAGAAAAGTCAGTGTACCTAGCAACACCTGAAAGGGAAGAACCCTTCAGACGTCCCAACGCCGTGTGAACGGCTCCCATGAGTCCCGTGAGTCCCCGCCACCAAGCAAGCTATTTGTGGTGGCGGCAGTGGCGAGGGCGACGGTGACGGCCCGGGTGAGGAGAGAGGCACAACTTGGTGCCATCGAGTCCAACGCGCGCTGCTGGTGGCGGTGGCAGAGTCGAGGGTGGGGACACATCTGACAGCCACTCCGAACTTTGGCAAAGTTCAACGAATGTCACGTGATCAAGGCTGCAGCATGATTCCAAGGTTTATTACTGCACCGCTATGTCAAGATCAGCATGGGCTACTTGTTTGTGCCCTCATCAAATTCAGGTCTAATTAAACAGTGCCTGATATCTTATATGGTTGCTACATACCCTGTGAAAAGCGAAAAATAGTTTCTGGTTTAGATCATGCTCATCCCCGACATCTTTCCTCAGGGGCGGGACGTCGCGCGGCCGTGGGAGGACTTGGTGGGAAACTGGCCACTTTGTGTGACAGCGGAATATTATATAATGTTTCCGTATAAGTAGCGAAATCACGTGGAAATGATGTCATTATTTGTTCCACCGACAATATAACTACCTAATAAGGATAACGCCGTGTGGCTGAATGTCTTGATCTACACATCTACGTACGATACATGGATACCAATGTCAGTTAAGCTGGGCAATCTCCAACACTTGATCCGACCCAATGTTTGGCAACCTCTGGCTGGTTGATAACGCTGGAATGGGCGGATAAATAGGTGCGCTACTTGTGCTTGTTCAGAGTGTCTCTCATCATTTCACCTTACTATCCCCAGAACCGAGTACCAGTATGCGCGACTGGCCTATCTTCACAAGTCTTGTCTGCATATTCTTAGTGTCCAGGGTCGTCAACTGTATCGCCAACAAAAAGGTAGACTATATCCAGAAAGTCACACCACATACCGGTCTCTAATCACTCAAAAGTTGGTCATGAGGATTCCGGGCCCATGGGTGGCATTATCTCCTCTCATGCCTCTAAGTGCCGCCCTCCCTACATGTCGGTGGAACCCAGGTCTTGCCTGGATTTGGAAATTACGCTTATCATGTATACAGCCCATCCGTTTAACGAGATTCTTTTCGCTTACGGAGATAACATCGCAGTTTATAAGAAGTGGGGCTCGGAAGTTGTTTCCTTTGTACCATTTCTACGGGGTCCTCCGTTGATCTTCACGTCCTCTCTCGAAGTCTCGCGACAGATATTGGCGGGAGGAAACCAGTCGGTGTGGGTGAAACCCGAGTGGGCCATGAAAGTCTTTGGGTAAGGTGTCTCTTTCAATGTGTTCAGTTCCACTAATTTGTATCTCCAGAGAATGGAGCTCGAGCGTGCTACATACCAACAAGGATGACTGGAGGC
Source organism: Lactifluus volemus (assembly GCA_022376515.1). Taxonomy (NCBI): domain Eukaryota; kingdom Fungi; phylum Basidiomycota; class Agaricomycetes; order Russulales; family Russulaceae; genus Lactifluus; species Lactifluus volemus. The sequence goes on from WTXI01000016.1 coordinate 404,627, forward strand.
GCCATCGGCGCATCATGGGTCCCGCATTCAACACCTCTACATATTCAATTGTATGGGCGGAGACTTCGCGGGTGTATGGAGACATGATCAGCGTAGAGGGTTGGTCGCAGAAGGACTTGGTGACACTCAGACAGGTTCAAGCTTACACGACCCGCCTTGCCTTTTTGGTGATTTCTACCTGTGGCTTCGGTTTACCATTTCGCTGGGAGGAGCCTACTGAAACCGACGACGGAGGCATGGGCATACAGAAAGCTATGCGTATCTGGGTGGATACGGTGATCGTGAGACTCCTTACACCGTCATGGGTTTATAAGCTTCCCATCAAAAGGTGCATTCTCAAACTGTATTATGTTGTCATGTCCATCTAACGGTTCTCTTGGCCCGCAGTTTGCGTGATGCCGCTACATCTTCTCAGGTACTACACAATCAGATGGCGGAGATTATATCCGAGCGCAGGGCCGAACTGAACGGCGAGATTACCGACCGATTCGGAGATATTGCAAGGAAGGATATATTTAGCTTGCTTATCCGCGCCAGTGAGGAGGATAGTAAGTTCCAGTTGAGTAATGATGAGGTGGTGAGTGATAATATCGACGGGTCGAGTCTGTTCTTGATTCGATACAAGGTGGGAAATGTCTTTGCAATAATGTTTGCGGGTCACGGTTTGTGCATGTTCTGCCTCATCGCACCAAATGGGTACTAAAGCTTATCGTCGGTGCAGAATCAATGGCATCTACGCTTGCATCAACAATTGGACTCCTTTGCCTCCACTCGGATGTCCAAGAGGACCTATACGAACAGATCGTAGATGTGGTGGGACACGACCGTGAACCGGTAAGCTACAATATCTCCATGAGCATTTCGTGTCGTGACGGATAGGTACCCCAGACATTTGAAGACTTTTCTCGACTTGAGAAGGTGGCTCATGCCTTTTATGAAGCTAACAGGCTTTACCGTCGGTTTTTTTTCCTTCGTTGAATCAGTGTTCAGAATGACGATCTGGCATCTGCAGCGGCTGCGTTCATATTGATTCGGGAGGCCACCGAGGATACAATTCTCAACATCCCAAACGCCGACAATCAACCAGGAACACGACAAGTCGCTATCCCAAAGGGGTTATCCGTTATTGTGGATATGATTGGTATCCGTGCGTCGTATCCGCTGAACGAAGAAAGACGACATCCTTACTGATAGGTTTAAAGAGTACAATCCACGTTACTTCCCTGACCCATACAAATATGACCCCAGTCGGTGGCGGGGAGTTGTTGCTGAATCTGAGGAAATAACTGCATTCAGCGTTGGTATGTCTAAAACTTGAGCTCTTGGTCTCTGTGATAGATGTGCCCAGGTCCCCGCACATGCCTCGGGCGCAAGTTTGCGGTAGTGGAAGCTGTCTGCTTCCTGACGCTTCTCATAAGGGATTGGATGGTTGAACCGATCATGAACCCTGGCGAGACTGGCGAACAATGGCGAGATCGTGTGATGCAAGTAGTAGATATGAAGATGACACTTTCCGTCAAAGCGCTCCCGGTGCGGCTGAGGCGGCGGATTCGACCTGCTTCGATATAAATACGATTGTCGCTGGCGATGTTCTTGTCCTAATTTTTGTACAGTTTGCGATTCTTTCTTTTATTTTCCGACAATGTGGGTTGACAAACGCAGACGTTTCACATGCAAGGGACTCCTACCATTTCCCCCATTCAAGCTGAACGAAATCTGACTCAGTGGAGATGTTGTAGTATGCTATATTCATATTCAACTTCACCCGAGTAGTGTAGATGTAGTGCGATAAGCAATTTTTTAATTCCACACCATTTATCATGCATGCCACTGTATTGACAGTTAACTTTCGGTAGCTTAGCTGGAAGAGCATGGGACTATAACAGATGGTTTATGATATCCCGAGGTTGCTTGTTCAACTCCAGTCTGAAGGAAGTCTTTTTCTCACTGACCAAATGCTCAAGTCATCAGAAAGAGTGTCACGATGCCAGGTCAAAACGTAATGCGTTTGAATTTCTGGGGGCTTATGTCAGCCACCACGTTTCTCGCACGTGTCCCGACCGGCCAATTAGTTTGGTGTTGAACGCGACACGTCAAGCCGAGCCTTGAGATCTATTCAACTTGGACCATCAAACACCCAGACTCTCCTGTGAGTGAGAGCTCTGAGATCTGGAACTTGGGACCACATTTCATGCATAATGATTCTCTGCATGCCCAGAATTTAACACCATCTGTTTATGCAGCCACTAGCAACGTGGAGAGAATATGTCTGTTTGTTTCTCGAGGCTCCTGACATTCAGTGTTTTAAAACCCAGGTGGACCATGACTAGATTATCGTGACGCGACGCATCAACTGCCTGATACAATATTTCGAGAATTAAAAAATGATGAATCAGTTCTGCTTCCTGGCTTCATAATTTCAATGAAGGTTCATCTCTTCTGTACCCTGTTGACGTCTGCTTGAAGAGTCAAACTCTCACTTCCTCCTCAGGACTCCTCCCTGCGTGGCGCGGCGCTGGGATCTGGATTCGTCGTGGAAGTGCCAATACCTCGGCCACTTGATGCTGACTCGGTAGCCTGCCCGGCAACACCATCGTCACGTCGGACACCTTTCTCATCCCCCGCATCAGGCCAGCCAGAGGCATCCCGTGGTGCCGGAGGCGCAGTTTTCTCATCATTAGGATATCCTGCCGCCTGGGTCGAAGTGGCCACGCTCGGCGCCGCAGCAGTACCGCAGGTGGTGGTGGTGGTGGTGGTCTTGCGCTCGAGATCCAGTTTGCTGAATCCCTGCCCAATCTCATCTTTCCCCGTCGCTGCGATGTCCTTCCCAGAGCCACGACCAAAGTCAGTGGCTGCTATTGCGTATCCACGGATGACCTCCCCCGCTCCTACAACGAAACGTTAGTATCTTAATGTGCGGGTCCGTGTCGGTGCTAGGTAAAGTCACCATGAACAATGCTTGCTACGCCGCTATGAGATGGTCAACCAAGTCACGGTTATATCGTGTAGGAACGTGGGAAATCCTTACGCGACTTTCGATTGCAAACTGCTTGGGCTGTCAGGTGCGTCAGGGCGAGACTCGGGACTTGTACGCTGAGCTTCATCGGTGGTGGGTTTGTCGGTAGATGTCATTTGTGGGGAATGTATGAACGAGGGAATTGGACAGGAGCATATTGTTGATATATCCCCTATGGAGCTGACGATGTCAGTGGGACAAATCCGTGACGTCATCTCAAGCATCTCGATTAGGTTGATATAATACAACGCTCATCAGGGCAAACTTCAGACTCGGGTATCATCAGCATTTTCTCCTATAAAAGTGGGCAAGAAATCAACAAAAAGGAGCGAAAACGGTCGACCTGTGACATGTCCATCAAGTTGTTATCTCCCTCACCCCTTCCCTGACTTCCTGCTTCCCGTCTTCAACAATCTGTCCCCCACGCCGATTGCCAGAGCCTATATCCGCAATCTTGGTTATGATTCCTCGAATTACATCTCCAGTCCCTAACAAGTGCATCGAAACTGTGAGAGAAAAGAGCAGTTGACAGAGGGTGGTTATATACCATGAATGACGTTCATCAAGCCTCTGAGGATAATACCAAGTGTGAGCGCATGTTTATGTGAACCGCGCTCGGGAGGATGACGTACGCAAGACCCCGTTTAATCTTGCTATTCCCGACTCGGGGGCCGTTATCTTCCGTGGCTGGCTCTGTCTGCACCGGGACACTTGGAGTGGGAGTGCTAGGTACGTTTGACATGTCGCGCAAGTGAAGGGTACGTTGTAGTTCAACTTGTTGTGAAAGGGTTAGAGCTACACATATATATATATACCGTACGTAGGCGGCGCGAGGCATGACGAAATTAACCTATGATAGTGCCGTCATAGTATGGGTCGGAGTGCTAGTGGGGGTTCTACTGCCATGTGTCTCGGCGCTTCGCCCGATGCTTCGACACTTTCTACTCAGGCTAGTGTCAAGATCCGTGTTTCAATCTTGGCCTCAAGGCCAGCCTGAGGTTAAGACCCGGATGCTGGATTCGTTGGAACTTTTCATAACCTCGTGTTCTGGTTCATCCAGTCACACGGGCCATAGCTAAATTATTATTACGGCTTGTACAACTGGCAGGATTCACGGTCTCAATCCCAGTATTAGTACCCTGAACCCTGGGCGACGGGTTCTTGCCTTTTAGTAATAGCATGGGCACCTTGAGTTTTGGGCGCAAAAATGGTTCCAATAATGTAGGATACGTCCTTTGTCGGACCACCAAACGCTATCATACAAGCGATAAGTGACAGTGTAATTAAACGTCTCCCAGGGCCATGCAACACACCGCCAGCGGCATCTTGCCTACAATGACTGTCAATAGGTCTCTTCCGTACTTCGACTTGAACTCGTCAAGGTCAGGCTTCGGGCCTCGCGTTGAAAGAAATCAAAGTGATATGTATAAACAGTCGTATGGTATGAGTAGATCCGTCGCCAATAAATCTGTAAAGCCCCATGCTTTACCACCCTCTGAGATGTCCGATAAAAAAGACACATAAAACACGTCACCATCCCTTCACACGTCCAGACGTTCTTCTAGACGTTCTTCATCCACCTCCAACGACTCTGGAGCCGTCATAGTCACATCTACGTGACCATCGTTATCCAAGACGGCGCCCTCCGTCGAGTGCCGAATGCCGAGCGAGTCAAGGCCTCGCTCGATCTCATGCACCAAACCAAGTTGGTCCTTGGGCAGCCATATGATGCGCTGCTCCTTCGCTGCAGCAGGGTGGGTAAAGTCGGCAGGCGCGTCGTCGTCTTCCAGCGCCTCCGTGAATGGCGAGTTGGAGGAAGCGTGTGGACCGGGCTTGGAAGGATGAGAAGCGGCGTGTTTGTGTGCACTGCTGTCGGCAGCATCAGGACGTGGAGAACTTTCTTCGTCATCTTGCTTTACGTCCTTGATGTCGCCAATGCTCTTGGGATCAAGCTGCGGCGCCTGGTCGGCTGTCGTAGGGACATCATGCTTTTCTCCTACATCGTCATGAAGGGGTCCATCGGCAAGAGTAAGTGGTAGATTTTTGACGAGGGGACCATAGGAATTGCGGATAAGATTATGGAAGAATGCCTAACTGGTGCGTGAGAACAAGTTGATGATAGACAGTTAATAAACGATGCTTACCGTACATACGATTAAGACAATCAAGAGCGCACCCTCAGGAACCGCGCTGGGTTTCTTATGGCTATTCTCGGCAAGGAAGAACAGGGCACATAAGCAGAGCTGCTGAACGTAAAGCCCCACGAATATATGCTGGATTGCTTTGGGGAAAAAGAGTCCCCCGGTGTCGCTGGATTTTGGCTGATCGTTGACCCAAGTGAATAAGTATTTGTACAAGAAATAGAAGAAAAGGAAGGCCGCAAACGCGAGGCCGTTGATAATGGGCGATATAATAGAATAGCCGAACGTGATGACGACCAGTTGAGTCATTACAGGGAAGAGAGTACCCCAATCGGCTGTGCGGGGCTCGTACTTGATCCCAAACACGGAGCGTGGGGTGGAACCGAGGAGGATGATCTTGACATAATACAAAACTAGAGGTACAATTTGAAGGAAGCCGCCGCCCATTCCGGAAAGACCCTGAAGTAAGATGAAGCTACGTCCAGAAGTGAGACAACGATCAAGACAACTCTAGGACGATGGCACCCACGTCAGGAAGAAAGTCGAAGATTTTGGTAGATTCTGAGCCAGCAGACTCGGGACTGATGACGGGTTGTTCACCAGGAAGGGCAACGAGGCGATGAGGCCGGACGAGAACGTGATAACCAAAAAGCCGTTCTGTTGAATCCTTTGTAAGGGGTTTTGTTAGGGAAGACACAAACGAGCCACATACGATGACTTGGAACATGAAGTACCGATCCATCAAACTGAGCTCCACCCCCTTTTTTTGAGGAATGCCCTCAAACCGTCCCAACATCCGCATAATTATTGGTACTAGCATGAAGAGTAACAGAAGCAACACCGTGGAAGCGAAACCTTGGACAAAGCTGATAATGACACCGGGGGCTTTGCAAACCCACGCAAGCCAATGATATGTTGAACACAAGGCATGGATGTTCGAAATGAAACCGACGAACGCGACTACGGTGACCGGTTAGAACCCACACGCCATTTCAAACACAGGTGTGACCGACCTGGAATTGCCCAAACGATGATGATTCCGATAGTTGCAGCCCAAGAGATGGCCAAGCGTACACGGCGCTCGTAGCCAGACAAGGTCAGATTCTCCCAGATCACGTCGTCAGGTGCAACTTCAACGTATTTCAGCGCGTTAGACATTTGATATGGTTTATGATGGGTAAGGATATGAGCCGCCATATGTGCCGCGATCTGTTTGTTGAACAAGATGAACGCTCCATTCATCGGTGGATAGGTCTGGTCCTCGTAATCGTGGGTGGTGTGGGCTCCTACAAACGGAAGGGTGACCTGGACTGCAGGGACGGCAATATTAAATATGCCGGCTCCGATGGTGTGTGTTCGTTGGGTGACATGCGCCTCTGCGGCTTCGGTCCTTGCGATGTCGGTTGCAAGAACTTGGCGCTTCTGTATCAATTCCGTGTTGTACTCGTGCACCAGGTTGCTTGCCCATTCGATTGTATCAACCTTCGTTCCCAAGAAAGGAAGGGAAAAGGGCATCCAAGAGAATAGGGGTAACCTATGCGATGGCCATTTTTCTCGTGGTACCAGCTCTTCGATGTGTGTCTTAGGGGCAGCTTCTGTATCACTTCCGGGTTGGGCATCGGCACTACTCTTCTCCTTAATTTCTGCCCCCGTGACTTTCTTCTGCTGTTTCTTATGGCGTTTGATTGCCTTCTTAAGAAGGGATGTTTCCGCGGCTTCAAGCATGTTGCACGCCAATAGCCGACGATCGAAAAGGTTGGGGATATCCCCGAGATTACGATTCAACCATACTTTGTGAACACCCCCCGGCAACTGACCAAAGAGACGGGTAAGGGCTGGTTCAGACAAATATTCGTGTGGTATGCCAGTGATCAGAATACTGCAGGCCTGAACGGTGGAAGTGTGGGCGGGGCTGACAAGGTACTCCTGGCGTACGAGAATGTAATGGTCCATTTCAAGTTTGATATTCCACCATATCCACACTATGATAACAAGTCACATCAGAAAAAACTTGGTGGGAAATATTAGCCACGAAACGCACCAGTGAAAATCCACGTGGCAATCAGATGCCCTGCATACCGCGTCTGCTCGGTAACCCCGATATTGCCAAAAATGAACTTGTCCAGGCCTGTGTGAGAGGGAGCCGTGGAAGCGATGGCATCGAGAGGGAGAAGGAGGATCCAGGATAAAAGCCAGATCGGCAGCATGACGCGGACCATCATGCGCAAGAAACGGATAAAGAAGTAGGAATCCAATCCGTTGATGTGCTTGATCTTGCGATAGTCTGCATTCCAGACGTCCAAGACCCATCCAAAGAGGCGGGGTGATAATGGTGGCTGACGCTTCCTGCATAACACGAACATGAGGTCGAGACATGGTGAGACTAAGTGATATGCGCACGATTCAAGAACTGATAAACTCCTTGGTTCATAAATGAAGCGAAAATAGCGCCGGGCGATGGTAAACACAGTAATTTCGGCACTAACGATAATTCCGTTGAGAACCAAAGCTGTGACGAAGGTCTTGGTCGAGGCGGTAGTTGACTGGGCAATGTCGTTACTCCTAGTGACGACATGAGGGATTAGAGAAGCAGAGGTAGGAGGAGCGTGCTGCGTACATTCTAGGTCTTCAAAAAGACAACAGAGGGGAGATGTCCACCCTGTGCCAGTAAGGCCACCTGTAATGCGAAGGTTAAGCTGATTAGCTTTACGAAGATAAAGACGATGAATCCCCACGAAAGTACTTCTGAGGGAATGGTGAGAAGTGGAGGAAGAGCAGGGAAGGGATTGTGTGACAGCTCGCATGATATATAGCTTTTTCAAAAACGTTCCTGGGTTCCTTTGGCCGCATTCAGTAGAGAGGTGAACCCAGAACCATGTCGTCGCACCTCGTTTGGTACCATTTTCGCGAGCCGATCAACCGGGAACATGCTTCCGGTCATGTGTTTCACGCTACTTGCCTCGATGGGCAGCCGTTTACTATTTATTTCACATTTCGGGGCTATTTTGCAGCAGGAAACTGTATACTCCTTTGTACGCCACACTTAATTAGGCAGTTCTGAAACACCCCAAAAGACCTTTCCCGGCGGCTAATGGGAACCGGCTGCCGGAACCTTACCAAAAATAAACACGTAGTCCGTCTACACCGCCAGGGTGTGGAGTCTACGGCCTCGGTTATCGTCAGAGATGACACTTGGTTTGCACTACAGATGAGCCAGACCTAATAAGGGAAAATAATGCGAACGCCGTAAAATACCACTCAAGATGGAGGAAAACAAGCCAACGCCACTACTACTACTGTTCACATCAAGATGACTGCCGCGAGTAGGATGAGTAGGACTACAATGAGGATGGCGACACACCACCCTGATTTCGTTTCTGTCTTAGGTTAAGTACTGCGACCTCGAGTTACTGTATATGATACAATGTACTGACCCTCAGTCTCGCGAATAAACTTGCGCATCCTGCGCATCGCGTCTGACAGTTTGCTGTCCGTCCGATCCACATTACGATCGAGGTCACCCAGCATCCTGCAGAGGGTTAAATTAGCGGGTCGAGACAAAAGCGATAAGGCATACTCATTGTGTTCACTGATCTCTGATCCCATCAACCCAGCCTGTTGAGCGATCGTACTCAATGTACCTGCGATTGAGCTGATTGTCTGGTCCTGCTCCTGGATAATCATCTGCCATACAAAATGTCATCATTTGAGTCACGATATGTTAGGCATAGTCTCACTTCCTGCTCTTGTCGTGCCCACTCGGCCTCGTGATCTTCATCCCTTGGCTCGTGACTTGACCCAGAGAATGGGGAGTGGGTATGCGACCGGTTAGGTGTTGTTGGCCTCGACTTTCACATCCCATAAGCACCGAAAGTTCTTCGATTTGTGAAAAGAAGAAATGACGTGACGCACACTGTCAGTTTGAGGGCGACCCTCGACCTCCGCACGCATATTCTACAAAAGTGTGAGAGAGCTCAACACAGGTTGTTTGCGAGGGACATACGCACCACGCACCTCTATTTCGCGACGTACGTGACTCACATATCGCCGTCGTTGAATAACTTCCCCGTCATCCAAGCCGAACATGCGCGGGCCCGTACTCTCTACCATCCTACAGGCGTGAGTGTCTTCTAGCCAATCGCAGAAGAATAAGAATAAAACGCGTACTTGACACTTTCTTCTAAAGCTTCCAAGTCAGCTTCCAGCGCAGAAAGCGTTGCCTTGAGCTAGCGAGGGGCTGTGAGTATAATTCCAACACGAACCAACACGTATTGTGTACTGACCTCATTGCGAGCCCACTCAAGTTCTTCACTGCCTTCGCGCGCAGTGCTTCGGATACGTATAAAAGATGCACGGAGCTGTTCCGCTGTGGCCAGTGAGCTCTGTATCTCAGATTGGACTGCGTGGTATGGGTCGACCGACATGGTGGCAAAGTGCAACGGGGACAATCACGGTCACTACCTGGCGCTGCAGCGCACTCTATTGTTCAAGATGGTTCCAATCAGAGAAGAGGCTTCGTTAATGATGATGTAGGGCTTGAGGGGGACTGAGGACCATCCAACTCCGTTTGACAGACGGCAGAGACCGACAAATAGCTGCGCGGGGAGTGACGTTTCACGTGACATGGCAAATGCGTAATAAACAGATTGCCTGTTTAGAGGTGCGCCAACCGGCGGCCGCTGATGCGCATTATTAGATTTGGTGGCCCTAAATCCCACAATCGTTGTCCAGAAAACTATCTCAACCTGTGGACTCTAAAGCTGGAAGCTCAAAATGGGGTTACATAGCCTGCGTGGACCCCCTCAGACACCCATCGTACTCGGATTCCATTTTAGCTTAACAGAGGCCACGAGGCCAATGCTGTGTCGATATACACTCCCTGGCCTTTTCCCAGTGTCCTTGGTTTTTTTCCTCGTACATGACTTCCCTACTGAAAACCCTTCTCGAATTTCTGCGTATCTTGCGCTTTCCAACGCATTTCATTAAGCGTTGCTCAGGGCATTGGCAGTGGCTCTGGACTTTCATATTTCGCAGGTTAGGTCTCTGGCATTGCCGGCCCAAAAAAAAACCGGATGCGCTTCGCAAGCCAAGACCAGCTGAACCCTCCGAGTCGTTACCCTGCGTTGGGACCGGGGGCTACGTGCTAGCCGCCAGTACTGTTCCAACCTCAGCGAGCCTCCCGGATCTCCGCGAACGCGCTCCAAGACAACTGACAACGGCAACTCCATCGACCGCCATTACCCCCCCAGTCCAGGTCATCGGCGATCGCTCACTGTCTGCTTATGATGTAACGCTCCCCGCAAACCGTAGCTCTGCGAATATAAGCATACACAGTCTCGCCAGTTATAGGCTTTCTATTCTTACGAAATCACGAGAATCGTTGCGTGGTCCAGTTGGTCAACCATCGCAATCCCCCAGAGGGGCTTATCGCCAATTCGGACTTGGTCCAAGGTCAATGTCTTCAAGGGAGCGACTGTCTAGGCCACCTACCCCGTCGACTCACTTCTCTCCACCCCAGCAACCTCCCCGACCTTCTCCCCTCCAAGTGGACACCACAGATATAGAAGTTGAAGTCAACCCCCCGACCAGTCCCACGGTTTTAACGTCGCCATTCTCCTTTACGCATGACCCGCTGAGTTTCCCAGCTGACCGTAGAAACCACAGGAGGCATTCTTCGGGCTGTGTGACCGTGGACATTCAGAATCCATCTACAGAATCGCTCCCACTTAAGTCTTCGAGTCCTCCACGCTCTCCAACTGTCCATTCGTCCGCCGTCTTGGTCGCAGCGAATATACCCAAAGAGTCACTTCAAGATTCCCCTTCGACTCCCCCTGTGATCTCCGGCTTCTCCCCGCCCGACGGTCGTAATGTTGTGCCCATAAATTCCTATGACGTACCACGATACTTGAAGAATGTTAAAATGCAAGTGATTTGTTCTGTGTTGCGTTGTTACCCTTACAACTCCGAGACTTGACAGACCCCGTGAAGAGACGGCACCCTATAATATAGAACCATTAACAACCGAATTCCCCTAGTACGTTCGAGCTTAAACGAAGCCCCTCGTTCTGATAGAGGTCTCGTTAGCACCCAAGGACAAAGCGATTCTACGCTCACGGAAGGCTGTGGTCCTTGGACACCAGCCACCCATCCGGAAGGTGCACTCTATTTCTTTGATAGCGACAGGGTGCGTGTGTCTGTCACTATCGAAAACTCCAGCTATGACTAACGTGTGGTTAAAGAGGATATTTACTGACACAGACATGCATGACCCCTTCTTCAGGGACGAAATTGAAGATTTTTATCAGTACTTGCAGAAGATGTTGCGTGTCGATCAGCTGATAATCCTATCGAACAACTATGACCTAGTGTTAGACATTGTGCCTATTGGGGATAGGATACAGTGGTCTTATTACTACGCCTGCCACAAGACCCGATGCCTGTTCTGGTTTCAGAACTATGATGCAACCGACGTGTTATCTGAGTTATGTGGGGTCAATTCCCCTGCCCACATCAGTACGTCACAACTTTCATGTTCAGATCGTGCGCTATATTTACTAACTTGACGGGCAGAGCATCTCTTGGAAGATTTTTATTGGTGCGTCGACCGTCTTCTGCTGGATCATGTCCTGAGCGCTGATTTGCTTTTCCAGGAATCACTGGTCACTATATCCAGCGGGTTTTGAAGGTCGCTATCTTCCGCGTTCAGTCTATGGTGAACTTATGGGAATGTTGTCTCATGGTTGTATGGGTGGGTTTGTGGTACTCTCCGGTCCTAGCAAGATTTGATACTAGTGCCGCAGATGTGCTGACGTCAGGAAATTCCACTGTACCATACTGCAGTGATAAAATGCTCAAGATGATGACACTTGTAAAAAATGCCAGAGGTATGCGGGTACGCTGCAGAGAGAATGATATGCTGACGTCGTGGCTCAGAGGCTGAAAACGGCGTAGAATATTTTACTGCTGCGACCAGTGAGCGTACGGTTCACTTGACTATGCAAGTACTTATCAGATCCCTTTCTCAGCGCGTCTACTCTCATTCTTTGGTAAGTTTTCGAACCAAAGGTGATCACAGGGGATGCTGAATTGTTAACCCACGCTTGTCTAGCACATTGGAGGTTCCTATACTTCCACGGACAGAAGCACGCACGGCTAGAAAGGGACAAGACCGTGTATGACGAACCACTTCGTGAGAGGACTTTGCTCATCACGTTGGTATCGCCGCTGCTTTTCTTGGCACCTGAAGTCCATCTACGAGATTTGGGGAAACTGTGGATGGACGAAATCATTATTGAGACAGTCTGGAGGGCCTTCATGGCAAAACTGTTGGAAGAATGGCAAGATGTAGTTCTCTGGGTAATTTAGATTCATTTCTTCAGATTCCCTTTGACCTACGTGACTCACCAGTCGACCGTGATGCTCACCGCCAACGTTGGCTTCCTCGCCATTCCAGGCGTCGTGATTACAAATCTCAGCGGGGTCGCTATAACGAGCCCGAGCCAACTCAGGATTTTAACATCTCCTGCCCAGCTCGCCAGTTCTTTGTCGATACAAGCCAGCATAGGAAGCATTGTGATCGGTCTACTCTTGCTTCGCCACAACCGAACGAAGAAAAAGGATGGACCAGCTGGCGCGGTCAGTGAATACTCACACTTTATATGTACCAACTAGTAATGTTGTTTTAGGCGACATATCTCTCTTCAAGTACTCACAGACGATTCGGTCTTGAACCGTTGGCTATCACTTTCAGTCTTCCGTGGGCATTGCTAATGTGGTCGTATGTTGTTCCTAACCTTCCGATACACTGATTTTAACTCACATATCCCCCCTCCCCCTCGGCCCCCTGCTCTCCGCGGACGATGAACAGGATGGTGACATTTTCCATCGCGCTGTTGGTGCTCTGCTTTTATATCTCGAACATGCCAACGCGTATGGTCATCGCTGTGTCAACTTTCACGTCGGCACCGCCAGTCATCGTGTGCGTCGTGATATCTTGGCTAACCAGCGATGATGGAGAGCTGTGGAAGAACAACCTTGTGGTGTTTAAGCGCTCAGGTGTTAGACTTTTCGTCCGCCCCCTTAAGCGCTTGCAGCAGCAAATCACGTCCCATCTCCCAAGACTACATAATACACATCCCGCTCCCCAGAGCCCGAGTATACCCATGGCTGACCGCCAGAACAGAGCTTAAGTCCTCAAGTATTCGTGGCATATCTAGTAGATTTGTTTGTGTTCTGTGCCTAACAGCCTATGTACATCCGTAGTACTAACTTACAAACGACTCGTATCCGGTAGTGACTATGCCCCTTTCGATTATTCAGGTTGATAATAAATTTAGTTCCCCCATTTCCACTCTTGCATAGTTTGTCGTGAACCATGGCGTTCTTTGCATTCGCACAAAATCAGATCTTGTTTGTCATAGGAAGAAGGAAAGGGCAAAAAAAACCACGACACCCAGGATTCCCGCGTGGTCCCCCACCGTGGTACTAACTAGGCGGCACTCTGGTTAACTGCGCAGATCGGACGGGATGCGGTGCTTTCAGAGTCCTATGGCCGTAGATACTAATACGATTTGAGCAAGGTATATATGCACATATTCCGTCATGATGTATACTAGTCTCGACAATCCTAGAGACGTGACATCATATGGCTACCGCTAAAGGAACGATTGTGTCGCACTTTCTTAAATCTTCCAAGTCAGTCTCCGGCGCAGAGAGCTTTGCCTTGAACCAATGAGGGGCCCAGCACATACTATTCTGCATTGATCTCATTCAATTACGAGCCGACTCAAGTTCTTCACGCGTGCTTTGAATAGGTAGAAATGACGCACTGACATGCTCCGCGGTTACCAGCGAGCTCTGAATTGGACCACACGACTGACAAAGTGCAACCGGGCAATCAGCCACTACCTAGCGCTGAAGCGCACTATGGTGTTCAAGATGGTACCAATCAGAGAAGGGGGTAGTGAATCGCTTCGTTAATGATACAGTACTGTATCGTAGGGGCTTGGTTAACCGGACTCCGGGAGGGGGGAAGGCTGTATTGTGCTTAGTGCTGGCATGTCGTCGCCCCACCCGCTAGCCTTGGGCGTTGAGCAACGAGCACATCCGGGTACCATGGCGCTGGTGGTTATGTGCTGCTCGGACCCAACTAAGGGCCAACTTGAGGGCAGGAGATGCTACCCGATGAGTCCTCGACTGTAGGTGATCCTGCAGTTTAAGGTCTGCTATACAGAGGAGCCCTCGTAAAGGGCCCCTCCGAGTTAGGGTGCCGAGGACCGTGACGTCGTTCGATGCGCGGAAGGTCACGGGTACGCCGAGGGGCAATGACTGCTTTTGAAACAATTCGAAGGGGATTTTGCGCATGATCACATTCGCTCAAATACTCGGAGATACCGAAATCGTGATACGGAAGAATAATTGCACCGCTGCAGGAGATTCAGTTTGTCTCTTACTTTACAAGGTGTCCGAGTCGGTGTTTTCGTTAAACCGAGCTTCGTGTGATCACATGACCTCGATCGGCCATGTTTGGAAGCGCCACTATAGCACTGGCAGTAGCGCTGGCCCTCTCACAGTTCTCAGGTTGGTGGCCAAATGGCCTTAGGACCTACAACCATTGGCCTGAAAATACTATCTCTTCTGTGATAAAGCTGCAGGTTCAGGGGATTTCAAAGTTACATCGACGAGACTATAGGCCTGGGACGCACGTGCGAAGGATGGCTTCCTTGGGCGCAACGCCGCATAGCCTTCCGAGTTGAGTTATCCTCAGGCTGGTGCCAGTGACAGCCCTGAGTACGTGGATTCTGTACTATAAAAACACCCCCATAGCTTCACACCCTATATCTTCTATGATATGGCCTCCGTACTGAAAATCATTCTCGGTTTTCTACGCAGATTGCGCTCTCCAAAGGATTGCTACACCAAGCGTTGCTCACTTTGGGCGTGGCTTTTAACTTTCATTTTTCGCAAGTTGGGTCTATCGCGCTTGTGGCGCAAATCGCCAGGTACATCTCACAAAGAAAAACCAGCTGATCCCTCGGTTTTCTGCGTTGATGCGAGGGGGTACTCAGTGCTGGGCGGTTCAATCGACGTGGTAGCTGCCAGTACTGTTCCAACATCAGCGAGCCTCCCGGACCTCCGCGAACGTGCTCCGAGACAACTTACAACGGCAATTCCATCAGATCCCATTACTTCCCCAGTCCTAATCACCGGAAACCTCACGGCAGATCGTGCATTGTCTGCCTACGACGTGACTCTCCCCGGAAATCGTAGCTCTGCGAATCTGAGCATACTCAGCTGCGCGAGCGATAGGCTCTCGATCCTTACGCAGTCACGAGCATCGTTGGGTGCCCCAGTCGGTCAACTATCGCGACCTTCTCCGTCGACTCTCTTCTCCCCGGGCTGTGTGACTGTGGACATTCAGACTCCATCGATCGCATCGCTTACACTTAAGTCTTCGAGCCCTCAGTCGATAAGCACACCGGGCTCTCCAACTGTCCACACGTCCGCCGTCTCCGTCACAACGAATATACACAAACATGTTTCTCCTACGCCTCCTCCTATGGCCCTGGGCTTCTCCCTGCCCGAAGGCCGTGATGTTGTGCTTATAAATTCTGATCAGGTGCCACGATATTCTTCGAATATTAAGATGTGGGTGAACGTTTTTGTGTTGCTCTTCCACCCTTAAAACTCTTGGCAGACCCCGTGAAAACACAATATCCCACTATTTGAAACCATTAACAACTGAATTCCCCTAGTACGTTCGAGCTTAAACGAAGCCCATCGTTCTGATAGAGGTCTCTTTAGCACCCAAGAGCAAAGCAGTTCTATGCTCACGGAAGACTGTGGTCCTTGGACACCGGCCACCCATCCGGAAGGTGCACTCTATTTCTTTGATAGCGACAGGGTGCGTGTGTCCGTGACGATCAAAAACTCCAGCTATGACTCATGTGTGGTTGAAGAGGATATTTACTGACACAGACATGCATGACCCCTTCTTCAGGGACGAAATTGAAGAGTTTTATCAGTATTTGCAGGTGATGCTGCGTATCGATCAGCTGAAAATCCCATCGAACAACTATGACCTAGTGTTAGACATTGTGCCTATTGGGGATAGGATACAGTGGTCTTATTACTATGCCTGCCACGAGACCCGATGCCTGTTCTGGCTTGAGACCTATGATGCAGACTATATGTTATCTGAAGTATGTGGGGTCAACTCGCTTGCTCATATCAGTGCGTTACGTTTGTCATCACCAACTCGGCCATTATCTTCACTAATTTGACTCGGACGGGCAGAGCATCGGCTAGAGGCCTCTTACTGGTGCGTCGACCGTCTTTTGCTGGACTATATCCTAAGCATCGATGTTGTCTTGCCAGGAACCACTGGTCATTATATCCTGCAGTTTTTGAAAGCCGCATTCTTCAGCCTCTGGTCTATGATGAGCTTATTGGAATGTTGTCTCACGGTTGCATGGGTGAGTGTGTGTCTGATGTTAGCCATCTATGAGAGGATTTTAACACTAGTACCGCAGATGTCCTGACGTCCAATCTGTCATCCGTACCATACGATAGTGAGAAACTGCTCAAGATGATTAAGCTTGTACAAAAAGCCAGGGGTATGCGGTACGCTGCAAAGAGAATTATTATTGACTTGGTGTTTCAGAGACAAATGGCGGTGTGGTATATTTTACTGCTGCAACTAGTGAGTACAAGGGACAATCTACTATGCAAGTACTTATTAGATCTCTTTCGCAGCACGTCTACTCTCATTCTTTGGTTAGTCTCAAAAGTGATCTCAGGGGATACTCATCCGCCAACTTACGCCTGCCTAGCACATTGGAGGTTCCTGTACTTCCACGGACAGAGGCACGCGCGGCTAGTCAGGGATGAGACAGTGTACGATGAACCAGTGCATGAGAGGACCGTGCTCATAACTTTGGCATCTCCGCTGCTTTTCTTTGTGCCCGGAGGCTATCTACGCGATTTGGAGAGGTTGTGGACCGATGAAGTCCTTATTGAGACAGTTTGGGAGACATTCGTGACCAAGCTGTTAAGGGAGTGGCAAGATGTAGTTCTCTGGGTAGATCAGACTCGTTTCTTCAGATTTTCCTTTGACTCACGTGATTCATCAGTCGGTCATGATGCTTGTCGCCAACGTGGGCTTCCTCGCCATTCCCGGCGTCGTGATTACAAACCTCAGCGAGGCCGCTATAACGAGCCCTCGCCAACTCATTATTTCAACATCTCCTGCCCAGATCGCCAGTTCTTTGTCGATACAAGCCAGCATAGGAAGCGTTGTGACTAGCCTGCTCTTGCTTCGCCACCATCGCCAGAAACAGAAAGAGGACCTAGCTAGCGTGGTCAGTGAATACTCACACTTTACATATGTACTTAAATAACGTTGCTTTAGGGGAGCTACCTCACTCAAAGTACTCGCATTGGCAGATGTTTCGGTCTTGAACCATTGGCTATTGTTTTCAGTCTTCCATGGGCATTGTTGATGTGGTCGTACGTTCTTTCTAACTTCCAAAGCGTTATTTTCAGCTCAAATTCACACACGTCTCTCTTGTGCGGGATGGACAGGGTGGTGACATTTTTCATCTCGCTGTTGCTGTTTTGCTTTTATAACTCGAACATGTCGACCCGTATCGTCGTCGCTGTGTCGTCTGTCCTAATGACTCCGCCAGTCATTGTGTGTATTGTGATATCTTGGCGGACCAGCGATGATGGGGCACCGCAGCATAACAGGTTCACGGTGTTGAAGTGCTCTTTCGCCCGCCTTTGGCAGCATATCGCTTACCCCATCACATTACTCAATGCACGTCCCCGTGCCTCGAAATCTGAGCGCTGAGCGCTAGAACAGGGCTTAGGGCTTCATACCTTCGTAAGTAAATCTATACGCTTTGACAGTCGTTTGTCATGTATATACGTGTGAATGCTACAAAAGAGTTTGATCGTAGAGATTGGTAGTGACAGTGCCTGTTCAATTTCATAATACATAGTCTCTTTTTCACTTTTTCACGAAGGAGGGAGTGCTTTACACAAAGTCGTGTAGATCTTGTTCGGCATGGGAAGAAGAAAAAAAGAAGAACCACGGCACCCAGGATTCCCGCGTGGTCCACCACCGTGGTACTAACTAGGCGGCACTCTGGTTAACTGCGCAGATCGGACGGGATGCGGTGCTTTCAGAGTCCTATGGCCGTGGATACTACATGGTGTGAGCAAGGGGATATATGTACATCTTCCGCTTCCCTCTGCATCACCAGCACCAAAGCCAACTTATTGTATAAGTTGGTACTGTTGTTTTGAACGACGTAATAAGTTTATTCGTCGAACTCCCACGATAGAAGTACATCGCCAGGGCACACTTCTTTCCGGACAAATCGAACCAAAGCCTTGCTTTCCGCACGCGATCGTGATCGGTGTCACATCCGCCCCCCTATCATGTTTGCGTGTGGTAGAAAAAGGATCCGATTGACAGCATCGCTAGTGCAAGGAGAGTGCAGAAGAGAAGAAATGTCATACAGTAATATCTTGTCATCATTATTGATTACGTCGCCAGCCAGACCTTCTTCTGTTACGAAGTCGCACTCGATCCAGAGCCTCTGGCACTGGCACTGGAGATCGAGGAAATTCGCCCGAATTATCTGCGTGTTACTCAAAACGATATCAACCATTTACCAGGGGATTTCTCCTCACGAGACGAGCGACACGTACTTGGTAACTCAACTGGCATGTATTGCATTGATGACTCACGGCTCTCACTCGTATAAGTACCATTACAGTGGCGTGAGTTTTGTTTCTTAGCAGACCTTGATGGCAGAGCATGTGCTTGGTACGTGCTGCCACCTCTACGCAACGTAGGCAGTCTTACTTAGTTCGGCGACACCACCAGACCCTTTTGGGATGAAAGAAGCACCCAAACGTGTGTGCGTTATTGGTGCCGGTGCCAACGGGCTCGCGACGTTGAAGGTACTCGCACAGATGCACGAGGTGCAGTCAGGACAATGGACGCTGGTCGCATTCGAGGAGAGGGACAATGTCGGTGGGATCTGGTATCATCCTCTTCTTAACTCTTTTTTTTTTTTTTCACCTCCGATGTCAGGTACCCTGCTCCTCCCTCTGGAAATCCACCGTTATCGCCGATATATGATTCGTTATACACGAACCTACCACATTGTTTGATGGCATTCCCGGATTTCTTATTCGAACCTGAGACTCCTCTTTACCCGGCTGCATCGGTCGTGCAAAAATATTTAGAAGATTACGCAGCCCACTTTGATTTACTCCGCTTCGTGCGACTTTGTGCGCGTGTGGAGAGGGTCATCTGGGACACCAATTCGGGAGAATGGGATGTGACCTTGTCGACGGGCGAGCGGCTCGAGTTTGACTTTGTTGTTGTGGCTAACGGACACTTCCGCAAGCCCCAATATCCCATCGTGGCTGGGTTGCAAAGCTGGCTCGACTCTGGACGCGCTTTTCATTCTGCATGGTACCGAAACCCACGTGGCTTGGCCCATCACAAAAAAGTCATGGTGGTTGGCGGTGGACCCAGCGCGATCGACATTTGCGCAGACATGGGCGGTGTTGTGCCACTTATTCTGCACTCAATTCCAGGGCCAACTCTCCCAGGCGAAGTTACATACCCCAAGGACACTGACAACTATAGAAAAGTGGGTCGAGTCGCAGAATATCAGGATGACGGAAAGGTTTTGTTGGTAGACGGTTCGACCGAGTCTGACATCGATCTCCTCATACTTGCCACTGGCTACGAGATGTCCTTCCCATTCCTCTCAGAAATCACGTTGGGTGTTCCTCCCCTACCTCCACCGCTGCCAAACGAGCTTCACAACTCGACCTATCATGTATTCCCGCTCGCACACCATCTCTTTCCTTTACAGGGCAAATTCCCGTCGACCTCTATTGCATTCCCAGGGTTACCAAGGCTTATCGTTCCCTTTCCATTGTTCGAGGACCAGGCTCGCGCTATCGCTCAAGTGATAAAGGATCCAGAATCCTTAGATAGCATCACGTGCACAGTGGACATAGTAGCGCGCGCCCACGCGGTCATGCGTGAACAGGAAACCGAGGATCCATTGCGTATTGCAAAGACCTGGTTCCGCTTCGCGCCACTCGAACCATTTGAATATCGTGGCAAGCTAATTGCCTTCACGGGGAAGAACTGGACCGCTCCAGATTGGGAGGTCGAGCTTTGGGAAAAAAGGGCTTCATTACGACAGGGATGGAAAGCGGTCGAAAAAAGCGGGAAGGCTGTGGAATGGTTGAAGGGGGTTGGTGAGAACGGGATCGAGGACTGGATAGAATTGTGTCGGAAGGTTCTCAAGGAAAGCAAGGAAGAGGAAGAGTGGAATCCCAAGTTGTGAGATGAGATAATCGACACGTGCAGCCGTTGCGGGGCTGACCAATAAATAGGACCTTAACTTGACCCCATCCACCCACCTGCCTTCTTCGTCTAAACCTCATCGTAATCATAATGGCGGACCGCAGCGCTATTGGAATGCCCCTCTTGAGTGGGCCTGCTCCTTCGCCACACGAGTCTTCACGCGCAGACATCAGTTGCCGCAGGTGCAATAAGGAGTTTAACATCATCTTCACTCGCGCACGCAAGTGTAACCATTGCGGTATGTCTAGATGCTCGTAGATTCCGTCTCTTCTCACCTCGTCCTCCCGTAGGGTATTCTTATTGTTCGCCGTGCTCCGACTATCAAGCCCTTATGCCCAGAGAAGGAACCAGCGCTGGTTTTGATCCCGTCCCCGTTTGCGCATTCTGCATAGAGTTCTTAACTAGTGCGTGCCATTCCTTTTCTTGGAAGACCTCTTGACCAAGAGAGGTAATTAGTCACTGCTGGAGGCCGGAGCTATCTGAGAAATCTCTCTTTAGCAAGGCTAAAGAAGTATGTTGACGCATATAGTATCAAGACAGATGGTGTTCTTGAGAAGGACGACCTGATTGAGAAAATCATCGCTGTTAGGGTGAGTCGACGTGTGAGTGATGCTAATTTTTTTTGGTTGCTGACCTCCCAATCACAGGAGAATGGGTGTCTGCCTTATGCAAACGAGGTACCTCTCTCTGTTTGTGAGCCACCGTCTGCTCATTTTTTGGCTTGCAGAGTTTCTACAGGAAGCATTCGGTTCCAAATGGCCGAACTGGTAGACCTCGCGGGCTGTTCTCAAGACGTGAGGGGGCGCAGCCTGTTCAGCCCACTCCACTACCAAGACAATCTCCCAGCAATGCCGCCCCGAACTTTCCACGTCCGGATCTTGACCCATCCAGACAGCCGAGGCCGTCGCCGTCTGCACCGCGAAGAACGACGCCTCGCCCACAGGCGCCACCACAGTCGCCACCTTCCTCCCGCTCACAGCCATACCCTCCGCCCCGTTCAACTCCGCCTCCGGCACCCACTCAGCCTCGTTCTAATACCGCTCGTGCGCCCGATCAGGGCACTGTACCCGGTGCTGGTAGCCACTCCGATCCGGTCGCCAACCCGCCACCTGCCGCTCCGCAATCGTCGCCTATACCTACCCTTGATGAGCTTTTGGCAATGACAAATGAGGAGGTCTCGCATATGTCGATAAGCGCACTGAAGTCAGTGCTCTATCAGAATCATGTAAACGTGCATCTGCTTCTTGAAAAGAGCGATCTTGTTGCACGTGTACATGCTCTTCTCGGTGACGAACGTCAAGAACGTGCGCGGGAAGCTGCAATACACGCACGGGAAGAAGAAGAGATCATTGCTCGGCAGCATGCTATGGAGGATCAACGCCTACGAGATGAACACTCACGTGAACAGCGGGAATGGACGCACATGGATAGTGCGCACGTTTCTGGGGATGATAACGAACAACCTAAGTCAAAAGTGTTCACACCCCCTCCAATTTTGGGAACTGCTGCTGATCTCGAACGAAACGGACTCTGCGTCGTATGTCAAGATGAAGAAGCTAATATTGCCATCGTTGATTGCGGGTGCGTGACTATTCCTTCCCCATACCTCTGCCTGCGTAATCGACGTGACTTTGCAGCCATTTGGCAATGTGCCGACATTGCTCAGATCTCATCATGTCCTCGTCGCGTGAATGTCCACTGTGTCGTACCCGCATCGTCACGGAAGCTCGTCTTCTCCGTATCTTCAAGTCATAATGCTATATTACTCTGCTTTGCATCTTCCATAGTACCATCATTCCTGCGAGCGATTGCTATTCTACTCGCATTTTGCACATGTATCCCCCTTTCTGTAGTGATAATATATCCAGGGCTTGCCTTTGCCCTTTGGTCATCACCTGGTCCGCTATTCACAACCCGAGACCAGTCCTTTTGGTATTGTCTTGCCTGACTTGGTTTTCCCCTCGGTCGCTTCCCCCCTTCTTTTCTCAGCTCGCTCCTACATCGAACACTTCTGGCCATGTGCACGCGCGTTCGTCCTGAACATGCATCACGCTCTCGTTCGTTATCAATTTACACGTCCCCACGGGTAAGCCCCTAATCATTATACCGAGAGGGGTCTTCCCCAGCTTCGGTCTGACTTTCACCTGGTCAGTCGCGCACCAGTTCCGGCGTCCCCCCCCCCTAGTGGGAATCCATCTGAATTGCCGCGACGGTCACAAACACTTCAACGCGCCGAGGACAGAGTGAGTAGTAGTCCCATCCAAGATTTCAGGCAATCCTTTTTTGCCGCCATCAAGGATTACTCGAACGGGAAGTCCTCAAGGACGGACGTCGTCTGGCGACTCGTTCGACTCACTCACGCTAGTAAGAAGAACCTGGTCGACTTGACAAGGAACTCATCGCCAATAGCTTCACCATGTACTTTGGCATGCTCCGTGAAATGGCGCGGGTCTCCACAGAGGCCCCCGTCGTCAATGAGAATCGTAGGTGCGAAGAAGCAGGCGTTGAAGGAAAGGCTCAGACAGCAGCTCCAGCACTTCAAGTTGCTGGAAAACGACAGAGGGCGGAAGATGAAAAAGCCGAGCGATCGGCAAAAAAGGCGATCATGGATGAGGCCCTTATCCCTTTCACGACATCAGCCGCACTCTTCAATTGCAAGAAAATTATGCTCAAGATACGGGAAAACATCAAACGGCGGGTTGTACATGACCCACGACGGCCAGAGTTCCCGAATACATTTGGGGAGACGTCATCGCCAACGGCTACGTCGACCTCAATATGGTCTCAGTCGTGTGGAGACTGGTCCGACGCTTGAGACAAATATGAGCAAGCCGTGCTCCTCGTTTATCCGCATAGAAAGCAGGAGCTCGATAAGTACAGGAACCATATCCAGGAAACGTTCGTCGCGATTCCAGGCTGCCATGACCGCGTCCTTCAATACGACAGACGGGTCCGCACCGGGTCGTAGAGTCTAATAGGCTCAGACTGAGCGACCTTGGATCTTTCAGCACTGAATACACGTTCGTTGGCGCGGCATTTGCAGGATCGTCCGACTCGAGCGCAAAGCGTATTGACCGAAAGAGGCCGTTCATCCGACGTCTGCAGGAGGCACAACCTCGGGCTCTGCAATAACCAAAAGCAGTGCCGCCATTGGCACATCTGCCTCGAGTGCCGAAAGAAAGGACATTTGAGTACTTCATGTCCTGCATGGCAGTATCTTGAAGTAGCTCTAGAAGGCGGACAAGGCACGTGCACCGGTCCCAATGCCATTAAAATACTCGGTTCAGGTGAGGGTGCCGTCCACTGGTACTTTCTCACGCTCTTCTCGTCTTTTCTCATTTCGCCTTTCGCCTTTCAGACTATATCCCACGCTGCCTTCACCTCCCGTTTCGATTTCGACCGTTGGTGATCACTCAACGACGGCATATTTGCCGAATGATCATCTCAAATCAGACCCCTGTTGTTTTTTTTAGTTTGAATTTTGAATCATCAGTTTTATCTGTATCTTTATTACCTTGTCCCGCCCTCTCCATTTTTGCGCCCGCCAGTGACTGGCCGCCAGTCTCGCGTATCGTGCTTTCCTTTTACGCTCTTCCCGAGTCTTCCGCGGCGTGTTTCCTATTTTGTCGGCCTCTGTCGCGCATCCGCATGTACCATCATTTACCGCCTCGTCTCTCCTGAAGGTCTTGATGTCGGGGTGGCCCAGACCTATCACGATGGGCGCCCGCACTGATCTTTCCTCCGAGGCATGTCAATCATGTCGGTCAACTTCAATTTGCAAATTGATCCGCACTGTTGAGGTGAAAGGATTACTTGTAACTTATATAACTTTAACTTACGCTCACGTCAGTATACTTTACCTGCACACGACTACGGTGTAACTTAGCCATGAGAAATGACTCAAATGAGGAGTCATGCCGTAATTTCTCGTAGCCTTGGAGATAGCCACCTCCTTAATGAGTGTCAAGATGGGCGCCCCTATCAGAAAATCATAAATTCGCCTGGTGCAGATGGCCCGGTACTCTCGATGACCGGTCAACGTGCACCTTAAGGCGTATGGGTGAATTAATCCTTTGAGCGTATAGTGCGGGCGTTAAGATAAGTCTCGAACATTCGGTGTGCAACTCCGCACTAAGCCCGAGGCGTAAAGATAGAGCGTGATGATAGGAATTGTGGTATACAACGTGGTTTGCAAGCCAACCACACAGCTGGCCGTACACAGGGCGGTGATCTAAAGTACCATAACTGGTCTCCTGCTAAAGCGTCGGTCCAACTCGACTCTCCAGAACTACAGCACCACTACGATACTGTCCGTCCGTGGCATTATTGTCATGCCTCTCGAGACGACGCAGGAATACAAGGTTCACAGTTTTGGTGTCCCTACGATACCATACCTACTGGGAAGATCTTCATGGCGACAAAAGAAAGTCCGTGGTAATCATACTGTAACGTTAGTCCATCAAGCTTGCATCAAGGTTCAGGGCCCGAGTCTGAGCGCGCGCTAGGCTCCTCACCGGTTTGAGATTGATTTCGCGGGTGAGATTTGGGTACATGCCAAGACCTCGTTGCATTTGACGAGCGTATCAAAGCGCGAGAGTTGTTATATCGATCAGACGTACGACGGGCGGCAGGAGGAGGGGGCCCAATGATTATCGTCGATCTGCGTGTGGGGGAAAGTGGTTCGTTGTCATCTTGATTAGAGGGGGTAGTAACTGGCGGTGTATTTGGAGGACGGAAGCGCCCATGCTGATCGGGCGTTTCTGGAGGGGTGGGAAGGCCATCAACGCTGTCCGCCGGTCGGCGTCGGCGTCGGCGTCGACGGGTGGGAGACGAGGGGGTATCGGCGGTCGAACGACATGAAGGTCTGTACTCATGCAGCCTTAATGGTGGCGGAGGGGTAGAAGGGGCGCCAATCGTCATTCTACGCGTATGGGTCAAAGAGCTTCTGGATTGCGCGGCGGGTGATGAAACCGCGGGAGTGCTCAAAGAACGAGGACGCTCATATGGACCTGGCGTTCGTATCGACACAGCCGAAGAAGGATCGCTAATATAGGCCGCCCATGTGGGTGTGCGCGTCGGGGACAGAGAACCGAAGGTTTCCTCGCTGCGGGAAGTAATCAAGGGAAATGCAGTCGAAGAAAGTGAGAGTCCGTGCCGGTGTGACCTCAGTGGCGGGACTGCGGGAGGCACACCAGGGTTGAATGTTGAAGTTAGCGGGCTCGGAGTTTGTTCGTGGAGGGAAATAGCTGAAGGGGTGCTGAAATGACGCAAGTGTCCATGTTCAATAGAAGATACGGGTGTGAGGTCATCATCAGTCTTGAAGCGCGAGTATATTGGTAAGGTGAAATCAACGCTCGTATTTTCAGACGGTCGAGACAAAGGCGTGAGCTCTACACGAACAAGTCAGCACCCATGACGATGTACCGCCAGCTTCGGGACGTACCTGGACCAAGGACATCCATCGACCTCTGGAACCTCCTAACATTGCGCCTGACGCGCAACACATAGATGAGGGCAAATATCACTACCAGGGCAACAGCACCGCCAGCTGCGCCACAGATGGCAACAATAGATCTCGTCGATGGGCGTGCGATAAAAAACCTGGGCTGTATGTGTGCGGAAGCAGTGACAAAGGATGCATGATCACTAGTGGGCAAGTTGGCATCAACATCTAGCATGTGGGAGGCGAGCGAGGCTGTAAAAATCAGCCCACGTACTCTCCGCGAAACTCCCCTGGAACGTCGTGCTGTGGGAGTGTGATGATGGAAGCATTCTCCCCACCCCCCGCCACCAGAAATTTCGAGTAAGGCGAGGTCGACCCGACCATCGCCTGCAATGGAGAGGAGATAAAGTAACGGGGGGATGGGAGGTTGTGTGCCGCAGGATTTAAAGTGGTCGTACGATCGATGATTGATTAAATCCGTCATTGGCACCTCGCGGAGCACAGGAGCGAGGCCTCCCAGAAAGGGATGGGTTTGATGGGCGTAAACGCCCCACGTTCCCAAGTTCGATGATGGAAGAGGGGTATCCTCGCCATTGTGACAGGTCAGAGCGCTGGATAGATCACAATATCTGCCGAAATGATTTTGAGAGGATCAGAGCCTGAGCAGCGCCCTGCAAGTGATAAAGTTGTGAAGCAGAAAATCGAGCATGTGTCTTTTTACTTACGGACTAACCAAGTCTAGAATATGACTCGGACTACAGTACTGGAGTACTGTACATGACTGTTTCCATTTGAACTGGCCAGACCGTGACGTCGCTTATGGGCACTGACCATGTGTTCGGCTAGCTACAGTAGTACTAGTAGCCTAGTATCATGTCGTTAATCAGAATGATCACCTTTTCTCACGGCGTTAGCATCTGCCCTCTTAGGCACATACTGTACATCGTGCCTTGCACAGCAATCGTTACCACAGTCCACACTCTATTTTGAAACACCGCTCCCAGGAGTGAATGTAACAATTCCGCTCCGAACAATAGTATCAAGTGCACAGTATATAGAGTACATTTCAGATGGTTCGTAGTGTAGATACCGATACATATATCGTCATCATTCCACAGCCTCACGCCTCGGCACTCTTGGATGTCTCCGCCCTTAACGACCGCATAGCCCGCATATCATCTTCATTCACGGTGGAAGATCTCCCTCCCACCTGGCGCCGAACGTCTTCATCTGGCGGTGCCATCGTCACGTCCACGCGACCCATGTTGTTCATCTCAGCACCCTCCGTGGAATGCAAAATGCTCCTCGAATCAAGACCCAACTCGAATTCACGCACAAAGCCAAAGGGATCCTGTGGCAACCATATAACGCGCTGATTTTCCACTGCAGCTGGGTGTGTGAAATCGGTAGGCCCTTCGATTTCTATCGGTTTCTGGGATGGCGAAGCGGATGACGCGTGCGATTCATTCGTATAGGAAGGAGAAGCGACGCGTTTCTGCGAATGCGAATTCCCATCAAGATCGCGAGGACGCGAGATCTCCCCTTCTTCGCTCAAACGCTGAGGTGATTCAGATGTAGATGCTTTGGAGTAGTCTGTGACCTTGACATCGCCAGGGCCCGAAGGGGGGACGAGTTGTGACGGATCAGCTGTCGGAGGGACCTCTTGCTCAGCCTCAACACCGCCATTGTACGACTTATCGGCGAGTGTAAGAGGTAAAAGTTTGATAAGAGGGCCGTAAGAATTGCGTATGGTGTTTTGGAAGAATGCCTAACCGGATCATGAGCACAGTTACGGATGATCGCTACGATATGCTCACAGTAAATACAATCAACACAACCATGAGCGCACCCTCAGGAATAGCGCTAGGCGAGTGATTCTCGTTTTGCGCAAGGAAGAACAAGGCGCATAAGCAGAGCTGCTGAATATAAAGCCCTACAAAGATATGCTGAATCGCTTTAGGAAAGAAGAGTCCCCCGGTGTCACTGGAACAGGGCTGATCGTTGACCCAAGTGAACAGGTACTTGTACAGGAAGTAGAACAAAAAGAAGGCCGCAAAGGCGAGGCCGTTAATGATCGGAGATATGATAGAATAGCCAAGGGTGATGACAACTAGTTGAGTTATTATAGGAAAGAGTGTACCCCAGTCCGACGTGCGGGGGGAGTACTTGATCCCATACACGGCGCGTGGGGTAGAGCTAAGCAAAGTACTTCGGACGTAATACATAACCAGTGGCGCAATTTGCAAGAAGCCGCCGGCTGTTCCGGAAAGACCCTGAAGTAATATATACCTATAGCCTGCGATAAGACAGCAGTTAGGATAGCCTCAAAAACAAACTCACGTCAAGAAGAACGTCGATGATTTGGGCAAGTTTTGGGCCAGGATTGTCGGGACAGATGTCGGGTTATTCACCAACCTGGGTAAAGAAGCAATGATGCCAGATGAGAGCGTGACCACCAGAAAGCCATTCTGTCGGGTATTTGCTAAGAAATCAAATAAGGGACAAAGTCAACAAGCAACATACGATGACTTGAAAAAGGAAGAAGCGATCCATCAGGCTGAGCTCCACACCTGTTCGCTGGGGTATACCCTCAAGACGTGCCAATACCCGTAGCACTATCGATACTAGCAATAGGAGCACCGCAAGCAACACAGACGAGAGGAAACCTTGGATGAAGCTGACGACTATCACAGGCATTTTGCAAAGCCATGCGAGCCAGTGGTATGTTGTACATAAGGCGCGAATATTTGAAACGAACCCAACAAATGCCACTGTACAACACGTTAGACCCGTCACCTCGCTAGAATTAGGTGGGACTAACCTGGGATTGCCCAAACAATGATCAGCCCGATAGTTGCAGCCCAAGAAAGTGCCAGCCGTATGCGACGATCATAGGGGTTGATAACGAGGTTATCCCAAATTACGTCCTCGGGTGCGACCTCGACATATTTCAGCGAGCCTGGCATGCAATACGGTTCATGGTGTGTGAGTGTTTGTGCCGCAAGATGTGCCGCAATCTGTGTGTTGAACAAGATGAATGCCCCATTAGCGGGTGGATATGTTTGATCCGAAAAATCGACGACAGGGCGGGCTCCGACAAGCGGGATCGCGACAGGAACTGCGGGTATGGTGATATTCAACTTTCCCGCGCCGATTTGGTGTGTTCGATTAGTCGTCTCCACCTCTGCGGTAGTGGTCCGGGCAATATCACGTGCAAGAACTTCTCGCCTTTGTTCCAGCTGCATGTTTAGCTCACGCACTTGCTCCTCTGACCAATCAACCGTATCGACCTTTCTTCCTACAAAGGGGATAGAGAAAGGCATCCAAGAGGGGAGTAAGCGATGTGATGGCCATTTCTGTTTAGGTACCAGCTCCTCGATGAGAGTCCTGCGGGTAGCTTCGGAGTTGCTTGCATTCTTATTACTACGCTTGACGGCCTTTCTGAGAAGAGACGTTTGAGCAGACTCGAGCATCTTGCATGCCTTCGAGCGACGATTATACAGGTCGGGCATATCCCCAAGATTACGATTTATCCAAACTTTGCGAACTCCACCTGGCAGGTGGCTGAAGAGACCGGTAAGGGCAGATTCAGAGATATATTTGGGCGGAATTCCCATAACCAGAAGAGTGCAAGCTTGAGCGGTGGAGGAGTGCGCGGGGCTGACAAGATGATGCTGGCGTACGCGAACGTAATGTGCCATCTCATATTTGATATTCCACCATATCCATACTACGGCGAGAGAATATATTGAGAGTCATCACAAGGGTGTGAGGTGAGCTCCGGGACTTACTCGTGAGAATCCAGGTGACAATCAGCTGCCCCGCATACCGGGCCTGCTCAGTAGGCGCAACATTGCCAAAAATGAACTTGTTGAGATCTGTATTACCAGCAACGCTCGTGTGGACGGAAGTGAGGGGGAGAAGAACTGCCCAAGACAGGAGCCAAATGGGGAGCATGACGCGGACCATCATGCGCAGGAAACGGACAAAAAAGTAGCAGTCCAGTCCATTGATATTCTTAATCATGCGATAATCCGCATTATATACGGAAAAAATCCATCCAAAGAAGCGAGGTGATAATGGTTCCTGTCGCTTCCTACACGAGGATAAGGACGGGACAGACAGGGTAAAGTGTGGAAATGCGCACGCTTCAAAAACAGATAAACTCCTTGGTTCATAAATGAGCCGAAAGTAACGTCGCACAACGGTGAACGCTGTGATCTCAACAGCTGCGATAGCTGAATTTAGAACCAACGACGTCAGAAAAGTCTTGGTCGAGGCGGTAGTTGATCCACTGAGATTGGACCTGCGACAAAATGAGAAGTGGTCCCACAGAAATACCAGTAAAGCGTACATTTCAGAGTGTGAAAGTGGGACGATGACAAAAGGGGGGTAATGGGGATTTGGGTAATCTGACCAAAGGTTTATAGGTCATTGGAATAATTGGAGCCATTGTGGCATCCAACCAACCAAGTCGCCACTTGCCTAATTGGAACCTCCCCGACTTGTGACGTCATTGACAAGACTGTCTTGGCCTCAATGGTCTCATCCACCGTACCAAATTTCTCATATTCTAAGCTAGTCACAGCACAGAGCTTTCCTTTCACGACGTCAGTGACTCATTCACGCATCCGAGTCATCACTTCGTTTCAAAAGCTCTCAGGGCTGACCTGGCATCGTAAAGCGAGTGATAAATAGGTTCATGTGGAATCCTCAGATCATGTTCAACCCCATCACAGCTTTTCATTTTCCAGAGTTGTAACAGTTTCCATACTTGAGGGTCGCATTTTCACAGCCTTATAAATGCTTCAAGTTTTTGCCGACTCTGTCCTGGAAATCTCGCCACCGGCAACTGGACCCATATCAGCGATATTAGCGGTGCCTCCACGTATGACTGCCACAGTTCACGTTGGCTGCTAGCTCCCGACCAATGATCATGTAAATAAAAACACCAAAGAGACGCTCCTGGATAAATCTGACTGACGTCTTAGTTACTATTAGGAACTTATTTGGTGGTGCTGTCACCCCGAAACACTACCAAAAGACCAGCTGGCGCCCCGTTGGTTTCTGTATCCAGTTACGAGGGCATAGACCATTTGTTGCCAATGATACGTGTTCAGTGATTCGTGACCAAATTAATGTCAAACACTTCCCTTTTTTTCGCCGATAGCGGCGTGTTCCCAATATTTGCAAGTGCAAATTCTGAGAATGCTTCTATCCAGCATGGCCAACTCTCTTGTATATGTCGGGCTAGGAACTCACCTAATGAGGAAGCACCCTCTTCCAACTCGCACACATACCTTAATACGCGCATGAAGACTAATTTATCCTCAAAACTTGCCTAAAGGAGTGACATAATAGGAAGGCGAAAAAGAAAATAACACCTGAAATGCAGTGTTCGGGCACAAAAAAATGGCCCATCCAGATGACATGCCGTGTGTCCCAAGCGTGATCTCATTACTCGTGCCCTTGCTTGAGACTGGTATAGTGGCCGCTTCCCTTCTTAGGCGTCGTACGGCTCTCAACAACCTGCCCTAAAATGCTCATATCTACTGGAGTGACGATAACTTCCGGGACGGTAGATGGCGAGCACACGAGCGGAGGAGTCCCTATGCCTATGGATGAAGGCGAGGACGAAGTCGAAGACGAGAGCGAGGGCGAGAACGGGGGCGGGTGCGATGGTGACGAACCACGGAAGTGACTCAGGGCTGGCGGCGGGCGTGTAATGCGCAGATCAAACCGTCCGTAGCGCGCGATCATCTGAGGCGTCGTCGGGGGCGGATGCGGGCGCAAACCAAACAACGATCGTACGGATGCCAAGATAGACCGTTTGACCTGATGCGTTGTTACAGTTCTAGCACTGGGGCGCCTTTGGATCATTGGGTAGATGTAGCAACAAAGAAATGCTGCGATCGCGATGCAGCCCATGACTATGACAGTTACTATGACGGGTGTGGGTATCAGGGACCACGTTAAGCCCTAGTACAAGGAAATAGCACGCACCATCGAGTGGACTTAGTGGAGGGAAGCGGACATAGAAGATCTCGCCGCTGGTGTCTGGTCCGACAGGGTACAAAGTATCTGGATTTGCTAGGCGGTCGGCATCCTTAGAGAGCTCCATTCTCGTTATCGGCGGGGAGCGTCGAGTCTGTCCGGAATGTATAGAAGTTGTAGGAATAGAAGGAGTGTGGTAAAGGACTTCCGATGATGGCGAGACTTAGTCGTGCATGCAAGAGGCGGTTGAGGGACAACCGACAACAGTCACGCAAATCATGCGTCATGTTTCGCTAAGTCAGCCAACCCAGTGCACATTTTTGGACATGGAATTCATTCATGCAACCAGACGTCCTACAACCTGTGCAAAGAGACCATTATGACAGTGGTCGCCTAAAGATGCGTATATAAAATAGAGAATATTCATGGTTCGCAACACAAAGACGTTCGGACCGTTGAAGCTGAAATGCCTGAAAAAAAGAAAATCCAGAATGAGTCCACCGACTAGTTCGACTGAGCGCCGACGGCCTAGTAGGAGATGGGTCAGAAATAAAGGCCAAGGTAGAATCTATAGGGGAAATTACCAAACGCTTGAGATGCTCCATGAATACCTGCAGGCTAACGTCATCCGTGAAGATGGGCTGTCCAGCACTACCAGCTTGGCTTGCGCCATACACCCCAGCTGACATATGTGTTGTCGACGGATTCAGCTTTGAGAGAAGGAAACGGGCTTGGCTGCCACCCTGGTCGCAAACAATATATCGGGGGATGGGGAAGCGATCAGTCAGCAAATCCTGTTACATCGTTAGCCCTGAGGATATGACTGTTACTACGGTTGAAAGCAACAAACTACCTGCGCATCATTGACCGGAATCTCAAGAAGATCTTTTAAATTTTCGTAACCCTCTTGATCCTGATAACCTGCCTTGCGCCATTGTGCAACCGTTTCACCATGGAATATGAGGATGTGGAAGAATGTGTCAAGTAACAAGACGACGTCCGGCTTGATAGAAATGCTGTCGAGCAGCACAGGCTGAGGGGGGTGTCCAGTCCGTATGACATGAGCGTAGGTTGAATCATTATGAGAGAGTTATTGACATCCTCCTCGTTAAGGATATGTCTGTAGAAAGCTGTCTCATCAGGACTGTTGTTGAAGACCTGGAGGAATTGACTGCGACGCAGGTGGAACATGAATTGGGGGTAGATGCTGAAATTGTCGGCAAGCCTGAAACTTGGCGGGTCTTCCTTCCTGTAGTCCGCGAATTTCTGACACAACCGAATGAGCATACGGTCCAGCCAGCGCAATACGTCGGGGGAGTCATCGATCTCAGCCTTAAACACGGCGATACGCGCCATAAGCACCGCCGCGGCCTCCTGGTCAAACGACGCTGCAATGCCTGGAGAACCAGCTTCAGCGAAGTTGCGCGCGATAGTGGTGACGCGCAGTCGCATCTGGCCTATCGAATGTTGATAGTGGGTAACAAACTGGATAAGGCCACGGGAGCCTTGCTGTAGAGGTTGCCCAGCGGGCGTTACGACTTCGAAATAGACAGCCTCTGCAGTGCGCGGACTAATAGTGTTCAGCCTCCAGGCGGACGTTTGTCCAATGCCGATCTCAGTCTCGCCGACACACGCGGATTTCTTGCCGGCTGATATCGCGTGTCCAATCAGTCCCGACACTTTCAGTTCCTTCGTGGTCTGCGCCGCAGCATTAGAACGTGGGTAGAGATCTCGATTTTTCAAAACCGAACCTGAACATCAAAGGTGGCATTAAATCCCATGGCCAAATTGCCCTGGTCGTCTTTATTAAACACGCGAAGGAAACTCTGCTTGAAGATGGATGTCGAAAATGAGTCTGACAGCACGATAACGCCATTGGTCGAGTTCGGTAACGCTTTCATTTCTAGAAGACCGACTTGATCCAGACAGCCGGCGAAGAGATCGACCGCATGACCGTTATTTGACGCGCGTTTTGCCAAGCCTTCATAGAACTGCGCACATAAGACGGACTTCGAAAACGGAGGAGTCATGTAACACTTTACCTTAGATGCTCGCTTGAAATGTTTCACAGCGTCGCGGTCGATATCGTGATGTGACCGAATCGGCTCTTTAAGCTCGTGACTAACTACCATGCCCGGTCCCTCAGTTGCGGGACCACCAGCAAAGAGCATGATGCGTGCTCCCGTATTGGGGAAAGTTGTCTGACGCGCGCATATCAGCTGAGACATACATGGAGAAAGCGCATCCAGCGTACTTCTAGTAGCCCCACAGCGACGCTCAGTGCCACACCAGTGCTGCGAAGAGGCCGTTTATCGCTCGCCACAGGCCATGGATCGCGAGTGAGCGATTCAAGGATACCCGTGAGCTGGAACTCGCATTGGGAGACGGGAAGAAGGAAGCGAGCAGCGCCAAACGTTTGTGGGGGCATAGGTTGGCCGGGCCGAGGGGCTGCTCGGTTCTGAGCACTCAAGCCAAGCATGTCCTGGATCTGCTTCGGAGTATACTCCTTTCCTCCGCGAAAAACGTAAGACTTGCTGCACTCTGCGTAGCCGATTTCGTGCACTTGAGCCTGAAGAAGTTGAGCAAATGGGAGACAAAGAAAATAAAAGTATGCACCATAGTCCCGAACGTGATGAGGCCGACTAAGGCAAATGGAGGGAGGAGACTCAAGCTAACAACAATCGCGTCTCGGAGAGCTTTAAGGTCATCGGCGTCGAGGCATGTGTCGATTACGAAAAGGAATATTGGGGGTACTTGGGCCGGGCGGCTAAGCGTATACTCGATAGTAGTGTATTTTGGCAATAGTTCAGCGGGGAGGTTTGTGCTAGACAGATCCTTATAGTGGGGAGGAAATGCATTACGTGTAAGACAAAATGGACAGATCCATAACTTTCCTCGGATGTCGATTTGACTTAGGCAGGCAATCAAGTCAAGATTTAGGCGCATACATAAAGACACCACGCACCAGTAGGGGTTCAACACGGCCCGACAAGGAGTTGACTTGCAAGTGACGGGTTCGTAAAGCACAGGAGGGAGGTCATCCCTCTGCTTCAGTGGGATGTAAAGAGCTGCAATTGGAACCACTGTGCGATTAGCTTCAATGCGAGACGAAGGCCAAACATTCCACGACAGCCGAACGCCTGACGAAAGTATAAGATAAGCTCTCCCAGTCAAGAGAAGACAGAATGTGCACCATCACGCTCCTCTACGTCCTCAAAGTTCATTTTTCAAAACAAAAAAAAAAAAAGGTGATTGGGAATATTGGCGTGTACAGTACAGAATTGCAAAGGACACGTCGCTTCTGATGGCACCGCCCGGAACAAACACCGACAAACAAATCACACCTGCTCTGCACGCCCACTCCACTTCCTCTGAACCTCGAAATGACGTCTTTCCCTTCGTTCTAAATCTCCGCCGTTCGCCCACAATCGCACGCCGAATTCTCCAACATCCCTCCGTCCTCTGCGCCACTGCCAGGGTCATGACATCCTTGTGTTGACATTGCAACCGGTTACATACCACAACTTCCGCTTTCTTCGAGTTGTTTCATCATATCGATCGATGAAACGTGTTTTTCCAATTACCCATAAGCTACCCCATCCAAACGCTTGTTCCAAATATTCCTTTTTGTCCGTAAATCCGCTGATAGTGTCCTACTGATTTATCTCGAAGTCCTGCTCCACGCCGAGAAGCAGGCTCCACAATACCTGTGTTTGTGGCCAGCGCTCCGTGAGTCACGCACATACAAATATTCTAATACATAAAGCAATACGCAACGCACTATAATTATTCGTGTACGGCAAGCTACAAGTATTGGTGGTACGGTGCTGGCCTGTGCGCAGCACGAAATTTAAACATTATGTTATCATTGTTATGGTTACTCGGGACATTCCAGCCTCGCCGTTGATTTTGTCTCCACTTGGTCGGGTCAGGGTCGTTTCCATTCTAATTGACTGTCTCAATTCGAGCCTGTTCACTGATCAAAATGAGTATATTCTGCTCGTCGTCTGCACAAATGCTCCACAATTGATGTCTTGTGATTTCGCTACTTTCCGGACCCAGTAAGAGTAGCAGTCCGGCGCCAATCTCACCAGGAAAGGCGTGTATGACACCCCTGTGGCATACTTAGCATGTATTCGTCTTCCTGGGGCCTTAGCGCCACACTCTTCTCTCTGCGTCATGATGTCACGAAGCCGCCAACATGGCGTGAGCCTAAAGTCAAAGCAGACCAATGCTATACCCCGTTTGAGTGGAACCTCTTCTCCAAGCAAAGTCTAAGACATTTGAAAAGAAATACGAAAACTTTGCTCAGGGATGTTGGTCCTTCCTTGACTGGACTGGTCTTTATGGAGTTTGCTGATCCCTGATCCACGCTCACGTGCCTGGCTCCACTTGATTTCGATTCTCACGCTTATGTAAGCTAATGTACGACATGGATCGCGTGATGCACCAGGCGTGCAGTAACAAGTGATGCTAGCTGCCAACAGGCGCATTCCCTGGCCAGGGACGGTTTATCGCTCCACAGATAGATACGCCCCAAATACTATACATTCGGTATGATGTGGGTTCTTCCACTGGGGCGCTTATGCATAGCACGCTCCACCTTTGTCGCATATGGCGCTGTCGTCATACCAAGCCGGTTAAAAACTGACGTTCGAACCAGTTCGCTATCCAAACAACAACCCAACTCTCGGCTCTGGAACTGGAAGAAGTGGGACCTTCTCAAAGATTGTCCATTATTCTAAGAACGGAGATGTCCGTGAACTCCACCGCGCCTGCCAGTGCAGGTGGGCGCCCGTACTGATCATGTTAGTATTTTTTTTTCCCCATCCCACCTTGTCTGATACAGCACAATGTTCAGATTCTTCTGTACGCAATTCTCCCTTTCCAAGCACTCCCAGATTTCCCATGGGTCTGGGCGTTTTTGTACCCCATCTGGACAATTATTGTTGCGGGGCTTCAATGTTTCCGGCTTTGCTGTATCCTTTGACCATATCATAATATCTCTTTCGAATGGAATTTCCACTAATAGTCACTACCACACCCACGTCTGACCCGGAGGATTGGGGTGTTTGCGATCCCATATATCCCATTCTGGCTGTGTTAGCTGACTTTCAAGCTGTTGTATTGCTTGACGTACGCTGGTCACCTCGTGTTTTCCCTTACTAGAACCGATTCGAGTGGAGCCTGGAGGTTAACCAGCGCCGTGTGTCGTCTATGAACTATGAATCTCACTCCCCCCATATTCTATTGTCCTTACGAATAATGAAGCGCCTTTACAGATTGAACTGCAAGCTGCGAGTCGTGCGGTCCAAAGGGTAGTGACCAGAGGTATGGGGAAAGGGTCGATGATTTTATCTGCAAATATCATACTTCTTTCTTTCCCGGTCATCAAATAATTTATCTGTCCACTTCTCCAAGATCACGGTTTGATGTAAAAAACACGCAGACTGAGGGCTGGTCATCTCCTGATAAATCAGGCCAGATCTATTGCCTAGTGTGCACAGTCCAGAAGGACCCCCTACGAGAATGAGGTGAAGGTATTACCCAGCGGTGCTCAGATCAATTCCAAGTTCCGTGTAACCCACCACCCACGGGGTGGGGGGCATCCCAATGATCTCACACTTTGTATAAATTGTAAGATTGGCGATTCTCGGGAAGAGCATATATAAATGTAGGCGACCTGGGACGGCGGAATACTATCTAATACTGCAGCTGCATGCCCACTTGTCGGGCACTCGGCGGTGCCGTGAAAAGCTTGGCTTTATTGGTGCATAACGGCGACGACCGTTAACGTCATTTCCGGAGTCCTTAATCCACCTTGTGCCCTAGTGTTGGGGCCCTCTTCGAAACTGATGCGTTAAAGAACGAGCAGACTGAGCACGGAAAGAAGCATTAACCGGCTGCGATAAGAGAAGCTCCACAGGTTCACAAGCCGCAGTAGGGCTTGGTGATTTTAATACTTGAACACGAGACAGAACCAGCTGATCAGATGAGGCCTAACAATAGTAAACCCCGTGAGCACGCATAGTCTATCAACTGGACGCCTTGTGGGGCCTGAGGCGGGTCCGTGCGCTCCTCGAGTTGAACGACGACGATTTCCAAGTAGAGTCCGAGGAACGCCAGAACCCAGGGTGCCGGCGAATAGCGGGCAATTCCGACCGTGACAGGAACACCGTCCATGTCATATCTGTCTGATACAATACCAAGAGTTTTGCTGCGCATTTCGACAACAAGACCCGCAGTTAGGCCAAGACCGCACTAGTCACTGATCAATCTACTTTGTGGAAGAATGAGGGTCTCAAGTGATGCTAACCTGTTAACCGTGTCGTCACGGCCTTGTCACAAAATATACACAAACACAGCACACAGAGAGGCAGTTGAGTCACACACACTACGTACCTTTAACATGGGTGCTCAGCTTCAGTTGCCATTAGACTACCCCGAATACGAATTTTGATTGGCTTTGACAGCGAACATGTGGTCCGAACCTTGGTCAATGGAAGAAAAAGGGGTGAGCCATCATCACGGACAACTATTATAATATTTTCATATCCTCATAGCACCCTGAAAAATTGGGCCGTACTCGAGGCGCTTACTCAAGGCCTCGGGGGCACAAGGTGAGGGGACATCCACTATGATACCTCAAGGAGAAGTACAAGAACATTCCATAATACACTCATTGGGAACGAATATGTGGAATTTGCGGCCAAAAGTGCGCCTTTCTCATATTTTTGGGAGCGCACTGAGGGTGAGTGCAAGGTGTGATCACGTTACGGACCTTACGGACCCGATCAAAGTTAGCGCGCCTTTGCTCGGGGTCCTTAAAGCGCGCAATTAGGCCTAAATATACCTCCAGTGTTCCCCCCCGCACCAGCCCACCACAACCACCCTCGCTCGCCCTTAGGCGAGTGCGGTCCTTGCCTCTTTTCGTTATCCCTTAATACTTTACTTCTCTTTTTCCGTCACGATTTCCTTTTATTCCCTCATCCCCTTCCTTTGAGCTTAGCCCTCTTTCTCTCACCTTATACACTCGTCCATCTCTCCACAACCGCTCTCGCTCTCTATGCACCGCTTCCCTTCTCGCTTCTGTCCATTGCTCGACCCACTTGAAGAGTTTCCACTCGTCGTTCCCTTTCCAGAGGCGCATCTACATTCCAGGTACTCTTGTCGTCCTCTCATACTTGCCCCCATCTCATAGCTGATGTCTCCCCAAGTGAGCCTGGCGCTCTGGGCCTTTTCAATGAAACACCCAGCACCACCGACATGTCTCTTCCCACTCCTAGCGTTCCGGTCTTTACCGTCTTCACTGAGTAAGTCATTCATGTCTTGGGTCCCTTGAGCACTTGGGATGACCTCCGACAAGGGTTCCGACCCCCACCCAGGTCCATTACGACGCCCTCGTATCGCAATCAGAGGTCATTCAGCCTCCGCCAGCGCCTCTGATTAAAGATATGGACTCATTCTCTGAGGGGACGGCTCAAGGAAGCTTCGACTTCACCTTGTGCTCCGACTCTGCCGATACTCAAGTTCCTCCATCCGTTGCCTTCTCCCCTGGCCATCCCACACTCTCCATCGAAATTTGGCGTGATGATGTAGTTCGCAGTACCGCTGTTGACTGTGAGGAATGGCTCCCCCGCAGTAGTGACGATAGGCACATCTTCGAGGTGAGGCTTCTATTCCTAGGACAGTCGGCATCGCTGAGGATCTGGGTTTTTAAGGAGCCCGCGACCAAACGTCGTCGTCTCTCAATCTTGCCAGCGGGGGACGAGGAGGGACCAATGACGGCGCCTCCTGGCGGGCGCTCTCAATCTCTGCCGCCAATCAGCTTTTGCCTCATGCGGGATGGCGATGACTCTGACAGTCTCGCTCTCCCCCTTACTCCGGTGCCCAGTCCGTGCTCTGCTCCTCCTACCTTAGCATAGTGGACACTGCTATCAGTAGGTCTTATCACCAGTTCATGGCTCTCAGAACGCTAAAGCGCATAACCTTCCTTTAG
The DNA here is from genome assembly GCA_022376515.1 of Lactifluus volemus. Lineage (NCBI taxonomy): Eukaryota > Fungi > Basidiomycota > Agaricomycetes > Russulales > Russulaceae > Lactifluus > Lactifluus volemus. Next base: position 444,623 of record WTXI01000016.1, read on the forward strand.
TCTGTCACCATCATATAACAAGCGGGCTGGATTCTCTTTGACGACACTCCTAACAGAAGAACGTTCTTTTTACCGCTGTTTTGTGTACAACTAAGGGAATATCATGAAACATTCTCTACGATGTGCTATGTGCTTTATTAACTAGATATCCCACTGCACCTTTGCTTCTATTGCGGTGGAATAGACTAGACTTGCCGGATCAATGGATGGCTTAATTTGAATCAATCCCAACTACTAGTTACATATGATATGTCATCACTTATGCCATCCCCCTTCCTTTTTACTATTCCTGTATTTGGTTCCGCGCAAGGTCGCTCACGAATAATGACTCGCTTTCCTCCCGGTTCCGAGCCATGTGGGTGATTTTTTTCACCTCTCTGTATAAGGAATCATTGTCGCACGATCGATAGATGTGATTAAGATCTGTCAGTGTATGACAAACCACCGACAACCTTTTCAATATCCAAAGACAAGGACAAGGTCGAAATCATGGATTTTGTACCAGCTCCTGCTGTACATAGAGTACTTTGTGCCGATTGTGGTGCGTTTAATGGCATGAACTATCCTTACACTTTACAATCATCTCATGCCTGTCCTAGGGGATCCTATTGTGCCCAACTCTGCAAATCTGTGTGTAAACTGTCTCAGGAACACGTAAGTTCCTTCCTCTTCTTTGGCAATTTCCAACCTACATCGTGTGTCCAAAAGTGTCGACATCACTGAGGGCATCCCCAAGCAAGGTGTGCCTATCAATCCCTCTTTTGGGGAATTTGCACTAACGGTAACTCTGCCACACAGCCTCCGTATCGTATTGCCGAAATTGCGAACGGTTCCTCGCACCTCCCACACAATGGATGATTGCGCGGCCAGAGTCCCAAGAACTACTTGCCATATGCCTTAAAAAGCTCAAGGGTTTGAATAGGGTACGGCTAACGGACGCGCACTTTATATGGACGGAACCCCACTCGAAGCGACTCAGAATATCGTTGACTATCCAAAAGGAGGTCTGTCGCCTGCATTTGGCAAACATGTTGTTCCGAAACACTCACCCGAATCACAGGTACTGACATCAACAGTTCTAGAACAAGTATTTGAGATCGAATATCTGGTTCAGCATGGGCAATGTCCCGACTGTACGAAACTGGCCGCAAAGAATACTTGGAAGGCCCTTGTTCAGGTTCGGCAGAAAGTTCCGCACAAGCGGACCTTCTTGTACCTTGAACAACTTATCCTAAAACATGGGGCGCAAAAAGATACAATTTCCTTGAAAGAGGTGAAGGACGGTCTGGATTTCTTCTACAGCCAACGGAGTCATGCCATAAAAATGGTGGAATTTCTATCTGGGGTCGTGCCAATCCGGTGAGCATCGCCACCCCCGATCACAGCGGCATATACTTATCGGGATCTAGATCGAAGACGTCCGAGCGCCTGCTCTCTGCAGACACACATACGAATACCGCCAATTTCAAGTTCACGTACTCTGTCGAGATTGTCCCCATATGTAAGGACGACCTAGTATGCTTACCACCCAAGCTCGCGCGGCAGCTAGGAAACATAGACCCTCTGACCCTTTGTACTCGGGTCGGCAACTCGCTCCATCTTCTTCACCCATCGACATTGCGATCGTGTGAAGTCATCGCCTCTACATACTGGCGTGCACCGTTCGATTCTCTTGCTGGTGTTTCGGACCTCGTCGAATTCACCGTTCTGGACATAGAGCCCTCCGGTCGTACGCACGGGAAATGGGTAATGGCAGATGCGCAGGTGGCAATGTCAGGCGCATTTCGCTCCACTGGAACGTATGAGGACGACCGCATGATGGACTACGAAACAGCCTCGTCGACGAATCAGATCTTCCACACACGGACGCACCTTGGTGGGATCCTGCAGCCTGGTGATGCAGCCCTGGGCTACCATTTGAGCAATACCAATTTCAACTCGGACGATTTTGCTAGTTTGCCACAGGACCGCATTCCTGACGTCATCCTCGTGAGGAAGGCATACCCAAACCGTCGCAAGAAGAACAAGTCGCGAAATTGGCGGCTGCGGAGTATGGCGAAAGAAGAGGGCGAGGAGGGGGAAACTGGCGGCGGACGCGGCGCCGTGGGCCGCATGGGTGGTCGCGATCAGAAAAAGGTAGAGGAGGACTACGAACTCTTCCTGCGCGACCTTGAAGAAGACCCCGAAATGCGCGCCACGGTCATGCTCTACAAGGCAGACGGTATGAAACCGGGGAAGGCTGTGTCTCGAACCAATGATGTAAAAGCGCGGAAGAAAACACAGCATGCGATGGACGTGGACGAAGTGCCGGTACCTGTACCTGTGCCAGCCCTGGAGGCAGAGACGGAAGAGGAGGAAGAGGCCGACTTCCCCGAGGTAAAACTTGAGGAATTGTTAGAAAACTTTGATGAGATGACACTTGGAGAGGAAGAGACACCTGAATAGAACCCGGGCCGCGTATCCGAGTCTCTTTCTCGTCGTTTTGCGACTACGGAATTCGGTTTTCATGCGTAGTCTGCCTTTTTGTTTCGAGAAATCCATTTTTGTGGAGTGGAGTATTGATTAACAGGGCCCAGAACACTGACAGACGCTTCTCAATTGAATTGCAATTGCAATTGGGTTGACTCGACAACCGCGACACGTGAGTGCTTCGATACGGACTTACTAAGTTATCTTGGCTACACAGTTCTCCGTCCTTTTGTATGACAGGTTCTACCAGTCCTAGAACCAGACTGCCAGACTGTAGCAGAGGTGAGAGAAACATGCCTTGATCTCAGCTGTCCTCTGTACTTACAAGGACAGCTGATTTCAGAGCCAAGAATAGAACTACTCGTCCCAGAGGCCAGAGCTGGCAGAACCAGAATGGGACAGAGTTGAACGTTCAGTTTATCTCTGCCCATTCTGGTTCTCTGCAGTTCTTAACAGAACTTCCGCAGCATCATGATCCACCACATGTACAGTGATCTTACGTTGCGTGAACGTACTACATGCCAGTGCGTGTGGCATTTTCAATCCGAGTTGGTGCACTCACTTAACAAATCATCACAGTGCGATGCCTACCCCGGCGGAAACTAAAGATATAGCTCCACTTTGAGAAAAAAAGACGAAGGGAAATTTTTCAAGATGGAATAAGTCACCTTGAGTTTCCAAAAATGTACTTTTATTAATAAGTTGTTTCGACATGATTTCTGTGCCAAAATCCAACTGTCAGGCATCTGGCGGACTGTAGTCTAAAGGGGTCAGAATGACTGCAGGAAGGCATGGTCATGATGCGCCTGTCCCCCACCAGCCATTCCACTCGAAGTAGAGGAACGGAACGGGCCGGGTCTAGACAGTCTACGTAGAACGTGTCAACCTGACAAAAATGTCAGTGCCTTGAGCCCTTGAGTTGCAAAAATGTGGACACCACCTGACTACCCTCAAGCCTCAACCTATCGTATATTCATCTGAATCATCTCACGTCCTGTTGTCCGTGTAAGCCACAGTTGGCATGTGCGCGTGATCGATAAGCGGTCACGTGATGTTGCTTGACGCGCCAGTTATTCCTTTGTGTTTGTTCGTTCGTGGATGTGCTGCTTGAAATCATGGCGTCAAGAGCGAAAGCAAGACGCCCCACCCCTGCATCGGCAAAGAAGACGATGGGTGGTAAAGCTGTTGTCATCCCCACAGAAGAACTTACCCGCGAGCTCGCGTCCACGCGGGCCACCACTACTTCCAAAACGAAAGGTGCTCGTAACAAGGTCGCGGAGGAACATTTTGAGACTCCCCGGTCCCGTCAAGACAACCGAATCTCTGCGATGCATATGGTCAACAATGCCTCACAGGGGCTTACCACAGTGATAAAATCTGGCTGGAAAGCTCCTAGCTCAGGAACTACCCTGAAGAAGCCTGCGACTACACATGAAGCTTTTGGTTTAGCAGCCTCTGCGCGCGCAGCGTTGGAGGACTTGCGTATGATATCACCTGGCGATGTTGATGTTGAAAGGGCAGCGATTAGCGTGGCAGGAAAGCTCCTCAGCCTAGACATGGTGCGCCGCTAATTCATTTTCGGACGGCTTTTTGGCTTATCTTTAAAGCTTTCACACACACTCGATGTGCTCTCCGATATGCACACTAGGCTTATTGCGTTGGTGAGGCCAGATCTCGCCCCAGCCATCTCTCGCCGCAATTCCAAGACGCCTCTGCCTCTTTGCGATGTTATTGCAACCGTCTCCTTGCCTCTGCCGCCCCCATCATCGACTCTCACAGACTCTACTCTACTCTTGCTCATCTCAACATATCTGTCCCACACTCTCATTGCATTATGCCGTTGTTTAGGCACAGAATCTGCTAAGCATTCTCACCACGAAGCCATAGACTTATTTTGTCAGACCTTACATGATTCTCCGAACCTCTTACAGTGGATTCCTCTGTGCACCCAGCTTTCCGAAAAGCAATGCGACAGTTTGCTGACACGTGCATATACCTCCCTCATCTCATTATCAGGCAAAGCATCCACTTCTCCTGAAGCGGCTTTTCGTATCAGGAACTATGCGCTCATGTGCTTGTTACGTACAAGTGGCTCGACGATTGCATCCAAAACATTCTGGGATCAAGTTGTCAAATCGGCTTCATCATTTGCGAAGTCAGCTAGTTTTAAACTCAAGGGGGAAGAACGCAAGCTATGCCGTGTGGTTACATCTGCTTTCTCAGAGCTGCTTGCCTTGGTTGAAGAGCGGGTAAATAGAGATGAATTTCTTCACGGGAAGCCCTTCATTTCTTTTTGCGATGCCTGGATCAGTTTTTCCAAGATGGTATGCGTCTATCAATATGTTTTACGACGTCGCTCAATTCCTCCAGGCGGACGATGTTTCGGGTTTAAGTAAGATGATTGCGTTGGTTCAATCATCACCTCCAACATCCCCCGCGGGTTGTGACGAGGAGAAATTGTTGGACGCCTTGGCGAGCTTGAAACTGGACGACGATAGCAAGAGCGGAAAGCCAGACCGATATGCTTTGCAGAAGGATAAAGAGAAATACGAACCAACAGAAGTTGCTCACGTCACGAAGTTGTGTGCATCATTTACCCGCGCAACGACCCTTCTCACTGACCTGTATCGACATGATGGTGCGCGATGTTGTATTGTCTCCGGCTTACTTATCTGAGAATCGTTTATTAGGCGGAGATGAAGGGATATCAAGTGATATTCGGGAGACTATCAAGCATGTCCATGAAGCATCGGCATTGTCCCCTCCATTAACACCTGATGATGACTATAGCCAGGCTGAGTCCAAGATGAGGCGCGCCTTGGGAGGGTTGAAACGCGCAGCTATCAAGTTCATTGATCCTTCGGACGACATGAAATCGTGGGGTGATGGAATCGTGAGGGTTATCAAAACACTATTAATGGATACCGCCACAACCATGGAGGCACTGTTATCCGCGGTAAGTCCGGCTCGGCACCCGCCATTCATATCTCACCCCTTCTGCCACAATGTCCAGGGGTCTGTCTCGGAGGATTACGCCTCTCTCCTCGACCTTTTTTTTGTGCTGGCGCGGACGACGTTTTCCCCAGACAATCCTGTGTTGATAGATGCGGCATATGATATCCTCTTCAGAGCAGCTCGCCTGCTAGGTTTTCAACTCGCCGACAATCAGGAGTGGCCTCTCACGGTCTCCCCTCTCCCCTCGCTGGCTCGGGATGTTTTCGCGAATTTTGTTCGTTGCCTTTCCTGCGCTTTTCACTCCCTAGGAGGGATGCTCTATCAGGCCGGAAAATACGGAACTGCTATTCGTTTCCTTCGTCGTGGATGTTTCGTGGGTGGCGCTGCGCTCCGCCTTCAGAGGGCTGTGACACAGGAGTCCTGGGCAGTGCTCAAGGTCAAGTAAAAAGGAGTCAGAAGGCTGGGGACAACTGCGCGATCAGCTGTCGCGCAGATGGGAGTTGCTGGGTGTTTGTTGCTCAAAAATAGGTGACAGACAGGTAGGTCTGTTGACGTTGCTATGCGTGACAGCTACTAAACGTCCGCTTTCTGTAGGGCGCCTACGATGCTTTCATCGAATGTCTCACTTCGTATATATATCCACGCACTTTCGTGGACTCGGTTCGCACCATTGGACCTGCAGGTGCATTCGAGGCGTCTCCATCGCTCAAGCAAGCTGCGGTGATTATCGACAGGGTTACCTATATGGCCGCTTGTGAACTATTGCGTCCACCGGCACAGGTTTCTCTCAGACAACTGAGAAGGTCTATAGCCATAAACGGCGCCAGTAATTTCGAAGAAGAGCGTTGCTGCGTCGTCGGCGCTATTCTCGAGCGGCAAGTTGAGAGCTTGTGTAATAGTCTCTGGAAGCCTAACGTACAAAGCGTGGTTGTGGGCCTCCTGTCTGATTGCATCTCGACGTACGACCCAGAGAAACGACCCATTCGGCGCGCAAGTGTCATGCTAAAGGCTTTGGAGCTTGCCTACTATACTGGTACAGTGGATGGGGATATCCAGCTGGCTAAGTCGTCCAAGGAAATCAAAGCACTTTTGGAGACTGAGGTACTCATCCACCTGTCGCCATCATGAGGGCAATTTTCTCACTGGCGCGGCTATAGAATCACGGTCTAGATTCCGCGCTAACGCACGAGCTCGCTCTGCATCATGCGGAACTGCATATGTGGCTTGCTTTGCACGCATATCGTCAAGTTCACCCTCAATCATACACAATTATTATTCAACACGCTCAGGACGCCTGTCGCATTCTCAGGACTTGGATCCATGGGAGTTCTAAAGAGATTGCCGAGGCGAAGGAATCTCCAAAGCAGGTCAGAGCTGCCCGAAAGACAAGGGGTAAAACAGCGTCGACCCGTGCTGTCGCTGCAGCGACGAGTAAAGCCAAAGCCAAGGGCTCGAAGCCCGTTCCAACCACACCCAAGCGGCCACGACGTAGGTGTCCAAATTCCTCCCTCCTCGTTGTCTCCAACTTGTGCATATCCTCAGTGTCCGACCTGTCTCGACAGGGTGCATTGTCAGTCACGCCCAAGACAAGGACAAATGTCGCGGCCACGCGGAAAAATCGCATCGGATCGTGTCATTAATGAGTACGCTCACTTCCCTCAGGCTTTGCTCTCGTTGACTTTCGTTTTCCCGCTTAGATATGATCATCCACCTCGTGGGCTTTATCGGGCACATTATTCTCAACTGGAGTTCCTGCAGGTTGCAAGACAGGTCTGTGAACATCCTTCGATTGGCCAACATAATGGTGAGTTTTGATGACCATAGTTACGTTGGCTTCATTGTGACGCCAATCTAGATTTGTCCAGCTTTCCATTCAGCTGGCCATGAATATGTAAAGTTAGGAAAACTCAGAGAGGCTAAACGCGTTTACACGCGAAGCCTCGACCCACGCAGACCCAGGCGGTATCGAACGAACTAGGGTGGTTCTCCTTCTACGTCATGCTGAGTCTTTGACGAAGATTGGTGATATCGATCAAAGGTAATTTACCTGCTTCGACTACCGTCACGCTCTGACCTCACCATCAGCGTTGCTTTATACACCGAAGCCTTGCAGCTGTCAGACAGCTTGCCTCTGAATGAGAGGGAGATGTCCACTGCTGATCGCGTATATTCTCATGTAAACCGCTTCCGACGATCGGCATTGGCCGCAAACGTGTTTGCTGAGATCAAACGGGCGCAAGTGAGAACCCTCTTTTTTGTACCAGGACCGGCGACGTATTGACACTCCCTAGAACGACCCCACCGCATCACTCGCCGGTCTCCTACAGGCGATCCGACTCTGGAATCGTGCCGTTAATACGTTATCTCACCTCAGCTTGCGCGAAAGTCCTGCAAGCGGCGTCTCTTCGCAGTCCAATCCCTTCGACGTGTCCCCGGACAGCGGAAAGGCTCACCAACGAAAGATGAAAACCACTCTATCAGCTCTAGTGTGACGCTACGTCATACTTGCATGCTCTCAAACGGCGTGGAATGGGAAATTGCTGAAGGCTTGTTCGAGACGACGCTGTCACTCGCGAGCCTATATCTTCTCAGAGGATCAGTTCGAGAGACGGAATATTTCATACGAGAAGCTGAGCAACTTGCCAGTTCTATGAATGCCCCAGCCCTGCTCTGTCGAGCTCTCGCAATGAAGGTCGAGGTTCAACTTCAGCTCAGACAACTTGACGCTGCTCTCACGACACTGCACGCTGCAAGTGACGCTCTACATGACATGGCGAGTCCCGATACAGCAAATCTACGCAAACTTCACGGAGAACACAGCGAGCTTTTGTTGCACGATAAGGATGCCCAGCTGCAGTATACCAAGGCCTTGGAGATATTAGAACAGCTGGATAAAACGTTTTCAGGGCTTGACCGTCATAAGAGGCATTATAATAATCTCCTTCCGTAGCTTGACCTCTGCTCACTGTCTTTAGACGATCAAGCGTTCCGCTGTCGAGCCCCTCCGCTCAAAGGGGGGCTTAGAGCCCCCTTCTCCCGCACTTTTTTCCGCTGTCTTGGGGCAACATAGTGAGCTTTCCCAACCCAAATAACAGTAGCGGCGTTTTCCTTATCTCTGCGTCAGTCTGGTTGTTGCGTAACGATGTTGGCGATGAATACGAGAGACTACTGCAAAAGTTGTCTCATTTGGCCCCATTAGCTGACATTCAGGTAAGTGTCCCCTTGATGAGAAGGCGCAACTCGTATAATCATTCCTGGTACAGGCAGAAGAACGATCCTTACTTGCAAGGCTGACGCTTCACGACGCCTATGTCCACTTCCAAGAAGACATGCTCCTCAGCAGTATCAGGGAATCGGGTATGTCTCCCTTCATGGTAACAGAACACCATCAGTTGAATATTGAATATTCTCAGTACTGTCGCTCCCGATGGGAGTATCTGGAGACAAATACCTTTTAACGTCAACATCAGCCATGCGTACTCTGACAGAAGCAGAGAAGCTCTTTCACTCAGACCTCATATCCGCCGTGTATTGCGGGGGTGTGCCCCGAGTCCGCGAAGCGGCAATTTCGTTGGTACTCATTCGATCGTTTCAATCATCGCTGGGCGCAAACGACAGCTCTCTCCTTGTTGCGAACTTACTAGGTCTATCTGCTCTTCTGTGGTTGTGCCTCGTTGAAGTGACTCACTCTTACCCTAGACGCGTGCGCTAATATCACACTGAGGAGGGAGATTCTCGAGATTATTTCACATAAGCTTCCTTCTAGAAATCGGGATGACCTCCGCTGGCCTGCCTTGACTGGCAGCTATGATCAATTAGGCAGCTCGAGTGGTAGAAAGGGTGGAGTAGAGCGATCCCCGTTCGACACTGACTCCGACAATGACGAGCAGTCTGAGGATTTATTGCTTGCAGAATACTGGGCATCTATTCGCGCAAAATATGAGCAACTGTCACTCAACCTCGCCGACCTTGCTCGCTCGAAGGTGAAGAACTTACCAGTGAATTGGACAATCATACACATCTATGTGACCGAAGATAGAAACACGATGTTCATTTGCCGACAGCGTGCCAGTCAGCAACCTCTGGTCTTCTCGTTGCCGCTAAAGGGACGCCGCGAAGCGGAGGAGGACGAGCATCTCACTTTTGAGAACGCGGTTGCGGAGCTCCGGGAGATCGTGCGCCTGAGCGACGAGAGCACGAAAGGTGCAATCAATGTCAAAGGGCAAGACAAAAGTGCTCGCGCAGCTTGGTGGGTGGACCGCATGGCGTTGGACAAGAGACTCCAGAAACTGTTGGAAAGCATCGAGTTTTGCTGGTTTGGCGCTTTCAAGGTTCCAAACAAGTTAGCTGGTTTGTTTGTCGGCTAACGACTTGTTGTAGACCATCCTCAGCGAGCAAGTGTTGATCCCTAAAGAAGCCATGTCAGCCTTCCGGAACCGCCTCAGCAGAATATTCGAACAAGCCATCGGGGCTCAGAGAAAGAAGCAAAGCACTCGCATGCATCTTGACGAGTCCTTGCTTGAGTGTTTCTCTCGACTCTCGCCCAAATGCCGCGACGAGGAGCTGGAAGACCTTGTCTACTTTATTCTCGATTTGTACCAGTTCCACGCGTGCAGGTTGCCATTGCGGAGGTGGACGTTGATCACGTTGTGGTCGACCTGCGCACAGCACTCGAGGAACACGCTGCGAGGGTGCGCGGCCGTCACAGCTTGATGGACGACGAACACGTGTTCTTGGTGCTGAACCGGAGTTTGCAAGAGATACCATGGGAATCGCTCCCCATCCTACGTGGGAGGAGTGTCAGCAGGATACCGGATGTCGACTTTCTTCTAGACAGACTCGAGTTTGCTCAGCGCCGCCACCAGTCAGGAGCTCGGAGCTCGGAGCAGTTTGATGGGCATATTCAGCTGAATTCGTCAAACACATTCTATGTCTTGAACCCCAGCGGCGACCTCGAGGGCACCGAGCGTCGTTTTTCACCTTGGTTGAAGAGCATGCGAGCGGTCGGGTGGGATGGGATCATCGGTCGTGCGCCCAGCGAGCAGGAACTCTCGCAGGCCCTGGCGAAGAACGAGTTATTCATGTATGCCCTAGCTTTTGCCCTGTCTGCGCCGTGCTACTAATGTTTTTTTTAAAGTTACTTCGGTCACGGAGGTGGGGAACAGTACATACGGTCGCACAAGATCCGACATCTACCTCGGTGTGCGACTACCATGCTCTGGGGTTGTTCCTCAGGCTTGCTGAGGGATATGGGCGAATTTGACCGTATTGGGACACCCTACAATTACATGCTGGCAGGATGGTAGGTGGCATCCTCGATCCTTTATTAGACTCCATTCTCAACCATTCTCGAACGACGGCCGCAGCCCAACGTTGATAGTGAATCTCTGGGATGTGACAGATCGCGACATTGACAAACTTACACAAGCAGTCTTTGACAAAATGCGCCTCACGCCGGAAGCACATCAGGAGAGACTAGATGGGACCAAAACCGATCGCATCTCCGTTGTTAGGGCACTTGCAGAAGCAAGAGAGGTCTGCAAGCTTAAATATATTACTGGCGCAGCTCCCGTAGTGTATGGTATACCTTTCTACTTGTAATTACTTTTCCCACTTAGTACGTACATGACACCGTTTTCTACCGTTTCCGCACCGCGGAGTACCTTCATATAATGTACAGACAAATTTATTAATTCTAACATATATAGTGTAATTTACTGGGTGCTGGATACAGCTCTAAGCAAGAGATGTATTCGGGTATATAAGACCATTGGCAGGTTCGTTTCCTTTAGCGGACTTTGGCTCAGGTCTTGAGAGGCAGTGTATCAAAGAACCAACGGCCTGGCGAAGGCAGTTAGCCGTGAACAGAAGTAAGAAAGTAGCGGTGGTTTACTGTAAAGACTAAACAAACATACGTTGGCAATGAGCCAAGGACGTCTGTTTGTCGTAGAAAAGTCGGCATAGATTCCTCTCCTTCCCGTGGTTGCTTACCTATATTGGTAGCTAAGTCACATAGGAAACTCTCATAAGCGCAAAAAACATGGGTTGCATTGTAGGAAAGCGGCTTACCGAAGCCCGCCGGTGCATCCGGAAACGAACTACGCAGCTGAGCAAAGGCAATCATCGTGGCTATCGGCAGAATTAAGACTGCAGTTTCGATACTGTAGCCAAAGACTACAGCTTTGATCATGGCCGCCATTTGTGCGAGACTGATCAACCCTAGAAAGATGTTCGAATGTCAGATAGATGCGATGGGCCGATGCGAGAATTTCATACACATTCCGAAGATGATTGTGAAAATATAAAGTTTGACGGACAAAGCACGCCCGAAAAAGATGTCCACGGCTGTTACGCCGTGGGCATCTACGTTAACGCCACTCATTGTCGTAGTGAATCCGCTAAATTAAAATCTGGTTCTCGACAATGCCTGCCGGTATTGTGAAGAATTACTCACAAAGCAGCGCCAGTGGCATTAAAAATCCAAACCCCTACAGCCTCGCCTGTGTCGTTCGCTCGCGCAAAAGCAGAAGCAGAAGCAGTGTACCTAAAGAACGTAAAAATTTGTTAATCTGAATACATTCGACCATCTTGGCACTTACATGTCTAATGGATAGTTGACAAGATCTACGTGTGCTCGAAAGGGGCGAGGACGTATGTCCAGCTGCGTTCGGAAGACTGGCAGGGCGGCAGGGCTATTCAGTGCAAAAGCTGTGGCGTTATGTTGGAAGGTGATCTGTGAGGCGGCCTCATTGTCAGAAGGTGGGTTTTGTGGTGATCCACCAAGGCTCAAAACTGGTTGCTGGACGTTCAGGAGAATGAGGACGACTAACAAAAAATTAACGCTCAAATTAGTACGTACGGATTGACGTATATATTAACCACTGGGCAAGCGAGCGCCCGAGTGCTGCTTGCAGCGGCATTGTCAATACAATCGTCCCCGACATCCACCAGTCGAGCGTAACAACATTTTTCAGAGGATCCAGGAAACCAGGGCGAGCTCGAACCATATACTCCGCGCTGCTGGGGGACGCGAAGTTGAACCTGCCAAGTCTGACACGCCTAGATGCAACCCAATGATAATGCTAACGCAAACCATAGTTGCCGCAGCGGATAGACACCATCGAATCCACAACGGCAAGAGCACATTTTGATTATGGAAAGTACGAAATTGTAATACGAGTCATTGACAGGAAAGGTGATGTGCGCTAGTGTAGGTGTTACTAGGGAAGGAGGAAATAAGCTGGGTGTGGTCCGCGGTCTACTTCACCGGAATATGTAGGACGACCTCGGGCCAGAAGCCTTGCCGTTGCTGCGTTGGGGCAGCACTTTGAGCAATGAAGGGGAATTATGCGATATGCGTTTCATTCACGATCAGCGAGGCCTGGTGGTGCTGGGGGTGTATGTATGATTCCGTAATCGAAGTTTCCGAGGACTTCGGAAGCACCGAGGCCCTGGTCTGTACATCAGGTTGCACCGCCGAACGCACCTTTCAAAGGCGTCACGTACCCTGATCCAGTACAGGTTAAATTCTATGAATCCGAGAGCTTATCCAAATGAGGGATAGTATAAGACTCAACGAAAAAAATGACGTCAACATTCGGTATATGGCAGCGTTTCTCGGAAGTGCGTCGGGGTCTGCGGAGTTCTTGCTAGTGAAGGTCGATGCCCAGGTGATTCACTTGATACCAAAGACGCGGAGAAAACGAAAACAAAAACGAAAACAGTTAGGAGCAGTTTGATACCTAGCGGTGCGCATAGCCTAGTAGTTCAAGCGCCGGCCATATAACGACAAGTACCGCACAGCGTAGAGCTGGTTCTGAGTGTACCGACTTGAACGCGGAGATGAAGACACGTCAGTAGCAAACTAGTACTTAACTTAATAATAATAATAGATAGGGCACTTAAAATATGAATTATTGGTTGAAATATAATTAATGAGGCAGCCGCTCTTGCCCCAAGTACTGGTGCATGGTTCACCCCTCCTGGCTTCACTTGAGCCTTATCCGAGATTTGAGCTGTAACGTTGGAGAAAAGGTGCTGTCGATAGGTCGGCGGTTAGTCTGGGTTGCAGCCAGAATGCGTTTCCACACGCGCACGCCTCACCCTAAACGCCCCAACTTGGGTTGAGGGGTGGGCCTCGTTCCTTCCTTCTCGGAATGTCAGTGCCCTAGGAGATGATGCATTCCAGTGACCCTAGAAATTCCAGCAGGGCTGTGTCTTGTACTAGCATCTCTCTTCCGACTCACCTCAGGTGCTCCTTCAGAGAATCATATGGCAAAGGTAGGAATGTGTGAAAGTGCTTCACTTTCTGATCGGCTGTCCATACTGGCCAAAGGTAGTCCTCTTCGTGCAATATTTGAAACGTTGGATTTGCTTTCGCACGTACATACGACTCGACTGAACTGTTCCGTGAGAGTGAGCAGCCCTGGTCAATGATTACGTGATCGGTGACGCGCTCCGGGTTCGGGTTTGTTATTATATAAGGTTGACCATCTTTTCGTCTGCAGTCATAATGGTTCGCCCTTAAACACACAAAGACGGTTGATCAGCCTAATTTACGATTTCCCCAGATTATTCCAGTCCGTTGTTTCTCATGTGGGAAGGTCATTGGTGATAAATGGAATGCGTATCTTGAGCTGCTTGCAAAAGACATGAGCGAAGGGTCCGTTGCCAACTCTCCGTTCGTAGTATTTCCCTTACTCACCTCCTTTAAAGTGATGCCCTCGACGAACTGCAACTCAAAAGATACTGCTGCAGGCGTATGGTCCTCACGCATGTTGATCTCATCGAAAAACTCCTACATTATAATCGTGCGAACATTCCCTTCAGTTTCCTCCTTCATGCTGACTGGAAACTCTGACAGCCATGGAAAGAACAAAGGAGCGGGGCCAATTTCCGTCGTAGTACTTGTATTCTTTTGTGAGTTACAACATCTTATACATGTAATGTGATTGCGGAGTTGCCTCGCTCTCCTTAGGCGTTCTCAGGAGTTTAGAGTCCGTTCAGTCCCCCGGTCATAAAGCTAGCGCTATGCATGTGTGCATACTACAACTCGTGCTCTGCTCCCCGTTCTCATCTCCAATGTCCTCCGGTGATCGGCTGACACTTTGCATTGGGAGTGAGACAGAGAGTTCTCAATACGCGTGGGACGACTGTTGCACTTCCCTGTCAGATACACCTGCCCTCAATCCGTGCCTTCCTTACCATCGAAGAGCTCAGTCGTCTCTTTGATGGTGGAGTCCTTACTGGACTTCTGGAAGGCGAGTTGCCACACAGAAAGCTGAGGACGGACCTCCATGTGATGAAGCCGAACATACATAAGGCCATGAAGCTCAACGACATAGTCACCGTCGAGATTGGGCCTTTGGAAAAAAAGGGCATGAACATTTGTTCCAATTTACGTGAAGATAGTTTACTACGGTGATGACTGGTGGTAAGCCTCCAGCCCACCACCGAGTCTTGTCTAATCAAAGTAATCTTCGGAAGTCATAATACAAACTGATTCTACGTAGTCAAATTGTGATCATCTGTTATAGCCCACTGTGATCCGTGCAAAAACTCAATCCGAGTCTCGTGTAGTGCCGCAAAAACTTGATTTGATCCTCGGCTAAGCTGCGCACCGTCTTGCACTGATCCTTGAATGGCACGATCATCTTGTTGTCGATTGCGTTCCTTCCAGAGTTGATGAATGCAAGCTGCCGTGATGCTGTACCACGCCTGATGCCGTGCGTGTGGCAGACAGAGACCAATGCTATATACTTGCAGGCGGAGAGAGAAGGGAGTGTACTCGGGTGGGGAAAACACTGGTCGAGGCGGAATTCTATTCAGGCATAAAGGCATCAAACGAAGCATGTTTCACGAATCAACGCGTGGATGGCTGGTGTAAAAAGCAGCTTAGATAATCCTTGTGAGATAATCGTTCACTGAGGTGAACGTATTCGAAACAGCTTTCAGAAGTCCTTTTATACTGTCCAAAAAAAAACTAGATGGAACGATTTAAGGGAGTGATGCTTTATTCAACCAAAGATTGACTACTATCTAAGCTAAGTTAGTCCATGTAGTAAATTGTCTGTAATCATAAGACACGTGATCTGACTCCGGACCGCTAGACACTTCTCAACAAGCACTAACCACGTAACAGCACAGAAACTCCTCCTCTTTCTATCTCTGCGACGCCTGCTTTGTCTTTGATGGACCAACTCTACTGTCCAAGTTGCTTTAGCAGCGCATCTCGTTGCGCGCTGAATGTCGTAGAGGCGGCCGGGCATCCCTTACCAGGTCCGAAGAGGTTTTGCATCGTGATAATCGCAGTATCGACTCGATTGAGTTGCGAATTCGGTGAGTTGTCGAGAGGGTATTCCACAGTATGGATGGGTTGTTCACAGCGTGGCCCGCTAGAACATCGCCAGCTAGGTGCTATAAGACATCAAAGAGGTGAGCATGACCCTCACCACGTTTTGGACGGCAAGATGGAGCGCTACCCTACCTCGTTGAAGGTGGCTTGATCAGGGGGACACGAGCAGGGGACCTTGATCGGTTTTCCGTCCGCACCATTAACAGCACCATCACAATCACCGGTTCCTAGACCTTTGAGTGAAAACGCTGCCCAAGATGACCAGCAGGCACTGTGCTTACCAGTCGGGTTCTTGCCCGCAGTGAAGCCAATCGGAGGCGCAATGGCCTCGATCTGTGCGGGGGTCGCCGGGTTTGTGTTGGTAGTAGGGCCGGTACCGCAACGATGGGGTTTGCAGATACGGCCAAAGCAAAGACGGTAAAAGATGCAAAGGTAGACAAGAACTTCATTGTAAATTCAGTGGAGTATGTGACGATTAGATGAGAAAGTTGGTGGAAGTTTGAAGAGTATGGCGCGAATAGAAACAAGGAAAGATATCTGACCCCGAGTGGATGAGAAGACACAATGGATATCGTAGCTCAGGCGGGACTTATTATATACTGTACAAGTTGGATGCGGTCCCATAACAAAGACCGCCTATCATTGTTAATGTTCCAGATCAGACCAGATGTTGTAAGGCTATCATGATGATGATTACTGGCAATCACGGTAACTTGATGGCGGTGGAAGAGGCTGAAAGATAAAGCCGTTGAAAGGGGATCCAAGCGAAAAACATATTTTCTTGGGGAACATGGTCACAGTGAAATCAAAATGTTTATGTTTTTTTTTCTTGTTTGAACCCAATGCTGACAGTGGAGGGTGCCAAGGCTTTCCTGGGTGTTTCAAGAACTTGAAGTGAATTGACATCACAGTAGAATTGCCACCCAGTGTTGAACGTCAAAAATTGAACGTCCAGCAGTGGGTGGCAACTCTACTGCGATGAGTCAAATCGTTTCAAGGGGTCACATCGTTGCAAACTGAGGAGTTTCCTGCCGGAAACCTTGAACGGGTGATTCGGAAGACCAGACAGGAAAAGAGATCACGTTAAATTTGGGTTCCTGCAAGGCACAGGAAAATGGGCACAGTCGGATATCACCCACGCTTAACCTTGCAAACAAGGTAACAAACAAGGGTAATTTATCTACTCAGCGATGTGTGCCGAAGAACCAATAAAGTTCATGAAGACGACATCATGATAGTATCATACTGTACGTTAGGAGCCAAACCAACAGCGATAGACAGGCCTTCCATTTACTCCTAAGGCAGGAATTGCTCAGCAAAAACACAAAATGCTTTCACACCGCAATTCGCATCTGTGACCGCCATGGTAATCCTGGCTCGTATGTGCTTCGTAATACAACAAGCGGCAGCAATTTTCGCGTGGGGGCTAGAATTGCTGAAGTATCTGCCGTGCATCACTCTTCCCAGTGCAGCATCTTGTTTGGTCACTGTTCGTACCGTTGCCGCCGGGGATCCGCCAGAGGATGCCGCATCGGTCCGCGGCGGCGGAGAGAGGTACCCCAGCTGGTGAGGCTAGCAACGCGCCCGCGGGGCCAGCTGTTTGTCGTGGCACGGGGGCGGCGAGTGGCGAGCCGGAGGCCGGGACATGAAACGACGTTGTCCGCCTCCGCGCCAACAGACCAGCCATCCCTTCACTTGCAGAATCTGCAGGCAGATGCGTCGTCGTGGACTAGATCCAAACGCGCCAGTACCTGGTTCGTCGAGAGAGGGCGGAGCAGTGATAGCCGTGGTAGGAACTGCCTTGGGCGCGCTTCCACCTGCAACGCCGAATGCTGGGAGTCGTGGTGCAGAAAAGCGGGATGATGTAGATAGCCGGGAAGCCCGAGAGCCTGGACGCAGCGGCGAGGACGGATTAGGGGGGTGTTGCCGCGCGGCTGCTACAGCCGCGGGCAAAGATGAAGTGGGGGAGGACGAGGCCGCGGCGGGTTGTGGTGAGGGTGTACGTCTGGGAGAGGGCACAATCGTCACTGGTGATGACTGAGTTGGCTCGACGAGTTGTGGTGGCTCAGAGGTTGCTGGGGCCTGAGCTAAAAGTCGCGAGAGTGAGGATGGGCCTGCAACTGGCGTTGTCGCGTTCGACCCCGTGCGTGCGGCGGGAAGTGCCGAGAATTAGGTGCGCGAGTTGGATGGAAAGACTCCTCTTCGACATCGTTCTCGGGCGGTGCAGACAACGGGACGGGAGAATCCTCTCTTGGGTCGGTCACCAACGACATCTTTTTGGAAGTTTGGCGACGTTTCGATGAGCCTGGCTGAGTCCAGTCCTCGACCTCCAACATGTAATACTTCACACCTTCTCCGAGTCCATATGGATTACTGCTGGGGTCCTGTAGAAAAAAAGTCAATGGTGCCTTTTGGGTCATCATTTCGGCCAACGGACCTTCGGGTCAACCACCCGCTCTGTTATGGACGTAATTCTAGCGACAATCCACTCTCGTGTCTTGAGTTGTTCTGCGAGGTGTCCAGTCGCTTGGAGGAAATAGTGTGGGAATGAGACTAAGGCCAAAGTTAATATTAAATGTTGCACACGAGAGACCAACTCCACTTACCATTGAACGCAGCCCAGGGCTTCGATATTGAGTTGCGCGTTGGTAAGAAAAGCGCGAGATCGCCCTTGGCAAAGTTCCGGAAGGAGATCTTCCCCTTGCGCGTTCGCGGTACTCCTTACATTGCTTCTGCCACTTGCGAATAGTAGAGCCCGTCTTCGTTATAACCTCCAGAAAGTGGTCATGGTCGAAAGAACGCAAGACTTCCACAGCTCCAGCAGGATCGGTGGGATCAACGGGAAATGGTTCGTCTAGCGGTATTGTAGGCCCGAGCTTGGCGTTTGCGGTGAATGTGTGGGACTCTGCGAGTTGTCCGATCGACTTGGATATAGAGGGATGGGAAATAGCCGCCTGTGCGACTGTCAGTGCTTTGAAATGTGCTGTGCGGTACGCAATGGAGGTCTCCAAGAGCTGTGCGATGAGGCGTTCTGATTCCTCGACCTTGTGCTCAAATTCGGATTGTGAGATGCGGCCAGCCCGGATATCCTGTCGAAGCACGTTCTCGACATGTCGCGCATCCCTTGCCTCACGCTCAACGCGCTGGAGGTCCTCCCGAAGCTTAGTGGCGTCGGTTTCCTTCATCTCGCCTTGTGCTATAGCCTCCTTCAGCTGACGCTCCAAATCCTCCAACTCCGCTCGTAGCTCGAAGAACTGATGCTCTAGCACAGCTCGATCTCCATCTGCTTCTGCAACGTAATCTCGTAGCTGACGGTCATGTTCGCTGGCCTGGGCACGTAAGAGCCTGTCCTTCTCTTCGCTAGCTTCCTCTAGGGCATGTTTCATCTCGGCTCGCTCCTTACACATTGTGTCAACTTGGGCTTCTAGGTTTCCCCCTCGAGCCCGCGCCTGTTCGAGATTTCGAAGGGTTTCGTCCTGGTCCTCGAGGAGCTTCGCGATCTTTGCAGCGTTTCGCGCCTCCAAAGCTCTGATTTCTTCTGCTTCATCACGGGCTTGAGCCAACTGCTGCCGAAGGACCTCCGCAGCTTTGGTTTGGTTTGTTGCCTCCGCTAGGGCATCACCCAAGTCTTGCTGTTGTCGCTCAACGCTTGACAGTAGATCCCTGTGCCGATCTTCTAGAATACGGCGCGCTGTGGCCTCAGCCTCTACTTGGGCACGAGCTTGGTGCAACTCCCGCTCGAGCCGCTCCACTTGTTCATGCTCACTGTTGGGGACTCTAAGCTGCTCCTTAAGACGGGCGATTTCAGCCTTCATGGATCGACGCTCTTCGTCGAACAATGCCTCGCCGTCAGCCTTCTTCTCTTCAAGATCGCGCAAATTCTCGGTGAGTTCTTGAAATGCTTGGTCATCTGCATCGGATACTGCGCATGGAGAATAATGTCAGTCCGGCTAACCCCAGAGACGCAAACAGCCTACCCACAACGTCGCCGTGATAGAGCCAGCCGTGATGAGGAGAGCACTAAGTAGAACAGTCAACTGACTCACGACCTGAAAGGGAACAGCATTAGTGACATACGTGATCGCTCCGCGATTCTATCAAAGCCCGACTCGAGGGCGTCCATCCTGTTGACTAGTCTCTGAAGACCCGTGCGTGTCTCCCGAACATTGGCTAGTGCCATCCCATTATCTTCGAGTGACTGAGCATACCGCTCCCATTCTTCCAGGATGTCCAATAGACCTATTGGTTAAAAAAGGTCAATCCAGTTAAACTTGTGCTCCTCCGAGCCGCAACTTCAAAACGTACTGCTGATATCGGTCCGCTCCAAAGTGTAGGGGCTGTCGATATCCTTGCCCCCGGAAGGGGAAAAATCGATTGAGGGAACCGCATCGTCCATACCTTTGGGATCAAAAGGAAGTTGACCATGCACTTCACCGCGGTACACCTGGCGGCGCTTGCGCTCGGCAGCCCTTAGCAAACGTTGAGTGAACGGTACGTATGCAAACAAACGGGGACATACGAAAGCTTCGCCATCACTTCCAAGATGACTTGACATCTCTTGTAGAAAAATCGTGCTATACAAATGTTATCTCCAAAGCAATAAAGAGTATCGCTCCTACGAACCAAATTCCTTCCGACGGACAATCTCGATGACTGTAGCGCCGTAAGCATACATAAGGTTGTGCAGTCGCTGAATATGAGGGAAAGCATTCTTGGTCCTGAAACTAGATTGTAATGCGGTCAAATCAGCTGGAAGCGCGACCAAGTCGTTGTTCAGAGCGCTGATTCGTCGAAGAGCACGCAGACTGTTCTCCGTGAACGTGTTCTAGGCTGGCATAAGAAGGAATAATATGCAGGCTGCTAGAGTGTACCTTTAACTCCGTGACGGACGATACATTTCTCCTCATTGATATATCCGATTGTCGGAGCTCTGGCAAAAGAGTTACAAACTGTCTAAATGGCGGTAGGAACTCACCTACCTTGTAAGAGCGTCTCGGCGTTGGCAACAGGACCTAGGCAACGATGAGAAAAGCGATATGAGTGAGGTAGGAAATCCGATGATCACTGTGAATGGCGGATACAACTTCCGAAATTTTGCTGTGCAATTCACGAGATTGTTGGTCTAATGCTTCAGCTTCATCCAAAATCCTGATAACGCTTGAGAAAACCGAGAGAACAACCTAGAAGTTACACACCTCGTATCAGAAAGACTCGATCTCACCTCGGCCGCACCTTCCCCAAGATTCTTCATCTTCGTTTCAATTTGATGGAAACGGTCTCGTAGGTCATCTTTTACTGACATTAACATATGCACATTGAAAAGGCGCAGCGAAATCTACCATGAGTTCTCCGGCATGAATCCGCTACCTGGCGCATTTTTTCATTGGAGACATAATCCCCAAGCGTACGTGCGCGGCCACCTGCATCCATGGCTCGTTGTACTGCAGTTGACATGAACTCGCGGTGAATATGGACGCGCGAGGCGATTTCTAGATCTGCATCGACGCTGGCGATGAGCGTAGCCTGTTTGTCCAATTCGCGATGTGCACCCGCCGCGACGCCATCGAACACATCAGCGACGTTGAGGACGTTGAGGTCGAGAGCCGTCGACGCGATCCGTAAAGCGGATTGTTGACACCGCAGTGAATCCAGAGTGCGACTGACTGATTGTTGGTGTGCCTGTGCCGCTCTGTGGTAGGAAGCGCCTAACTGCGTCGGCTTGAATGGTGGTGTGGCGGCTATCGTTTCTTTCAAATGGTTACGCGTGTTTCAGGTGCATAACGTGAGAAGCGTACCTTCTATTGGCGGTTGCAATGGAGGTCGTAGATGAAGGAGCCTCATCACCTCGTCAAAGTTTTCATCCAAATAGTACTTGTTGAACACAAAGATGGACTATTGTGGTGGCCAGAAATTTAAATACATGATGAAAACGCAGCATTCAGAGATCGTAAGCCAAAGGACGTACCTGGTCTTGTGCCCCTGCGAGGTCCCGTACATTGTCCGTTCTCAATCTCCGTCCATCCGAAAGATACGCCAATACAGCACCCTCTTCGATCCCTACCTCCCTGTGTAGAAACGCTTCGAGGCTTCCCAGCCTGCAAATGTGCTTAGTCGATATGAACAAGAACGGAATGCTTAGGTCTACCTCTCAACGTCCCAAAGAGTGGCACTGGTCTGATCATCCGGTCAGCGATGCAGTCTGTTATCTAGAAAATACATACCTGGAATACTTCCCCATCTTCAGCCCTACATATTTGAATCATTTTAGCGTACGTATGAGGAGGAGGCGAGGTGGTGGTTTGCTGCGAACGGCGCGTGGGGCGCCGGAGCCGCTACCTGTGGTCTTTGGACGCCTGAAAAGGAAACCGGTCAGACGCCCGCTTGCTAGTTGGGTCAAGCCATCATCGTGATAACCAGCTGCAACCAACACCTGACCGTCCTGCGTCGTGTGAAGAACAAAAAGAAGTACTTCTGATGCCCTTTCGATGAGAGATAACGATAACGAAAGGGCTCCTGAAAAAAACAACCGGAATGCAACACTGTCTCTGTACTATTTGCCATCCTAGACTCGGAGTTCGACTTTCAACAGCACAGTTATCCCAATGATATGATGTCTATAAGTCAAGTCGAAAACCACGAGTCCGCAATGGAGATTATTAGTCTCGCGTGTATCGATGGGATCGGCAGACTGACGCGTCGCTTTGCGTGACTGGCTCAGCTAACTCACGTGTCGATAGCATTGGCATCAGCCTGAGTCCCTACGACGAATCATGACATCCAAAACCCTCTCAAAATCTGAAAAATCTTACATCCAGACATCTCTACAAGCCCCAGACCCCCTTCGCGGGGATGGCCGTTCCCTTTATCAGTTCCGCGCCGTCACCTTACAAACCGGGATCGCTCCGATCGCAAATGGTAGTGCTCATCTCAATCTCGGTCAGCCCTCCGACGGGAGCACAGGCGGTACCGAGATTCTCGCCGCTGCAAAACTCGAAGTGGAAGACATAGGACTCGGCAGCGGCAGCGGCGGCGTGGAAGGTGGCAGGATCGCGTGCGTCGTGTCTTGGTGCGTCGGACTTGTGTCCTTTTTTCTTTTTTCTTCTTTTTCGGGCGAAAAACTGAAGGGGGCGCGAAAGAAAAGTTCTCCGGCTGCTTATTCACACCTCTCGGCGGCAGCACTGGATGATCTGCAACACGACTACAGCACCATTTTAAACGACGTTATCTCGCACGCTTCTTTGCGACCACCAAACCTCGGTATCGTTCCTGGTCGAAAAGCTTGGCTCCTGACGCTCGACCTCATGGTACTTTCTGATGCGGGAAACGTATACGATGCACTTTTCATGGCCGCACGAGCCGCCCTTTGCGATACTCGCGTGCCTAGAACTAGAGCCGTCGAGTATCGCCCCAATCAGAGGGGGGGAGGGGTGAGAAATGAAAGTGACATGGATGTTGACTCTGAACAGCAAAGCGGTCTCGATACAAGGCTATCAAAGGCTCTAGCCGCAGACTTTGAACTCGAGGACTACTGGGACGAGGGAGCTGCGCTAGGCGGTCGAGACGCCTGGCCTGTAAGCGTCACTCTCAATTGGGTACCGTCCTTCCGTTGTATCTTATCCCCTTTCGGCTTCTAACGACTTGATCACAAGTTTCCAGGCGTGCACTTCTTGGACGCCACGACCCAAGAGGAGGCCTCCGCACCCATGCGTCTGATCCTGATATACTCCTTCACCGCAGGATCACCAGCAGCATTGCACGGGATGCGTCTACTTGGTTCAGGGGAGGTTGATCTCGGCCAGATCGAGCTGTTAGTAAAGGTGGGAGTACCAATGCAGTTCTCAGTCACAAATTCAAATCCTGAGTCACTGTCTGTCGCCCATAGGAAGGAGGAAAGTACGCGCTGGAAATATACACGGCATTGAATAACAAGTTGAAGGACGAAGAACAGCGCCGGACAGAGAAAGCACGACTCAAGTTCTCCGCGGCACGATGAATTTTCGTTTTTGCAAGAGGTCGTGCTGCATGCACACATCCACGAGACGCTTTCTCGCTTTGGGTCAATTGAGCGCTATCACTCCCATTGTGTTGGCGCTTCGGGTTCAAAATGACTCGTTATATTGGACTCGAAATTGTCCTGTATCATTTCGGCAGGTTTCTTGGCCGGCTTGTTCTCAGCCCAAACATGTAGCTCCCCCATATAACTTATAGCCATCCGTCGCGTTGTACTAGTCATTGACAAAGCAAGCTGAGCTCCAACGGCGCGTTGATGGATTCTAGACGTTGTGAGAAGTGCTTGTAAAGGCACAGGGGCGTACGAGGCAATGGGTTGAGCTCTCACAGGCAGCTTCTAGATGCACGCCTCGAGGCCGCTGTCCGAAATGTACATCGTGCCAAACCCCTGTCCTATCCCGAAGTCTGGGATATGAGTTACTTCGTTATATATTTAGCAGATTGGATTGACTGTGCCATAGACGAATAACCGCAAAAAATTGCAAACCTGACACCCTTGCAGGACGCGACTGACAAATAGGTGGTGTCCAGCGCACACCTTCGTTCTACCCGAAGTCTCCGAGTGAAGTATCCTAAAATAGTTGTGGCGCGCGGAGTAAGACAGTCTGGCACCGACCCCTTTCCCGGGCTCAAAAAACAAGCACGGCAGGCCAATACTGTAAAAAACTGTGGTGCAATTATCTACCTGCCAGCGCGCCTAACCTTGCCAATACTGGAGTGAAATTCAAGTCTTCCAAAAATAGAGAAACCCCAAAAATGGTCATGAAAAGGATGGCACACAATTTTGGCTTCACGGTAACGGCCCGTTCACGCATATCATTAGAAAATTGATTGTCACGAGGGAAATGAGGCTGTACTGGAACAAAACATGATGTGACAACGAAAACATGAATACAATGGAAATTGAGGGCAGTGCACCACCATGTTACATGGCATATCTTTGTTGGGCATCAACGTGAGCTCATAGATTTTAGACGGCCGATTGAAGGACGTACTTCCTTGTCCACTCTCGCGCAGTCGCCTCATATCGAGCACGATCGGTCTTGTACAAGTGTGCAATGTCAGGAACAAGCGGATCGTCCGGGTTCGGGTCCGTTAACATCGAACAAATCGACAAAAGCACTGAGGGATAATACAAGTGGCGCAACGTTCAGATAGGATGTCCTAGCAACCGGAAGCGGATTGAAAATCGTACCCTTAGAGATCGTGAGTGCTGGCGACCATTGATCCCTCAAGATGTCAAGACAGATCGAGCCATTAGCGTTGATGTTGGGGTGATAAATCTTGGTAGTGAAGCTGACTTTCGGCGGCTTAAAGGGATAGTCCGTCGGGAAGGTAATTGAGAGGAAAAAGACACCGCCAGCGTAAGGAGAATCGCTCTAAGAAAAGGGGATATGAAACTCAAACAGTCAAGTCGACGAAGGCCGACAAACTTACGGGACCCATGATTGTTGCTTGCCATTGGAACATGTTGTCGCCAGTAGGTCCAGCAGAGCAGGAAGATGGGGGATCGCGGCCAAGATCGATCAATTCCTGAAGAGACGAAACATTAGCATCAAGTCAAGCAAGGTATACAGATCGGAGCGGGACATCAAAACGCCGGATAGTGACGGGGTAACGGCTCCGCAGTCTAAGGAACATTCGATTAGACACTATACTAACCTTGTTGATGCGCTTGAGTGCCATTGAATACAACGAACTGCTAATGACTGTCTTCGGACGGGAGATGAAAAAGAATGAGTGAATCAAAAAAAAATGACATGTAATTAATACACAAGGCATGCAAGGGATGGGGTGATGGTTAAAGAGGTGAAGAAGGGGACATAGTAACAGTTACTGGACAGCAGAAAGATAAATTAAAACGGACGTACTAGATGATACCAGTGGTCAACGATGTAGGAGAGAAGGAGCTGGTGGTGATGGGGATAAAGCTAGGGTTGATTGACCCATCGCACTCTATTTGTACTCTTTGTCAGCTATTTGGCCCACAGCCACAACCACAACCGCCGCTTAACCGCCCAAAAATATGACTGGGCCCTGAGGCTGGCCGAGCTTCCAGACGCCGTTATCCTTCGAGTCAATGTCTGCTGACCACACACGCCTTTTTATAGTTTAAGTATCTCTGCGTGCTCGGTATGGGATCCAATGTCGACCGACCACTTTTCTTAGGAATCGCTTCAGCGCTTCAGCTCCCGAAGAGTGCTTTATCCTTGTGCCACATGTTTGGGCCCTTACCAGTGACATAGGGCATGCCGTTTCCACGGGGTTGAACTTGAACCCCTGGGTTCTCGGCACTGCGCGGAAGAAGACGCTTTTGAGGAGTATTTACAGTAAAACATTTGTCTTACTAGAGTGCTGCTGACCGCGCAAGTGTGAATGTACATATACACGCAAACTCCACCACTTTTTCGATTCGGGCCCGATTGTCCATGTCCGTAATATCCGGGTGATTGGTTGGAGGATAAGTGACTCATGTGGTCAACGTTTGGGAAGACGTTTGGAATTACCTTTGCGAACTACTAGAGTAGGAAAACAAGCGTGTGTGCTTTCTATCATTGGCGACATCAACATCAATATCGATCCATAACTGATCGGCGCGTCGTTGACCTTATCTAAACGCTTATCTGTTCACACCTCCTGTTACACACCGTGGTACAATTCGGCTCTCACGCGATTGTCCTGATCTTACCTGGGTTTTGAGCAATGACTACAGCTCCGTGGCACCTCTACCTCCTTACCCGTCATCTCAAGCACGTTTAAGCTCTCGCACTCCCAGCTCGCCCAGCTCAATCAAAAATAGCTCTGTCCATTCAGCAATCTCTCCAACTCCCAGTGCAGGCTCTAAATACTGCTGCAGCAGCGACCTTCATATCTTCTTACGCGCGTGACTAGCACAGAATGCCTTAGACGCCTGATATGGGACGTAGATAGCCAGCCAAAACCAAAGCTCGAGTCGACCGAGGCTCGAACTATTCGTTCCTGCATCTTTCTCCTTGCAGAGCGGCTTGCCTCGACGGGTGCGCTGGACCTCGTAATCCTGCTTGATCTCAGCATAGTATACGCGTCCCATCCCACCCGCCTTCGCGCTCTATTCAGCAACGCCCTTTCCACATCCAGCTCCCCAGCCTCCTCTCCTCCGCCACAGATTCCGTACTCCCAGCCTTCACCTCCGTCCTTGTCCACTCCAACACCGGGCTCCACGGCCTCCGCAAGGCCGCACACACCATCCTGCGCCTTCTTCGCGTCGCCCCACGGGATCTTCTGCGCGCCTTTGCGCACAGCAGGGACTTGATGCTTCGCTGGCTCAGGCATACGACGCGGGACTGGGTGCCGCAGCGAGCTCCTACGGTCGTCTATACCTCCCCACCGCGCGCGGAACCGCGCCACTGCGTGCTCCCGACGACTGGGAGGTCCTCTTCCTGCACACGAAAGCAGACCTCCTCGACGCGTTCCACATCCTCCTCACCACGCTCCTCGATGATCTCGCTGCACTCCCATCAGGTCCTCCACTCGCCGCCGAGACGACCGAGACCGGCGCGGACCTTTGAGATCCTCTCGGCTATACATGCACTACCTGCGCCCACGCGCACAAACGACCCACCGCCGCCGACGGCGTTCCTCAATCGCAGCTTGCTTGCAGACTACCAGCACGCATACCACCTCTCGGAGATGCTATCGCGCGCGCTGCACAGTCGCAGCGCGGCGGATGACAACGCACCTCTAGAACGATTGTCGGCCGCACTTTGCGAGCTCGACGCAGACCTTGACAATCGAAGCTCCGGCGCGGATTCGGCGGGGGCATTCACGTTGCTACTAGGCTCTGGCGTGCAGCACGGGCACGGCACTGATGATTTCGGCCGTGGCTCGCGCATCGCCGATGAACGTGCGACTCCATCTCGTGATGCTGAAGCCATCGCATCTTCCAGTCGTGCTGGAGGTGGTAGAAGTAGTAGAGCTGTAGATCCGCGAGTCGAAGAGGTCCGCGCGATCTTGCCCGATTATACCCAGAGTATGTCGAGGCGCTTCTTCATCGCACCGAATACGGAACCGTCGAGCGCGTCGTCGAAGCGCTGCTCGAGGGGACGGCACCGCCACCGGAAGCGATCCAACAGCGGATTGCGTCGAAACCTCAGACGCCCCAACCGCGGGACGACTTTGATGGGGAGGAGATGGACATTTCTAGGTTAGAATGGGGAAAAAGAGGTGCGACGTGTGTGTGTGTGTGATCCTCGTACGATGAAATTCACTCGATGCTACTTTTCTCTTGCTCGGTCTCGCGGCAGTGACGACGCGATGACGGTTCTCCGCGACCGCTCTTTCATCGAACAGATGAAAGCGGATATTCTGCGGCGCGTTGAAGAACCGTCTGACTCTGAGGCCGAGCAGATCAACATTTTGGTGTTGCAAGCAAAAACAAGGGAAAAGTGCGCGAGGTCGCGTTCGACGACGATCTCGACGACGTCGGGAGTGTGCGCGTCGCAGGCGACGGCGAAGAAAGCTCTGAAGGTGGTATGACGATGAGGAGGAAGAAGAGGAAGAGCCCAGATCGTCCCTCAGACGATCCTTGAGCTCGCGTATATCGGGAATCCAAAAGTATTCGAACGTGATGCGGCCACGCGAAGGAGCAAAGAACGCGCGGCGCTGCGTGCTCAGACCGGTGCGTCAGGGAAAAAAAACCTCAGTCGCTTTAAGGATATGTCTTATCGCTGACGCTGTTCGTGTTCCCCCGAAGGCTGGGTCGACGAACAAATTGAAGGTTTCAGGATCATGCTCGAACGGGATGTGCGCCCAACTTTTTTTTTCGTCATGTGGAGCCATGCCTTACTTTTCCACCTTTTTTTTTTTTTCTTTTCAAGCCAAAAATGAAAGAAAGGATGCTCGAGAAGCACGAGTTTTCGGGTAATAAGCCCCTCGCGGGTCATCAGGCCCGAATAGTCGCAGTCGAACACCAGACACTCAGTCTGCTCGAATCGTGGAGGCGGGCGTGGGGTCGAGGCCGCGGTCAGAGTCGTGGTCGTGGTCGTGGTCGCGGTCGCGGACGAGGGACAGGTGAAGGTGCAAGTGCAAGTGCAAGTGTCGGCGACAGTGGTGCGAACGGCGACGCACGGAATCACGCGTGGAAGAACAAAAGCAAGGCACGACAAGCGAATCACGACCGGAAACGAGGGCACGACAAAAAGATGAGCAAGGCAGGAGGGCCTACCAGTTGATACGAATGAGGGTTTACACAATATAGTTATGATACATGGCGATAGCAAAGTGCACTGAACACTGGATTAGATAACAATGTTTTTGAGTGGGAGGAGTGTCGTGGCAATCAGAATAATCTGCCCCTAAACTTGGGATCGAATGTCATCTCGATGACCTGGTTAACCATGGTCATATCTGGATACATGATGTAAGTCCACAGACTGCAGGAAGAAGCACAAAGGGATAGATGGGACGTACCTAGTTTCGATCCCATATTGATGCAAGCCATAATTTGATAGTAGATGCATTGACCACAGTGCCAATGATTTCAACAAGGTATCCGTGACGTCGTGGACCTGTGGAGGCTGATGGAGGGGGACAGCCAAGACGTGATGTTCAGCAAAAAAACACGCTCCTAAAGCGTTGTGGGACATACCAGAGGTAGCATTACGGTTATTTTTCCTCCATCACAAGCCTCCATGAGCAAATGTGTCTCGTCGTCGGAAAACTAGACAGAGAAAACGAGGTGAAAAGTAGGGGGAAATGGGTGTGAGCGGAGATGCATCTGGAGAGGAGGTACACCGCGTCTGCTCAACGGCTGAAACGGACGCACGTTAAGCACCTTTCCTGTAACCCTGACGGGGTGACTGGCGTCCATGAAGTCTTTGATGCGCGCAGAATTGACGCGAGGGGATATGTATTCGTCCGACATCGAAACGCGGAGGCGGGTTTTACAAGATTAACGAAGGCGACTTGGACGCGTCGGCAAGTTACCGTAATGCGTGGGAAATTCCGATCGCGTCTCTCCCACCACCCCACGTGATGATCATCACCAGTCATCAGTGTGAGAGAACACCTCCTGACAATTGTGTGAGATTCCTATGTGATAGCAAACTACTTGCTGCAACAGTCACTCAGGCCTCCTCCGAACTTGCCAAAGAAGCGAATTCACGTAAATGTACCAACCCGCGTCGTTGCATGGCTTGTGAATATTTCCCGATTGTCCATTGGAAAACGTCCACGATACCAGGGAAAAGTCGTTTAATGCGAAGCGACTCTTGCAAGCATAGCTAGCGCAACGAACCGCCCAGGGCTAGGCGTGAAAACGGTACAAGGAGCTGTTCAAGCTTTTACCTTTGCTGTTTCCAACCCGGGACAGATATACTGTATTTTCTTAGGCTTTTGACTCGGATAATTTGGTTTCGAAAATCGAATTTCCCAGTGCATACAAATGAGTAAAAGCGTTCAATCTCATCTCCTACAAACCAATTGCGATCGTGCGGAACGACAATAGTGTTTCGTCTCGGTCTCGTACTTTCTACGATTTTCGATTCGTGTCAAAATTCTCGCGACCCGACTCGTCTCCCACGTAAGTAAGCTCCGAGTCGAAAAGAATTCCTTTCGACGCGCCCCTACTTGTCCGCGTTTCGAAACGTTCCCACTTAAGCCCATACCGTCTTCCTGATGTATGTCTATCAATTCAGAACCAGAACCGTATAAAGCCTTGTGTCCTCTGACCTTCCATATTATTTCCTGCCTCCGACCAGCAAAGTTAAGTTACAAGATATCTAAGACAATGTCCAGCTAGTTAACCCAATAAGGTGCGGAATGGATAATAAAACATGAACAACATCTAGCATTAATGAGTACACCAAAGGTTCGTTGCGTTCCCATAACCTCCAATTGCGACACACAAAATTCAAATTACCGCGGATAGCCCTCCACTGCCTCAGAGCCTCTTCAGCCGTCGGCCGACGAGTTGGATCAAGCTGTGTCATGGACACGGCTAAGGGGCGGAAGAAGCGCAGGTTGGAGTAGTCCTGCGTACGAGTTAGGTCACGATTTGAGCCTGAGAGAACTGGAGCTTACATTGCAAAATTTCCGAAAAAAGACGTTGCCAATCGTGAATATATCGACCTTGAATGGGTCGTATGGCACCTCGTCCGATAGCTCGGGAACATCTTGATCGCGCCCTGCCAAGCCAAGGACCTGGTGGTCCTGTGACCCTCCCGCAGGAAAGTACGATGAAATGCCATAATCAATAAAGTAATATTTGACACCTGCATGCCTTCGGGGAATTATAGGAGCAGGATTTGAGATATCGGGGAGAAGAAGATCTTTCACGGGGTGAAACCCGAGAGGGAACATGTGCGATGCGTCCATCAAGACGTTTTTAGGAGAACAGTCTCTTTTCACAGCATTGCATTGTCAATCCAGGTCATGAAGAATGGGAAAGACGAACCGATGTGCAACACCATGTGAATGCATGAACACGAGGCCCTAGAAATGCACAATCATTAGCGATACGCCATTGAGCAACGGTTGCAGCAGAGAACGTCAACGTACCTCAAGGATCTGATCGGCAAAATCCACCACTTCCCCGACTGTCTCAAAAGGGGGGTTGTCTAGCAGCCGCAAGAAGGGCATAACAATGTATGAGATAGACTCGTCTGCGTAATCCACGAAGGTATCGAGAATAGGAACTGAGTGATTGTAGGATCATCCAAGGCAGCAAGTGTCAAGGCTAAACGTGACTCCAAATCACCCGTCTCAACTTCCTTGATATATACTAGCTTGCCGTCTGATATACGAGTTGCATCAACGAGGAGGGGACGAAGCTGGCAAACAGGTATGAGAATATCCCAAAGACTATATTTTCTGCTCACAGGGAGTAGTGGGAAGTCCTCGCAAAGACGACGAGGTTTCAGTTCCCTGGTGATAACCAAGACGGAGACCATCCGGGACGAAACCGGGGGCGAAGCATATAGCCCTTGGACTCCAGAAACGGCTGGCGGTCTCTCCACTTGACTTCGTGAGAGGATAAACGCTCTGAGATACCAGGCGTGGGCTGGAAGGTATGTTCGGGGGTTTGGATCTGACTGGATTCTGTCGCCATTGAGCGTGTTAGGATCCGAGGCTCTTCCAGTAGGGTATAAGTTAAGTTAGTTAAGAGCACGGCTCGAGAACAAAGCGTGGGAATATTTTGCGGAGTTCGCGCTTGTTCAAATTCTGGTCGGCGTTTGAGGGTCTCTTATTATCAAGAAGGGCATTTGTTCACACACCGGCAACTGAACCTACAACTTCAAAGCTTCAACGTCTCAACCTGTATTAATTCGATTGCGGGCTCAAATGTTTTGGCACAAGTTGTCTGCCCTTCTCTGTGTGAGACTTCTTCCTAGCTGACTCGTGAGCTTACTGATCGCTCGATGTTGAGCAAGGTGCAGTAGCCCGGCCTGATTTCGTAGCCTATGAAGTATCATACCATTTATGACGTACACTCCACAACAACAAAAATATACAATCTACAAAAAATCTTGCCTCATTTGGAGAGCGTTTTGTATGCATTGCAAACCCTCTCAACCCGTTGCCCTGGCTTTGATCTCTGTCCATCGATTTGGTCGTCGCTATCGCCACGCTCTTATAAAGTTCGTGTTCCCTACAAGTTATGATACCACTATCCCAGCCCCTACGAACCATAAAAATCCCTCCGGTATATTTCAGTTCTTTCTTTGCGTCCGACGAATTTCCTCATCCAGCAAACAAGCCACTAGTAGCACGAGTATCACACAAGCACCTCATAACAATCTATCAGGATGTCCTCCAATGCATGGAACACAGTATCAGATGTCGCAAATGTCTCAGGCATTGCGCAAAGTGCTGTTTCAAGCGCCCTTCTTTTTGCCGCAGGGTATACCGTCGCGCGCTCTCCCCAACCGACTGCCCTCCAAGACTCCTGGGCAAGACTCCGCCAAATCAAGGAGACACTCGACTCAGTTCCAGGTGAACGGCGGCACCGGATTGAAGCTGCTGCGGCTAGAGGGGATTGCAGAAGTTTCGCAACTCTCGAAGCACAATATCAATAGTATGTTCATCGGTTGTCTGACACTATCTCCACCTCGTTGATTCTGTGATAACCCAATGGCTAGTCTGTTGGACGAACATGCTTCACTGTCCAGAGAATATGCGAATGCTTCGATTATTACGCGCAGCAACCCGTGGACAAAGTTACGAAAAGATATTTCTACCCTTCAGATCGAGATCGCACAACTTTTAAACGACACTTGGGTAAGTGCTATCCAGCTTTCCTCTCAGGTCAAATCTTTATCGTACCTCAGACGACAACTCAAGCCCATGGTGGTAGCCGACGGTCTGAACCTCACCCGAGAAACCGAACGATAAGCATCCCGATGGATACGCTACCCGCTGACTCAGGGACGACGACACAAGCTCATGTCGGCGGCAACACATTCGCACCTCCAAGTCCCCTCGAGGAGGATGTGGCCAGCATCTCAACGATTATTAGCCTGTACAGTGGTTCGGGCACAGGATCTTCCATGGTATGATGCAGGTGACTACCCGACATCCTGGGTAGTCTGATATATTTATCAGCCAGTGGCTGCTGTATGGCGGAGGCGGTGGTGGTGATGGCGGACTGTTGGACGTTGAGTTTAGTTTATTAATTTGGGACTGTAATAATGGTTTCGTGCGTGGTGGAGTTGATCAAACTTTGAACTTGGGGGAGGCCTAGTATCATGGCTCGGAAGATGAGGGGGCAACGGCCGCCGTGATTGACAGACGGTCTCCGTTTGGCACGTTCACTACAAATTCACTCAACACGTTATTTCAGTGTCGATCAACCTCTCTGTTAATGATAAATGGGTTGGATCATCTTCAGTTATCCATCGGCCAGTTAGCAGTGTGCGATGCAGGGTGACAATGCTCCATGCTCAGCTGCAACTACCCTTGTAACATGGGGAAGCTCTAACCCTGGGCCAGAGGGCATTTGTCAAACTTCTGCTGATAAAAAAAAAAAAGATATCGAGGTCGTAAAGTTAGAGTGGTTGGAACAGACTCGGAGCTGGTCAGAGAAAAAAAAAAGGCAGGCTCCCCCTCCCCTCTGCTATAGTTGGTCGCCGAGAGGCTTGTCAAACAGGGTAAGCGATAATTTACGTGAAGGCGCCAACCAGCAGCGCCCAAAACGAGACCGTTGACAACGGCACAACCCACGTGGTTTCAATTGTGGTTACAGTATTTCCCGCTTCTCCCAAACGCCGTCGCACAAGGAACAAGGGAAAAATCGCTGCGTCTCCTTGCCGCGAAACGCTACTGCAAGCATACTAGCATAGCCAGTGTACTATCATAGTAACAAACTGCCCAGGGCTATGGCTGTACTTAATCGCTGATCTTTATTGTTTCCAACCCCGACAAAGCCGCGGCTGGGGCCTTAGTACGCGAGTTCTCTCGGGACGGTCGTTCAATTGTATTCTCACTGGCAAGAGAACATATCCGCTTTATCGTTGGCAACTACAACCACAATGCTACGGTTATGATAAGGCTGAACAAATACTGTTCGGGACCATCACAAGGATCGGCGAGGTATAAATCTTTCAGTCCTGCTCTTTGTCCTGATAGAATTGAGATTAGTCAGTTTAAAGTTTTATCGGGTCGCAACGGAATATTATCTCCAACGACTCGGAGGCCAAGAACGTCAATTGTTCATCCTGTGAGTAGACCTACTAGACTGGCATGCAATGGAACACACCTCGGGTATGGAAGCTTCATTCCACTCAAGTCTACAAACGCTACGACATAGATATACAAGGTACGATAGATAAAGAGGTAGTAGTGCTCAAGTGAATTGCACTATATGTAAGATCGTCTCCAGGTGGCAGACCGTAAGAGGCGCGGGATGGATAGCAAAAAATGGATGATATCTAACAACAATGAATATACCAACGGCTCCCTGCGATCCCATAACCTCCAGTAACGGCGCACGAAAGTCAAATTACCACGGATGGCTCTCCATTGCAACAGGGCCTCCTCTGCTGACGGCCGATTATCTGGGTTACGCTGCATCATAGACATGATCAAGGGGCGAAAGAAGTGTAGATTAGAATATTTCTGGGCATGAAATTAGGCGAGGTTTGAGTCGGATGGGATTGAGAGAAACGTACATGGCAAAGTTCCTGGAGAAGGACGTTGCCAACTGTGAATATATCAACCTTGAATGGGTCGTATGACACCTTGTCCGATAGCTCGGGAACGTCTTGATCACGCCCTGCCAAGCCAACGACCCGGTGTGGCAGTGGTTCCTCCGCAGGGAAGTACGATGAAATGCCATAATCAATAAAGTAATACTTGACACCTGCACGCCTTCGAGAAATGATTGGAGCAGGAGCTGAAAAATCAAAGAGAAAAAGGTTCTTCACAGGGTGGAATCCGAGTGGGAACATGTGCGTTGCGTCCATCAAAATGTTTTTGAGAGAACAGTCCCTGTTTAATAGGGTTGCATTAGAATCTACGTCATGAATGTGGGGAAAGACGGACCGATGTGCGACACCGTGTGAATGCATGAAAACGAGACCCTAGAAGCAAATAATTAGTGGTACACCTTTGCCATAGAGAATATCAACGTACCTCGAGGACCTGATCTGCAAAATCCACCACTTCCCCGACGGTTTCAAAAGGGGGATTAT
This sequence comes from Lactifluus volemus, assembly GCA_022376515.1. Lineage (NCBI taxonomy): Eukaryota > Fungi > Basidiomycota > Agaricomycetes > Russulales > Russulaceae > Lactifluus > Lactifluus volemus. The sequence goes on from WTXI01000016.1 coordinate 480,077, forward strand.
TTGACAGCCGGAGAAACGGCATAACAATGTATGAGATAGACTCGTCTGTGTAGTCCACGAAAGTATCGAGGATAGGAACCGAATGATTCGTGGGGTCATTCAGGCCACAGAGTTTCAAGGCTATACTTGACTCCAAGTCCCCAGTCTTGACTTCCTTGATGTAAACTAGCTTGTTGTCTGATATACGAATTGCATCGACGAGGAGGGGGCGAACCTAGCTAACAGGTATAAGAATATCCACAAGACTGTTTATTTAAACTCACGGGGAGTCGGACAGAGTCCTCACAAGACCAACGAGACTTCCCTGATGATAACCAAGACGGAGTCCATCCAGGACGAAGCCTTGGGCGAAGCATATAGCCTTTGGATTTCAGAAACAGCTGGCGGTCTCTCCACTTGACCTCATAAGAGGATAAGTACTCTGAGCCTCGAGGAGCGGGCTCTGAGGTATCTTCATGGGTTTGCATCTGACTGGATTCTGTCACCGTTGGACGCGTTAGGAGTCAACAAGAACGCTCCAATCGTGTAGTTAAAAACGGATATGGTTTATCTCGAGAACAATGCGTGGGAATACTGGGCTGAGTTCGCGCTTGTTCAAATTCTGGTCGGCGTTAACTTGTCTTATTGTCAGGACGGCAATTGTTCAAGTTCACGCAACTTGGGCTCGCCGTATTGGCACAAGTTGGCTACCTGTGAGACCTCTTTCTGGTCCATTCGTGAGTTTACTGATTAGCATACTCGATAATGGGAAATGTACAGTAACTTGGAAGGGCCATATCATAACTTCCTACATACGATGTACGCTTCAAAACAACAAAAATTCTGAATGTACAAAAACTTGCCCAGTTTGGACAGTGTTTTGTATGCACCGCCAGTGATCCAACTCGACCCGCTACCCTGGTTTTTATCTGTCCTGGATCCAGGCTCGTCGCTATCGCCACGCTCATATAAAGCCCCGCGTCTTTTACGGGCTTCGATACCATTGGCCCCAGTTTTCGTCCCTCTTTTCATCTCTCTGTGAACCGCATAGAAAAGATTGTATCCTTTAGTTCAACTTCTTTTACTTATTTCCAACGAGGTTACTTAATTCAACAAGCCAGTAGATGTCCTCCGAAACGTGGTCAGCGATCGGGAACATCGCGAGTGTTTCAGGTATCACAGGAAACGTTGCTGGAGTTATTATGGGCGCTGTGGCAGGGTATAGAGCTGTGGGTTCGGCCCACACCTCCCTCCAAGACACTCGACAAAAACTGCAAGAAATCAGAGAGAATCTCGAAGCAGTTCCAGCTAAACGACAGCGGCAAATCGAGGCTGCCGCATTGCGAGGGCGTTGCAAGAGTTTTGTGCACGTTAAGGAGAAATTACAAGAGTATGTTCTACCCATCATCCGACTCTCTACTCTCGTTGATTCTGAACCGATCTCGTGGCTAGTCTGTGGGATACACACATCGATATGAAGAAGCAATATGCGGAGTCCTCATTTAGTAACCGCTTCATCCCAGGGTCAGGTTTAAGAAAGGCAATCTCTGACCTTCATGATGAAGTCGAAGATCTGCTAAAGGACACTTGGGTAAGCGTTGTCCAGCTTCACCCTCAGATTAAAACTTCATCGTACCTCAGACGACGACTCAAGCCCATATCATTGCCCGAGAGTTTACACCTCTCCCCGATGAAGTGATAAGTTCCCCAGTGCATAGGGAGCCCGCCGGTTCGGGCCCAAGATCTCCCGTTTGATGCAGATGTGTTAACTTACCCAACATCCTGATTTGTTTTATATATTTATCAGCTATTGGCTGCAGCACGGAGGGGCGGTTATTGGACTTTGAAGTTATTGAATTAGAGCAATTGTAATGGTACATGCATAGCGGACGTGATCTAGCTTTAAACTTGCCGCTATTTGTGTGGCATTGAGAGGCTTGTTATTCCGCGCGTTGATTGTGGCAGCCATGGCTCGAAGATGAGATGGCAACGGCCGTCATTGAAAAGAACGCACCATCGTGTTACGGTTCAGTGTGTTCATTACAAATCCACTCGTTCATGCCAGTCAATACGTCATTTCATTGTCGGTCATCCCGTGTCAATCGTCTTATTAATGATGAATAGAATGGTGGGTTATTGACAGGATGGCAGTGTGGGATGTTGCTTCACGCTCGCCTGCAACCATCTGGAGGCCCTGACCCACCAGACCTGGCTGGATAGCATTTGCGAAGATTTCCGCTGATAAAAATAATAATATTGAAGCAGTCGAGTTAGTGGATAGAGCTGAGCTGGTCAGAGAAAAAAAATGATAGCCGCAAAAATCCCTCCCCTCTCCCAGCTTGGAACGTGAGAAATTATGTGAACGAGCCAATCAGCGAGCGCCCCAAAATCCCCTTGAGGCCGTTGACAAACGGCACAACTCACGTGGTTGGGAATTGTTTTCCCGCTTCTCCCAAACGTCCACGGAACAAGGGAAAAAATTGCTGCGAGACGACTGAAGGCAAAGCCAGCGTAAAACGAACTGCCCAGGACTATGGCGTGAAAAACGGGTACAAGGAGCTGTTCAATCGCTGACCTTTGTTGTTTCCAACCCCGACTAAGCCACTGGCAGCTGTAGCCATAAGGGCGGTTCACTTGGTGGATGACTCGTTCATGTATTTCTAACCCATCCTTCTCACTTATTATCGTCGTTGGCAACTACAACCGTAACGCTACAGCTATATTAAGCTACATTCGACGTCAAACTACGCATTACAATGCCACCTATCTTGAGATCCACTGCAATTCTATCCGTCCAGCCTTCCCACGAGTGAGACGTCCGCCATGCGCGCCAGAAGTGCGATGCATCCTTCACACATAATACCAGAGCTCATTCCTCGAGGAAGAAATAATTGCCAGAAGCTGAACAAAGACTGTCAGGGTGACCGCAAGGATTGGCGAGGCACGAACCTTTCTGTTCCTTGTCCTTGACAGAATTGAGTTTATTCACACGTGGGCGGAAGTTCGTCGGGTCGCGACGGAATGTTATCTCCAACGAGGCAAGGAACTTATTCATCCCTGTAAGTAGAGACTGCGGCCTGCAGTGATAGGAGGACAATCAGCATTGCTCATTGTTCAATGCCAAAAAAAGGAGCATACGGTGTGGCAGTGGCAGCGACAGCAGGCGACCCTTCGAAGACAATGACCCGGTCGGCAAGGTAAGTTGCCATTATGAAGTCGTGCTCGATAATAAAAGCCGTTCTCTTCGCGTGGAGGATGAAACGTTTGATCACTTTTGCCGCGATGATACGCTGTTCCGAATCCAAGAAACTGAAAATCGATCAGCTTGCGCGAGCCTGTCCGAGAAGTCCGAACACATACGATGAAGGTTCATCAATGAGATATACATTCACGTTGGGCTTACCAAGGGCCAATATTATGGCCACACGCTGAAGCTCACCACCCGACAGCGTCTTGACTTCTTGATCGAGGATAGTCTCGATGCTCATTGGCTTCACGACGTCGCTCTGGAACTGTTGATTCATAAAAGCAGCCTTGATTTGCTTTAGTAAGAGCATGCGGACGGTTCCTGGGAACTTGGGCGAAATCGTCTGCGGCTTGAGGGACACAGATATGCTTTGCTTGTCCGCTGGGTCGTCCGGCTCCTCACCAGCAAGCAGACGCACAAACGTCGTCTTTCCCGTCCCGTTCTCCCCAAGCATGACGATAATCTCAGAATCGGTGAATGAGCCCTCCTGCACCGTCAACTTGAAACCGCCGAGAGTTTTTGTCATGGCCGGGTAAGAATAGTGTCGTGTCTTATCCACCAATATCTCCTCTGCGGTTTCTACCATTTTGAAGGAAAGAGACTCCTCACGGAAACGCAAGTTTTCCGTAGGGATGAAACCGTCCAAAAAGATATTGATGCCTGCGCAGACGTCAACGATGGATAGCGACCAAAACGAGTCTTCGAACCTTCCCGCACTGAATACGGCATCGTGACGACACCATACATGGATGGCTTGCCGTATAGACAGCACACAAAGTCGGAGAGGTAATCGAGAACGGACAAGTCGTGTTCCACAGCGACAACGTAATTGTCACGAGTCAACAACTGGCGAATGACTTCTGCAGCCTTCAGTCGCTGTCTGATATCCAAATAACTTGACGGTTCATCAAACATGTATCTGCAGGGAGGATGAAGGATAATATCGGGGCGCGAGACGAAAAGACGCACACATCCGCACGTTGGATACACGACATGGCAATGGCGAATCGCTGAAGCTCTCCTCCAGATAATTGCGTTACTTGGCGATCCAAGACCTTATTCAACTCGAGGTCATCGCATATCTTTTGCTTGTTGTCGAGCTCCAGCTTGGAATCGAGCATATCGCTGACGGTCATCTGAGTTTTGAGTGCTCGGGGATATGGTCAACGTATTGCGGCTTGATGAGGGCCTTGAGATTATCTTCTAGCACTTTCGTAAAGTAGTTTTGGAGTTCCGATCCTCGGAAATATTTCAGGATTTCTTGCCAATCTGGCGGGTCCTACCAGCATAAAATGAAGAGTCGGAAGACGACGACTCCGGGAAGAGTCAGAGCGTACATCATAACGACCAAGGTTTGGTTTGAGCTTCCCAGCTAAGATCTTGAGAGCCGTACTCTTCCCAATGCCGTTTGTCCCTACAAGACCGAGGACTTGACCTGGTCGGGGAGTAGGGAGACGATGGAGCTTGAAGGAATTGGCGGTATATCGGTGCGTAACGGCAGATTCCAGATTAGTAGGAAGATTGATGATTGCGATGGCCTCGAATGGGCATCTAGAGGTACAGTTCAGTAGGTCCGCAAAGAGAGTCTAGCACCACGACGCACTTTTTCACGCAAATACCACAACCGATGCACAGAAACTCAGAGATAAAGGCGATCTTGTCCGACGGCTTCACCTCGATACAAAGTTTTCCTACCACGACAATTATTTTCAGCCAACCACATGGATACGAGGAGCACTGACCCATTTTTACAACAGGACATGACTATCAAGAGATGAGTAGATATTTTATTGTGATTCATGAGGTCTTGTTCCACACACACTTTTTTACACTCCTGCGCGCAACGTTTGGGTTTGCAACGATTGTCATCGACAATCGCTATACGCGTGATCTTGTCAGACATGTGTGACAGTGAAGAGATGAAAGAAAGAAAGATGACTTTGAGACTGGTCGGGCCCGGGATAATCAAATCGATCTCAAAGCCACATGGCTCTGATCCGTGTCCCGGTCTCTAAAATCACCTCGATCCGATTGGTCCGTCAACATATGGCAGCAACTACGGATAAGCTTGCCTTACGACTACAAGCAAGTCTGAGCGACCGACGCATCTATGGCAAAGGGTTCCTCCAAAGACAAAAAGTCCACGGAGAAGAAGGGCGGTGACAAGGGCAAAGGCAAAACCGAAGATGCGACGGCAGACAAGGGAGGAAAAGTACGTACCCTTCTTCGTGTCATTCCTCGTCGTTCCCAAGTCGGCGCTGATTGAAAGGATCCAAGAGCAAGGGTGGGTTGAAAGCCGCCACGGCCGTCAACGTTCGGCACATTCTCTGTGAGAAGCACTCAAAGGCGATGGAAGCACTTCAGCGGATTCAGGTGCGAAAGCTCACGACACTACTTTTAAAAAAAAAATATCTTCCCCTTTGTTGTGTTGTAGCTGATTGTGTCATTGTCCCCCCGCCAGGCTGGGGAACGATTCGACAAAGTTGCTCAAGAATGTTCGGAGGACAAGGCCAAATGTCTGCTCAACTTATTATCTCTATATGGAGCCCCCATACTCATAACACGTTCCTCGCAGCGGGTGGTAGCTTGGGTTGGATGGTCCGCGGATCGATGGTGGTACGCTCTGTTTTCTTCAAGGATCAAAATATAGAATTTAGCGTCCCACGTAGGGCCCATTTCAAGATGCAGCTTTTGCCCTCGAGCCATCCACTGTGGACAAGCCTATTCTATCGCCTCTTGTGAAAACAGTCCATGGCTACCACATCATCATGGTGGAAGGCAGACGCTAGAGACGTGCCAACCGGTCTGCTTTCTCGTTCTGAGCATAGGTATTCCACCCTTTCCTCTTCCACCTATCTTCGATTACCATTACTTGAAAACGATGAAAAAAGTATGTCGTACAAGTATGCAAACAATTATCTGGTGGACAAGGTACATAAATAGTTCGATGTCGCAGAGATCCAGTAGCAATACAGTAAAAGTAGATGCGAAACGAAGCGGTCTACATCTAAATCAGAGAGGGAATAACTAGGGTAGCATTTGCTGGAGAGCGCACTAAGAGTAGAGAGGAAGTGTCGAACTCGTGGATGATCCAGAGATTGGAAAAGGGCAAGTTGGGAGGTCCATGAGGTGGGATCGTGAGGTCGCCGAGATCGGTGGTACATCGCAGATCGAAAATGAGTGCTCATGGTTGACACTAATTACATCGCGAACGGGCTCGGGCAAGTTTCTCTTGTCTTCTTGCTGAGGATCAGGAGTCGGCGACCGTCCAGGAGCCTGCGCGGCGATAGTGCCTAAATCGTATCGGTCGAGGTTAGTTGTGTAGAAGGTGTTAACTTGCATCTTTGTCTAAAGGAAAACAAAAAATGTGTTGACAAAATCCAGAGCAATGCCCCACTGATTGGACATACCTTATTGGGCATTGACGCCGCTATCCGTTTAAAGTCAGCCCCGTACTGGGCTAACAATCGCATGAACACGTCTAAAATGCATGCATACGTCAATATATAAACCCTGCGAGCTCGCAAGTGTGCTGACCTATGTCCCTCACCGACCAAGACACCCTACCGCGTGGGGCTACGTGTTCACTCTGAGCATCGGGTATCCCATTCGGGGCTTCGACGACCGCTTTTGACAACGGTTTCAGATCCAGTATCGAGGCATCCGCGACCAACTTGGGTTTTCGGGGCGCACGTCTGCTCCTCTTGGGTTGTGGCTCCTCTGTCCCGACTTGCTCCGCCTCAGCGACTGGACGGTTATTTCTCCGACGTTTGGGGCGCGCGGCCGACTCTAACTCTGGCTCTGGTGTTGGCGTTTCCACCGGTGTCTGTTCCTCCTCCTGCACCGCCGTAGCGCTCCGGCTCAGCACCGCTCTCGCCAACTCACGCCTTTTCCGCGCAGCGCGCGGTTTCACGGGATTTCGCTCCTTTGACACCTCCGCATCATGTTGGCGGATATCTGCGAGCAAACCGCCCTTCTTCTTGTCCGTCTTCCGTCCACCACGTCTTCGTTTACTCTGACCGTAATTGGCAATGGCTTCGCGGAAGTCGATGATCGTCTTCTTGTGTAGATAATAGAATTGAACACATTGCGCTTGTGTCTTGTGCGGAAGTCCCGCAGCGATATGGCCAAACTGTTTCGGGTATTTCGCGAAGCGATGCTTGTAAATTTCCACCTCATCATCGGTCCATTCAGCGAGGCCGGGCAAGGGGTCATAGAAGGTTCCCGGATCGTCGACGAGGTTGTTTGTGTCATCAAAGACAGCATCGACTTTGCCGCGCACGACTGAAATCATATCCGGAATGGCAGCAAGGTTGCGCAGTGCCAGATGAGCCGGATCGTAAAGTTCGTCATTGCCCAAGCTAGCAATAATCTGTTCCATCTCGAGATCCGACCGGACAGCATCCCCAAGGACCGCAGCGGAGCGGCGAGTAGTGCGCGCAGGAAGGGCCGAAACGTCACCAGCAGCAGGATCGACTCGATGTGAGTTATCCAATTCAGCACAGCGCGCAACCCACTCTCTGTGAAGTGTGAGATATTCTATTCGAAGTCGTGCAATCTTCTCGTCCGTAGCTTCCTGTCGGGCAGCTATATTTGCGACTAAAGCATCCCGCACGTGAGAATGGTAGGCTTGCATGCCGTCCTTCGCACGTTGACCAGCTTGGACCTCCTGCGCAAGGGTATCTGCCAACGGAGCCGACTCGTCGGGAGGAGTTGTGGCCACGGCCCGATTGGACATAAGGATGGGGTTAATACGCTCTCCACGAGACTGAAGTTCTAGCTGTTGCCGGGCGCAAACCACCATGCGCAAAGCTTCAGTCAATGAGTCAGCCTCTTTCGCATGTACAGAGAACGTGTCGCGACCGGGATGCACAATCGGAGGTACGCCAACGGCCTGGAGTACTGACGACACAAGGGAGGCAGGCATCAGCTCACGTTCTGGTCCCTGTGCTATGGGCGCTGCTACGACAACCTCAGGGGGTACACGTGGTGGGGACGGTGTCTGTACGCTCGGAGTTGGGGCCACCGAGGACGTGGGAGAGGATGTCGTCCCCTCTGGGAGACCGTTGACGGGGAGGGGCTGTGGGGTACTACATGGTTCCAAGGGAGGCTCCATATGTGGAAGCGAAGGAGTCGCATCATTCGCAGGAGCTATAGAGAATAACGTCGACTGAGTTTGCGAAGAGGAGTCGACCTTGGACACTTCAGGGAGTCCGTGCTCCAGCGAGGGCGCTGCAGGGGGTTCTAAAGGCGGAGTAACGAATTTCGGGAGCTCCAGGACCGCTTCAATCTCAAGCGACGTTTCCTGTCTATCAGCTTTCAGTGTGCCTGGCTCCCCCCCTGAATCTACAAGTGGGCTCGTATCGGCAGCGACAGGGACATGAGCCTCTAGATTGGGACTAGGAAGGTATTCCTCCGACTTGAGAGCGACCAAGGGAGGGGATTCATTCTTAGGAGCCACGGGAGGTTCCATCTCTGGCCGCGGGAGGGCTGGGACAGGAACGTCCTTCGAAACCTCAGGGTTAGGCACTCCATCATTTGGCGATGTTGGAAAAAATAAGGCCTTGGGTTCTTTGCTTTCATCCACGGGTGATGGAAGACGAGGCGTTGCAAACTTCGTCAGGATAGAAAAAGATGTATCATTCGAGTCGGTGAGAGTCTCCTGATGCGGGCCCCGTTTCTTCCGATTGATACCACCACGCCTTTTCTTTTTTGACCGCGCCAGTTGATACCCCTGTTGGCCAGCACTAGCACTAGGAATAAAACCATTCCCTACAACATTCGTCAGCGGCCATTAGGGCTTCGGCAATCACTCCAAAATTTTCACCTTTACTACCTTGGGGGTCGTGGCTGTTCTGAATGGGGCCAGAAGATCCACGTTCAATAAAGCGGTTACGTCCACCAGGCCCAGGAGCGAGCTGAGGTGAAGAAGGACGGAGAGGTAGAGATGGATGAAGAGCAAAGTGATGATCGTCAGGCCTAGACTCATTTTGATATGGCAAAAACGGGGGGCAGGGGGGGAAACGGGTTCGCGAAAGGCATCCGCAGGAAAGCGCATTCCAAATCGCTGATTGCCGCCGCGCCGACCACGGAATTGACCTACAGGATGGCTTCGTTGAATTGACGGTCGCACAGGAGGGTCTGCAGTGTAGGAACGAGAATCTACAGATGATCGAGCCGTCGATGGTGAACGCTCACGAGATCGCGGCGGGGATTTCGACCGCTCTCTGGAGGAGCGAATGGAGGATGAAGAAGGGGAATGAGGCCTGCATGAGGCGGCAGCACGAGAGTGCCTCGGAGATGAAATCCGGGAGGAGCGGGGAGAACCACTTAGTGACTTTTCATAAGAGACGCCTCTGTAGTCCAGCTGTCCACGAGGAAGACGATTCGGGGACCGCTGGCGAGCCCAGGAGTTGGAGGAATCACCTAAAGTATATGGAACGTTCCAGCGCCTTTCTTCGATAAACCCAGGTCTGTAACAATCGGCCTGGCGCGGATATCCAGAGTCCCGTCTGGAGATCAAGGCAGTCTCAGACCGGTAGGGATCACCACTGTATGGAGGGTACATGTATTCTTCTCTAGGCGGCGGCATCCGGCCACGAACTTCGTGAAATCGCTCAGGGATATCCAATTCCAAATCGTGTCTGAGAGTAATGGAGGTGAACAAGAAAGAATGTGGGACTTTCGCGAGTGCACATCCAACAACTTACACATGATCATGTTTCCAAGAATCAGATGGCTCGAACATCCTCTCTGCCATGACTTCGCGTCGCGACCATGGATCAGGGGATGGTACATAGCCTTGGGGGTGGGAATGACCCGGTCCCCAACTGAACTGAGGCCTGTCATCATCATAGCCAGGTTCATAGTGATCAGCGTTGGGATCCCTCGGACGGTACGATGGCTGAGCTCGCCAAGAGTCACCGCGAGATCGGCCAGAATTCGCTACTCCGCCACCATAGGAGGGACCATGTGAAGGTTGATAGCCACCATAGCCAGGGCGTGGGCGAGACGGCCCAGGAGATGGTGGAATGGGTACGTTTGACATCTGTCGAAATCACTGGAACGAGTGAAAATCTGTGAGCTGCACGCAGTTACAAGCAGGTGAAGGTGCACCAACGTTGTCAGTTTGAAGATCAATGCGTGTCGCAATGGGTGGCTACAGGAGGGGGGGACCGTAATAAATAAATGGACACCCGCGCGTGAGAGGGACCGAATTGAAACACGAATATCTATGTAAGGATCTTGCTGCGTATTCTGTACTGAAACGGTGCACTTGTGTGACGGAATGGGTGGGTTTCGGGGTATTACTTGAGCGTGACGCAGCGTGGAGAAGACAAAGTGCAAAATGGGGACCTGAAATGTGCTCGGTGGTGCTGTAACTATTCCGTTGACCTTGTGCCACATTTTAAAACTCAGTCGGTATCTGCCGAGTGCTAGCCCTTCGCCGTCAAAGTGAGGGTTGAATTGAACAGAGGCCATGAGCGACGATGAACACAATCTAAAGGACCCTTCGTTATTAACGTTTGAGGGTCCATACATAAGAAGATGCATACTCGCCTCTTATTTGGTCCTCGTGATACTTTCCCTGCCTCTCTGGTGGTCAACTACAAGTATCGAACGACTCTCATTGCCTAAATCTCACATTGATTCCTTGGCCGCTAAAGAGGTTCGTCGCTAGGCTTAGGGCTTATGTTCCAGTCTTCTCCTGACAAAATCAAAGCTCCGTTTGCCTATAGCTGTCACGGTTGACACCGCAAATGTTGGATCAATGTCGGATAACTTGGTAGAGCAGCTCCGAACTATGTTCAAGTTGAGGAAAGAAAAAGTCCCCGCACTGTTCAACCATCTGGAGTTCTCAGTAGAGCCTTTTCAAGGTGTCAGTCAGTAGTCCCATACCTCGTGATGTCCTGCGATCTGAACACCGCTCGGAGCAGTCCTCGTCGCCCGACGTGTACAGCATCTCGTTGAACGAAGATGCCCAATTCCCTGCCATTCGAAAGAGGCATCTATCTGTCCCAATGCATCAAGGTTAGTCTCATGGTTCTTTGTCATGGCTATTGTAGCCGAGATGTCCACCCACAGCAAACCGGGCCCCTGACTGGTTATTGTCGCTTTTGACACCATACGAAACATCATCACCGTCCGGAACATTCCGCCATCTAGTGGCCAAATATGCCCCCGCTATCGCCTCGCATTCACCCTTCTGAATGAGGATGCAGCGGCTGGCAGAGCCGTGATTGGGTGGGACGTTGCTAAGATGATCTCTCGTTGGTTTTCTCTGTCTTCTTTCACTGTGAAAGGAAGATCCGAGCTCCAAACACAGGTTGGATCACGCCCATTCTGAAGGAAACAGAGAAACTTCACAATTTCACCGTCGAAAGCCAAATACAGTTCTACGCCCCACTAGCATTCGAGCCGCTAGTCGTCAGCAATGGCGAACGAGTGATACATGGGCTTACGCAAGAGAACCTCAAAGTGTTTGTTAATTCCGCAGAGTGGACATTAGGTGAGGACCAAGAACTCGCTGTGGGACCAACTCTCGAGCTGAACGTGACTTTGCAGCGTCTAGCGTGTCCAATGACCCCGTTCTGCACTTTGTCGTCTTCGTCCCCTCAATCTCTCACACGCCATTACGAATACTCGATGACACCAGTAAGTCACGTTGTCCTCTAGAAGACCACGTTCTCATAGATGTAGGCCAAGTTATCTCGTCCGACGCATTCGTACTCCCTCAGTGGGGTGGTATCGTCTTACTGAACTTGCCAGCAGACACCCAATCAAATCTTCACCTCACAGAGGCCGAACTTGACCACGTCTTTAGTGGTTTCAGCGCCCAATTACTTCGACTTATTGGCGTTTCCGAGCTCCCTGCAGGGGTGCGGTCTGGCGATCCCAGTCGTCCGTTGACCGATTTTCAACTTGACACCCTCTATCGCCAACGCGCGTTCGAGAACGCAGGAAGCAGCAAGGAGACGTTGCAGAGCATCGACAAGTTGGTCGACCAGATACCAAACATGCCCGTCGGGCAGGATGTTCGTGATGATGTTCGAGAAGCACTGTCGGCGCTCGAAGTGGTGCGTTCCAATTCCCGCTTCAACCTGCTTTCTCTGGCTTAAACCGGTTCTGAAGCTGTACGCCGGAGTCTGGAAGGCCCCCGCGCTGGCTCTACAACACTCCAGTCGCGGTTTGACGCTGGCCTCGCGCGCATTCTTCAACCCGGGGATGTTGGCACTGCTCTATTTCCCTGCCGAACACAAGTACGCTGTGTACACACCTCTGTTCGCCCCGGTGGCCGTCCCTTTGGTGGTCACTCTACTGAAGGAGGTTTCTGCGTGGAGGAAGGCCAGGAAACGTGGGAATGCACCTTGATGTATTATCTCACTTTGACAGAAGAAGTGGTACTCCACGGTGCAGCTGTTACACAAATTCCGAGCTGTTGCTGCAGAGATCCGAGAGTCACTGCGAGGTCGGCTAAGTTTGGACATCCCTCTCTCTGTTGGGGGTGGCCAAGTGATTATCCATACATTCATCGAGTGTAGCGTAGTCATCAAGGGGCATCCGAAAGAGTAGAATGCATCAGATACAGATGGGATTGCAGCATACAAAATGCACGACAGACATGGTAATGGCTTAGCAAATGGCAAAAAGATGTCTAGAGAGACAGAGTGTCAGTGCATGTGTTGGAAGAAAAGTGTACCCTACGTACATCTCGCCACTAAAATTACGTGTCGTGAGGGGTTTTAATTCAGCTCCTCGAGCGTGCTGTCCTTGATTTCCTTCTTCTGCTCCTCCACATCGAAGGTTTCGACCAAGTCGGGTACATCGTCGTCGTCGTCCTCTGCAGCACCGGCACCAGGTCTTTGTTGACCCTGCTGAATCGCCTGATACGACTCGGCGAGCTTCCGCAACGACGCGAGCGAGTCGGGTCCGAGCTGATTAAGAATGCCGGGGACCAGCTCGGTAAGCTCTTTGACTTGCCCCACGCCATAGATAGCATATGTGTTTGCAGAAACCGCTGCGTGCACTAGCGGGTGGTGGCACACACACATATACAGACCGGGTTAGCATACATCCATACAAAAACATCCACGATATCTCGAGAAAAAAGAGAGAGAGAGAGAGAAAGAGAGAGATCGGGGGGCTAGTTGGTAGTTGGGGAAGACAGACATCACACTCACCCTTGGGAGCACTGAAATGCAACACGTTTCCGTCCTCCCTAAACATGTTGACCTCCTCCACACCCGCGATCGGCTGCACGTTCAACTTCTTCAACGCACCCTGAAGCTTCTTATCATCCTGCGAGTTTGTCGGTTTCGGTTTTCGGACGATTTTTCGTCGCACGGTACCCTTACCACCTGTCCTCAGAGGACATAAGGCGTCAGTAACGTTGCCAAAAGAAAAAAAAAAAAGTAAACTTGGACTCACCTATCCTATTTGCGGCCGCCTGCGATTGCAGCTTGGCCAGTTTTGCGAGATCCACAGAGGATGCCATTGTCTGGGGATCTTCTGTGCTGTCCTTTTCTGTCGGTTATTTCGAAAAATAAGGTTCGTACTCGAAACCAAATATCTGTAAATAGAGACGCAAAGGATTATATTTCCTTTTTTGAAGTCTCACTATCAACACATATCTTCACCAGGAATGACTGGTTCGGAATATTTCATCAGACCTGTGCAACCAGAAGATGTAGTAGGTTATTCAATATATAGATACTCTGTTATTCAAAGAATTTTCAGCCAGCAGTCATACAGCTCATCTACGAGTTGGCACGATTTGATCTTTCCAAATCAACCCAATGATACTTACGGTGGGGCAGGCGGTATACGAAAAATCACCTCATCTAGCAGTGGCAACTCCAGAACTGGTGAGCACAAATCAGATCAAAACTCATCGTCGAATTTCATACAGGCGGCCCTGTGTAGATCACGAAACATATATTCGAAACTCATGTTGCGAATGCGCTCCTCGCGTTTTCCGGATCTTCTGATGCTCCCGGAAAAGCGATCGGCTTTGCTCTATACTTTTTCAACTTCTCGACGTGGACAGGCAGACCGGGTTTATTTGTCCGTTCCATCCTAGGAAATGCTGGTGAAAAAATACTGATTTCCAACGTGTTCCACAGCTTGAAGATCTCTACGTAAGACCCGAGCATAGGCAAAAGGGAATAGGAAAGGCACTGTTCAGAGAGCTTGCCCTGATTGCACAAGAGAAGGTCACAAAACTCACTTCTTTACTTCACTTTAGCAATTGACCTGATTGTAGGACTGCGCTCGTATGGAGTGGAACGTTCTCAAGGTAGGCATGCGCTGGACATACTGGTCATCACTAATCTGATCCCCACGGTCGTGCAGTGGAATCAGCCATCGATTGACTTTTATGAGAAGTGCATCCGTGCAAAGAAACAAGATGAATGGGTAGGGATGCGTCTCGGGGAGGATGGGTTTGAAATTTTGAAGAACATTACCACGAATAATTAGCTTGTTGGTGCGCACCATGAACCGACTGGTGCTTGTCCGCAGAACAAGATGACAATGATATTGGATAGTGATGCAGCACATTAAGATGCGGCAACAGCGAGACAGCATAGACAATATCAAGCTCTCCTTGGAGCCGCTGTGCTACACACCATCGTAACTGGCGCCTCCGGCCTGGGCAAGACGGTCAGTTGCTCTGACGACCGAGATCTATAATCAAGGTAACTACCTTGCGCAAACGAATGACGATCGGTTCTTCCTTTAGATCATCTTTCTCTCTCGCCGCGACGTCAATCGAATACGTGCGGAACACAGACTTGACGTCGGCAGCGTGCACAGAGATCTATTACGAGAACGTTAGCTCATGCGTAATCATCATTCATTCTGCACGCGGTGACCCATGGCCCCAAGGGGGTGTGTATTACAGAAGCACACGGCTACGTGGTCAATCAGATAGTCACCTTTGCTTTCCTCATAATCTTACACCCGGCACCGATCCACGTAACGAGGATGAATTTCTCACGCTGCGACTCCTTGTCGTTGCAGTATGTGACACGGGCATATGCAAAGGAACCCTTAGCGGGATCTAGTTTCTCTTGTAATTCAGCCAGACCACCAGTGCCTGTAGCTGTGACGACCAATTTATCCGAACGGTCGTTCTGAAATGCAAAAAAAAAGTGAATTAACAAGGACCGCAAAAAAAAGATAACATGAGGGAACAACCTCGTAGTCTATGAGGACCCAATTGGTATCTGATTTGTGGGAGCGAACGTCCTCGTACGCTGAGATTGAGGTTTTTCATCAGGGCGAGAACACGACATCATTAGATTTAGACGCGCACCTTCGTTGATCTTGGGGTCGGATATATCAGCCATGAGAAAAGAAAGCCAGAGAAAAAAACGAAAAGAAGAGATATCAAGCCCTGTACGACAGTGAGAACCGTTGAAGTAGTGAAGCAACGCAGAGTTTACGCGCGGGCGTCGTTTAGTTGATCGGTTCCTTACTGTAAATTAGGTGGCGGTGCCTCTCACTCTCTACCAACATGTTATCCTTCTTTTCTTTCAGACACAATATAGTCCTATCGCATTCTAGACTCTCCTTCCGACTCTTACACAATTCTGGCAAAGCTACCCGTTTACGCCACCGGGACTGGGGAGTTGTCGGTCGTTTATCTCGCCCATCTCCACTTTCCGAAGAAGAACCCGACGGAGAGGATGATGAAAAGAAGGCTCGATATCAGACAGCCAACTACACGCCCGAATCTGACCCGACTCCTTTGCGCTGGTCACAACACCGTGCCACCATGAAAGCGAAATTCCCCAACGGATGGGCGCCCCCGCACAAGCTTTCTCGTGCCGCGATGGACGGTTTGCGCGCGTTGCATGCGCACGATCCCAATACCTTCACCACACCCATTCTTTCCGAAAAATTTCGCATCAGCCCCGAGGCCGTGCGTCGCATCCTTCGAAGCAAATGGCAACCGACGAAAGAGCAACACGCTCGCTTGCTACAGCGCGAAAGACGACATCGGTACAACCGCACTTCAGGAATATTGACGGAGAGAAAGCAGGAGAAGGTTGGTCACCAGAGATAGGTGTCGAACCACAAGGTGCCTCACTTTTGTTCGTTAGCATTCAGCCCATAGAACAAGCTACTTTTTTGTATGAATTAATTATGCATTCATGCAGGTACCTTACGATGTCGTGGCGACCTGGCTCTTTGCTGAGAAGATGAGGCAATAATACGAAGGGGGTCAACTATGAGCTCGCCGTGATGAGCCCCCCCCATCCCCTCGATTTGTGAACGTCAGAGCCTTTTAGTGTGCTTGCCAAAATGAAAAGAGAGTGCTCCACTCTGCTCCCACTTGGTGCATCTCCCAACCTTTCTTGATAACAAGGGCAAAACTCTAAAGCGGCGGCGGCGGCGGAGGGTAAATTCATCGAAACCGGATGTGGACAGAAGATCTCCCTCCCCAATTTCCCGCGGCGTTTTGCCACAGCCACGGCCTCTTGACCTTCCGCGTCTACCCTGGATATAGTACGAGACCAAGTATTTTTTGTATGTGTCGATGCTCATGCCATATCTAATTACAGCATAACGGTAATTGTTGTTCATAGATTGGCTAAATATAGTAACTGAAGCTTAATGTTCACACAGGGATCATCGACTTAACATTGTTTTGTCCCAAAATACCCAAGACGCAAGTCGTTCTACGATTAGCAGTCGCCATGAGGCTAACTGAAACTTAGCGGTCAAGACGGAGTGGAACGGAAGTGTCGAGATGCCCCGGCCTTAACTGAATGAAGTATCTCTTTCCTTGTCTCATCGATTGCCACCGCGCCGCGGGAACAGAAAAGTTCGGCTTACCCTGGGGTAAATTCGAACACTGACGCTGAACGATTATGGACCGTCCTGGCCCGATTGTTCATCTCTGTGGTCATGCACAGCAGCAAAAACAATATCTTACGCCCGTGGAGGAGATCTAGCCCAAAAAAAATTAATTGCATGATATGATGACGAAAACGTCTGACGCTGACCCAACGGGCTATAATTGCGAAATGCAGTGTTCCTCGCATAACGCGTAACGCTAAATTAGCCTATCCCCTCCACATAAAACGCGCGCGCATAAGCCGACCAAGATTCTTGCTCTGTAACAAGGCGCCTCCACAGCGACGATCATTGACACGATACGATTTAACGCGATTACATACTGCACAGTATTGACCTTCCGTCCGCCCGTGGAATATTACCGGTATCTGTAAAAAAAATAAAACCAACATTCCCACTTACATACATACCCCTAGCAACCCTTCAGGTTTGATCCGTGTCGGATACCATCATTCTGACAATCGAAGTCGTTGAGGTTATGGCCACAAAGTGATATTTCCGAGACGTACTCTATAGCTGGCACTCCAAAAAAATAAAAAGGGAAAGGGAAGAAATAGAAATCGCTCATACTACTTTGAAAAAAAAAACGTTCATTGGATGATAGGCCAATTTGAGCTCGTAAACATAATTTACCGTATGTCCAATCCATCGGAGGTTTTTCCGCATTGACTTTTTATTTTTCAGGTTGTCCGTGTACCGTGACGCACAGAGCGATCCCCGGCCACTGGTAGAAGGGAGACGGCATCTACGGTCCCGGGGTGGTGGCTTAAGAAGATTGCGGTACTGCCAGCGCTTCATCCTACGATACACTTCCAATATCGCTCAGGGAGATGGTTACGCAAAGGTAAACTTCGAACACTCTCCTACGGTCCCAGACCCAAGTCCGCCCTGTCGGCCATGACAGTGTTTTTGAAACAACAACGATAACAGCAATTACAAGGAATTTCGAGGGGCTGATATAATTTACTCTATTGCGCACAGCAGCAACGTGATGATGAAACGTGGTGGTAAGGCATAGAACCAAACCCGACTACAGCGGACGAATCTCCGATGACCAGTAAGAGGAATCCAGTCTCTTGTACTTGAGGAAAAACTGGCCCTGAGCTGGCCGGCACGCAAAGGCGTCGTTCCAGTTGGGTATGGGTTGCGGGTCGGCGATCCGACCGCTTGCATCTACGGTATCAAAGTCGAAGTCCACCAGTAGCAGCGCGGCGACGAGTTTAATCGTGAGTCTGGCCAGGCGCGCCCCGAGGCAGGTCACCCTCCCTGCCCGTGCGACAATCATCGGTCAACTTTTTTTTTTTTTGAGCCTGGGCCTGGCTCTCGTCCATTGGGACGAGAGAACGCTTGGAAAAAAAAAGACCAACGCACCTCCACCCCATCCCAAATACGTAAGGTCGGCTTTCGGTTGCGACCGCGCGGGATCGAATTTCCATGGCTCGGGATACAACGCCGGGTTGAGGTGGACGCTCGAAAATGGGTACACCACGAGCGTGCCTGTCGGTATCACTTTGCCGTCGATGTACATTGTCGGGCCGACATTCCGCCGCATTGCAACGTGCGGCTGGGCTATGCGGAGCGCCTCACGGATGAGTAGGTCAAGGACGGGTGTCTCACTCTCCCACGCGCCGAGGGGGATAGAGGATAATGCGGTAGACTTGGAATCGCGCGGTGAATTGGATTCGGAGATGGTCTCCAGGGTGTGCGACATGATCAAGTTCTTGACTTCTGAGCGTGCTTCGTTGCGCCATTTCGGATGACAACCAAGAAATAGGACCAGCCAGGAAGCTGAGATAAGGTAAGCGGCTTCTCTCGGTAGCGGCAAACCCGTCACATGCCTGTGGTACCAGTGGACCGCGAGCCGGCCGTTACGAGACCCATCATGAACTAAGTAATGAACATTAGTTTGAACGACCAGCAGAATTTGGAAAACGCCATGCATACCCCCACAATTGCTGACAACTCATCTCCCTCGTCCAGGAAGATTTGGAGAGTGTCATTAAAAGGTACACCACTCTGATTCCTGACTTTGATTGCATTGACAATGATATCATATATCTGTTTCGTCGCTCGCGCTTTCGAGAGCATGGCAGGACTTGGGAACCATGGGAATAACACAGTCGCGGGAGTCGTTCCGCGATCAACTTTCTCGTAAAGCTGTCTGAGACGAGCCACAATTTCGGGGTCGCCAGCTATTTCCGTACAAGTGAGACAGCGCAGGGTTGCTTGAAATACGATCTGAAATAGGAAAGTTTGTCAACATCCATTTATCATGTTAAGGAGCGCGCAAGCATCACGCTACCCCCGAACGACCACCCTTTTTCGACAAAGTGCCATCTCCGGGGGTAGAGGGTAGTAGCTGTAGAGGGAGTAGCCAACTTACTCCGTATATCTTGTCAAAGGGATCAAGGGACCCGGCCTTTTCCCATGAATGTAAGAGCCGTCGGCCGTCATTCAAAATTTCGGGAATCACTGTGCGGAAATAAGGTGAGGTGGTTCGTTCGATGTTGGCCATACCACGTACATTCCGTCAGGCGTTCGTTCCGTTGGACGTTCGCCAGGCGCTTATATATTCTAGCAACCCGCTGTTGACGAAGTTCTACTGTCACGCCATGGATGAGAGGGAGCTAGGGCGGGAAATTTCTCTGATGGGTGAAGCGCCTTGGTGAGTTATCTAGTATTGCTCACCGCCCCCGAAAGGATTCTGAAGCCTTCCTGGAGATCCAGCCCTTTCGCGTTCAAAAATTCTCTGCGTCCGCGTTCTCCAGAGACGACAACAACGTTATTCTGTTTCCACAGGAGAAGGCGAGCCGGCGTCAACGCAAATTCGATAGCCTCAGACCGGGGGGGGGGGGGGGGGATCAACAAGGGTTTGACGTACGTGCAGAAGTCTGAATTGAAACAGCCGCTGATCTGTTACTCTAAAGCCCCAGGCGAGGAAGTCGTGGCGCCGCTGAAAGAAGGACAGAGTGTTGAAGAGGGGGAAACGGGGAAGGTTCGGAGGAGTATCTTGCTGGCGTTTGTTGCAGCGAAAGTGAGACACAACTAACAGAAGCAAGCTAAGAGTCACTAGGACGAGCATCGAAGGAAGTTCATGTTCCCAAAGGAATTGCAAGAGCGTGGCTACTCCGACCGGATACATGGTAGCAGGCAGGTCGGGTCGCAAAAATGAAACTAGCAGAGTAGAAGCGGTGGGTATAAATACCGCAGGGACCTGGAGGTACGCAGTGAGAAGGTTGTAAACGGTCACGCCGGAAGTTTGAAAACTACCGGAAGGGATATATATACTAGAAGACGGCCGGAAACCGATGGAGAGATTCAATACAAATGTGCATCGTCACGAAACGGTCCCGACAAGTCCAGTGTGTATGACGCCGTCTTTAGGAACAAATGATCAACCCAGATTGCACCGCGGCAGTTCCGGGGAGGGCCGTTGGGGGGGAACTTGGCGATGCCGTGTGTGACGGAAAAGGTGAATTGCGTGTGCAGAAATCTAGCGTTGCGGCTCCGCGATGCAAGCTTCCATCATAAGACTCGGAGTAGCTGCCGTGCTACGATGTCATCTCGCTAACTTCGTGAGGCACCAGTGGATTACTACTGAAACTGAGCGAAAATAGATCCGAAGGGAGCTGGACAAAGACCCCAGGGCTGAGGACGGTGTTTGGTGTTTGGAGGATGGTCTCTATTTTGAAAAAGAGTTGATCGTGCGGCACGTGTGGAGTCGTGACCTAATCCGCGGATCAACGGATATGCCGGATTATATCTCGGACCTCGCATGCTCACATTAGGAATTGAGGACTCGGAATTGTGCAAAGCATGTCTAATTGTCCTACCTGGTAGAATGAGAGACGACAGATAAACGCCATCACCAAAATCTTCCACTCGCTCGCGAATAATCGTCCAAGCCTGGTCCGATCATGTGATGTGCGAACCTTCGCAGTCGTTGTCTTTATTTCTTCGGCCTCTTACTGTACTATCACGAGTTTTGATTTGTTTCCAGTTCCCAGATTCTTTCGTTGTTTCTTACTTTAAAAAATGGTGTATGAAACAAATTGCAAATTGTATTAAATACAAGAAAAGTAAAGCCCAAAGAATGTAACGACTTTTCCTCGTTCTGTGCCTGCTTCCCTCGCCTTGTTAAAATCCTCCAAGTCCCACACCTGTTTTCAGATTGGTCAAATGGTATATCTCCCAGGGCCCATCCCACGAATTATTCAGGACACATGCCCTCCAAACTGTGGTGATAATCAAAGGCTGCTAGCACACCAATATATGTAGAAAGAGCAGCAAGCACAACAAAGATGTGAAAGATTTGGTGAGATGAGAAGAAAATGTCAAATCTGCCAGGGCAGAGGCTTTCGGGAACCCTATTTGAGCTAGTACAGATCAAGATGAGTGAGCCAGCTGTAATTGGCGGAATTGGCTTACTATATAATAGTCCCAATGATATATATGGCAATAGCAGTTAAGAACCAGAAAAAACCCATATCTCGAGTGGCGGTGTGTATTCCATGAAACCACATTGAGTGACACATGGGTACAAAGCCAGCCAGACCCAAGCTGACAAAAAATCTAGTTCTTACATGCCTGTAGACTGGATTTATATATTTAGGGTTTAAAACAGTGTATGCTGAAGCTACAGGAGAGTCAAAACACTGAGTGTGATTGAGAATTGGTCACGTACTGAGGCCGGCAAAAGTAAGAAGCAGAGAGTAACCAATCCTATAGTGTGGTTTGCAGTAGAATCCATAATGTATAATAGGATAGAAGGAGCCCAATATGAGGACTAGGTAGAAAAGTCATCATGATGTATCAAGGAATCTAGTGTTGAAAGGCTTGCCTATGATCCCGGAAAAATCAAATGCAAGGCATCTAGCAGCTACCTTTGGGAGCAGACGTTGTGTAGCTCATTCATAGCGCGATGAAGGGAAAGACACTTACTTGCTTTGAACGTGCTTTGAACGTGTGGAAGACCGCACTACAGGACAAACAGAATATTGCTGACAAGATAAAGATTGAAATCATGAAACGATCGGCCCAGGACACGTCGTAACGAGCCTTATCATCGACGGTGCATAGCAAGAAAACAAAGAAAATGGCTGCGTGAAAGTGGCTATGAATGTTTACTAGTTCGGCACCGTGAGGTCAATGCACAGTGCGCGTGGCTTTGGACTGGCGTACCAGTTTCATTGTGCAGGTCTAAGAAGAAAAGATTCAGCAACAGAAAAAAAATCGATGATCTTGCACGCACATCCGAAGACCGATTCCAAACATTTCAGCCAACTATCCAGCTCCCTGAATGCAGGAAGAAAGATCAACATAAACGTCGCTGACGAGAAGGTAAACTCACCCTCTGTATCCCGTTAAAATAAATTCATTGTGTCTCGACCATTCCGGTGACTCCGCATATGAAAGCGTACGGTATTTGCGAACAGATGGCTTTGCCAAGAGAGGAGAATCTGGCTCAAGTTCAGCGCGCATGGACTGAGCACTGGCAGCGCGTTGCTGAACAATGATGGCAGGCATGCCAGTGGTAGGAGTATGCAGTTGTGAAAGACAGATAAGCTCCCATTTTGTCGCCGGGTTTCATGGCCACGAAGGGTTGTCGTGTGCGAGCCGAGCTCAGTCCCTTTCTTGAGTACGTCTGTGTCATCACTGTAAGCCCGCTTCCCGCGATGTCGCGTTGTCTTTGTTCTGGGCCTGAGGGTTGGCCTCCCTACCTTTTGGATCCCCTGTTTGTGAGCTGTTGTAGTTAGGTCTGGGCGATTAGTGGGCACAAATACTAGCTGTGTAGTTTGCGAACCGAGCTCAGTCCCTTGATTACGTCATTAACCATGCAAGGGCTTGTCCCCTGTAACAAAGAATTACATCATTTTCACGTGATTTACCTACTTAATATAGTAACATTACATAACATCACGCTGTCACACAGACATTGCCCCTTTCTCATAAGCGCCTATAAACCAATTAAGGGAATCTTACACATCGTCACGGTTGTAACACCCCCCCCCCCGCCCCAGTAGCCTAAATAGGAAACACGTCGGGATGAGCGCGATCCTTAGCGAAATACGAGCGCGATCTATAGCGAAACACAAGCGCCATATGCAGCAGGAATATATTAGACTTACGGATATGTAGCAACCCGCATGTTAGATATCAGGCACTGTTTCATCAGACCAAGGAGGGCACAAATGAGTAGCCCATTCACGCTGATGATGCCGACACAACAGCAATGTACCTTACAATAAAAGCGGGATTCTTGAGCATTGAAGTCACACGGTTGACAAGGAGTATTCAGATTGTGCAAATAGTACGCGCATGCTATTCCAGAACTGGTGTTCTGTCCGGTGCAGAGGAGTTTAATGCGGATAAAATTACATCCCGGTTAGTGGGATCAAGATTTACGAGTCCAACTATGCTACAGAGTCAGACACCACGCGTCGGTGTCTTTACCTACTAATCGTCCTATGGCGGCACCATCCCACATGTCTCTGATCAGCCCCACAGCTGTGGGTATTATTCCTTATCGACAGGATCTAAGACAAGATGGGGTCAAGGTATGCACATTAGAGTTACTAAGTCACCTGCTAATGATCTACATAGGTATCAACTCGAAGCTTGTGGTGCGATGAAATGCAAGCCCAACAAATTGAAACACGCCATCGCGAAGGGCTAGTTATCCGGCAGACCTTCACCAGCTCCCCATCTTCACAGGCATCAGCCAACGCTCTGCTTTCACAAAATAAGCTAGACTTACCCAGCCTGGAGCAACTTGAGAGCCGATGGATGACGGTGTGGTCATCCACATGGCGGTCTAAGAAATCCCAAATTGATGTTAAACGGCTATTACTTCAATGGTACTCAGTGTCCTTTCATGTACTCATCAGAATTTAATAAACATACCATCCTTTAAGCAAATGTGGGTACAACAACAAAGCGCGTCGAGATGCTACATGTCAATACACAAATGGAGATACAGGAAAACGACACGCACCTTACGATTTTACAGGATGCTTGGCTCATGCCGACATCACATACGAAAAGGAACCCCTCAGTATACGTCGCATCGTTGGCATCCTAGAGCATAACCAGGAATGTCAACTTAGTGTTATGACACGAATGCCATCCATCCCACTGCATCCTCATGTGATTGAAGTTGCGTTAGCACAACTAAGGGAAGGAGCTAGGCACGTACCGAGAATGGATGTGCCCCGAATTGAGCTGACTATATTGTGAACACAGTATCACCTCTATTCAGATGCGCAATCTGGAAATGTACCATCAGATGGCATATCGGCAACAGTCGTCCACTCACCCAGACCAGGCAAATTTCCGGTACAATATACAGCGCTCCGATCTTTATCGAATCTACACACGGCATCACCAATCCCAAGGGATCGATATCAAAAAGCGTCCAGAGGATAACGTTCATGGCTGGATGAATCCAGACTCACCTCATTTCTCTAAAGAGATAGCCGATTGCATCTTTCATTATAGCGCTAGAGCGACGCGCGGTGATCGCTTCGAGATCTTTATATCCACCAAGGATATGGAGGACGCAGCATGGTCCTATGTCCACGAATCTCAGCTTATTCTTGACGGAACATTTGGTGTCTGTTCTTCAAGACTGTTACTTTGGATTGCGATGGGTGTAGATCCCCAACGAAAAGGCATACCTGTCGCATTGTTCCTATTTTCCGCACCTTCAGGGACCCTTGCAACACATGCCGGATATGACATAGCGGTTCTTACCCACATACTGAGTACCTGGAAGAACTGGTTGTCTTCTCGTAAATCAGCCAATAACCGAATATTCGCCCCATGTGTCGCCATTACCGATACCGACACCAAAGAGCGAGGCGCATTGATAGCTACATGGCCTTCCATCATTCTCTTACTCTGCAGATTCCACGTGCGGCAGTGCTGGACTAGCAGGCGCCAGACTACTCTAACGAAGCGAGGCAGTCACCTGCAGTTTCAGGTCCTTGAGCGCATTCAGAATCTAGAGTTATCGTAAGTCACTCATATATACTTACCGAGACGTAGACACTTACCATACCCACAAGATTGCTCGCCGGCACCAGCTATCAAGGTGCATTAGTCCTCATTGACACTGAAAGAAGGTACCTGGAAAGTCTCGTTAACGATGAGGCTAGTAAGCAATGCGTCAAGGGGGGTATTGCATTCATTACATACCTGTCAAACTTCTGGATGCAAGAAGATCTATGGCGATCCTGGTCTGGCTACGGACGGAACCAGGCTGCATCACGACTGGGTATTCCTATCGAAGGGGTGCTCCCGACAACGAACCACCTTGAGGCTTTTAACAGGGTGATCAAGAAAAAACACTTATCTTACTGGCAGCATTCGGGCTACCGGCTTCGATTCGACGTGCTCATCTTCCATATTGTTCGACACATCCTACCTTTCGTATTTGCCCAGGTCCGTCAACGAGACCAGGAATCTGCATGGCGAGTGACCCGATTTGCTGCCGCTGCCGGAGGGGGGACGTTACTACCGAGGAAACACGCATCTGGGGATGGACTCATCCAAGCGTCAGAGCCATTGGCATGGTATGAAAAAGATACTCGCCGGGAAGCAATGGCCATAGGAATCCTTCAAGAGCGACGTCTTTTGCCAATTGCTAGCGGACACCCATCCGAACTCTGGGCAACCTGTGCGACATCTTTATCGAATCCTATTTTTCAATTTCATGAGCGATACTGGCTCACGTACAACATAAAGGGCACGGGTACATGTACCTGTCTTGACTGGCTGCAGCGTGGAGGGGCATGCAAGCACCTGCGTGCATTCCGATTACATATACTGCATCGGGTCCACATAGGGCAGCTGTCCAGCGTTGGCGATTTCCCTCTGTCATTGCTCGAGGCACAGGATAAGCGTGCTTCCCTCGAACAGGAGATGAATCCACCTACCGTCCCCATATTACTGCACATATATCCTAATGGCTACACAAAACCGATACCGCCACCTACAATGGTACCATCAGCTTTCCCCGAAATTCCACCCGTTAAGGAAATGACGGACGTACCAACCCTTATTGATATGGAGCTCGAGAATGCGGTCCATATGGGATTGAATAGCGATGACGAGGGTAGTGATTCCGGAGATGATTCGGATCAGGATAGATCACTGGTATGATCAATCTAATTTGGCCACGTCTGTCACTGATCTAAAGATGGGTTAGTATGGAAGTAATTCCCGTGCCATTTCTGTCCAGCTAGATCAGCGCATCGACTTTGACCTCAAGATGATCTTACCCAAATTATTTGACCTATGGGGAAACCTCCGTGATTCGACAACCTTCCGTCATACCGAGAGGATCGAAGACCTCCAAACGGCCTTATACGGCATACAAGAGGAGATCAACTCCAAGTCACAAAAAAGCTCCGAAGATCTGGAGACTCACCATAGCATGCCTTCTGGTTCCTCGACTTCCAAAAAGCGTAAACTTGACTTCCTCAGTACCCCACCAACGATGACGAGGCCACTTCCTCCCTCTCCAGAGGAGAGGCAGATACGGCAACCGTCTCGCAAGATATTTTGAGCTACCTGTGGGCAACAGCTTGTGAGGGCAGGGGTAGAGAAGGACGACGACGACGAATGACTTAATTAGTACAATATCACATTAAATACATGGAATATCTAACTATATGGTCCAGCTATGAAGGTATTGATATCTACCTGTCCAAAAAATGTACGTTGTGCGATTGGTCCGTTAGGAGGTGGGGGGGGATTTTTCCAGCAGTCGCTGGACAATCTCTTGAATCGTGTCAGCGTTAAGCGGACGGCGCCGAGTGAAACTGTACCCACGACGATGAGTTGCACCTTCAGAGGTGACGGAGGTCTTGAGCTGACCCCACCTCTGCTGGAGTTTATGAATAGTCCAGTAGTCCCATTTCTCGTCCGGAAGGGAATACCATTCAATGTCCTCTTCCCTGTCAAGATCTAACGACGCGATTCTGCAAACTAAGTAAGTTTGAATAGATAGGAGTTGCCCTAGCACTTACTTGTGTACGAGAATGAAGGTGTCAGCGACACTCCAGCGACGCGTTTTGCCGTCATTTAGCATCGCTGGCACCATGTAATCATACCTGTGAATATAAAATAGAATATATAGCAGGGCATTGGGTTTGCGCATACCATTTGTTGCGGCACTGGGTGGCCGTCCGCTTGTGATCCATCAGCCTCGCTACCTCAGTCCAGGGAATACGTGGTGGCAGGGATGAGGAGCCCACCCATCCCAGGCTTTTGACGATCTCTGTAAGACGTGATTCCTCCTCAGCGGTCCATTTACCTGCACCTCGATAAGCCCCGTTTCACAAACTAAGCAAAAAATATTTACCTTTTCGTCGAGTGTCCTTATGTTCAATGCATTTCTGGAACCGGTTCAGACATTCCTTTTTGGGTCGTTCCAGGGCTTCCGAGACCTTGTCCCAGTCCCGCCCGTACATTTCGACCACCCTAGGAGTGGCGTACAAGTCAATAGTACAACCCATACACATGTAGATCACTTACTGCGCCAGTGTTGCATCATCCTCAATTGACCATTTCCCCCCACTTTTCAGGGGCTGGTAGATGCGTCGTACATAGCCAAAAACGGACCCGACGCGCCTCTGAGGAAGAGCGCGCGCTAAACCGGATCAGCGGATCAGCGAACAGATATGGCTTGAGATAAGGTGCAGGTGCACGACTTACTGATATGCGCCCAAAAGCCTAATTGCCTATTGGCCCCGAACAAGAGATCACCTTCAGACATATTATGTCGCTGTTGAGGGTAAATGTAATGCCGTATAAGCAGAACGCGTCACTTACCTCCATGTATTCGCTGATCACACCGCGTATGCATTCCGTTTCGGACTCCGTGTACTTACCCTCACGACAGAGAATGCCTGATTATCATTTAAGCGATACGACCGGGTGCAAAGGAGATAAACAATACCTTTGCTCCGGAATTCCTCCGCCGTCCACCACTTTGTAGCGAGCTGTTCCCTATGCTCTTCAGAGCTCGGTGACGGGTCAGCGACATTTCGGGGACTCGGGTGGGCTACCGTGAACGTAGCGGGGCGATCAATGTCCGGATGCGGAAGCGGTTGCGGTTGGGACTGTGGCATCGTTTAGATTTTTTTTTTGTTTCCTTTCTTACGGTTTTGTTGATTATAATAATTAAAAATATAAACTATCTGACCTACGATCGTACGCTAAAGACTATGTGCTAGCTATAAGGGAGGAAGATGGTGGTGCGAGAAAGAGAGAACAATGCGCTTGAGTAAATGAATAAATACGCGCCTACTGCGGCCCCGTACAATTTGGCGCACGTGTCAACCGCTGGCGGACCGGTCGGTGAAAACTTTACCGGTTGCTTTACCGGATTCCGAAATTCCCATCTCCCGGGCTGGGACCGGTCCGCCAGTGGTCAACACGTGCGCCAAATTGTACGGGGCCGCAGTAGGCTCATATTTATTCATTAACTCAGGCGCGTCGTTTTCTCTTTTCGCCCCACCATCTTCCTCTTCCCTCATTCATCACATCTGCCCATATTAGACTTAGAATAGATTAGAACAGGATCTGCGTAGAATAGAGTTAAATTATTTCTATATAATAAACCAAAAAAACAGTTCGTAAGATCCGAAAGGGTAGTTGGACACTTCAGCGTCGCTGCGAGGAGTACACACCTAATAGAAGGCATGCCGAATCCACGGGGCTGTTCGGTACGTAACTTTCGGTACGCGTCTTATCGCGGTTGGTGCAAGTGGAGCTGATCCCGCACCTGATATCGCCTATTCTCAATACTTTCAGTGGAGCACGGGTGCGTGGAGCGGCCGAGGTGAGTCCACGCGTTCTCGGGAATGATACATGCATCTGATGTGGTAAAAGCTCAGTCCTTATATCAAAGGCCTTACACCCAGCCTCCAACGCCCTCTTCTCTCAACGTCCTTCACCCATGACAGACATCTCGGTGTGTGAGTTCCAGACAATATGGACCGTGCTTAAGGACCGTGCTAATATTTTGCTTTATTTAGCTCTACGACTTACTTGATCTTGAAGCGATCGTAGCTGATGAAGACGAAGAAGATGTGGAGTATGAGGAGGAACTAGGAAAGTAAATTCTGTATCAGTTTGTACATCAATTAACTATCCTACTAGACGATTTTTTGGCCGATGATCTGGAGGAAAGCGTCACAGATCCGAGCGAACGTCCTGCCTTCCTACCGGACGATCGGGTTTCGGCTACAGAGGCCTCGGAATGGGAAGCACGGGTGAAAGACTTTGCTAAGGACTCTGCCGAAGCATATCGGTACGATGTGGATGTTGTCCCGCAGCATTTACTCGTCCCGACGGACTCCGATCCTGGTATATGGGCTGTCCGGGTCAAGGTAAGTCATCGCACCGTGCATAAGTATTCATTTGACAATTTCTAGCTCGGATTCGAGAGGAGTCTGGTTCTTCAAATCTTCCGCCGGTGCACAGGAGGATTAGAGCAACTGGACGTCACCTCCGTTTTTTCCCGAGATGGGATCCCAGGCTATGTGTTCCTGGAAGGCAGTCTCCCGTCCGTGGGACGGGCCCTCAGTGGGCTGGTAACCGTCTTGGCCCATCACAGTCCACGGCTCGTCCCCATTGAGCAGCGTATTGCGTTGCTCAGTAGCCGCAACCCATTGGCCGGTTCCATCCAGGAAGGTCAATGGGTGCAGATAACCTATGGACTTTATCGCAACGATATTGGGTTTGTATGTGAATGCCGTGACTCATCGGACTTAGACATAGTCGTTGCGCTCGTCCCTCGGATTCCCACCAAGACCGATCTGCGTAGTGCGGGTCACATCGGTAAGAGGAAGCGGTCTTTCAGACCTCACCCGCGTACTTGGTCCGAAGCCCAAGTTGCACATGAATGGACCGCTGCGAAAGTGCGGAACATCTCGTCTCACGCGTTCATATTCCGGAATGAAACATACGAATCCGGCTTGCTCATGAAAGGCTATTCGTCGACCAGTCTCGTCATCGTCCGCTCACCCTCCCCTTCTACCTTCCTGATGTTTCTCTCTGCCTCAAACTTCAGTGAGCGGCCCTTATTCCGCCAGTGTCGACATCACTTTGTCCAAGATTCACTACAGCCCCAGCAAAGGGTTAAGGTGGAATCGGGGACCTCGTCGGCCTCGTCGGCCGTATAAATGAAATCATTGATGGCGTTGCCTCTATCATACCGGAGAAAGAAGATGACTTTCAGGTGATGCCCCTAGTCGCTCTCCGTGATTTAGCGCTGCGTTATGTTCCAGGAGACAAAGTCAAGGCCCGCTGTGGCGACTCATCTGGGATTGTCGAATCGGTCAACGATGCCGATCAAAGATTGGTTTATGTCCGATCTAACCCGATCCAAGAGGTAAGTGATTAGATTTCACAGCGATAACTGTTACTGACAATTAGAAGATTACAACTTTAACAGATTTTGTCGAGTTCTACGATCCTCCCCTTCAGCGGTCACAACAACGGGTAGGGACTTGGGTTGAGTTCCATGCGGATCGCGAAGGTCAACAGGGGAAGCGGCGTGGGTTCATCAAGGAGATCGATGGTGGTATCGCACGCATAGTGGATGAACATTCTTTCCGCGAGGTAAGTATCAGTATCTTGAAGAAACATTTCTGACGTCCTTGTATAGTTTATGATCAATGAGCATCAGTTCAACGTCTGCGCTGTACAGGGTCCTTCTTTGCCACGGAACGATCCAGTCCATCCCTTTGTTGATCGGCGAGTCGTGATCACGCGCGGCCGCTTCAAGTCTTATCGTGCCCTTATCAAGGATGTCGGCCCATCTGGGGTGATAGTGGAACCCCAAGCTCTCCTGGTTTCCAGGAGCTCGCCAAGGCAGCTCATATCATGGTGCGACTTCATACTCGCGTAAGTGTGTGTGTGTGTGTTTTTGCATAGGATCTCACATGTGAATTTGCGGAGATAAGACCCGCGAAAGAACGTGCAAGGCCACCCCCCCCTCGCCCTATCACTCCACCGTCCGGTGCACCCGTTGACTTTGAGAGGCTCACACCGGAACCGGAGGGCTCTCAGAGAGGTAGGTGTATCTTATCGCCATCTCAGTGAAAGATAACATATGTCCTTAGATCATTGGCTGTTTTTCCCCGCAATACGTACGCTTCTCCAGACCAAGAGGATACCGTTCACCATCCGTGGAGTGGACTCCAACCAAGATTTGGTGATGTATAAAAACAAGACGGCCAGGTCAGTACCTGACGTTCAGTGGGACTCTCCGCCGGGAGAGGGCGAAGTCATCATCAGCATGGTTAGAGGCGTCAACATTGTTCAAAAGAGTATAGATCCCAAGTACCTCTTCCCATGGGAGCCAAAGGCAGGTGGTGACGTCGTAGTCATAAGTAGGAACTGCCAGCTATTTGGCTGTTCAGGTACTATAGTTGACAGGAAGGATGACGGTCAGTTCATTGTACGATTCGCAACCCCAAGTGCTTCACTGGATATGCATCTCCCTAGTGAGCACCTCGCCGTGTTAGAGCCAATTAGAGTACGTTCCTGACAATTGTTTGTGTTCTATACCATCGTAATCTATGGACAATGTATCGCACAGTGAGAAGAGGGACTGTAAGAGGACCCAAAAGACTATGCGACATGGTACGTCTTTTATTTCTTTGCCTGGACGGAAACACTACATGTAATTCAAGACTTATGAGATAAGATAAGTGGTATTTCGCTTATCTGTATGAGCCAACACTGATATATGACATAGATATCTTCACTATCTACAACGCTGGCGCAATCTCTGGGTATCAATCAGTCATCATCCGAAGAGATCTCGATTACGACAACTGGCTCCGGAGAAGGTTCGATCACCGGCTTTGGCTCTGGAGAGAAGAAGGCTACAGGATTTCGTGTCGGTTTAGTGCCACTTCCTCCAGCACTGTTTCGCTGTGCCATGGCAATCGCACTGGACGCGGGGCCTCCTATCTTACGGCGCTTACGGATGGTACCGCTGGCCTCATACTGCCTGGCGTTAAGTTGCTCACCGGAGCCACTAGGAGATGGACAACGATGCATGTGCATCAAACTGGAAGATGTCAACAGCTTGCACAGTGGGCACTGTTTGACGACGCGTATGAACTCGGACATTGAAATCCCCGGGCAGTTGGGGTCGAACATCGTCAGGAGCAATGCCCGGGAGCCCTCAACTCCTAGAGGGGCCATCGCCGCTTCGAGTTCCTGTTGGAACTGAAAGTTTGTACCAAAAATATCTGGGATACCTAGTGAGTGTAAGCATCTTTCGACAGTTCTGTAGGTCAACTTGAACTCACGAGGGGCCCCATAGTCCAACAGCTCTGTGTCAGTCCTACGGATCGCAGAGGGGGAACTAGGTCTGGCCTGAGACGGTGGCAGTGTCTCAGCTTCGACCTGGGGCAGCTGGGAGCTGGCCATAGTCGGCGTCGTTTGGACCTTAGGTGTGACTGCACAAGGGTAATTAGAGGATTCATTGCAAGCATAACCATTACTGACCACTCTTTCTGGTAGGTGTTTCAAATGGGCTGGGGTGTTTCCCATCCTGATCGGGTGACCCCATTAGTTGGCTTGCGGTCAAGCGCAGTGCTGAAACGATGATCTGGTGAGGTACTTGGTAGGTGGCGCTGGTACTTACCATCTCGAAGAGGATAGATGCGTCGTGGCACGTCGGGATTTGCTGTGATGAAGTCCTGTAAATCAACTGTTCGGAGAGCCTGTAAGTGACCTACTCATATAGCTTGTACAATCACTCACCCCAGTACGAGCACTTCATGATAGAGCACATGATGATAGGGCGTCCATAGTTGGGGCTTCGAAGAGACCGCGGCACATGGAACAGGGCAGGATGGTCCATACCATCCATAAGTCCACAGAAGCACATGGGCATCTCCCAGCACCGCTTCTTGTAGTAGTCTTCAAGACCAGACACTCGCCACTGGGCATCTCAGGGCTGCAGTCACGAACTGTGAGTAGTATGCACATAACCAATGTGGGAGAGATGACTTACTATGGGACTGGCTTCAGTGGTTGATCTTTGCCAACAAAAGACCCGATGAAAGTCGCAAATTGGAGTTTTTGCTTCCATGGACAGAATACGGGGTCATACTTGGGAGTGTTGGGAGTCTGGGGAGTGCCAGGGTTCGCGACAACGTTCGGCATAGTGGGGGGAACAACAGGTGAAGAAGACAGAGAGGTGAGAGGTGAGAGGGGGCTTGGAGGCACGGAGTCGGGGAGTGGTGCAGGCATTGCCTGTTGGCTTCGCTGAACAAAAAATCATGTATTTATACCACTTCTGAATTCATAATTTCATTCCGTTGCGAGCTTGTTGCGACTCTGCATTCTGAGTACCAACTGCCAGGTAAATGGCCTGCATTCAGTGGACAAAATTTCATTTTACCATTCTCCGTGCAGGGTCGAATGTGTAGGTCTAAATTTTTTACATGCCGTAGATATACACAATTTCATGACAATCAAAGGTCTAGCTACAACTGGTAATTCCGGGGGCGGGAAGGACTAACTATATCTAAGGAGGTGGGCGCACATAGCTAATTTGGGAGGAGGCGCGTCGGGGCGTTATGGTGACAGTCACGTCCGTGAGTGGGTGACACTCGGGGTTGTCCGAAGCGTGCGAAGTGAAAATGTGACTGTTACCATCACGTGAAAATGATGTAATTCTTTGTTACGGCGCACTTTTCCCATGCAAGCGGCTTGCGGGCTGTGAACTGATTGATAGCTCGTTCCTCTCTTCCACACCACACACTCTCTTACCGCCGCACGCGTCAGTTCAAAGTACCGTTTTTTACACAGCTTACTTTAAAAGTATATTGTTACTGTGAGTTACACATCTCATTATCTTCGTGCGTGACGTTGACTCGCGACACGTAGTCCTATACACTACATCTATGTCCACCACTGAGCAGCAGCAGAAAGCACCTCAGGATTTACGGAATGTCGTTAACTTTCTCCGTAGTAGTAAAGCGGGGCTCAAGAACAGAGTGGGGGTTTTGAATGGCAAGCGCGTGGATTATTTCAAAGGTGGGCGATCAACGGCTTTGGAATTCCATCGCTTTTGTGT
The DNA here is from genome assembly GCA_022376515.1 of Lactifluus volemus. Lineage (NCBI taxonomy): Eukaryota > Fungi > Basidiomycota > Agaricomycetes > Russulales > Russulaceae > Lactifluus > Lactifluus volemus. The sequence goes on from WTXI01000016.1 coordinate 514,279, forward strand.
GCATTTATTCACCTCGTTGCTAGGCAAGTCAGCTATAAAGGCAGTCCTGTCACCCGCGTACGCCAAAGTCAAGAATGCACCCAAAGTCACTTCAGAAGCCGAGGCGCAGGAACTCCTTCATAAAATCATCCCATTTGCTTTCTTTCTACGAGTCAACCGCGGCCAGCCAGTGGGCTCTGCATCATCTCCAAAGACAGTAGAGGTCAACCCGATGCAGGTATTCAATCCTGACGAATATTATGCTTGGTTCTACGAAGGATCACAATGGACAAACTATGTCGGTGGTATCGCAATGGTCGCTCTTACCCTAGCTGGCGTCATGTTCCCTCTCTGGCCCCCTATCCTGCGTCAAGGCGTCTGGTACCTCCTCATGGCTCTGTTGGGTCTCATTGGACTACTTCTCGTCATCGCCGTGATACGATTGATATTCTACATCATCACCGTAATCGTGGCAAGTCCAGGCATATGGATATTTCCGCGTTTGTTCGCAGATGTCGGATTCGTACGTCCCCATACTCATGGACTACTTTTTGGCATTAATCTCGTATCCAGGTTGACTCCTTCATCCCCCTCTGGGAGTGGGACCTCCCGAAAAAGAAATCAAAGAAGAAGAAATCTGCCGAAAAATCAGACAAGACCAAGAATGTGGATAGCGGCGCCGCCACACCCGAAGTTGTGGAGGCAGAGGCAGATGATTCCGGAGTTTCGGTTCCAAATTCACGTTCGGGAAGTCGTGCGGCAACAGTCACGGTGGAGGAGGTCCCTGACGAGAATTCATGATAGATATATTGACTTTGTCTGCTTGTGGATATTGCCTCTGTAGCCGCTACATCCGACTATATCTATTCACTCGACACAGAACCTGCCTCGACATCTGACCGCGTTGATGTGTGCAGCGGCGCATCAAATTGTTTTCTGTCCAACCTCCGAATCGCGTTTCGGACTTGTATTACACCTTCCTGCCATTTAAGCCTCTTGGATTGCTCCAAAGACTGTTCGAACCACTTCCGGGCAGATTTTGAGTCATCGTTCATCTTTGAAAAGAAGAAAATGAGTCCCGCACCCCCCAAACGTCAGAGAAACGTGGACAAGGTACGTACCTCACGGAGAGAACCGAGGTTAAATAAAACGACTGCCAGCGCTTCTTCGCATACGCGGGCACTGCCCCCCGTCTTCTGTAATAAGGAGAGGGCTTGCCGGGCCCAAGCCTCGGACTGTTCCAATACAACGGGAGTGGGTGTGCTCCGCATGAACAGTTCCGAGAGGTTGTTCATCAACTGCGCCCCTGGAGACGACAATTTTTGATCCGTCACAAAGCCAACACATCAAGGATAAGCAGTGCAAACCTCGGCAGAGTTCCTCGGGAGTGGTTTTCCTCGGAGAGGTGACCGGAGGAACCAACAAAGATATGGTGTGGAGATAGAGTGGCACGGCAAATCTAAAAACAAGGGAAGACAGTACGGATAGGGTCAATCAACCTTTTTAAAAACAAGAGGCGAAGTTCCTCACGTTAATTTACCCGTCCGCGCGTAGAAGGCCCCAAGCGTTTCCAACGGGGCTCCGATGTCGGTCACGCTGACCCATTTTGGTAACTCCAGGTCAGCAAGAATGCTCTCTTCACTCTTTCCCCCTGGTTTGACGTTTCCAACGTCTTTTGCGAGCTTCAGCACTTCCTCGACTGACCAGGTCAACCACCGCTCCTCCTCCTCTTCGCCCAGTTGATATGTTTCCGCCATTTTACCAAGTTTCTGTCCTAGAGATATCGCACGCAGCCTCTCCTCGTTGGTGAGAGTAGACCAATGCCTCCGTAGGTGCTCTAGCGCAGCGAGATATGTTTCGTAAGCCTTCTTCGGCTGGTCGTCTTCTTCGAGAACTTCGCCGAGCGTGATCGCTATTCCCGAAAGTTTCAAGTAAGGTGACGGAGAAAACCGATCAGGGGGCATCGATAGAGCTGTTTCAAGAGCTCTGGATCCCTCGAATAAGTTGCAAAGGAAATGTTACACCGTGAAACACGCACCGTGCTATTAGCTTACGGCTGAGAGCAAGGTTCCCTTGTTGCTTAGCCTTTACGCCTGTCCTTAAATCCGGGCGAACTTCCTGAGGCCAAATAGCGAAAGAAGAATAAAATTCATATCTGCCAGAATTATTCTCAGGATATCACAGCAAAGCTGAGGAGAGGAGACATACGGACACCCCAATCAATGTTGAGACAAAGCCCAGACCTATCAGGCCGAGAAAGATGGTTCCAACGCGATTGAATTCTGCAGGCAACGCCGCTCGGGATCGAAATATTGTCCTGCGGGGGTATCCAAGGTATCGTGAAGTAAGTAAATTTCCATGGTGAGCACCGAGACGTGGAAGACCAGCAGCAGAGGAGCGAGTAAAGCGTAACGATAGTGATGTCATCTGGCCAACAATGACAAGGAGAGATTACGTGATACTTCAAGTTCACGTCCCCACGACTGACTGCGAGCTCAAAGTCGAACATGGCAGAGCACCCTACGACATCATGGCAGGCTATGCAAGATGGAAATGTCTTCTATAGACAACAGCGATTCTATACCCTGGATGGAAAACTGCCTAGTATTGGTGATTGCGTCGTCGCCGGTTGCCGCAACGGTGGTCCTTTGGGTGAGTGTAGCCATAACTCGAGATTTACCCAGAGATTCAGAGTGGATCCAACAGCATTCATGAGAGACACTTCAAAAATGATTGCCATCGCAACTGCGACACCAATGTTCGCGAAATCACAAGTGCAGGTGTATTCATCCGCTGGAGAGGGTTTGCTGCTGCTCAGTGTGCGTACCGAGCATTATCTGGCTGCTTATGGGCTCATATATATTTTTAGTGGGATCAAGCTAAGATTATTCGGTTTGGTTGGACAGGTGACGAGAGACTGGTGATTCTAAATGAGGAGGGCGTATATCGTCTCTACGACCTACAAGGCGACTACGTTCAATTCTCTTTGGGAACAGATGCGGGAGAGGTTGGAATCACAGACGCCCGTATACACGAGAACGGCCTTGTAGCGATGACAGGCTCATTACAACTGTTGGAGGTCAAGGGATGGGAAGGCGGTAAACCATTGGTCTTAGCCAACCCGAGTGAGTCAATTTCGACTAGATTCGCGGGTCCTTTAATCGACCAGATAGGTAGATCTTTCCGAGCCACCCACCGTTTGGACCCTCATTCCGCCCGATCTCACGATATCTCGTCACGTTGAGGTTCTACTTGCTGTCGAGACGAGCGTACTCTCTGTGGACAACCTTGAGGCAGCTGACCAACGTCTTTCTCGAGGGCCATTTACACACATGGCCCCATCTCCTAATGGAAAGTCACTTGCCCTGTTAACGATGACTGGCATACTTTGGGTTATCTTGGCCAACTTTCAGCGAAACCTGGCTGAGTTTGATACCACGACCGTCGCCGGTGCCGAGAGTCCCGTTAGACAGGTTGAGTGGTGCGGTAATGACGCCATTCTTGTCACTTGGGATACATTTGTGCTGTTGGTGGGCCCATTTGGTGATACATTACAGTGTGTTCTATCTTGGCGACCTCCATGCATAACTAAGACCAAACTCCAGTTTTTTCTATGCCGGACCCACGTTTGCTGTCACAGAGGTTGATGGCGTCAGAGTGCTCGGTGCCGACACATGCGACTTCATTCAGAAAGTTCCTGGTAGTCTTGACGTTCTAAATAACTGGGTGCTTCGCTGACTGCCATTTAAGAATCTAGTGTGTCCGTTTTTCGACCAGGGTCTACATCACCCTCCGCTATTCTATTCGACGCTTGGGAGAACTTCCATAAACGCTCTCCTAAAGCCGATGAAAGCATACGCAGTATCAAACCGGACCTCGCCGCAGCTGTCGATGAGGTCATTGCTGCAGCGGCACAGGAGTGGGAACCCACATGGCAGCGGAAACTGTTGAGTGTACGACTTCTTTTTGTCTTGTGTTGAACCCCTCGATACAATTCGGGAACTTTGACCTCCTTAGGCCGCAAACTTTGGCAAGTCGTTTTTGGACTTGTATAACCCAAATGATTTCGTAAACATGGGAAAGACACTCAAGGTCCTTAACGCAGTGCGTCAGTTCGAGGTGGGCATGCCCATCACCCACTTTCAGTGCGCCCATTTTCCTCGTGCGATACCTTTTCTTTTTACCGATAATGACAAGATACAACTATCTCTCGCCTACGCATCTCATTTCTCGACTGACCTCACGGAATCTGCACCTTCTGGCTCTCAACATATCATCTTTCTTGTCTCTCTCACCGGATCATGTTCTTAAACACTGGGCGTCTGCAAAGATCTCAAAGTCAAAACCGGTCGTCAGTAGCACCGGTCAAGATGCCGAGGTGATAGGCGACGAAGAGGTATCGAGGGCTATTGTGGAGAAATTCGAGAAATTAGGCGGCGCCTCTGTCAGCTACGCGGAGATCGCAAAGAAGGCCTGGGAGGTCGGCAGAACTCGCCTGGCTACGATGGTGAGCATTGGCTCTCGACGTCGGATGCAATCTAAGAAAATGTAGCTATTGGACCACGAACCGAGGGCCTCAGATCAGGTACCCTTATTGCTCATGATGATGGAAGATCGATTAGCTCTCCAGAAGGCTGTGGATAGTGGTGATACCGATCTAGGTATGTTGCCACGACTTCATATAGAAGGAAGGATGTGCTTATTCACTCCTGTTCAGTGTATCACGTCTTGTTGCAGCTATACAAGCGCCTACGTTTGGGAGATTTCTTCCGTTTAATCGAGGACGGTGGCTCTAGCCTCGCACCAGCAAGCCGGCTGCTGCAAGTATATGCGAGGGAGCAGAACCCAGAGATGCTCCGGGACTTCTATTACTCGGATGATAGACGCGTCGAGAGCGCTGTGCTCAACTTGGAAGAGGCCAGGCGAATGAAGGCAAGTAACCAACTCTTTTTTTTGGTCTGTGATTCTACAAAGCCAATGTCCTGCCTCAGGACCCTGCTGCGAAGATCACATCGATCAAAGCCGCACAGAAGTTCTTCTCGGAGGATAAGGAGCGATCGTTTGAGGCCAAGGTTGGTTTTCTGTCTCATGGTGGAAACTTGGCATGCTTTGCATCGCGACCGTCGCGTCGCGGTCCTGACCCATGATTTTTTTTAGATGATGGACGAGTACGGTCGATTATTGACGTTCCAACAAGCGCTTGAGAAGGAAGCGACGGACAGGATAGAGTTTTTCGGGCTAAGCGTCGATGATACCATCAAGAAATGCCTCCTCAACGGCATGTCCAAACGCGCCGACAAACTCAAATCGGACTTTAAAGTACCCGACAAGAGGTATCAGTTATAACCCCCCCCGGGTCATAAATCCTGACCCCCTTATGAACAGGTTCTGGTTCCTGAAACTACACGCATTAACGGCTATGCGAGACTTTGAAGGTCTAGAGACGTTTTCGCGGTCAAAGCGGAGTCCGATCGGGTACGAGGCATTCGTGAGACATCTCGTTGAGAAGGGGCACGCGAAGGAAGCCGTTAGTTTCGTGCAGCGTTGCGACGCAAACAAGCGCGTTGACCTCTATGTCGAGTGCGGAGAGTGGGTAATGGCCGGGAAGGAGTGCAAGGAGCGCGGAGATCGCGCCAGACTAGAGTGCGTATATCTTTTCGTTTGTTCTCCCTGTTCAAATTACTAATTGGGGCGATGCAGGAAGTTACGTGCTTCATGTCCCAATTCATTGATCGCCCGGGAGTTGGATCAAATCGAATCTACGATGAAGTGAACTTCCTTCCCCAGTCTTGTATTATAGTTCAGAGTAGCTTTTCTTATCGTTAAGCTACTATGGTTTGCTCATCCTAAGTAAAGTGTGACATCCCCAACGCCGCATTCGCTTTGGCTCATTATCTATTCCACTCTTTGAAGAATATCGACAGCATGCATACCAAAGAAGAACACATCCCACCAAACCCATTGAGGAAAACGACGTACCTCCCGCGTGATGCGACGCTGGTCCATGTTGCCAAGTTGCTCATAGTCTGCCCAGTTCGGACATTCCCTCGGAAGGCAAGGCAAGAAAATAGCGTAAAAAAGACGAGAATGGATGTACATACATTCCACTGACAACGTCGCAGTACTTTGAGAAGCGCTACTATCCTTGTGTGAAGAGCGAGGCTCGGTCCGCGTTTGGTATGTAAATCACCCAAATGAAATGAATGAGAATGTTGGTGATCTGCACCCGCATTCCTTCTTGAAACAAATTTATCCCTTTACGATGGCACACATCCCTAGTTGGGAATTGGAATCCGTGAGGGAGGCATATAACACACCAAACTTCAAAGAGTGTCTTCCTCATACAGTATATTCATTCATGGCATTACATATCATTACCTCTACTCCACATGCCCTTTTCGACTTCTTCTATGTTGGCTTTTCTGAAGGAGCCAACGCGTTTCTCCGTCGTCTCGCACCCCCCGCACCCCCCGCACCCCCCGCACCACCTGCACCACCTGCACCACCTGCCCCACCCGGACCACCCGGACCACCCGGACCACCTGGACCGCCTGGCCCACTCGGACCACCTGGACCGCCTGGCCCACCCGGACCACCCGGACCACCTGGACCGCCTGGCCCACCCGGACCACCCGGACCACCTGGACCGCCTGGCCCACCCGGACCACCCGGATCACCTGCACCACCCGGACTACCCGCTCCGGACGCACCCGCTAGGCGGTCTGAAGTCGAACTTCTCACTTTAGAAGCAGCTCAGGCGTGGCAGGCGCAGGGAGCGCAACATGGGGGGCAGGAAGCGCAAGTTCCTGCCCAAGGTTTGGGGCAGGGAGGGCAAGACTGGCAGGGGCAGGGAGGACAAGACGAGCAGGGAAGTGAAGGCACTGAAGGGGACCTTGACGAGGGGGGGTTACCAAATGCGGCCTAGATTTTGTCTTCGCAGGCGCCTTACACCCAAACTAGGCAGCCGCGGTGCCGCTTCTTACTGTCGTTCCAGTTCCTACATCCCCTTCGCTGCTGTTCCAGAAAATGGCCGGGAAATAGACGACCTTGACGATAAGTCTGAGCTCACACGCCGCATATTGCTTGTGAACCTTCCGTGACTCCGTCCTCGGGGCCATCAAAACCAAAAAGGCAAGCCGTCAAATTGTAACTCGTCCGACGCAGGTTGTTCTTTTCCCCTAATCATGGCCTCTTCGGCAAAGATAGTCTCTATTCCGAATCTAAGATCTTTCGAAACGCTTTTCATCCGTTGGTCTGCAGAAAGGAGTGCCTTGTAGGAGCTGTCATTCGGTGAGTCCGTCTTCCGGCTCCGGCCTGCGATACTAAACAATCCTCCAGCTGGACTCGTGGTACTGGTCCCACGGACCAATCCAACATGATCACCCAGCAAGTCGATACGCACTTTCTCTGCCAAGGAAATGGCCTTCAACATTCTCGGACTTATCCAATCCTATTCAGCATTACGCAAGTCGAACCAGTCTGGGGAGATTTTAGTGGCTTCGACCGAATCGCGGATCTGGCCGACGTAGCAGCCCGTGTCCGTGCTGACATCAACAAAAACGCCGACCTTCGTCGTACTATTGCTCGCGACAACGCCGCCGAGTTTAAGATCGTCAATGAGGCTGAGGCCGAGCGGGTTCTTTAGTTCAATATCACCCCTCGCACCAGCTGTGAATCTCCCGATCTCCCTGAGGCGCATACTCTCAACTCACTCTCTCGATAAAGTCCTCTTGTCTCTGGCTTCGGTGACGTCGGGCCATGGGGGTCTTCTCGCACGCGATGGGAGATGGTAGCGAAAGGTTGTCTGACCCCCGAGGGTATTGAGATGGCGTGGGTGATGATATCAAATATTTCGATGCACGTCTAAAAGATGGCACTCTCCACGTTAGGTTGACGCGAAGACGGGAGAACCTGTCGACGACAAGGACGTCCGGGCCAGGTACGACAAAGAAATTATGAACCACGCTTTATCGATGAGCCAAGTTAAATACTGACTCTCACATTTCTGAAAGTTTACATCAAAACCCGAACTCTTCCGTGGTTACGATCCCAAGCACAAGATCTTCAACTCGGTCATTCATGATTTAGAGCCGCTCGAGGTCACTGATTCGGACGCCGAAATTTTCAAGGAGCATGGCGATAACTGTGACATCTGGGCAGGTGAGGGTGGCCGGTGGTTCGTTAAACTGAAGAAGGGCGCTCGCGTCTCTATCCCGAAGGCGATCTCCTACAATCGACTCGTCGCTGGCCAACTCCCCACCGTGTGGAACGCTACACGCTACGGCATTCCCGAGGCCATGATCGCACACACTGATCGTGTTTCGCTTTGTTCACTCGTGGCCACTGCTGAGGCTCTCAATCATGCTGGTATTACCGATCCACATAGACTTTATCAACACATCCACCCTTCTGAGGTCGGAACCCCAGAGCGACATCACGCAAGAGACGTACTTCTTTTCCTCTACTGGAAAATTTTAACGTAGCGTTGGACAGTCTCATCAACACCACTGCTGGGGTGGATCAATGTTTTCAAGCGGACCAGTCAAGATTCCAGTTGGCACTTGGTGAGCAGTGCAGTTAGATCTGATCGACAACTGACTGAATAATTTCGCAATGCGACTGCTCTTCAGTCCATGGAGATCGTTTCTGATACCATTCTGTCTGAAAAGGCGAAGGTCATGGTGGCTGGTGGCTTCGATGACCTGTGAGGAGGGCTTCTACGGGTTCAGCAACATGAAGGCCACTAGCAACTTGGAGACTGAGCTCGCGATGGGCCGTGAGCCTGCAGAGATGTCGCGGCCAACTACAACGACTAGCGTAGGGATGGGTTTTCATCGTTCCTGGAGACTGGAGTATCATTTGCTAATCGGATGAGTTGCAGTTCATGGAGTCTCAAGGTGTTGGCGTAAACATAGTTATGTCTGTCAAAACCGTTCTAAGAGTTTCGTTGCCCAATTCGTGGCGTCCTCGCCTTCACTTCCATGTCGACGTAAGTTGTCTTGATCAGCTGTTCCCAATTGCTTTTGCAGTGACAAAGCTGGTCGCTCCCTGGTCGTGGCGCGCTTAGCATTGCGCGCGAAGTCCACACTAAACATCCCTTCTCATGTCCTTGATATCGGTTACTGTGCTCGTCAGAATTATTTCCGCCGTAGGCAGATCGGAGACTAGCTCCATAAACAACTCAAAGAGGAGGTGGAGCTCCGCAAGGCCAGGAGGCGAACAAGCAGCAAGGGGCGTGCACGATTTCTTTTCAATCTCACTTGCACTGACTCAGAGACATCCAGCATCGCAGTGAATTGTCATTGGACATGCATACTATTGGCAGCATGTTGTTGTTGAGAGGCTTCTTTACTTTACAAATTAATGCAACATGTTGCTAATCCGATGGTTGGATTCTGTAGGGACACAATTTCCTGCAGTGCAGGTCGAAGATCCAGATCACGCGTCCACGTGCGTCATGTGTCTCTTGTAGATCGTGTAGGGGTCATCAGTCTGTTCTGGAGTTGGTGGCGTGGTGTGGTTCCCCCATGTGAGGTGCTGCTAGAAGGCGCCACATTGACACGCACCGAGACATCGAAGAGAGGATGTCGCGCATGTAGGTTCGATATGCCGCTCAGTTATGTAGGTGGTCCAAGATGAGCGTGAGCAGTATCTTTCTCCTCTCCACCTTTATCTTTGACTGATAGATCATGCTCTGCTTCGTCGTCATTGACATTGGTGCCTGGAAAAGAAGACGCTGGCACCATCTCTACGTCCTTATCATTTGTCGTGGGTGTGGGTGTGGATATGAGGGTTTCTGGTCTACAACGAGGAAATTCCACTCTGTCACGTAGCACACCGCAGGGCATTGCCCATGTGTCGTCAGAGCCCGGGCTGTCATCAACGCATCTACATTTTATTGCGTTTGTGTGTATACAGCCATATCTGCTTCTTTTTGCCTCTCCGCGTTTACGACTGTACAACTGCCTATTGCATTTTTTCTCCGCATGTATTACTACCTTTACGAGCTTCCTCTCTTGCTCATTCCGTACATTCCAGTCAGTGCGCATCGTCTCGTGGTGCATAGTAAATTGAAATTTTGAGGGGCTTATGTCGGCTCTCTGTTCAGACCTACACTCTTGATCATCTAACCTGCCCTCTCATTCAGGTAGGGCTAATTAGGTGTGGGTCAAGGAGTGCTAAGAAGGGTTGATACTGCCTAAGAACTTTCAATTTCTCCTGATGCTGTGTGATCCTCCCACATGGCAGATCCATGATTTGTTGTTTAGATCCTATAATGTATCATGTATGCTAAGGCCGCACGCTATGGGGGTCTGGATATTCATTCACAGGTAGGGTGCTTGCGGGTGTTGTATCTGAGGCCCTGTACAGGAGCGCGATTGAAGTTATGTCCGACTCGATAGTACATGTACTTGGTTCCGCCTTCAAATTGTAAAAAGGGGGTCTGCCCTCATGATGTCCCAAAGCTATCCAGATCGCCCTAAGTGACCTTCAATCACGTTCACACATGCCATTTCTCGCCTTCCTGAAAGTTCCCAGTTGGTGGTTTACCATTCCCCCCCCCTGATTAAAAGGCTCTGTGAACGTGAACCAAGTCCGAGTCGTGAGTTCCAAACCTTTCAAGTTGTTTCACTGATCTGCTCACCGACTTGCAGAGTCAATAGGGTGCAACAGAAATAGACAACACTCACCTATCCATATCCTCAATGATGACGTGCTTCTAAATATATTTAGTGTCTATCGACTGGCCTACCCAGAAGAGTATGAAGCGGAGGAAGGCAGGCCGTACTTTAATCGGTTGCGGCAGCGCTGGTGGTACAAACTGATACATGTTTGTCGACTGTGGCGAAACCTCACTCTTTCGTCACCATCCCAACTAAAACTCAATCTTGTTTGCACCTATGATGTACCTGTAGCGGACATGCTCGCACTTTCGCCACCTCTGCCTCTCACCATCTGTTATTACCACAATGAAAAGGAGTTGACGGCAGAAGATGAAACGGGCATACTGCTTGCCCTCTCGCACCGTGATCGCTTGCGCCAAATTAACCTTTGCATGCCAACCTCAGATCTGAAAAAGTTCATCAGGGTTATGGACAAAGAATTCCCAATTCTGGAAGACATATATATCAATTCTCGGACCAAACAGCCTGAGGTATATTCTATGCCTACAACATTTCAAGCTCCCAATCTACGCTCCCTTATGCTGTGGGGAGCAGTTATACTTCCCTTTGGATGTCCCTTGCTCACAAATGCCACGGGTCTCGTCACTCTCGTTCTTGTCAAAATTCAGCAATCTGGTTATTTCCCACCGGATCATTTACTTACCTGGCTTTCATTAATGCCTCAGCTGGAGTTACTCATTATTGAGTTTCTTTCCCCTCTCCCCAGCCTTCATTCTGCTAGTGGGCCACAATTGCTCCAGACTCCGAAAATGACGCCAATCACACTTACTTACCTTCACCGGTTTATGTTCTTTGGTACGGCCACATACTTGGAGCGTCTTATTTCTCGGATCAGCGCCCCTTTCCTCAGCATCCTTCAGATCTGTTTTGTTGATGATCAGCCACTCTCCTCTACTGTTCCACACCTCTTGCAGTTCGTGCAATCATCCCAGACGCTCAGATTTAGTGCTGTCAAGCTCAGCTTCAATGCTGTTTTCATTCGTCTACGAGCAGACCCGTGGACAGGGATCTGTAAACACCCACTACTCTTGCGGATCAAGAGCAGACCCCTGAACCAGCAGGTAGCATTTGCAGTACAAATCCTCAATACACTTGCACCTGCACTCTCTATTGTGGAGCAAGTCACACTCACTGGCAGGCATTTATTCAGCCAACCTCATCTGAGGACTGAACGTGCACAGTGGCGTGAACTTCTCAGGCCATTCAGCAATGTGAAGATACTTCATGTGCAAGACAGTCTTGTCACAGAAATATCTCGTTCTCTACGATCTGAGGGTGAAGAAGAGCCACTGGAGCTTCTTCCTAACTTGGAGGAGGTTGGGTACTCTGGAGGAAACGATGCTCGAGACGCATTTGCCGAATTACTTGATGCACGAGAAGTGGCAGGCCACCGTGTGAGCCTGAGCTTGGTGGATCCTTCGAGGTTCTGACTGAATCAAGTATCTCAAGGTCTTTTTTTTTCCCCGGATCTCCATACGCACATCTCTGATGCGATTGGCAGGACGCAGCAGGCAAAAGATACGCGACACCACTGGCAATACGGGAAACAATTTGGCGGCGAGCCAGTCGGAGTGACACGACTCGACGTCCGTTGGGAACCTCGGCGACAAGGATTTTAGTACTCACACTCACACTAGCTACCATGTTCACCTACTCTTTCCTAGATTCTCCAAGCATAACTTGAGGCTAGATAACATGTCTGTGATGTATGTGCAAGTACACTACTGACGATGCCTTCTTCCTCATCCTATAATCAGGGAGTCATGCGTATCTGATTCCTTGAAGCTACTACACCCCAAGCATAGAGAATTGGTCCAAGTCATTAAGCAATGTTCAGTCAGTTTTGGTCGCTGTAAATAGTTCATCAATTCTCCCACACGAAGCTGTCGGATCCATTGCCTGGCCGTGACCGCACGTGAGCCGCACCTGTTCAATCACTTTTTCCAGTCACATCGATTTCCCAGGTAGAGCCTCTCCTCGAAAACGACGGAACACAGGACGTCATCGAGCTCGCAGACAAACAACGGGAAAAGGTTGTAGTTGATCCTGACGTACCAGAGAACCAGCTTCCAATGCTCTTCCAAGGCGCATATTTCCCCGACCTTCACGGTATGTCGCTCAATGCGAACCCGACGCTTGAGGTCTTCTCAGGGATCGCCGAGCGTATGTCGCCGTACCACTCGATCGACGATATCAGTACATCCCCTCCCCGTCCCGGCTCCCCCGCGGCTTTCCTCACAACCACAGTGACGCCCCCTCCCCTCTGCTGGCGGCTAACATGTTAGTCCTGGCCAGCCTAGTTTGAATTATTCAGCGCCGTCCACAGTTGAGCTCCGTCGTCTGCTTGCCAGTGGGATCGCGGCACACGAGATGCTCGAGGAGTTTCTGCCCAAATGGAGGCGTGTGCGAGGCGATTCAGCACACCGGCCACAAGGGCGGTACGTTGCCCACTCTTTTCCCTGTCCGATCAAGCCTTCTGACTCGATTGCGTTCACACGTAGATAGTTGACACGGTGTTGGCAAAGTTGTTCGCACGAGGCGAGAAATTGACAGACCTGTATGCTCTTCTCGAAGAGTCAGAAGTGATCATTCTCCCACAAGTCGAACCGACCTTCCGCGCAGCTGGTCAATACAGTGCGCTTTGCAAAATGTATTTGAAACGCGGGGACGACGCTGCGCTGCTAGACTTGTGGTCAAGGTGCGCTACATTTCCTTGCTTCGCTTACGATAAACTAATCGTTTCCAGGCCTGTCGAGGGCGAATGGACAGCTCCGGAGATCTCAGACCCACTCACTGATATGTTCACCCTGCTCACTGCATGACGAAATCGTGCATTGACTCAAAAATGGGGCGTCTGGTTGGCGGGCAAGGACACGGAACGTGCTTTCAAGGTGAGGCACCCCGCGTGCTTTCTTTTTTTTTTTCTAACCGGCCGACGATAGCTATTGACAGCTCACGGTTCGGCCAAGTGCGGACAAAAGGCGACAACTCCCGCGCGGACCGCGCTTTTGCTCCACACATCGACGCGTCAGTGGCTCACCTAGCACCACACGCACCGCTCCTTGCGCCCGAGCTCGCCATCCTTGCCAGCAAGGTGGGCAACCCCCTTCCTTCCCGTCCTACCTACCTTCCTGCATATACGTACCCATACATTCTATGCTGACTTTTTGTTTCGGTGCGGCAGTTTGGGCAACGCTCACGAAGCTCTCTCGCTCCTCGTGCGAACTATCCACGGCGACGCATCCGCAGCGGCAATTTGCACGCCTCACGGTGCGGTAGTGTTTCCACAAGCCACCACTCAGCTCGCAAAGCGCGCGGGGCCCACCGCGTGGGTGCTAGCGTCTCCGTCTACTACCGTAGTTCCGACGGACAGCGCAGGGGCAAAGTGTGTGCTGCACCTCCTTCTCACCATCGTCCCCTTTTTTCAGTACATCCGTATCACCATCACCATCACCACCATTCCCTATCACAACAACAACAGTAACAACGACAACGACGACTGAAGCGGCCACGCCCGCCACGGCACACTTGCTCTCCTCACACGCCACCTTCGATCCGTCCGCAGTCATCTCAACCCTCCCATCACAATGGCCACTTCGCACACTCTCACTTTACCTTATCCGAACGCTACGTATACGGCACACACGGCACACGAGCGCGGACTCATCAAATCGAATCCACGATGAAGTGAACTTCCTTCCCCAGTCTTGCATTATGGTTCAGAGTAGCTTTGACATTATCTCTATTCCCTGCTCTCTGAAGATCGACAGCATGCATACCAAATAAAAACACACCCCACCAAACCCAACGAGGAAAACAACGTTTATCTTTTGCACCGTCAGTCATCGTTTAGCGATGCCTGACTATCATTATTCGGCCTGAACAAGTGCACGCTTCCATAGACCTGGGCTCGGTCGTCCTCGTCACCCATATCTGTCTCGAGACTGACGTCATCGAGCGAATAAGGCAGAGGTACCTCCCGCGTGATGCGATACTGGTCCATGTTGCCAATTTGTTCATTCTCTAAGCGGTCTGCCCCGTTCAGACGGTTGGAAAAGGCAAGAAAATAGCATAAAAAGACGAGAATGGACGTACAGACGTTCCACTGACAACGTCGCAGTATTTCGAGAAGCGCTACTATCCACGTGCGAAGAGCGAGGCTCGGTCCACGTTTTGGTATGTAAATCATCCAAATGAAACGAATGAGAACGTTGGTGATCTGCACCCGCATGTCAATTACACATTCCTTCTTGAAAATAATGGATCCCTTCACAATGGCAAGATAGTAGAACTGTGTGTAGTAGTGTCACTGTGTCAGTGGGGTACATGACTGACGATGTGATGGAACACACTGGAATGGAATTCGAATAGAGTAGCTCTTGGCGCAGAAACTTGAAGCGAGCATGTGGACGCAAAAGAGACCAATCCATAAGTAAATCCTAGTATCTAGCAGTCAGCCATTGATTATCGCCTGAGATGTTGAACCTGCCCATGATGAGGCATATATTGAATAAATGATCCCGAGAAGGCAGAAAAACACGAAACTCGTGCCGCGACCAGCACCTGGAAAATACGTCAATATTTTCGACAGGGACGACTTGATGAAGAATTGCGCACCCTGATGTCGCCATACATAGTAGCACATGTAATATACGATCCCCGTGAGGTACTTGCCGCCCTAAGTATGACCTGACTAAGTGGCTCCACAAAGGAAGTGACTGGAACGCACATTGATTAAATGCGTGATCAGTTGAGAATCCCACCAACGTCGAATGCTCTGTGCAAAGCGGGCCACAAACGGTAAAATTGCAAGGACTAACGGTATAGCCCAGAGGGCCGGGTTACCGCACTTGCTTATCGAGTTGGTGTGGAACCCTTGGGCATAAGAACACGCGACGAAGTAGATATTGCTGAGAGGAAACACCAAGGAGCATAGCTGGTCTCTGGAGTGGTAGAGAATATTAACAATCAACAGTTTCATGAGTCACAGAGTGGGCGCACGCGATCCAGAAGCCTGTAAACTGAATCGCACACCACTATCAGAGAGGCGAAGGGGAAAAAAAAAGTGACAAGTGGCCCACCCCTTCCCGACTGGATCCACTCAGCGGAAGCCGAGCAACTTCACGGAGGAACCACCATCGGCTTGCGCGGGACATGACAGGGAGGGGGTTGACCAACAGGAGCACAATAAAGAACAGCCAGATTATAGGCCATGTCCAGGGTTGGATGGTTGGGATCCCTACTCGAGCAAAGGAGAGCCAGAAAGCCCAGCAAAGGGTGGCGAAAGCAATGCAAGGTATCTACAACAAGCCATCGTTGAGACTCTTATACGCATCAATGAGCCCACTAGTAATGCACCTCAAGGTACTCCCGATGATCAAGAAGTGTTCTAGTATCCAACTCTGTGTTTTATCGAGGACGATTAGATATAGAGGCGAAGTTACGGGACTCCTCACCGAAGATGAAAACGTAGTTGATCCTCGAAGCATTCCAAATAAAGATATTTGAGCCCACAAGGACTGCAAAAAGGGTGGGAACCTGGAAAATCCCATAGATATACAGAAGGGTTTCCCACGATGGTATAGCAGATTGCGTTTGTTGCCGGGAGCCTGAAGGGTTTGAGCAAACGAACATTCCAGAACATTTGGAAACTTACAGCGCAAGATGCCATCAATGAGTGCAGAAAACCCAAGACCAAGTGCGAGGCCTGCGCGGAAGGTGCTTGAATGGTGTGTCTTGTGAGAGGGCACCGCGCGGAGGTGGACTAGAGCATGCTTCCTGTCGCCCCTCGCTACGTGAGACATTAGAAGAAATACGACAGTCGTCTTCGAAAGTAGTCTCACCAAACCGAGCTGTGAATAGATCTTCCATCTCTTTTAAAAGCACCTGCACCAAATCGTCGGACGTGAAAGCGCATGGATCAACCTGTGTTAACACACAATCAATGACCTCGCGGAAAGTAAGGCGGGGCTGACCTTTTCCTTCATGTATATATCTTGTACCAGATCCTAGAGCCATGGCCTCAGAATGATCGATATGGCCGAGCTGAATGACTACAATATACCCACCCCAGTTACTTTCTCAAACTTCTTGAGCGACTTTCGAAAACCAGTAATATTCAGAATCTGCCTCGTTTTGTCAGCTTTCAGAGAGCCAACAGTTGAGAGTAGTCATACACGGTAATTATTGAGGACCTCGAGCGCATGGTAGTGCTCCGTCACAGCACGCTTGAGCTGCTTGCGGGCGGGTAGATACTCATCTGGATTAAGCTTTGGCACGCACGAATAACGATTTGTATGTGGCTTCACTGCTGTGTCAGCGATGTGGCCTTCGATCGCACCCAGAGTGTCCATCTGAGCGAACTTGTGCGGACGACCCCACTTGGGGGCATTTGACCTAGCAAACGCAAGAAAAGCCATAGTAGACGTAGGAAGACGATCCTCTGGGCGAGCTTCCTTTGTCGAGAACGCCCGCCTGGTCAGTAGGGTATACATGAGATGATTGAAGACTAGTCACATGGAACACACGCTGGTGATTTTTCAATTCCTCGAGTTGCTCCCGAAGTTCCAAGCTGCGCACGCGGGCTTCAGCCTCCCTCTCGATAAAGAAATGGTCAACCTTGGAAAGCTCTAGATTGAGCTTATCGAAAAATTCGAGCTCGACAGGTGACATATGCTCAAGAATTTCCGAAAACGTGAGTGGACGCGGACGTGTAGAAGGTGCCAGAGACGGTGCTTTCAGGACTAAATAGAGAAACCGAAACTGCTCAGACAGGACGTGAGAGTAGAAGGGGGACATAACCACAAAGTCCAGTGACCGAAAGCGTGAGTAGACGCGAACGTGTAGAAGGTGCCAGAGACGGTGCTTTTGGGACTAAAAAGAGAAAAAAAAAAAAACAAGAACAATTCAGAAAGGATGTGAGATCAGAAAGAGGACATAACTACATCGTCCAGTGAGGCGTTTGCGGAGTTCCTGAGGGCGTGGTCCGCGTGGACGGCGCGGCAACAGCGGGGACGGCTGAATCTCTGGCGCCACTGGGGAGACAGTATCCTGTCCATTGACCATGGGTGTTCGCGTGGAAGAATGCATGTCGAAAGACGTCAAGCCCGAGGTCGTCGCCTTGAGAAGAAAATTGGAAATATGCACAGAAAAAAAGGTATGCCAAGTTTACTTCAAGTCTGCTAGAACGATCCGCGTTTCTGCCTTCTCGAGGGCGCGGCCCGCGTGGATGGTGCAGCGACAGCGGGGACGGCTGTCTCTCTGGAACCATTGGGGAGACAGTATCATGTCCATAGACCGTGGGTGTTCGCGTGGCAGAGTCGAGAGACGCCAAGCCTGAGGTCGTCACCTCGAGAAGAAAATTGAAAACATGGACAGAAAAAGAGGTATGCCAAGTTTACTTCAAGTTTGCTAGCACCACCCGCCTTTGTATTCAAATCCTCGATCTGGTCGTCGCGGGTGTCTACAACACTCTGTCGTTTCTGCATTTCATATTGCGTGCTAGTGTCGTCGTCGGCTTCATGGCCCCGATCAACAAGGCCTGTCGAGGAACCTGCTCGGTCTGAAGAAGCATCTGGTACGCCTTCCAATGGCGCGTTTACATATTTTCCAGTAGAACACTCTTTATCCTGTTTAATGGCAGTGACCCGTTTTTTCAGGCCACGATAGTCGCTGTCACACGATCAACAACGACGCCACGAGACTTAAGTATGAGTTGAGCACGTACATGTATGCTCGTTTCCATTCCGGTGCCTTTTGGGCAGCAATAGTGTATCAGCAAATCTGATACCACATAACACTGAATAAGTTAATATACCTGCGCGTTGTCTAGATAACTATATGTACAGTCGTATGAGACCAGGGGATCACGGACATGAAAAAGGATGGAAGTGATACCTGGCAAATTTCATTGTGAACTTGTGGGGTGATCCACCAGTTACAGTACTGTAACATGGGCCTTTTAGGTAGAGCTGTAAGGTAACCCTAGTTACTACATCTCTTGCTAGGCTGCTACCTTGTACATCGCTTCACAATTCCATTCAATTGACCCCTATCACGTGTACAATTGACGAATAAGCGATGGACAGGGCGTCCAGTTCAGTACTTTTTTTTTTTAAATTTGCATTTATATCCGGAACAGGATTGGAACAGGCGGCGTAGGGAGGAGGCGTAAAGAGTAACAGGGGAACTGAACGGGTGAGTGACTGGTGAAGGACGGTGGGGGGAGTCCAGTTCAGTACAGTACTGTATTTGACGTCGAAGGCACCATTCACGGGATTCTAATCCGATTTTACCCACGGCCATGGTGAGTCGTGAGTTTGCTTCCATGGCCTCATCCCTGGAAAGATAGTCAGGTAGGTCTCTAGGAATGCGGAGAATTTAGACTGATGACTATCCAAGTCATTGAATACTTTTTCATGTCTGCAAGCTCAAGAGCATGCCCAATTGCTCCACTACAATGCCGACGCCTTCTTGCAACACGGCAACTGTCAGTGGCCTCAAGCATTTTTCACTAGTCCGTAATCTGGCGCCTATAACCCAAGAAACCCCACGCCCATCTCCGTTGCCCTAACACTTGCGTGCTGTTGTTGTGCTCCGAGTCCGAGTCCGCCTATTTAGCACGACGTAGCCCAAGCTTCTGCCCCAACATGGAAAGATCATCGGCATCCACCCCAAGTTCTACGACCTTCAGTCTTATTGGCTTTGACTGTTCATGTTGTTCAACTCTCAGCCCGCTGTTCATAGTAAGCCAGGAAACTCGTATGCAACACATATACCCATGAAACACTCACCTGGTCTGCAATAGTTCACCTCATGTGTTCACCGGAAAGTCTGTTGCCACGGAGAATTGCGTTCTGAACGACCCATCGGACTCCCGTTGAAGCATCGTGGTCAATTTTATCCAAGACCTAACTTTGCTTTGTATCATGTTCTACGGGGTGCTTCGAAAAAGGAACTCGACACGCTTTTGGAACATGCTTTTATTGCCAGGCATTGTGGTGGGCTCTCGCCTGGGTAGTCACAGAGGCCCCCTCGATCGTACGTCCTTTCCAGTTAAGAACCATGTTATCCTTACGACAAGGCGTCTCCTAGGTGCTGAGCTTCCGAGGTATGAATGGTACGTATTTTCTACTGAGGGGACGCATGGTGATATAAACTGAGTCAAAACTCGTCCATTGCGCAGAGGATTGGAACCTAGTATGCCTTCATCTGATCTGTGCGTGTTCCTAGAAGCATCATTGATGGCATTCATACAGATGTTCGAAATCCGCATAGTTAGCTCAGGCTGCATCTTCGTTGATATGACTGACTATGACCAACTTTTCTTGGTGTGCCAAACAGTGACACTTACGTGTGCAAGCCCTGCTCTATCAACCTTATATGCCTGACAGTGCGACACAGCGTCATCACATCCTCACGTGCATACCGCGTCCTCTTCCAGTACATCTCGGAGTAAGTGATATGTTTCTCAATTTCTGGTGCTATGGGACGCTCACAAAATACTAAAGAGACAGAAAGTGTGGCCCTGAGACAGCTGTTCCGCCACAGCCACAACAACACGCCGGCCATCTGCTACTACGGGCAGGATCTGCAAGTCACAATCCAACGCACAGTAGAGTGCGTCGTGGAGCTTTTTCTGTCTCCCTCGTGCGGGTTGCCTAAGCACTCGCTAGCTGCACCTCAATTGAATGCGCGGAGCACCGTAACCATCGTACTGACACCCATCATGATCAAGTTTCGGGACATCAGCTGCAAGCTCGAGCTCGACTTTGGAAGGCAGTGGGAGCCGCGCGGTGTTCTAAGGTTTGGGAAGGCTAGACACAAGTAGGAGAGACAATTTTTAGGGGTGTTAATGCATTCGTACAGAGTGGCACGCACCGTTTTCCAAATTTCGTATGTAGCATGCAGGGCTGCCACCGCCTCTGTCGGAGCCACTGAGGCACCCAGCGGTCTCACCAGACCGCCGAGATCATTCATAGACTGTTAGAATCGGAAGTTTTTTTTTTTTTGCATTTCAGGAACAGAACACAAAAATCTCTTCACATGTTTCGAGAAAAGTCCAGGGCTGGACAAAAATGATGATGATGAGGTCCACCTGACCATTGTCGTCACTCCTTCTATGAAACACAGCAGGATTAGCAGGAAACCTCGGATCCTACCCTTTTTGCCTTCATATCACAAGACGGTATCCCTGGATCTTGGTATCGCCACATAAGCGCCCAGCCATCAGTTTTCCAACTTTCCAAATTGGGCATACTTGTCCGTGTGCGAGTAGACAGTTCAGGCAAGACTGCTAGTCCTGTTAGTCTGATTGAAGCCCAGGCCGCTTACAAGCATCAAAATAACTTACGCTGTGGCGTTTTCCAACGTCGAACGCGGCAGGGAGCTGGTAGAATCAAGAACGATATTGGACGACCGCTATTACTACCTCCCATAGTTAACTATGAGTCAGTGTCACCGATATGTGATATGTTTCATGGTCCGTGGCCCGTGGGTCGCTATTTCACTGGACCTGGTTAAAGGTCATGCAGACGGTGAATGATTCCGTATGGGGCCAAGATAGTTCCACGAGGAAATCGCCACCTCTCGTCCGCACAATACGATTTGAGTGTTAAGAATAAAATTTTGGAGAGCTACCCTGGGATTGTGATGCTACGAATCCGTTCTTGCTCGTGTAACTACAGATGGAGGTGACGGGATCAACGAGAGGGACCCCAGACCCAATCCGCCGGCTATGTTCCACGGGCACGTGAACAGATGATAAGATCAGCCAAAGGGACTGTCATATCATGTTTGGACATCTCCGAGCCGCCGAGAGCAAGGCCGAGACTACCCGTCCCCCGAGATGAATACCAACTTGGGGTGTGACGAACCGGGGTACTGTAGTACTCAATTCAAATACAGGGTGTCTTCGACATTGGAGACTATACTTCATTGTTCTTTCTATGAAAGAAATCCGATGGATGGTCTACTCGGGTTGCGGAGAACACCGAAGGTCAGCAGCTAGCAAGATCTGTGGCGCGGAACAAGTTCACTAATGTTCACACATTGGCTTTGATCGATTCACGCGGTATGGATGTGTTCTCGCATGGGGGTAGATGAGCGGTTGACTACCAGTCAGCATGATATGTCAGCGTCGAACGTATTATTAGTTTGGTCGGAACGGTAGCTGCGTTACGTGGCTGGCACCGCACTAGCTCCCTTTATGCCGACACCACAGCCTGTCGTGACGTTCATACCACATCGAATTGATGAAGGGGTAAATTACGACAGCAGCTCAGCGTGGAGGTGGATGAAGCCAGGGTGGATACTCCGTACTCCGTTTGTGGGAGTATGGTAACATGTTTATACTGAAACCACTCAACAAAGAGTAGGCCCGATAGTGGCATGGAACAATTGCCTGGAGCTTTCAAGCAAGTGAAGTAGCGCCGTTGTGCGTGCACGTCATTTAAAGGACTGTGGCATCAGTGCTTACAAGAACAGATGAGTGGTGAACAACAATCATGGCATTTCACAAGACCAATGTGAATATCCACACTTAGCTGTGACTGGGGCCGGAAGCACACAGAATGCTCCACAGCGACACGACATCAAACTAAGACTAGTCATTTCGACGAGGCACAATTGGCTCCAGCTTCAATTCCATCAATATTGGGAAGCGGCTGCCTGACACTGAAAAAAGAGAAGATGGGTGAGAATCAATAGAGCTGGATCAAACAACAACACTCACAGCCTTGAGCTGTTCGAGGTACCACGAGCAGCTGGGCAAGTCTGCCTTTTCAATGCACCTGGAGAAGTCCTTCGCCTGTACCTCACAACTGGGCGCAAACGAGGATGCATTTTGTTGCGACGCCACGGGCTGGGACTGTTCCACTGGTGCAGACTCGGAGCGTCCGCCAAAGAGCATAGATGAGATGCCATGACCGATGGCCGAACCGACAGCGATGGAGCCAGCGGTGGCAGCCATCTGCCCAAGCAAACCGGGGCCATTAGAAGCCTGGTTTTGTGCCTGAGCCGGGGCTTGCGCAGGTGGCGCAGGGGCTGGAGGAGCATGCTGGGTGGGAGCGACCGCTGTGGCGGCGCCACGAGAAGGTGCGCTGGCAGGCTTGGGGGCGGGGCGAGAGGTCGTGGGGCGAGAACGAGACTGACGCTAAAGAAAAAAAAAAGGTTTTCTCATTCGTACACACATGTACAGACTCGATACTGGAAAGACTCACAGGCATTATGGTCGATATCAACTGTTGAGCGTGAAAAAGCCGAGCGACGCGACACCTCCGAGCTCGGGTTCAAAACCTCGTGCGAAAATATCACGTGACACAATATTTTCTAACCGACGCGCCCGACAAACTTTCCAGTGGCAAGTGTCGGGATCCATGGCAGCCAGAGTAACTCAGAACTCTGCTCGAGTCCTCCGCGTACGACAATCAGCACCTCCATTACCTCCTGCGCATCGTGGACCGATGCTCTCTTCGTTAATATGGTCATTATCTACCCCTTCTGCTTCTCTGCCTTACCTTAAGCCCCCATGCTCCTCGACAGCCTTTACCCCAGTAATAAAACGAGGAATAGCCACGGCTCCAAAATCAAAGCATGCGGCGATACAGGAATCCGAGGATGAATCATTGGCCCGATTTCAGCGTGCTGTCCGTGATGAGCACAATTTAGGTACGGACATATGGTCTTTACCTATTGAAACACTAGGTGCGTCAACCTCTTCGAACTCTATCTTCTGCCTTCTTGTGCATGGGTGTGGAAAAAAATCATATTTGTGCAAAAGCCCCCCAGTATCAACTTTCTCTGGAAATCCAGACACTGACATACCGCGTCATGAAAGACGTCCATATTCCATCCTTTCCTGCAAGAGCCAAGGATGCCACGCTACGTGACCACCTCGCATTGCTTTGGGATAACTTTTTGAATTCTGTGAAAAACATTTCGAGGTGCGCGAATCCCTTCCGTACTCGTCTTGTCCCCAGTTCCTGGAGCATTGTCACCTCATCACATCGTGCCTTTCCGCACTATCCCAACTTATTGGCACTATCATGCCCTTTCTGATCTGAACAAATCAGATGCTAACTTGATTCAGTATGCGCAAACTTGCTCAAGAAAACGCATTTCCCGAACGGGACACGCCATCCGCTCGTTCCTTGCAGATCTTCCGGGCTAGGTCTACGAACGATAGTGCCTGGGTGGCACCTTTACGCGCCATCCTTCTCGAAAATTACAAGCGCGTAAACAATGCGGTTGCCGAGTAAGTTCCTACCTCCCTTCACCGTCACCATTTCTGTTGACCACAACCTCCCAGAGGTGACTCAAAAGCAATTAAATCGTGGACAGTAGATGAATATTCCAAGTCTACGCTTAGGAGGTTGCGGAGTCTTCACCCTGCTGGGCGTTCTGCGGAGTACCGGTGGCGACTCGTTTCTCAACCCTCACCTGTGCAGATCGTCAGTATTCGTGCAGTCCAGGGGTACCTCGGCTTGCAACCGCCACGAACTGGCAATCCTCTTTATGTGAATGTGCTCGCACGATTCGAAACGATCCAGTCCTTGACCAAACGTGGGGTTCCATCAACGGTCGAGCCAAAGCGTATTGTTGAGCACCTGTTGTTCGAGAAGCGGATGTGGTACGATACGCCCTGGGTCATCAAGGAGCAGCTCTATGTGG
Organism: Lactifluus volemus; assembly: GCA_022376515.1. Taxonomy (NCBI): domain Eukaryota; kingdom Fungi; phylum Basidiomycota; class Agaricomycetes; order Russulales; family Russulaceae; genus Lactifluus; species Lactifluus volemus. The sequence goes on from WTXI01000016.1 coordinate 538,611, forward strand.
ACCGGTAGAGACTACACACACGGATCTGTTTAGCCGTTGCGATCCTCTATACATTCACTGCTTTAGCGAGTCTCAGAACCATACTTTAAAATGCCCTATACTCGGAACGTAGCCGTACAAAAAAAAAAAAGTCCACTTCTCTCCACTTACGCCACTTGCTGATCCGTATCAGGCGGAACCCCGCCAGCCATGAGTTGCCTCATCCTCTCTACGGCTGTGGCGGGTGCCCCATCACTCAAGAATATATCCATATTCTGCATCGACTGTTCCCATTCACCACTCGCGCGCCCCTGCATGGCAATCTCATACTCTCGCACGCGTTCTCTCAGCTCGGAGGGGGTCTTCACATTGGCAAGGGCGAGTCCGAGATCCGCGCCGTCTGCCATAGCAAGGTTCGCGCCAGCGCCAGCAAATGGTACCATCAGATGCGCCGCATCACCGAGCAGCGTCACACGCCCGCCCGGTGCAGGCTCCCACCGGTGTCCAGACGGCAATACCCACAGCGGGCGGAGAATGAAGTCCGTCGCACTTGGCGCCTCAACGAGCGCGCGTAGCTGTGGCGCCCATCCATCAAAGTGCTGCAACACGGCTTTGCGGAGCACGTCCGTGTCCTCCTGCTGCGTCGTCTCGACTTCAGAAAATGTCCCGAAAGGCACGCGCAGTGCTGCGTAGATGCGAATCACGCCGCCATTGTTGTGCTGCGCTATGAGTCCGCGGCTGTCGCTGAGAGCGAAGAGGCTCCCGTGCCCAACGAGCTTCACTGCTTCTTGAGTTGCAGCGTCATCGTCGCTGTCTCGTGGTACCAGCCGGATGTCGACGAACGTCACGCCGGTGTAGGTCGGTTGTGCGGGTGACACGAGTGGGCGTACGCGTGACCACGCGCCGTCTGCGCCGACGACGAGGTCAAACTCGAGTGTGACGAGGCGTGTAAAGGTCAACGTGACTTTGGTATTGTCGTCTGAGAACTGGGCCGATTCGAGATCATGTCCCCATCTGACTGTGTCTGGCTGTAGTGAATCGAGCAATAGCTGACGCAATTGTCCACGGTCCACCTCTGGACGGCCCCCGAGGCGCGTCGGGTCCACCTCCCCTTCCAAGGTAATGCTCTCAGCAGCGGGTGGCGGGCCATCCTCATACACCATCGTGCCGTGTTTATCCACGATTTTCATTTCATCATCCTCTGGACGGGCCACTTTGCGAAATTGCTCCATGAGCTGCGCGGTCTGTAAAGCGTACTGCCCCGATTCAGGGTGCATATCGAGTGAACCCCCCTGTGTGCGAGAAGACGATGTTGGCTCGCGCTCAAAGACGGTCACCGCGACACCGTGCAGCTGGAGCACACGTGCGAGAACAAGGCCGCCAAGGCCAGCACCAATGACGGCAATTGAGAACGGGGCTTCGGAAGCCATACTCATTGACAAAGAAAACGGGGGAGGGTCCAAAGAAAAAAATTTCGTGGAGCGCGCTTTATTACCGTCTATTACGGAATTTTAGAACATTGTGAATGTCATAGTTATCGGAACTTACTGAGATTTGTTAGGCCTCAGCCTACCTCGAGGCGAGGGCAGGAGAGGTGATAAGTTATCGGGAGCTTCTGACATATCACATGACCTAACTTCCCTCAGGACCGTCCCTGACTCCGAGCGGAGTCCGCCAAGTCCCTGACCGATGGACCCGACCCAGTTCAAGTTAGTGATCCACACCACACGTTGGCCGGGTACGAACTGTGTCAGGTACAGCACCGTACGGTATGGATCCTGCAGTGGTTACACGGCTAGCCTCGGCTAGAACCCGCTTTTCCGATCTTCGTGCGGAACATACCTAATATGCAACCCCTTCTGCAGAAGCTCTCAAAGCGGACACGGGCTCGGGTGCGACAAAAGCACCGAGTTGTGCTCGCCAGTGATTTGCACCACCGCTGCCATCAAGTCCGATCCGTCATTTAGGCACCAAAAGGGGAAGCGATACCCGGCAGAACAGCGGTTGCTCTAGCATTTTGGCACTCACCGAACAGCGAGGTTATCAAAAATGAGGGAGCCAAAACCCGAGCGTTTGAATCGATGGCTGGCAGATCCATCTACGGCGCTGTAGGACCATAGCAAAATCAAAAGGGTCACCGTTGATGTGTATGTGACTGTAACTGTGTAGGGAGTCAAGATACTCCGGATCCCCCACGTTCCCGAAAAGTGATCCACAAACTGACGCGTAACTGACGCCCGAGGGCGTCAGCCGAGGCCCACGATTCCCCGCAGGGCCGATCAAAGGTCTCGATGTGGTAGGCAATTTCTTCCATACTCACGTACAAAGCCTTGGTAGAACCCACCATTCATACCCTCATTTTGCCTTACCATATTCTAGACCCTTCCTTCTAGACAGCGGTCCCCACAAGGGCCGATTTTTTGCGGGGGTAGCAACCATCGGAAGATGTCATTTGTCCACTGTTTTGCGGGATCTTCAGGCCCTACAGCACCCTGGTTATGTCGGCGCCTATTCATACGGGTCTTTCATTCTCTGCACTCGACACAGCCTTGTAAGAACGTCACAACCCCTTTTTCCCAGGGAAACGGCGTTCGCTTGAAGACCGTAGCCGACCCCTGCTGACCCCTGGGTTGGATACTTTTTGCCTTCCTCTGGGCCGTGCTTGCCTCTGGGGGCCAATGACCAATTTGCCGTCACCCGGCACCGTAAAGCCAGTGAGACCTTTCCCGCTTCGAACTGTTCGACGAATCCTTAAGCGTCAATCATGCCGACAGACTAAAGGAAGGATGATGGTCATCACGGCACCCTTGCTCCGCTCAAATTGATAAATACTGTATCTTGTCCTCCACTGCCTTTCTCACGTCCCTACGTACCCGGCCCTGTAACCAGCGCATATGACGGAACAAGTATCCCGTGCCCATGACCTCAACAAAATCCCCGACCCTAGTGTTCGTCGTCATCGGTCGGCCCTCAGCGCTACCTTTCGGCATACCCCTCATGGACCCGATGTGCCGACACCTGCTCACGACCTATCGAGACAAGCGAGCCTTCAATTGGATTTCTTGATCATTGGCGGTGGTCTGTTCCATGTTCCAGATATTAACCTGCTTCCCACTGACATGTTTCTTTTTGCCAGGAATCGCTGGGCTTGCTGCAGCGTACGCGCTCGCAGCATCAGGCCACCGGGTTAGAGTGCTTGAACAAGCTCAGGGCTTGCAATTCCGACCAGGGGGTCTTCGACTGCCTCCCAATGCAACCAGAATTCTGTCATATTGGGGAGTCGAAAAGGAAATTGCGCAAAAAGCCTCAACAGCCACGTCGTCTTCAATTATGGATAGTGAGTGTCCCGGCATATGTTACTTCTGTCGGTTACCTGGATATCGTGGACTAAACAATACTGACCAACCGGGGTTTCTTGTGCTTTGAAAGTAAAGACGGGGAGAACCATTGGTCAATCTACATGGCAAGGTGCCCTTATCGAGGAGGTGGGTTCTCCGTATCTCACGGTGCATGTAAGCCCAGGATGCCGGCACGTTCGTCACTTGACACTAATTTTCCACGATGTTCAGCATGCAGACCTCCTTCAAACTCTTCATGGCCTCGCTTCGTCCGCGGGAGCACGCGTAACATTCGGTGCAATTGTTGAATCGGTAGAACCCGCGCCGGATGCTTCATCCGAAAGTGGTAGAAGCACGCCCATAACCGGACATGGTCCCTCCACGCTGCGACCCACTGTAAGGCTCAAGACTGGTGAGGTTCTCCAGGCGGATGTCATCGTGGGCGCCGATGGCCTGCGAAGCATCGTACGCCGCGTGGTCTCGAATGACGAAACAAAACCACCATCGACTGGGTTGAATACGTATATGGGTGGCGTGCCGATGTCTGAAGTTTGCAAGTGCGCCCCGCTAAAGCAACTTGCGGATGTCGGTTGGATGGTTTGGATGGGGGATGGGCGTGTTGTATCCGGTGCGTCGAGCAAACTCGGGGCGACGATCGCCGCATACTGATTACGAGCTTTCCTTGGAGTGTAGGTTTTCCCGTCGTGAGTCCGAATACACTCCGGGCGGCGGAGATAAATAAATAAATTAATGACCCTCGGGCCCTTTATAACAGAGACGACAAGAGGAAATGGCCATCCATATATTGTGGGAAGATCGCTGTGGGTCTACAGCCATCTCAAGACGAGGTGAACCTGACAGTTGGGACCCAACCGCATCATTAAGCTCGATACAATACAAACAAGGACAGATAGATCCAAGGTAGGCCGGCAACAGCGCAGCGTGGTGACAAAACCCTGATTACCTGAACTCACCCAGGCTTCGTTTCTTGCTCGACAAGGCGGGTCCCGTCTCTTGCCAACCATGGATCGTGGTGCCACCGCCAGGTAGTTGGGTAGACGAATCAGAGAGCATTGTGCTTATCGGTGATGCGGCGCATCCGCAAGGTGTATGTGCATACAACAATTTTACCCTTACCCACTTCCCATTCCTCTCCCCTTTCTTTTTCGTCTAATTTACCCAACTGCACATCTAGCCTGGTACCAACTATGGCTGCAGTCTCGCGCTCGAAGATGCTGCCCTCCTCGGCACGCTCTTCTCCCGCCTTCGAAGTGTGGAGCAAGTCCCCACGCTTCTATATGCGTATCAGGACTTGCGCAAGGGGCGCGCGGAAGCGGTGGCGGCCCTGGAGTACCAAAATGTGCGGGTGGCACTTTCGAGCCCAGCGCGGATCCGCGACGGCCAGGTCCGCTGGACCGCGCTCCCCGCTGACGCCCCAAATCCACCGCCCGGAAGCGGGCCGACCGATGCAGAACTCGCGGAGATCGCGGAGGTGTGGAATTACTATGCGGTTGATGCCGCGGATGAGTGGTGGGTGGAGTGGGGCATGCTGCGCGAGCGGTCAATGGTGGGAAGGGAGAGCCCGGCGGGGCTGTAGACAAGAGAGAGACAGGAATCCTGCCAGGCCGACCAGGCCCGACACCATCTATATGATTGAAAGGCGGACTCTCGGGTGGGTTGGGCCCCGTCCCCGACGTAGAGCCGCACTGGCTAAGTCGGAGGGAGAGAGAGCACGCATTCGTATTTGTGCCTCCAACTTCGTCGAGCAGACATTATCGTTCTCCTCTCTCTCTCTCTGCTGGAGATCAATCATCACGTAGAACCTGACATCGGTCGACATGTGTTCATTACTTAGCACATGGACATGCATTGCATTCATCATTTGTTCCCCGCGGCAAGGCCCACATCCCATCTCCCGAGTCGACTGTATCAGGTGTAGTGGTTGTCTATTTTGTTCTCTGCTTCCCCCGAGTCACCCCCAATCGGAAATTTGCGGTGATGGATTCCAATTTTTATTTGTGCAGTTTCACACACATAGCTCGGGGGTACTGTAAATGAAATGATGCGAAACCCGAGATAGCCTGAGTGTCCAGGATAGGTGAATAACATCAATGAATTGACTGATGCCCTGCGCCCCATGTCATCTATTTATTGCGCAAGGACAGAAGTGCTCGTTTCATAGTTGTGCACGTGTCTAGTGGCTTTGACGTCTGTCGAACTACGCCAGGCTTAGACAGATAAGCAGGGCTTCCTCAAGAGTGTACAGTACAGCACTGTAAGTCGACCACGCGGCCAATTAACCGCCAGTCATTCCCACCTTCATGCATAAGTCTAGTCTAGGCCCATTTGAGACGACATCATCATTAGTTTTTCCCTTGTCAACTCCCTTCGTGCCTCGTGATGGGACGTCTTCGTTCAAAATGCCGTTGCGGCAAAAACAAAATTGTATGAGTTTAATTTACAAACATGAACTCTACCGCGAAAAAGCGGCCCAACCACCTCTCCCCAATGTAGCATTTGACGGGGGGACAGTAGAACGGCCTTTCCTTTTCCGCACGAAACGGCTCCGCCAATTCATTTACTCCGGAGGTAATCTACCCACCATTCCTCGAACCCAGACGTGCCAAGTCCACCCTCGACACCCAAGGCTTCAGTCTCACCCAGATATAGTTGCGTGTTGTGAGGGCGAGGCGTAGACCCTTTTCCAAAAAAAGAAATCATTGAACACGTATATTAGATCATAACGAAAACAGAGAGTGATGCTGAGGTGGACAGTACCTGGAGGCGGTGGGCCAGCATCCGGCGTGATATGTGCATGCGAGAGCCCAAGGATACGTGCGAAGATGAGACAGATCTCGTACTTTGTGAACGGCTCTTCAGCTGAGTAGTGAATTACTGGAGGCAATAATGCGCTCTTTGGCCTCTCTGTCTCAAATGGAAAAAAAAAAAAAAATTCTGTGAGAAGACGAAAAAATTAATTAATTAAACGTCTTACCCGCGAGGCGAACGAGGAAACTGGCAATGTCGAGCACGTTGGTGGGGAATCGGGTCTGGTAGTGGTCCATCGTGTAATGCTTGCCTGACTGGTCCTTTACAACGTCAAGTAGAATGTTAATCGCAGAGTCCGCGTTCGATGGGGCCGGTCCGTATCTGCAATATAATATATCGTGGGCGTGAGCTCAATGGCGGCTCTTCCATTGCGATTGGGTGAGATGATTGAGACGCACAGAATGGGGATGCGTAACACAACCACACGCGCGCCTTCGACCCCCAGCACGCCGAGCTCGGCGTCGCGCTTTGTGATGCCGTAGTGATTAACCGGATTCGGTTGTGCTGATGGGACATAAGGCGGTGAGGTACCGTCAAAGACATAGTCTACAAACAAACCGATTTGATTAAAACAGGGAAGACGGGAAAAAAAAAGGGGGGGGGGGGGCTCTACCAGTGGAGACGAAGATGAGGGTAAATCCAAATTCCTTGGCGAGTGTGGCGAGGTGCGTAGGGACGTCGACGTTGAGCTATTCGAAAGGTGAAGAGAGGGAGAGGGATGCGCGTGAGATGATCTGTTGATCATTCGTGAAGAGGAGGCGGACAAAACGGAACCTTTCGTGTGCCTTCAGGATCCTGCGTATCGTATCACAATCAGAGTGTTGGACACTTTGGCGCTGGCAGAAAGATGCCGTCACACCTTCTCAGCAACGTCAGGTTTGCGCTCCGCCGCACAGTGAATCACCCCTGGGAGGAAGGCCCGAAATCAAAAGTTAAGCTCTCTCATGAACGGAGGGGCGAGGGGGATACGGGGATTTGTAGGAGAACTGCGGTTCAGGGACTCATAGACACGAACAAGCGTAAGCCGGGGGTGTAGATGTGCCCACGACAGGTGCCCGTCACCGTCGTCGTCGCGGATTCCTACAGTAGTGCCTGATTGATGAGAGAGAGACAGAACATCACTCACAATTGGGTTTGGTGTCTCGGATGAACGTAGACACGTCGTCGGAATTGAGAAGATCGAGTCTAGAAAGATTGTGGATCCCGCCTGAACGTGAATTTGCGAGGCCGATGACGGTGTGGCCAGCGTCCGCTCGCGCAAATGCATCGTACACGGCAGTTCCGAGGACACCGGACGCTCCTGGACAGTATCGGTTGAGTGAACTACCTTTACAGACAGTACACACCTGTTACAATGACCTTCATTTTACCGTCTGTTTGGGTGACAATCACTGTATGGTACCGGTTATTGGGATAACCTATTTCCACTCACATCCCGCGTCATGATGTATTGTCCCTACCTTCACCATCCTCTGACTCTGAGGGGGTTACCCACATACACATCGCTCAATGACATTTCTCGGGGAGCGCATAACATATACAAAAAGACACAGAACCTCAGGCTATGTTACAATACAGACAAAAACCGAAGAACCGAACATCGGTTACGGTGAGAGATGCCGCTCAGGCACGTATTGCGAAGCAGACATTTCCTCTCCTCATTTTTTTGAACGGGCGGGAGCGGTCTAAACGAAAGAAGAGCGTAAGCGGCACCAAGACACCAAGCGAGAAGTCAAAAACTCATTTCTAGCACGGGCTGCGGGTCGTGCGGCGCAGATTCGAGATGTATCTGCGGCCCACGTACGGTATCTGTGACAGCCGGCATGGTCTGTTCCTGCTCCTGCTTGGACGGATCAAAGTATTCTAGAAAGAATGATTTTTGATAAGATTTTAGTAGGTACAGTAGCAGTAAAATGTACCGCTACGCTGTTGACGGTCAGGAATGCCGCCTACATTTCCGCCCCTTATGGAGCATGCACCCATAGGCTGATGATCTTCGAGTGGGGGTGACTGAGTTCCTCCAGACATATCGTTGTTGTTGAGGTCCAAAAAGTCGAGCTTTTTAATACGTCATTTTAACCCCTGTGTTCGCCAGTTTGGCTTTGCCTCCGCCTCGTTCCACCATGCAACAGCAACAAAGCCAACAACAAACTCGACCACGTCTCGTACCTCCCCGCAGACCTTCCTTCACACTGCAAAAATCAACCTCGGCTGTATCCCCCATCCCGTTAACTTCACCTCAGATTGCGGGCGTCAAACCCGCTGCTACACAGCGCAGCTCAAAAACTCACCAAAAGCTTGTCGAGCTCCCGTCCGATCCACAGACTCGCCCACTTCCAATAGAACCTGGAGATGATGACCAAGTCCATGGCTACGAGACAGACACGGGCGTGCGCATGCGCGAGCACAAGAGCGCCGTTGAACGCATGACCAAATCCGAGCGCCGACGGGCAGGTTGCCGCCGCATCACGGCCTACTGTATCGCAGACGCCTTTCGCATGAAGCTTCTCGCAAATTTTGTCAAGCGTGAGCACAACGTTGTGCCTCGCTCATTTGACGAGGTTCTCTATGTCGTACGTGTGCAAACCACTTGATAACCCTCTGCCTCGAACTCGTGCACGAATTCATTTTTTTTATCCCGGCGGGGAAAACTCACCATTAGATGTACCACCTCCCATTACTCCCTGGTTACGGTCCCGCGGCCAAAGTACGCTCCTCGGTTCCCGCGCCGTCACACACTCGCCATCTCTCCCGCATGTCTCAGGCGGAAGAGGACGGCTACACTGGATCGTACTTTGTCCCGGGCCGCTCTCCGGAAGACGGTTTCTCGCGACGCGATGGTTACATCGCCGCGGGCAGCCTCACCAATTCACCCCCCGTGGACAGACGCGTCCGCGATCCGGAGGAAAGCGAATTTGAAGGGTCGCGTGAGCGTGGCCTGCTGACGGATACACCTGTGCTGGGACAGGACCCCGCGTTTGCACCTCCACCCGCGCAGTTCAGCGAGCCGGTAACGCCGGTAGTGGCGGGCGACGATACGGCGGAGATTGTGTTCTTTACGTATGGCGTTGCTGTTTTCTTTGGATTCGATGAGATCCATGAGCGCACTATTCTCGAGGACCTCGATGGCGCCGGTATACTCAAAAGCGCACGTGCTGAGGCTGAGTGGGAGGTCGAGGAGTGTCATTTCGCCGTAAGCGCTCTCTTCTCTTTGCGTTTCCCTCCTTCAATAACTTTGTCGCAGTATGACCCAATGATTGCATATCCACGCATATATAATGACTTTTTCAGTGAGTGTTATCTCCAAAGAGGTCGGCGAGGGAAGGACACTCACACTGCAGCGGCGACAGCATTCAAGTCGCCTTCGCACCTCCTCACGCTCTCTCTCTCGCACGCGATTGCACAGTCAACGTTGCTTGTGCACTATGAATCCCAAGCGAACACGATACTCCAACACCCACGCACACAAGCCATGCCACGCATGCTTGCGCGCACGGGCCGCTTAGCACTCTCTCGGCGCGAGGCTATGAGGCTCACGGGAAAACTTTTTGCGCTCCGTCGCGACGTTGTGCTGGGACGCAACGTGCTTGATGTGCCCGGTATCTTTTGGGAAGAAGCAAGTCTTTACTCGCTGTACGATGCCGGCAGGGCGTACTTTGAGATTGGAGAGCGCGTCGAAGCGCTCAACCAGCGTATCAGTGGGGCGAGTGATCTGGTACGTGTTTATTGCCCATATACATATACTTGTGCTTGCACTGGTTTCCTCATACCCCTCCTCCACATTTTTTTTGTGTGTTGCAGTTAGATGCGATACACGAGCATTTGAACAATCACGCGATGGAACGTATCACTTGGATCATCATCGGGTACGCCGCTCCTTTCATACCTCACTTTGGTTTCCCCATTCACTTAACTGGCGTCACAGCCTTATCGCGGTTGCCATCCTTGTTGAACTCGTGCGTCCCTCTCCGTTGTACAAATATTTTCTAACACAGTAGCGTCTTATCATTAATTTCACAGGGTGAGATTCTCGCGCGTCTCGTGGTGCACGCAACCATCCCCGGTGAAAGAAGGATGGCGTTTTCAATGGCAATGTCGGCACTGGTGACGTGAAGAGGATGAATAGAGAAGACGTAAACAGTACAGAACGAAGAAAGGAAGTACTGTATCCCAACAGGGTTGAAACGCGTCTCGGGGACGCCGTAGCGCACACACGCCAAGACGCCGCGAAATTTCGGTAGGGAGGGGGAGGGACCTATTCTATATGTAAACCACGTATTTATCTGTATCACCATCATCTGCATTATACGCCATCATAAGACACGGAGTTTGTGGAACAACGGACGCGTGATAACGCGAAGAATCACCATCGATCTCGGAATTGAACGCGTCGAAAGTTCGGCTCTTTGATAACAAGTATCACACTGGCACCTCTTCCGAGCCGGGGGTCTCAAGTCCCGACACAAATCAAACCCCTGCCACGCTTCCAGCAATAACCCTATCAACAGAAGGGACTTTTTTTTCTTCCATCATTGTTTGAAAGTTTGACACGCAGGGGTCTCTCGTGTATAGTGTATTTTTCTTGAGCATAAAGAAAAAAAAGGGGGATAAAAATACGCTAACATGGTGAGATTTTGGTATCAAATTCTAAACTATCAAACATACGTACGTTGCGAGCACCAATAAAAACGAGCCAATCAAAAGTCCATATTATGTAGGCAGGCTCAGTTTAACTATATATTTCACAAATGGCGATGGCTTTGTTGTTGTTGTAGAACAATTTGTTCTATTCAGAGGCCGTGAAGGGTCCTAGGAGGGAATGACAGAAAGTCCGCGGGACACGTGTGACAAAGAACGCGAAGGGCGTCAACATCGTAAAAGGCTGCCGCGGCGTTGGTCGGCTATTATTTGCCACCGGAGGTCTTGAAGAAAATCAGACCGCACAAAGCTATGGAGTAGCCTGTATACATAACACGAAAAAAAAAAACTGATGAGGGACAGACAACCCTTGGGATCGAACTGATCGAAGTACGTACCAAAAACTTGTAGCGGCGTGATTGGCGAACCAAAGATCAATACAGAACCGGTGATAAGGAGAATATCCTGAAGAGAGATCGGAAGAGTTTCAGTATATCTCCGCGAGGTTGGTCTCTAGCAAGCACGTGCCTTAAACACGCCAGCTAGAGTCAAGATGAGACCCGAGCCGGCACCGACGAGGAAGACGGCGGCGATATTGAGGCAGAAAGCGACAGCGGCGTTGGAAATGAGCACGAGTGGGCCGACGCGAGCGAGTTCGAGGAATGGCGCAAGACCCTCTGTGAAGGGCAAGATGGCGAGATTGATGAGGGCACAGACAGGCGCGTAATAGTGCAGCGAGACGAGTGGGTCCATCTTGAGACCGTGTAGGAGGAGTTGGATCATTACGAGACGCGAAGCTTCGAACTGTGATGCACGCGTTGGAGATAGGAGGATAAGCATTCATGTGGTGAGAGTGAACAGAAGCACGATGTACGTACGCCTACTGCCGCAGCTTGCGTGAGGAAGCCGATGAGGTTGAAGCGTAGTTCGCCACGTGAAGCGAGAGCAACTCCGGATGAGATCATAAGGACGATGACGGCGAGTTTGCGGTTGGGCTCCTGGATATGGAATGCCCAGGAGATAAAGAGGATTGCAACGGGGGTGAATGCCTAAGCGAAGATCGATATCGCCGAGATGAATGGGGAAAGACGATAAAAAAAGGGGAGAAGGGAAATACCTTGAGCATTTGGATGTAGGCTACACTAAGGTAGAGATAGGCAGTGTTGCTCAGGATGAGGCTTGCACTGAAGAGGAGGCCAATGGGAAGAATCGAGCGAACAAACATGTCCTTTGAGAGGCGGACATCCTTTGTGCCATCAAGAAGTTTCGTTGTCCGTTGCAATATGCGTGTTCCTATGGCCTGTGAACCAAAAAAAAAAGGGATGTGAATGAGATTGGGTGGTGGAAAGGATAAAAGGGGCACGTACGGCAAAGCCAAGATGCCAAGTGACGAGAAATACGGGAAACTTGAACTCGAGGGTGTTGTACAGATAATTGTTATAGATGATGACAGTAGAGGAGAGCACGATCCAGACGGGGATGATGAACGCGGTGGTCAATCTCTTTGGAGAGGAGGGTAAGGAGGCCGAGACGGGAGTGGGTAAGGGAGCGATCACGTCTGAATCTGACTTTGAGTTGAGGAACTGTGCATTCTCAACGTCGAGAGCATTGTCGATGTACTTTTCAGAGGCCATTGGAGAGTAGTGGAGAGAAAGAAAGAAAGGAATGTAAATGTCATGTCAGACCCTTACTCCCGTAAACGACATATAATACTAACGAGGACCTCTGACACCACTCCCTCGTCACCTCCCATTTTCATGTCAAGTCTACAGGGATACGTTGACCGTCCGTTCTCTCCCTTTCTATCTCCCAATCTTTACTCACCTCACCTCACCTCACAGGTCGTGTCCTTCTCGTTCTTCAAGATGGACGTGCCATCATAGTACGTATCCGTATCCTTGTCTACCGTCCTCTCAACACACCTTTCAGGGCGTCCTCGCCGGCTATGACCAAAAATCCAACGTTGTCCTCTCAGATTCTAAAGAGCGCATATACAGCATGGACGAAGGCGTAGAGGAGATCCCCCTCGGTCTCTACCTCGTCAAAGGTGATATGATGTGCGTCCACCATCATCCTATCCACTACCGCGTGCTCACCACGTTCCTCGCTCTTATAGCATCCTTATCGGCGAGATTGACGAAGAACACGACCGCACGATCGACCTTTCTACCATTCGCGCGGATCCTATCCCACCCATCCGCTACTAAGCTACACACTCCCTGGAATCGCGATGACAAACAACGTGGCATCCCAGCTCTACATTTCCTCATCCTAACTTGGCAGCGAACGTCAAAAGACACGACACAGATTAAATTACACCTCGTTGCGAAGAAAAAGCCCGTACTTGCTATTCATTCGCGGCAATTGCTCTAATGAACAAGGGAATGAGTGAACCATGTGAAAGAACTAACGTTACCTTCTCTCAAAATTTCTTGCTCTTGGAATTCACACCTCCACCTCACCAGACGCCGTATTACACCCTTCTTTTTGTAAATTGATCTATTCTCACGTATCGACGGAGGGTAGAATAATGGCCGAGCATAGTGCACCTGCTAAGTATGCGATAATGATACGGTAATCAGCAATTGTGGCCCAAGAATACAACAAGTAGAGTCCTAGCATCTAACAGCGTTCGTTAAGAGAGAAAAGACGGAGAATGCAAAAGATCAGTTTGGAGTTTGGCGGTCAATCTCCTCCGTGATGGCGCGCATGACAGCCTGAGCGTCCAATGCAAAGTCCTCGTATCGCGGCGTTTCAGAGAAAGCAGGCAGACTTCCGCCCGTATATTTTCTATGCGCAGTGAGCAGATAGGAAAGGAGAAAAAGAAACTGAGACGCACTGGTCGCCCCGCCATGCAAAGTAGCGGATACCCATTGATCGCACGATAGTCTCACAATCCCGATTGAAAACGTTGGACGGGAAGAACTCCATGACGGTGCTTTGCGGCGTACGCCTCATGAACGCCGCATCTGCGAGGTGTGCACCATAAACGCTCAACACAACCTTAAAAAAATTCAGGTCAAGTCAGGGCACGTGCCACTCGGAAAAACTCAACTCACCGTCGACTGAATGATCGCATGCATGCGCTCCGACCAGCTCGCATTCTCGTCTATAACGTGTATCTTGACGCCGTTCGTCCTGGCCAGTTTTTGCAGGGCATCTAGCAGTGCGGCGTGATCAGCGGTGCGCAACCGCTCGCCCTCCACACTACCCTGTCTAGAGAGGTACGTGATGGTATGCGCTCCAGCCCCAGAGGCGCCCACGCTGTCCTCGCACCAAAGTACTCGGCCAACGTGCGCCGTACCGACTCGAACCAGTCCTCGCCCGCCCGTAGAGCTGTGAACGGCCGCGCCCACGGCGGAACGCCAGAAATGAGCCCCGCGCGCTGCGAGGCAGTGCGGTCAGCGATGACGAGGCGATCAAAGATGAACGGCACGCCGATCTTCGCAAAGTCGTCAAAGTCCTCCGCGAACTGCACCCCGACGAGGCTCGGGTAGGCCGCCTTGAGCATCTGCGGGGATATGCCAATAAGGGACCGCGGCCGCACGACGGGCTCTTCCTCTGGTAGCGGAGTACGGCCCACAAACGTAGGGATTGAGGGAGGAGTAGGCGGTGCGGGGGGGAAACCCATTGGGGAGAAGAAAGATTGAGCGTGCTATAGAGGCGTTGTAAGGAAAGGAGAGTGTGCGTGTCTGTTGTGGGGATCCATCGAATGATAAGAATGTGACTCCGTGTATACTGTCGTGAGGGCAGATGTCAGCCGACAACGAAAGGTAAAAGTTGGAGATAAAACGCGTACCGCCCCCCATAGGGACCAAATTTTTTGAGCGCAGCTTGGGCGGACAAAATCTGCCAATCCTCATCACCCGGCGGCTCATTAGGGTTTGCCATCGAGGACGCAATAGATTCGACAGATGGCATGGATGTCGGGTCGTCAGCGACGATATAAAACGTGCGAGATGACAGGGTGACATTGTCGAGAATGGTAAAACCTGAGGCGAATTCGCGGCGTTGGCGTCAAAGCCGCTTGGCAGGTGAGAGTGGACGTACCAGGAACGTGTTGTCTGAGCACCGTCTGTGGCACTTGTCTGTCCCAGCGGACAAACTCATCGTTCACACTAGTCGAACCCAGGCCCTCTCCCACCATGAAACGGCCTTCTCCGACACCTTGGAGCCACATCGACTGTTCACCACTCTTCCCGTCGCCACGTATATATGCTTCCGGACCGTACGGCATTCCGTTCAAAAGTCGTGACGACTCGACCTCTTTCACGCCTGCGATGTGTCCAGAATCCCAGTCCCACTCGCCAAAAATTTCGTTTTCTAAGGGATCGCGGTAACCGTCTATCTTACGGCCATCTGTACCTATTGGTGCGGGACGTGCAGAGAAAGGGAGGATGGAGGAAGAGTCGATGCCAATAAGGCGGAGGGAGGTGCTGACGTTGAAGCCAACGATGAAGACGGTGAGGCAGAAGAGGAGAAGGGTCAGCTCGCGCCTCGTCGGGGGAGAGGACCAATCAACCATGAAAAGCGCTGGCAGAGGGAGGGTACAGTAGTGTAGATTAGTTTGTTCGGTTCGGTTACAGAGAGAGAGAAAAGAAAAGGCTGAAAACGGAAATGAATTCTCAGTGGGGAAAGATCGCGTGAGAGAAAGAGTCGGAATGGAGTATATCTCATACTGTAAATAGACAATCCCCGAGGCAAACTTATCCATGTAACTGAGCTGACCCACACAGCGTATACCAGCAATGACGTTGGCAAGTCAACCAATATCCCATCTCTCTTTAAAAAAAAAAAATTTTGGATACTGCCGGTCGCTGTCATTGAGCCTTTGTCGGCCGAGCGACGGGATTCGTGATTCATGCTGGAATCCCGAGAAACATGACTGCTTCCATTGTCTTTTATACCGCCCCTATTCGCCGATAATATCATCAGACAACCGTCTTTGCTTCCTTGGGGTGCAACGCGTGTTGGTTGTTCCTCGCGGAGGACTTCCCGGTTCACTCGGACTTTGTCAAATCGTTGGTATCCGTCCTTCTCTCCCTTCCCTTTACGGATAAGATGCGATCTCAATTATTATAATCTCCGTGGACAACCTCGACTCGGGTGCTCACTTTATCCTCGATTTCAGAAGACTTTGAGAACGGCTTGACTATCTCTTGGGTTCGTGCGGGCTTGCGAATGAATGACTCCTCACAGCGTTATCTGTCACCCGCTTAAGGCTTAGCATTCAACGGAGGACGGAAGCCGCAAATTATTGAGCGTCTAATAGATATCCGTCCGTTAACGCAAGCGAACCCAAATCTCATCTGCCCCTTATATGTACAGTACGCTCAATCAATATACAAATCTGGCGATGCTTTGCCGTGTGGTTTTAACAAAGTGCAAGCGGACTCGGATAGGATGAACACACGAGAATTTGTTCCCTTTTATTCTCCCAACTTCCGCGAAGATTTTTGCCCCCATCTTTTTTTGCCTTTGCTGCTTAAATTTGACTCGTCGTGGATCATGTCATCCGATCTTGAGACTTACGGTGAGCCTTTTCCTGCTGGCAGCGCACGGCGATCTTATTTAACCTTTCCGCAGTTCACCTTGTCAAGATCACCCATCTATTCAACGGCATCTACATGTACGTTTGATCTTGCTCCAAACGCTACAAGGCGATCCCTGACAGCTGCTTACCTCAGATGGGAGTTCCTCACTACCCTCGACTTTGAGTGGGAGGTATTCACTGGCAGACGACCATGGAAATGGTCATTCGTCGTATATCTCGCAGCGCGATTGTTGGCCTTGATGTCCGTTATACTCACCTTCATCGGATTCAACCTCACCACCCACTTCAATTGCAATGTCGGTTGATTGTTTGTTCGAGTACCCCTCCTTTGAAGGCTGACCTTATCACAGGCCTGGTTCCGATTTGTGCTAGTTTCATCGTGGTTCTCTGTCGCTATCGCCTCGTTTTTGCTAGTGCTTCGTGGGTAAGTGATTCGCAAGCGGTCCTTTTCTTACCATCGTCCCCCCATTGCACTGCTTCATATTTAGGATCGCCATCTGGGGACGAGACACAGCTATCACTGTAATCACGTTATTAACCTGGTCCGCGAACATGGTTATGGCAGTCTACAGTGAGTTTTGTTTTACCTTTCGATTTACTTTTCAAGGCTTGACTGCCATCTAGGCTCCACAAGGCAAGCCTTAGTGCTCGCAAAACGCTAGACGCTTGAAACTCACCTTACCCTTTCCCTCACTTAGGGTCAGGCCGTGTGGTCCCCTCTCGCAGCAACCTGTGTCATCACTGGGACGAACAGGTTTCGTTGGAGCGTGCTTGTCAACCTCATCGTAGACTTGTCTCTGCTCTGCATCATGTTTATGGGCGTGTTACAGAAAAGAATGCGACGTATCTCTGGCGGATGCTGTACCTTCAGGGAATTTTCTGGATTTTGACCGCCATCGCCACTGAGGTGCCTGCCATGGTGAGTAGATTATCAATGCAACGTCTCTTGTGTCACTGTTGCGCAACCTGACCTTATCAAGATCCTTCCCTTCATAAATATAAACGGTATGTTGCAGATTATCCCTAGCACGTGATTCGATTTGCTTAGTTTCGTCCTCTCCACTAGATTCATGGAATTTGGTGAGTGAAACTTGGATGATTCCGCGTGAAGATACCTGATGTTTCTTCAAATAAAGATGTTTCAAGTGCCGCACAGTCCGTGTTCTTCTGTCCGCTTCTGATCTTGTCTTGATCGCGAATCTTCATCTTCATTTCGATCACAGTGGTTCTTATGTTCGTTCACATCCTTCCGCTTGATCTTGATGGGCTGTTGATCGACTTTTGGCTCCTGCAGGGTCACTATGTCAACGCGGCTTTATCGCGACCTATTCCAGTATATCACAAAGTACGCTCCCCAGTCTGACAAGTCTGGCTGCCTTCTCTCAACTGTCAATTTAAGTGACCACGACCCATTCGCTCGTCGTCGCGCCCCTGTGTTTCCTCAGCAGAACGTGCAGGTTGCCGTACATAAGACCGTGGAGTACGACGTCGACCTGCGTGTAGATGAAGAGCGAGGAAGACCACCACTGAGTGAGTTAAAGCAGACGATGACCGCGCGGTCCCAAACGGACATGGAACTTCATACGGCGGAACTCCAGATGAAGAAGGATTTACAAATCTGAGGTGGGTGTTATATTCAAAGTAACGTGGAATTGAAATTCACTAGGGGAGGGGATGTGAATTCATCAGGTTATTATGCAATAAATTCATTCATATGGCGATTTCGGGGTGGAAGGTTTCTAGTAAATAGTTCTCACATCGCCGACTTCGAGTTATGGACTCACTTCAAGCCATATGTAATTATTGAATCTGACATGTCATGGCTGTCTGCAGTGGCAGGTTCCAATTACGCCTTAACGCATACACATTTCGTCCTTCTCGCTCACCTAGTTTTGATCGACAGCTCAAGTTGTGACGTCAAGCAGGATCTCACACGAACAACTCATGTCAATGAAAAGTTCAATGGTATTGAAGGCGGTGATTTGCGTTCGAAGAACCGTGCCGACGCTCGTCTTCTAGAGTCTCAGTCTGACAACTGCGTGGATGTACTGTTTAGTACTGTACTGTAGGCACTCCATGTGACATTCGAGGGCGGGTGGCGGACTGGTGGCGGGTTCATTGACACTTCGGTCCGCTTCGGCATTCACGACCCTTTGATTTGTCATTATCATCCGAGTTTTGTGCCTCACAAATTGGTTCCGTTTGATTTTCGTGTGGAGTCCCCGTCGTCGCAACAAAACGGCCTTCTTGATACCTTTTCGCATTGGGGTTGCCATCAGGTTGGTAAGGATACGTCAGGGATCACAGAGCGCCTTAGCTGACACCTGCTTTCAAGTGTCTCCGATGTATGGTACCGTGACTTGTGTCGTACGGTACCTTTAAACTACGTGTGCATTCTTGCCAGTGGTCCCATCCCTCAGTGGTGCTGGCTGTACCCAGCTCCAAACAGAGTAACGGGAATCCCTAACGGCTTAAACCATAAAGCCGGTTCAGTTACCGTTGCATGCTACCACCAACAGCGAATTCCCCCATTGGATTGTTTAGTATTCAATGTTTTCGCATGGATGGTCCCCCTTGAGAATTCTCAATTGACTAGTTTAGGTAGTCGGGCGGCAATCTTTGACAGGTCACGTATATGGCAAGTTCCGCGGCGGGCTTTGGTGCCATACGGCCCAGTTCCTCTGTTTGGGATGCAGATTATGTGTTTACGAGAGAAAGCCGTAAGTTTCCCGCAATTGACCAGTCAACATTGTTTCAGGGCAAATTTGAGCCAGCGAATCTTGGCGTATGCCGCTTCTTTCATAAACCCCCCCCTCTATGCTTTATTAACCACCCCTTCTGACTTCAGCTCCTCGGCCCCTCATCGTTAGAGCAATGGTATCTTCCCAGGATTACGCGTTGGAGATCGGCGGTTAGTACCCAGTCTATTTCCTTCCCATATCAGTATGGATTGAGATATCCTTCGGCAAGGCGACTTCTTGAAGGTGATGCACACTTGCGCGGGGTTGTACATGTGAGTTCCCCTCTGCTATGTAGTGCTCGAGTCTCATATGCACCGAGGTAGATGGGAATACGTCACTACTCTTGACTTTGAGTGGGAGGTGTACACGGGAAAACGCGCATGGCGATGGTCATTTGTCGTCTATGTCATCACGAGGGCATTAGCCCTTATCGCCATCATTGTCAGCCTTGTGGGATTCAACGTTACAAGGGAATTTAATTGTAATGTACGTCCGCTGATCACATGTCGTTGATGTTGTGCGGATACTCACCCGAACCCGTGCAGATTTGGTTTCGTACTGTGCTAGTATGAAGTGTTTCAGTTAACCCCCTTCAGCAACGAGGCTGATCGATTAATTTTTCCAGTTCGCAGGGTGGTCTGCAGCAGCTTTTTCCACGTTCCTTCTTTTGCTCCGAAGGTACGTCGCTCGCCATCTCATTTTCCTTGAATAACATGATCGTCGTCGATCAGCGTTGCAATATGGGGGCGGGACCTCAGGATCATAGCAATTAGTGGATTCTTCTGGACGGTCAACCTAATTGGGACAGCCTATGGTAGGCGCTTCCTAGTGACTCTTTTTCGTAGCCAAGAATCTGAACGTTTGGTCCCCAGCCTTAACAAGGGTTATTATTCTCCAAGTTTCTATAGATTGTCTGCTCCATTAACGCTACGGGTTATTCAGGCTCACGCTAGATGGTCTCCACTATGAAGACTTGCCTTATCACTTCCACGGAAGATTCAAGTGGAGTATCACGATCAACTTCATTCAGGATTTTGTTTTGTTAGGGATCATGCTTCTCGGCGTGCTTCACAAACGCAACGCGACGCATCTATGGAATATGTTGTATTTCCAAGGCTTGTTCTGGATCCTTACCGCTATCTTGACGGAGCTGCCGAATGTGGTATGTTATTCTTATTCTCAATGCTCACACCGGGCTGACCCATCCTTCGTCTAGGTGTTGCCATTCAGGAACATCAACGGTGAGGAAATTTGGACATGCGTGAAATGTTATTGATTATGTCAAATCCCCGTCAATAGACGCTTGGAATCTGGTTAGTGGTTTTGGATACTTTTGTTTGCTGTCTGCTGAATTCTTTCCGAATGTAGATGTTCCAATATCCTCATCGTAAGTCTAGGTCGATCTCTTGCTGGCTCGACTCACTTCACGCTCTACCCGCTTTTCTAGTCACCCTTATGTTCGTTTTTCTTGTTTTCCCTCTTTGCTTCGAAATTCTCACGGACCTGGATACAGGGTCATCGCATCATCCCGGGCTTATCGAGATATCTTCCAATATATCACAAGGTAAGGTTTCTGTTTTCATAATATCGGCGGTCTCATCATCAACTCCGGCAATAGCGATCAGGATTCGCATCCCTCACGTCGTGGGCGTAAGCCCCCACGCATGCACGTTACCCCACGAAATGGGGATGTGCAGGTCACGATAACGAAGACGATCGAGTTTGACGTAGAGCTTCATATTGGTGAAAGGGGCCCCCCCAAACAATTGAGAGGAGATGAAGAGAGTGTCTTGGAATCACGCGAACTTACTAAAGAGGAGCAACATATGCGGTCACTGGAACGTCAACTGAAGCACGATTTGGAGATCTAAGGTGAAGACTTCATGGACTATTTCCCTTTAGGTGTTTCTGAGGTCGATCTCTGACATTTATCTTGTATCATGTACCTAACACTAGACATCACTCTGATAATCCGGGATTATCATTCGCCGCATCAGCGATTTTACGTTTGATCCAAATTATGTATGATAACGTATCATTGTGTCGTTTGTGAGAGGAGAGGAGTATCAAGGGGTGAACCTGCCATCATGAACACATAACTGCTTGTTTGGTCCTATGGCTTCTAGAAGGCGTAACGCCTGTCTGTTTTGAAGGCATCTACAGGGTCATTTCGGGTGCAATTGAAGGTCACGAGCCCTGGTAGACCAGCGCAGCGCTGGCGTCCACTGAACTCATCAATATGCATCAATGCTTGGCGTAGCGCTCAGTGCCCTCTATCTATCCAATTGCTGTACTTCAACATATCGTATTTCTTCACACTGTATCAAAAGGTTGATATTAAGTGTACATCAATCATCGGCGCTCACGAAACGGGGACACATGGGTTTGAAGATGTGAAAGACTCGGAGGCATAAGTCGAACGACGGTGGTGGAAAGTGATCGATTGTAGACCGATCAACACTAAAATACTAGGAATAGCAACAAAGGTGAAAGGAATATATGGGGGTGGGGTCCTGAGGTAAAATTAACAGGATCTGCATCACTCAAGACGAGGAAAAACGTGTTTTACTAAATCAGCATTTATATCCCGCAACATGTAGCTATGAGAACGACCGAGGTCCCCGGGGGTACAGTATTGGATCAGGCGGTGGAGGGAGCGGTTGTGTAGGTAGCGTTCTTTTAAATTTAAAATATCCCAACTATGACAAAGACACCGTCCCTGGGTGAAGGATTGGATGAGGCGGCAGAGGGTGGTAAAGTAATCGTAACGAGGGCTGGACGGAGAGTTGGCGGTGTGCGGGCATGTAGGTATGTTGGACGGACGAATTTTATAACATTAGGTTAGGGTTTACTGTGCCGCGCCGAGTTCGCCGCGGTCCACGACGGTTGGTCCATGGGCGCTGGCACTTCCTCTACCACGACCCTGACACTAGCAAGTGCATCTTCAAGATATCACCTGAGGATAAACAACCTGCTCCATCTAGCTCTATTTGATACATCGCTTAAGCAAAAACAAAAACGACTCGCATGGCTCACTGGCAGAGTTTTTGAATCTGGTTTCATTGGGCATGTGCGTACTGCGAGCGCGTTGGTCACGGTGTGGGCTACATACTCTGCTGGAGGACTGCACACGATCGAATTGTGGGATTACCCATAAACTCAACTGTACCCGGAACTAAAAAAAAAAAACAGTTTTCGGCGAAGCTGGCTCAGTTGCTACAGCCGCAGCTGCTCATGGGGTGTGATCGTCCGAGCTGTTGCCTCAACAAAAAATTCTGATTTCTTTTTGAATGCCGCTCGACGAGATAGTTGTTTTAATAGGTCCGAGTTCGAGAGCTCAGGGCTGTTAATATCGGTGCGAGCTTTCGGCATTCATTTGAGCAGCTGCGGCCAGGAGGGCCCACCCTACAGATATCAGTCATAGTTCCCTAGGGCCCTGACGCTTCCCGGCCATCGTTTTTAAGTCCCTTGTGGACGTGTTCGGTTCCTTTCATAACTTTCCCTTCTTGCCATCTCTTGATAGCAGTCTGCCATCGCAGCATCTTTCCAGGTCATGACTCCATCCGAATTGGTGCTGTTTGGTTTGTACCATGTCTATTTCCTTTCCACAGTTGTATAGGTTGAGACTTCCCTGGTCAGGCTACGTGGGAAAAGTGATGCACACTTTTGCGGGACTGTACATGTAAGTTTCCCTCCTACGTCGAGAGGAATGTCATGGGCTTACGTATGGGATAGATGGCAATATATTACTACTCTTGATTTCGAGTGGGAAGTGTACACGAAAGTGCGGCCCTGGCGGTGGTCATTTATCGCTTATTTCCTCGCACGCGTTCTGTCCCTTTTTGCCATGATTCTCAGCCTTGTGGATTTCAACATTACAAGGGAACATAATTGTCAAGTATGTCTATTGATCGTGTGCTGTTAAAGTCATACTCACCCTCCCTGTACAGGCTTGGTCGCGTACGTTGCTGGTACGAATTGTTTACCTCCCCTTCTTAGCCAAGGCTGACCAATCTCCTTCCCAGGCCTTTGGGTGGTTGGGAGGAGTTTCTTCCTCGTTTATTATTTTTCTCCGAGCGTAAGCTATTTACTATCGCTTTTTTATGTGACGAGGTCCTCAGTGTCCATCAGAGTTGCAATATGGGGACGGGACATTAGGGTCATTGCATCTACTGGGACTTTGTGGCTGGCCCATCTGGGTGCGGCGCTCACTGGTATGCACCTCCCAGAGTCTCGTTTTCACGGTTGAGTCTGATCCCTTGATTACCAGCTATAACAAAGGTTGTCTTTTCCAGGCTCCTGTACATATAGTACCACTTCAGTTAACGCTACGAGCCACACAGAGTCACAATCGTTGGGACCCTTCTTTACACGGTTGCGCTGTTACTCGCACTACAGATTTTAGGTGGAGTCTTTTGATCAAGTTCGTTGCGGATTTGATTATGTTGGGAATTATGATTTTGGGCGTGCTTCACAAGCGCAATGCAACATATCTGTGGAACATGCTGTATTTCCAGGGCCTGTTCTGGATTCTCACTGCTATCATGACGGATTTGCCAAATGTGGTATGGTGCTATTGTTCCAATGCTGTTAGTTTTCCCGGTTCAACTCATCCTTCATTATCTAGGTATTGAGTTTCAAGAACATCAACGGTGAGTAGATTTGGAAATGCTTGGAATACCGTTACTGGTAACCAATGTCGAATTCCGTCAACAGATGCTTGGAATGTTGTTAGTTGTTTTAAATTCTTTTGTCTATTACTCATTGAGAGCGTCCTCTATGTAGATGTTTCAATATCCTCAGTGTAGGTCCAGGTCAAACTTTCATTAGCCCCGACTAACTTGACGTTCTTCCGGGCAGTCACTCTCATGTATGCTCATGTTATTTCACTGTTCCTCGGAAAACTTATACTATGGACACAGGGTTATCGCATCATCCCAGGCCTATCGGGAACTCTTCCAATATATCACAAGGTATGACACCCGCTTGTTGATTTTGTAACCCTAGTAACAGCGTTAATCCCTGTGGACAGTGAACATAATAGTGGGCATAAGCCTCGAAAGATGAACCGATTTTCGCGGGATGGACAGGGCGTACAAGTCACGATAACCAAGACGATCGAGTTCGGTGTGGAGTATCGTCCCAGTGGAGTGGTTCCCGCAAGAACGGGAGATGAAGAGAGTGGGTCCGAATTTTCAAATGGGGGAAAGATCTGCCATGAATTAGAGCTCCAGATGAGGCGGGATCTAGATATCTTGTATTAGGAAGGGATCGCTGAAAACTTTGTTCAAGGCTAATGACGAAGGCTGTGTGGCTCGACTAACACCCCGATAATCGGGAATTATCATTTACTTCTCCGAGTCGATCCCCCTCCCACGTTTTAATAATGAAAATTGTATCACCATATTGTCGTGGCGTGTCATGTAATGCGATAACCCTGCCATCAACGAGCAGTTGAAAAGATAACTTGAACGTCGTACGTCTTACGCTGCTACCGATGCATTTTTGGCACTGACAAAACAACGATGTTGCACTGTCCACTTTGGGATAATTTAGGGCGGCGTTAAGGCCGATATGCTTCATGCCGGCGTCAACCATCATCTAGGAATGTGGAGTGCAGTGACAATCCTACTATAAAAGAAAAATATTGTTTCCTGCGAGGGAAATCATTTTTCATAGTAAGTATGCCATCCCTCTCGGTCTACCCATCGGTCATAGTCATTCCCTGCTCACTTAGTAGGATGCCTCTGTATGTCAATAACCGTCTGTTGTATGAAATGAAACCGTCCTGTGGCATCGTTCACTACCAGCGCCATGTTGGCGGAAAGCTATAGGGTGCACCGGGCCGGCAATGGAAATATGGAAATTACGGCAAGTTGACACCAAAAAGGGGCACAAGGGTATTTTAGAGCCCATCGTTCCAAACTGTTCAGGAAAGTAAGTCCCATGCGAGGACACTGGCAGACGTCGAAATAAAAGCAACGAGGAGCTGAGATGCACGTAAATCGAACATCAGGCGCACGATGGCCAAGTTTACACGACAGCGAGCGCAACTAATCATGATAGGATACAGAAGCTACACTTGTAAAACTCGGAGTCGGGGCTGGCCAGTGACGTCTTCAGCGGAGCACAACCCCAAAGCCTAGCACCACCAAATACAGCTTCTCCCACACAGGCCAATAGCTCTCTTCCATCTTGCTAAGTGCATTCTAGTCCGAGTCATGACCAAGCTGATATAGTCACTCTTGCACGTCGAACGTTTAAGATTTCCGCCACACTTAAGTCTTGCGGTACCGCTTTGCGGCTAGAGGGCTGTTTAGGTTGAAATCACGATAAGCATGCGCATGATGAAAAACGTAGTTTAGTGTACAGTAGAGTAATCAGTACAAGGGGCCAGAGAAGGTCCGATAGGGGAGTCATAGGCACAATCAGACCTCTTGGCTAGCATCCTTCTTGCTAGACCTAGAGAATAATAGATGAGAGAACGACAGAGGCTTAATACTGAAAAGACGTACTTTGATTTACCGGGTAGCAGTTCAGGATTAATGAAGGGCACGACACCTCCTTGACTTATAACGACATCTCCAAGGAGTTTGTTCAGCCTACGTGGCCATGTTCAGTAATTGTCTCACCATACGGGTCAGAAAGCAAACCTACTCCTCATCATTACGAATGGCGAGCTGCAGGTGCCGTGGGACAATACGTTGCTTTTTGTTATCGCGGGCAGCATTGCCGGCCAACTCGAGAATTTCGGCGGCCAAATATTCCAGAACAGCAGCAAGGTAAACTGAGATTGGACCATGAATATCGATCATCACCCCTTGACATCAGACACACGTACCGGGAGCACCGGCGCCCACACGCTGTGCATAGTTGCCTCGCTTCAAGAGACGATGTACACGACCAACGGGAAATTGAAGCCCTGCCTTGGCAGAGCGTGACTGAGACTTGCTTTCTCCGCTCGCCTTCCCGCCCGATGCTGACTTTCCAGCTTTCCCTGCAGTGAGACGCGTGGGTAACACACATTTCAGGCCAACGTTCTAAGGTATACCTTTTCCGCTCTAATGAAGGCATAAGTCAACAAAATATGCTATACATTCGCGCAAAAATACATACCATGATTGTTCACAGAGATGCACTTTTTACAAAGGGTATAGCAATGAGGCTGTAGAGGTAGCAGAGCAAGAGCAACACGCATTCGAAACCAACGCGTCGAAACTTATATAACCCCTACCCACGTGATCTCACGTTGACCCTATTTGTCGTGTAACTTTTAGTGGCTTTCCAGAATGAGTCGCCATGCAATGCTCCGTTACTCGCTTCTGCAAATCAAGTCGAACAGCTTATCGCGTGTCGCCGAGGTGGTACAGCATTCAAACACCAGATAACGTAGACGTGACCCAGGTTACGAAAACTGAAAGTACCTCAGATGATACACCTGCAATTCCCCCTCTCCGAAGGCCGCTTGGCGTTTTGGAAGTCCCAACAACAAAAACTAAGACACTTTCAGAAAGGAGTGCAGACTTTCTGAACCAGGAGAAGCAACTCGAGAAGCGGCGTCATTTGTAGGTTGCCATTTCTACCCAGAGTAGCGCTGATTGTCTTATGCTGCCATAGAGTCAAGGAAGCATCGACTGGGTACTTCTACGACCTCCACATGACCCGCGTGCATGGAGGGAAAACTTGGATGGCACCTAAAGTTCTCATTCGGGAAGACGTGCGTTCACTACAACTGCGCCGACTGTATAAAGAATGAATATACTTGTCTGATAGAAAGCACTCTATTTTCCTAACATCGCCGGCTATCGTCTAGATAATGGCACCAAGGGGACTACCACACAAATGTGTGCTGGTAAGGTGTCTGTAATAGCTATGTTATCAACGAGAATGTCCGAGGTGTGTTGTTGTACTCCGTCATCCTGACACAAATTGACATTCGACATAACTCGAGATACATGCAACCTCTTACACAAAATCCCTCAACGACTTATATAAAAGACACCCGGTGTATCAATATATCCAGATAAATTTACAAGAGAACATTCTCAAGTCCATCCTGGTCAAGATCTTTCTTTCGTCTCTGCGTTCCAAAGTTCCACGATATCAACGTGAGCGATACCTGGTTTCTCGACAGAACATGGTCCGTACTTCATATAAATTGGTTGACTATATCATTCACATCATACATGGGTACGTAGGAGTACATGCGGGAACCGCTCGGAATGACCAACAGTCGCATCGGCTACCTTTACCTTGTGGACGAAAATCTGAAAGTCAGGTGGGCAGCCTGTGCAGATGCTAAGGAGGAGGAGGAAGAAGCCCTCATTCGATGCACCGGCGTTTTACTCGAACGTCATACAACCCAGACGCCTCCACCGTCATGATAGTAGCATGAAATAATTCACTGCGTAACATGAACAAACGCGGATCAACGCCAACTGGCTCGTTTAATTTTATCCTACTTCATATGACACCCTGCCATCTCCACCTCCAGAATCTGTTGATATGGTAGCAAACAAAGTCATCAATCCTGGCGGTGATGTCCTTTCGGCACACAAGCCCAAAGCACAATGAGCAGTCCCATCATCGACAACAGTCTTTTCCATCCTATGAGCACACATCAAAGAGGTCAACTCAAATGGGAAGCTCACAGAGGTTGCAGACTTTTGATCCCGGTCCTACTTGCGATTGCGCCAGTCATAAATGGCAATACCGCGGAACCAGTTTGCCCGAATCCCGCGATCCACCCAATGCAACATGTGAGTATCCAGCGTGGGAGAATGCGACCCGATTCGTTCATGACGATAGGGTATATTGGACCAAGCAAAACGCCAACGAGTGAAACGGCAACTGCATCACCGATAATGGAAGGAACGAGCCAGACTACGAGTTCAAGACTAGGCATAGGTGTATTAGCTAGCGAAGCGCACTCATATATGAATGCAAACATGATAGCGAGGAGGACATAGATGAATATCGCGAGGCGCTCGCCGACCTGAAGGGGCACGATTCTCAGTGGCTCGGGTACAGGGAACTGCTAAGCTACCTTTTCATTCACCCACAAAAGTGCGACTCGACCTGCAGTCAGGCCTCGGTGTGGCTTTAAACTCACGATTGCATTAACGTCACATCATGACAAGCTTACCACCAAAGAATCCGGCTGATATGTACCCGGCCGATGACCCGCCGTGGCGAACGTGAATGATGTAGGTGACGATCCAACCTGTGATGCGAACTGTGTCGGCATGGAGGACGCGGCGGTGCCAGCGACGTACCACCGATTGTGACCTCAACGCCGACATAAACTAGAATGAAAAATGAGAGCAGGTGAAGCGCCTTTAGTCTAAACATTTCCTTGTATTTGCTATTGCTATTCCCTTCCTTCTCTTCGGCGACTTGGCCAATCTGGGCGAGACATTCTGAATTGCGACAATAAACGAAATCGGACAGTATTAAATGGGGAGAGAATATTCAACTCACCGTCCTGAGTCTTGAACTTGAAAACGCATATAAGCAACGATGTGCTCAGCGTCGCGACCGCAAGGGAAATGATATAATGAAAAGACCATCTGCTACGCTGCGCAAACTGTGTTGCCACGAGAGGAGCTGCCAATGCTCCGGCACCTAAACATCCAGCCAGTAAGGTAAGTCACCAAGACGCTGGATGAGACTCGCTTTACCATAAGCAGCATGCAGAATTCCCATCTTCGCTGCGGCATTATCTTTGTAGCTAGCAACAAAGCCATTAGCCTGTGCATCCCCTAATGATGCACCAAACCCGTTGATAGCATAGGCTACAACAAAAAGCGGGAAGGGCGGTGCAGATGCCTGGATGCTAAAGGCAACCATCTGTGTGGCTGATCCGAGAGCGATAATCTACAAGGCTGTGGTGAGGCTCTATCCATCGCCATCGGAGTTCATGACGATCACGAACTTTTCCAAAGCCCAGTTTATCGTTTAAGAATACATTTGAAGTGGAACCAATGACAAATCCCTGCCGAATCCCGGTTAAGGGCCATAGTGTCTCAGAAGGAAACCATTTATGGCGCACAATACAATTCGCTATGAATATGATGGAGACAACAGCAAAGCCAACCTAACAAGATGTTTGCTCAATATGTGCAGCTTGACTGACGTGAAGATGGTACATGATAGTAACTTTGGATTCTAGGAAGGAGGGGACCGGTAGAACTGTCACTCCATCCAAGAAGGGAAAGAGACCAGCAGAGCGAAAAGAATTGAATTCTTGCTCGAAAAGTAAACGAGTTACTTGTTTCTGAACTTGAAACTTGGACTTCTTTATTATCCCGCGACTGTGGCGCAGTTTTCACCTCCGCGAGCTCGATATTCTCAGAATGAGTAGCCCCATGCACAGAAAGTGTGGAACGTCCGTATAAATGCGGTAATGCACTAGTCGCTGAGATACCAAGAGCTGGAGAAGAACCGTTATCAGACATCATGGGGAAAAAAAAAAGGTTGGTCCTAACCTCAGTTGAGGGTTTAAGCACCGTGGGAGGACGACGTGTAATGGGTTTAATGCAGTGCATCATTCTCCTCCCTTCCACCTTTTAACTCCATGGCAGACCCCAATCAACAACTTCCCCCAGGATGGACAGCCGAATGGTAGGTTTAAATTTTATGTATCCTTTCGTCTTCTCACTATCTATGTCATATTAGGGAACCTGATAACCAGCGTTATCTTTTTGTTGGTGCGTCTATAAACACGTATTGTCACCATTTATCTAAATCATGGTGTTATCTCAGAGACTGCCACTGGGCGTGCCCAATGGGAGCATCCGGGAACAGGTGCTGTACCTGAGCCAGCCGCTCCCACAGGTTCCCCTCCGCCGACACAACCAGGGCACACTGCGAAACGCCGCCAGTATGCTCCTGGACAAACACAGGCCTACTATGGAGGCGCCGACGCTGTGGCTGCGCCTGCTTATGGTGCCCCTGGGGCACAGCCTGCAAATATGAGTGGCGGACAGCTCTTTACTCCCGGACTCGCTACAGAGAACCAACAGCCCCAACAGACAACTGGCCCTTCATACTATGGCCAACAGCAGAGGGAGCCTGAATACATAAATGCGCCTGGTTATGGCCAACCCCCCGTAGCTGGCTACGATGCAGGTGGCGTTGGTCAACTGGCGGATCAGTTTGGCCAAATGGGCGTCAATAGTGGCCAGAAACCTTTCCAGATCTATACCACCAATCTGCTCACTTCGCCTCCTGACCCGCGGGATCTTGAATTACCACCCCCGCAAATCCGGCTGCCTCCCGGTGCATGCTTGACCAACTCTCCTCTCGCAAATGCACATCATTCGTACCAGCGGTGTACTGTCAACGCCATCCCCAATTCTGGTTCTATTGTCGGCAAATCAAAAATTCCGTTGGCTCTCGTCATCACGCCATACCGTTCTGTCAAAGAAGCCGAGGAGAGTGTTCCCGTTGTAACAGATACTATCATTGCCCGCTGTAGGCGATGCCGAACGTATATCAATCCTTATGTACAATTCATTGACGGAGGAAATCGGTGCGTTCGTTCAACCCTTCTTCATACCGCGAGACGATAATTCTCTGTTAGTTGGCGCTGTTGTATGTGCGGCATGTCAAACGAAGTCCCACAGCTATTCGACTGGGATCAGACTCGGAACCAGCCTGGGGATCGCTGGGCCCGGGCTGAGCTGAACCACGCTGTCGTTGAGTTCGTCGCACCGACAGAATACATGGTCCGCCCCCCACAACCGGCTGTCTATATCTTCCTCATCGACGTGAGCCACAATGCTATTCAATCCGGTATGTCCCCTGGCGGTTTGTTTCTGTAATACTAACATAAATGAAGGTATGGTGGCTACTGCTACCCGAACCATCCTCGAGAACCTGGGTCGACTGCCCAATGAAGATCAACGCACTAAGATTGCCATCATTGCCTACGATACCTCTGTCTACTTCTTTTCGATGTCGGTGAGTTGTTTGGTGTCCTGCGCATACCAGAGCCGTAACGGCATGTAGGCCGAGTCACCAGATTGCGTTATGCTCGTTATGTCCGATGTAGACGATGTGTTCCTGCCGAAACCCAATGATTTGCTCGTAAATCTTTCTGAATGCAGAACAGCAGTGGAGTCACTTCTTGGCCGGCTCAACGACATGTTCGCCGACAACCACACGATCGGTAGCGCACTGGGTCCCGCGCTGCAATCTGGTTTCAAGTTAATCGTATGTTTCCTTGTTGGTTCGGCATATAGCTAGAGTTCATTATGTTCCATCAGAACCCTATTGGCGGCAAACTTGTCGTTTTGTCCTCCAGTCTACCGAGCATCGGAGCAGGCGCTCTCAAGAACAGGGAGGATCCCAAGATATTGGGCACTCCAAAGGTGGGTAAATGTCTGCTCGCTTGAAAATGATGCTCATCCCCCGCACAGGAATCAGGTCTCCTACAGACAGCTTCTCCGTTCTACAAGTCCTTTGCCATTGAGTGCTCTCGCGCTCAGGTTTCGGTCGATATGTTCTTGTTCAGCGCAGCCTATCAGGACGTTGCCACACTAGGTATTGTTTTTTTTTTTTTTTTTTCGCTTTTGACCTTGTCGACTGACATACAGCTTAGCTTGCCTTCCTCATTACACCTCTGGGCAGACGTACTTTTATCCTGCCTTCAATGCAGCACGCTCTGAGGATGCGGTCAAGTTCGCTCATGAATTTGGCCAGGTCCTGGCCATGCCTATCATGCTTGAAGCGGTTATGCGTGTGCGTGCGACGCGTGGAATTCGAATGTCTTCATTCCATGGGAACTTCTTTGTACGATCGACCGACCTGCTTGCGATGCCAGCCGTGCCACAGGACACGTCGTATGCAATTGAGCTCCAGATTGAAGAAACAATCACTACGCCGTTTGTCGTCTTCCAGACCGCCATTTTGCATACAACCTGCTACGGTGCGTGCATCCTTTTTTTTTTTTGTGCAAATGGTTGATCATCCATCAATAGGCGAACGTCGCATTCGCGTGATCACCACAGCATACCCCGTAACATCGAACCTATCTGAAGTATTTGCATCTGGGGACCAGGTAGCCATTGCCACACTGCTCGCGAACAAGGCCGTAGAACGCACGATTACACATAAGCTCGAAGATGCCCGTGATGCTGTCCAGAACAAGCTCGTCGAGATTTTGCAGGCGTACAAGACGAGCATGACTGCCGCTGGTGCAGGCGCAAGTGCCCAGTTGGCTATCTGTGAAAATATGAGAATGCTTCCGGTGCTAGTATTAGGTCTGCTGAAGAACGTTGGTATCCGGCAAAGCGCACAGATACCGCCAGATTTGAGAGCATACGCTCAGGCATTGCTCACGTCATTACCATCTCAACTCCTGATTCCTTACATCCACCCTACGTTCTACTCATTACACAATATGCCACCAGAGGTAATATCCTTTCAGAGATTGGTGCTAGCGTACTCACATCTTGCAGGCTGGGGCCATTGGCGAACATGGCGTCATCATGCCACCACCGCTACCTCTCACCTCAGAAAGACTAGAGAGGCACGGTCTCTTCTTGATCGAAGACGGTCAGACGCTCTTCCTTTGGGTCGGACGCGATTCCGTTCCTCAGTTGATCATCGATGTATTTGATCTGCCGAATTATGAGACGCTTCGGGGCGGAAAGGTATTCTCTCCGTCACATCAAAGTTTTGGAGAGTCATTCAAGGAACTCGGTTGGATTCTAGACTACATTGCCGCTGCTTGACAATCCTTTCTCGCAGCGTGTGAATGCAGTGATACAAAAGACCCGCGAAATGCGTCACGGAGTGTACCATCCACACTTGTACGTTGTCAAGGAAGATGGCGAGCCGCCCCTACGCTTGTGGGCCCTATCAGGGCTTATACAAGACCGTGCGGACGTTTTACCCAGCTACCAGCAGTTCATCGGGCAACTGAAGGACAAGGTGCGCTCCCATGGTGGCGCGCGCCATTCAATTCTCGACTGATCATGTACCATATCGACCGACAGGTGAATGGGTCCAGTTATTAATGACATTGGAACCCGGGTGCATGCCAGTGGAAGGGATTACTCTATGCCGTTGCGAAGTAATGTAGATGACTGTTTCTTCTGTCTTTGTTAAAGTTCAATTTGAATTACTTCGGTATGAGCGGATGTTATCACGTGTTCTATGTCACATGTTGTACGACGCATCGTGGCAAGCGGAACATCGCGCGCGTCCGAGAATCAACAACCTCCCTTAGACACAACCATGGTTTGTTTTGATTTTAAATCTACCGGATCCCATCATGTCTGAACTTATGCACAGAATCCGGAAGAGCCTCTTGCAGCCGACCTTATGTCTCTCTTCGACCTCTCATCCGAAGGGTTTCCGTGGCGTGCTCCTCGACCACACGAAATAGAGACGCGGAGGGCCCAGCTATCGGATTTACTTATCTTCGATATCCTCCTTTCGTCCGGGGGAATTCGACAGCCAGATACCCTTTGGCCTCCTACCGATCCCGTATCCCTCCGCCGGCTTCTCTGTGCCATCGAGGACTCCACTTACGATGCGCTTAAAAAAGATTGTCTCATATATTTTCTGTTGAAATGGCATCAGGATGGAAGGGAAGATAGGTTTAAAGAGGACAGATGTATACCCCCCCAGTTTGCCATGCTCTCTGATGCATACTGGCACCTCGATTCAGGAATCCATTTGGAAGTGCGTAACAATGTTGTCTCCTATCCTGTACTTTTCGCGTTCTCAATATCTGTTTTTTTTTTTTCTGATCAGAGAGCCGTGTCTCTATTGGGTGACGTTCGCCTCAACCGGGATTATACCTCCAAGATCATACAAGCGATCTCTTTGTCGGATACCTCTACGCGGCTTCTTCTCCAATACTTGCGTACCGCGAAGCCAATGTTGACAGAACCAGATGATATGGATACCTACATTTTGGCCTTAGCCGAGGATGGTCTCACCAACGCCTGGCAATATCAACGAACATTCCCAGAGAAAAGCGAAATACGAACGCGCCTCGCGAAAAAGGTCTTGGAGTGGTGTTTTTCCCGTAAGTCACATTGTTTTGGGTTCTTAATCCATTGAGCTCAACAGTGGCAGCAAAACCACGTCCCGAACACCTGAAACAGTTGATATTCTTTTCGCTCTCTCCCTTCGAGCAATCCCTCCTCCACAATTTTGCTCTTGAACCGCCAACATCTTTCCCCGCGTCGTCAATTCCTGTGCTGCAAGACCTCGTATGCGTACGGCTGGTCCAATCGGGGCAATACGTCGAGGCTATCAAGCTTGACCGGCAGTTCGCGAGCACTCAACGTGGGGCCCAAGGGTCGCAGCTCGCAGAACGGCGCCGAAAGATGATCGAAGACGTTGTCACGGCGCTTCCATCGATCGAGCGTGTGGAAATTGAAGAGAAGTTGCGCGCGGCTGGTCAACGCAGAGCCGAAACTTTACCAAAGCCTGCGCAGGCCAAGGCTCCCGCCGACGTGAATATGTCCTGGGAAGAAACACCGCTCGCTCTACATGCGCCTCCTACCACCTCTGGTGCACCCAGGTTTGTACTGGGAAGGCCCACTTACGAGCACAACCAGCTGAAAGCTCTTACGGGGCCCGTAAAGGAAGTCGTACCTGCACAGCTACTTCCTTCCGCACGTGCACCGGGTGGCGAAAGTACTGCGCCTCCCGGGTTGAACGGTGCATCTCACGTGCCAAATTATGCGCCTACTGCTCCTTTGCCTTCATCTCTGGCCGTTGTCAAGGGTGGATTGGTCGGATCTGGGCCTCGGACAACCAAACCTTTCCTGTACTCTGCTGGACCTTCAAGTCATAAGCCATCACCCCTCTTTCCTCCGCGCGCCTCTCGAGACCTCCGCAACTCAACTAGCGACCAAGCCGTCCCCTATAGTCAAACGGCTGCTCCTCCAGAAGAACTTCACGCTCAAGACTCATCTTTGCAAATGAATGTCGTACCGCAAGTCGGTGCTGATCTCGAGGAACATGACAACTCTGCACAAGCATCCGAACTCGCACCAGTGACAGAGTTTTCAGAATCTGTGTTCCTGAGCACCCGCCCTGAGCTCAGTTCACACACGAGAGAAGCCACGGAGCCGCTGCTCCCTGGGGCATTCCGTGCGGAACGCGAGGGAACTCGGCGGGAGCCAAAATCCTTTGTGCATGACCCACCCACCCCACCTACACAGCCACGGCCCGCAAAGACACGAAAGACCGCCAGGACGTCCATTCCGGGTGGCTTCGAAGAAGCCGCAAGTGGAGAGGAAGACAACGTTCCGCCGCTGCCTTCCCCAGTCAAACGAACAACGCGTCGACGGGTTTCGCACGCAAGTTCAGTTGATGCGGAGGAAGATGGCGCGCCGGTGAAGCCCCGCCGCAGCTCGCGTTTGAGCGCGACTTCGTCCTCGCCGGACCCCTCGCCGCAAAAGGTTAGTGCGCCGAAGGCAGGGAGAAAAACACGATCGTCGGCCAGTAGCTCGGCGACGACTGGAGTCGCATCCGCGACCAGATCGTCGACGAGGAGGAAACGCTAGAAGTTGATGTTCCCATTTGTCTTTGCGTGCGATGCTCGCGGTTATAGGATACCTTATCTGCATCTCCTTACCCCCGAAAAGTTTTGCTGAGATTCTTCAGGTGATCGCCATCGCCGTGTTTACCCCAGAGGTCAAACAACCCAGCGTCGCTTTAACCGTTTTGAGCTGCAGCCTCCTTCACACCACTCATATGTCTTTTGTTGGAAAATTTCCTGAAACCATTTGCATGTCATGTTAATGAGGCCGAGTATCGCACAGACATTTTTGATGGCGCAGCCGCACAATAAAATTTTTGGCCATCAAATGGTTTGACATGATGTTGCCTCCATCAACACCATCTCTAGCAACTTACGTATAATGCGATCTTTGAAATGTCGTTCTGAGCGCCTTTCAACCCACAAACAGTGAGGGTAGCATCTAGGTACTCTCGTTCTACCAAGTCGGCACGATTTAAAATTCCCGGACTTTTCCGACAAATGATTATTAAGAGCGGGCATTGTCGAGTACCGACGTGGTGGAATATCGTTCATGCAAATTTGTTTTATGCACTCATTCTGCAGACCCAAAAGGTAGTCAACGAGTGTGTATCTCGAGGCTTCAACTCTTCGAGATGAGCGGTGGTTTTCCAACTCTGCTACTGTTTCGTCTGAATCGCGATGCCACACTCCCACATCTCTGAAGGCGCGGTTCTCATCCACCCCACGAACATGGCCTACCTCTCGTTTACCTATGCTCGCGCCTACGCAAAGTGATATGCAAGATACCTTCCCTGCCGCTATCTCTGCGCATAGCATTGGCACGTAAAAGCATGAATAGAAGGGCTTTCGATTGGTCAACAAGATAAGAAAATCGGAAGTATCTAAGCTGAGCTACCGTTAATCAATCTCAATCTGTACAAGTAATTCGTAACAGGGTTAAATAAAAGGTCAGTATCATTGGCAACGGTGTGAATAGAGAGAGGAATGACCACGCGACGACCCACGGCGTTCTTGTACCGCTTACGTCAAGTCGGTTAAGGTAAACTGAAGCGTATTCTGTACCTTTCAAGGTTGCGCCCACTGTCAATGTCAAACCGTCCCGCAGCAGTAACAACCCACCAATTCTTTTGGTGGTTCCTTGTCGGTCCATCCGTGACCGCCTCCCTAATTTGCAGCTAGAATTGGGTCGATGCGTACTGCTCATTCACACACGCCTTTCGGACACCGTCAACCGAGATGCGCAGCTGCCAGTGCTCCTCGCGCTTTCGACTCATCCGCGATTTAGTTTGAGCTAAACAGCGTATGAGAACGGCCGCCCGAAACCTCAGATCCTGTAACGATCGAGCAAAAAGACACGCTCGGCGGTAAGCGAACTATGTTTGACGTTAGCTAGATTCTGAGGTCATGGTGCATTTGTGCGGGCATGTGGCGCCTGACCCTCTTTGAGGCTCTTCTTCCAGTATGTAAAAGGTTGATAACACGGCACTTGCAGGAAGATACCCGCTTTTGCCTGCCTGCCTATCCCCCCCCCCACTTCCCCTCTTCCGAAGAATCTGATGGTCAATTACGATAATCCCAGGGTCTTAATTGCCGATTATAGTAGGAGTGCTGCACCTTCTATCCTGGAACTAGACTCCACTCACTCGTTCCCTAACAGTCGCTTTTGTAAAATTTGTTCATACGCTGGATGGTTTATACATGTTAGCTCTTGACGCGCATATTCTTCCCTAGCGGGCGTTCACCCCTTGATCTAGATGGGAATATTTCACGTCGCTTTGGTTCGAGTGGAGCTTCATTACTGGGGAGCAACGGTATCGGTGGTCAATATGGGTGAGCATGCCGACATTTTGCCCCTGAATATTTTCGTGCAACTTGATGCAGGTCTATGCGTTTACGCGCCTGGCGACCCTCATCACTGTCTTCACCAACATCGTCGGGTATAATGTGCGGACAGAGATAAATTGTCGGGTATCAATAATCCCTCCCATGGTCAAGCTGTACATATACTCATCCACGATCCATGAACAGGTCTGGCTCGGTATAGAATTCGTCAGTAGAAGTGAGCTTCACATGTCACTGAGAGTTGACTTTTAACCTCTTTCAGATTTCTGCGTACACGGCGTTCGTGCTTGGTTCGTTTCTTATGATCTTGCGGATGTGAGCATGAGCACCTTGTCTGCAGAACACTGAAATGTCATGACGGCTGTTTACCTCAGATATGCCATATGGGGTGGAAATAAACGGATTGTTGCGGTCTCTGTTGTCGCATGGTTGATCAATATAGTCTTCTTGGTTCGCAGTAAGCGCACTTACTAGTTTGCTGTCGATCACCCCCAGATGAATTTTTGTCCCACAGGTATCGTCATCGTACGCTTTTAAATTAAACCTTCACTGCCGTGTCTCAAAGAGTTGACAGACCTCTTCATACTGGGATCCAAGAGCTTCCACTTGTGTTCTCAATAATAGGATGAGCAGCCGTGCCAACGCGACTGCAACTTTCTGCTCGGAGTTTTTTCTGCTGCTTCTAATGCTTGTTGGACTTATTTATCAACGGGATCACTATCTTGGACGCCTCCTCTTTAATCAGGTTGCTACTCGCGTCCGGATTCATCGTTTGTCATTTTGGCTGACCGGTCATCCATATCGTGACAGGGTTTGGTCTGGTTGTTTGTCGCTACCGTTGTCGAGATCCCTCCAGTCGTGAGTACTTTTAGCCACATGGATTTCCTCGCGCCTTTAATGTACTTAGGTTTTTTTATTCCTCAATCTCAATGGTGAGAGAAATCCCTTAACACATCCTCTTCCCTGGAGGATTTTGCTTATGAATCACTTCCGTATGCAAGAACCGTGGGACGTGGTATGTATTCATCCCGTCAATTTATCTGCTGTCTAACTATACTGCCTCCGAAGATGTTTCTGCATTCATCATGTTGGTATCCTTTGTTGATTCAGCGAAACGAATCCACTAACGTTCGAGGTTCCCCAAAGTGGTTGGCATGTAAGAAGCTCGAGCTGTCATGTGTGGGGTGTCCATTCTCTTACAAATATATGACAGGACCATATGTGTAACTCGTATGTACAGAGGTCTTAGCGCGATCACGGACCACCATCCGTGAGTCCCTGTAAACTGTCACAACTCATCTTGGCTCAATTGTACGCGACGAAAGCTCACCAGATAATATCAACTTGAACTTGGATGGCCGCACGCCAAGAGACACGCCCATCTCTACCAACTTTGACATTCGGAGTGTGGAGCCGCGGACAGTAGAGTGTATGGCCACACCACTTCATGCTTGGCCGCCAAGCAACACGAGTGCTAGCACTCCGCAGGGACCGATGGCAGATTTCCGAGGACCCACTGCTGTATAATATCCACAACACCGTGAGGTAATCTCACGTACCTCGAACCACACTGTAACTAGTACAAAACAAAATGCAGTAATACTCCTATTTAGCAGTGGGCTGTTGGGCAGCACTCTTCTCTCGTAGTGTATCCGTGAGGGTCGAGTCGGCAGCGTTGGCAGCAGGTATTTCGAGTTTGCTACTACCTTCCTTGCGAGTTATTCTAGTTTCTCCCTTGAACCCGATGTAATATATTCGAGTGCTTTCTTCACCAACAGAATCACTCTGCACAGAAAGACTCGTCAAGACTGGTTTTTTTTTGTTTGCAAATGACACAAATTCGGGGGATGACGCACAAAAAACAAGGACAGACTATTGATACTCGAGAAGGCGGTCATGCGGAGTGGGTATTCGGTGACCCCTATCTCTCCCTCGAGCAAGGAAATGTTTAATGCCGGTTGGACATCATCTACTTCTGAAAAATCGATAATGTTCGCGTGATTGGCGTAGAGGCGCAAGCGTCGAGGAGTCGAGCCACCTCTACCTGCGAGCGCGCAGAGTCGACACCACGCATTCGGGGAGGGGGGGGGGGGAGAGCGCGCACGTACCGAGCTTCAGCAACACGGATTTCATTCGCACGTTTTGTGCGAACGGGACGTGAATGATCAACTAGATAAGAGTCAGCCCCGAAGCGTTCGGTTTTTTAAAAAAAATTTCTGACTTGGTCATCGACGTTGGAATCTGCAAACTTGTCCGTAGACTCGCGCTCGTCCCAAGGTTTTATCGTCTCCTTTGCGTCCTCCGGAACGGTCAGGTTTAAACCGTGTACGCTTCCTCGGAGCACTAGTCAATCTGTGTAGGTAGAGTAGTGAAGGAAGTGCACTCACTTGGCCCTGTCAATTATGCTAAAAAGGTTGTCTGTATTGCTGCCCACTATCTGAGACGCATTAGAGCTTTGTTCTGAATCCATGGTCATGTCGCGTTTCCGACGCGTATGTGAGATTATATTGGTGAGTTATCAGATAAAAGTAACTAATTAAATAATTAAAAAAACCTCTTAACTTGACTGTCTTGGCCAACAACGGAGTTGAGCATGAACCTGAACAGGCTCGCGAGGGGGTCAACCTCCCGCTCTCTTGTGTTGCCGAGGTCATCGTCGCATCTAAAAAGGCTTCATGCTTGTCCCTCATCTTTGCGCGCCTACTCCGACGCTCCTTCTTCGTCTGTCCCTCCCACCACCGAGGGCGTAACAAATGATAATACTCCCGTACGACAACGGCGATCAAAGAGGCGTGCCAGAATGCCCTCCAAAATCAACCATCAACTACCGCTTTTACCTGACATTTCCAAACCTAATCCTTTTCTCGACTCGTGTGACGAGAGGCGAATCCCACCGTCCAAACTATCCCCCTTTGCCTCTCGCATAATCGTTCGCAACGACCCGCCTTTACTCGCCACAGCAGACGACAAAGATGGTAATGCTAAAAAGGGGGAGGAGCGAGAGATGGAAGAGGAGGAGGAGGATGACGAGGATTTCGGTATGGGTGACGGTGAGGACGAGCACGCGCCGATCCTCCCTCTCAGCCGATGGGAGCTCGAAAAACTCCATCGCTTTCCCCTCATCAAGCGTCGCGTGACGCTACAGACGGGCAAGGGCAAGATCCACCGACGTGGTGTGCTAGTCGTCGTCGGTAACGGCAACGGACTGGTAGGTTACGGACAAGCGAAACACGACGACGCCACGCGTGCGACGAGCCGTGCGTTCGCGATGGCGGTACGCAGCATGGACTATGTCGACCGGTTCGAGAATCGGACGATTTGGACGGAGATGTCCAGCAAGTTGGGCGCGACTCGCATCATCCTTCGACCTCGTCCCGTCGGATTCGGTTTGCACTGTAACCCCAATATTCATCAGGTCCTCAAGGCCGCCGGCATTAAAGACATTTCCGCCAAGGTATGGGGCTCACGGAACCCCCTCAACGTCATAAAGCTGCTGTTTCGCATGCTCCACGCGGGGAATGCGCCGCTTGCGATGGGTAACGGCATTGGAGGGCCTGGGCGTAAGCTTGACAAGGGTTCAGGCGTCCGTGGGAAACAGGAGATCGAACGTGAGCGAGGCAGGAAACTCCTCATCCTTAGGACACGATGATCGTACCCTATTTTCATATCTCTGCCCCGTGCATCACATCTTACCTTCACTTGCAATGTGAAGGTTAGACCGTCCTAAAACAGAAAGCATTCCCGTGCTTGTCATAAAAGTATGATGTACATAATACATAGATGGGCTTGGGGTGTTGTTTTTCTACGGGTGAATGCAATGCTGAGAAAGAAAAAAAAAGAAGAGTGGGGGAAAAGGGGAATGTGAAAGTCATGCCGCAGTGTTCTGTGGATAATAAAAAGTTGTGTGCTCGAGCGCTGGTACATGATAGTAGGGACGAATGCCGAATTGATAAATATCCTGATGAAAAGGTTCTCTGCCGTACAACGGTCTACGCTGCAGCAGCTGTGAAAAAGTTTTTCGAGAAGAGCCAGTCTCGTGCGGAACGTAACGGTTGTCGATGACGCCGGCGTCCACGCGTGTGTTCCGATGTTGGGCTGTGCCGTGGTCCCAATTCAGTCCGTGGCAACTTGCGGTGGGGGATGTAGCCAGGAAGAGTGACAAAGTTGGTGGAGGAGGAGGGTGCCGAGCGCCGTTGGGGGACTGGTGGCGCTGGGGAGGTGGGGCGGGGTGGAAAGGAAAATTTGATGGGTTTAAAAATACTCGTGGAGCGTGCTTTCGTGCGGGGGTTGGCTGCGGAGGAAGGGGACTGAAACGGCGTGGTTGTAGGGGGGGATGATTTGAGGGGTACGAGCGGAAAGGGGAGTCGGGTTCCCTGAATTTGCGGTTGTGGCATCGCTGGCGGCGTGACCGCGTAGAAGTCTTGCCACTGCTTGCCGCTGATGGGTGAGTGGCCAATCGTCGTGTGTTCCTGCTCGGTGGGGCTGAGGTCCATCGATGAAACGTTGACGAGGTCAGATTCGGCGTGGTAGCGGTGGTCGAAGGTGGACGCTCGCGTCCAACTCATCGAATCGCGAAAGCGCTCGTCATCGGCAAAGCTGCTGATCCCCACTTCAAATGCGGACGGTGCCGCGAACGAAGGCTTCGAAACAGAGACGGAACTTTGGAGAAAACAAGACGAGTATGCCACGGGACTTTCCAACGCGGTATGCATCGTGGCCGAGTCCGTAGAACGCATGACGATGCTGCCCTCGTACAAATCGCTGGTGGTCGTAATCGAGAGGGCCCGAGGTTTGAGCCGCTCTGAGCTATCGACATAGGTCGAGTCCTCGTCACCGTCTGTTGAGACGTATGGCCCAGACAAAGCCGGGGAGTACATCGAGAATGATGACGATGACGGAGTCTCTTGGTCGTCGTATGTGAGAAAACTTGGTGAACGCTGCGACGGCGTATTTGTGCGAAGATCCGAGTCCGCGCCCCAGGTCGCTCTTGACGTCGTGTACGGGTTCCAAGAACGGTCGTTGCCCTGAGGTGGAGCGGCGAAAACGATGTCGGTGCTGGAGTCCGTGCTCCAGCCAGACTTGGGTTCCTCTTGTTGTGGCAGGTCAAATGCGTCGTCTTCGGGCTGAGATCCGCCAGTGATATCGATGCCGGCCTCCCAAGAGCACCGTGCCATGCTGCCTTCGAACACGACGTCGTCTGCGTAGAAGGTCAAGACGCCTTTGATAGCACGCCGTAGCTCGGGGATGCTTATCCGGTTCCGCCAGTTGACATCGAGTGCCCGTAGAAGAATGTCGTTCACCTCGGTTGAGATGGGGAGAACGCTGGGTAGGAAGTTCACCGGATCTTGCAGATACGCCTGGAATGTTGGATCCGAAGATGAAGCGGATTTCCACGGGTTGCGTCCTGTGATGAGATTGAGAAGAATGATCCCGAGGGACCATATGTCATTATATGGCGGTGAGTACGTCCCAGTGGGGGCGAAGCTTCCACCCTGACATTCTTAAATGTACGTTAGTACGTCTTTATGAGATACAGAGAAACGCAGATGACGTACCAGGACTCATGTGGTACACGCTGCCGGTCCGGAACTCCTCACTCACTTTGTCAGTGGTGGCTAGACCAAAATCCGTGATCGCTAGGCGCAGGCCGTCATTGAAGCAAAGAACGTTCTCCGGCTTGAGGTCACGATGATAGATACCCTTGGAATGACAGAACTCGACCGCGTCGAGTAGTTGAAGGAATACGTGCTTGATTAGGTCATCTTCACCGAGATAACGACGTTTGTGCAATATTTGGCCAAACAAATCACCGTCAGGGCAGTAATCCATGACTATGAAGGTGCAGTCGTCCTCTTCAATGACGCGGTGAAGTGTGACCACATTCGGGTGAGCTGATGCACGTTGGTGAAGGGTAATTTCTTGCAAATGGAGATGTCGTTGGCGGGCAGAGCTCCGGGTTGGGGTGTGGAGAAGGCATTTAACAGCGTACGTCGGGGGGTGGGGGGCAGCAGAGCAGAGATCGACCGCGCGATAAACGACACCGTAACCGCCATAACCCAAGACACCTACGAGCTCTAGCGTGCCATTGTCGATGAGAGTGCCGACGACAGGAGGACGAGGACTGGACGACATATTTTTGTGCGTCTGGAAGGCCACCTTGAAGGGACTTTGGTAGAAGAGAGGGGGGGGGGGGAGTAGCCCTTCCGGCGAGAGGGATAAACAGAGAGGAATCGGGGGGAGTGATGCGAGGACAGAGGGTTGGAGGTCAGGTACTTTTACGTGGGCGGGGGGGAAAGCCGCGAGGTCGGCGGAAGGGGGGAGGCGTGTGTAACATGAGCAAACCACGTTTAACTTGTAGAAAGTTACGAAGCATGTAGCTGTGCGTTCTATCGAATCTAGACTTCCGGATCTGATCTATGCCTGGAAGAATAGAGATGGCGGACCATTATAAATGTCAAGATCCATCTTAGGAGTGGCTCAGGCACTGGCACGCTTCTTGCCAGTGGTGGAGACAGACGCCCCTCTCTGCAGTGTGGATCAGAATCAGACAATTACACAAACTGTGTGACTTGAAGATTACAAATACAAGGTTGTGGCACCTGATGCCAACGAGACGGACAGGGCATGGCATTGCCTCTGAAATCGTCTCTGTCCGGCCGAGGTAAGGGGGTTTTCAAAGGGCGGAAGGCCGGATTCAGACACAGTGGACGTATCCGCCAGGAGCCGATCATACCCTTGTGAATGTGACCCAATATTTCCTGAGCTGGTGTAATGTCCTTGGCTATTCGATTCGATCGGCGGCGGCACCTAGGACGAGCGCACCCTGAAACCTGAGTAACATGGATTTGGGAGCTTTGGGTTATTCATCTGATTGTGACATTAATTGAACCCAATCTCTCGTTGAACATAGATATTACGCTGTGCCGCAAAAGTTGCCTAGTGGATGATAGATAGTAAGGACACGAGGACAAGGTGCGCATACATTCACAATCAATCTCCTAATAAAAACACGTGACTAAAACGCGTGTCACGCGTCGAGGGATGGCAG
This sequence comes from Lactifluus volemus, assembly GCA_022376515.1. NCBI lineage: Eukaryota > Fungi > Basidiomycota > Agaricomycetes > Russulales > Russulaceae > Lactifluus > Lactifluus volemus. The sequence continues at coordinate 583,093 of WTXI01000016.1, forward strand.
TCATTTCCTAAAAAGGGAGAGTTGTTCGGAGTTTAAAAGAAATAGGCCAAGGTTGTTAAAGAGGTCGACCTCACCTGTTCATCGTGTTCATTCACTTTCGCGTGTGCTATCGTCACTCATATCCTTTGTTCCTCTTGATCTCCGGCACCGCCTCTATCCCTCATTTTTTTTTCCCCCCTTCTTACACACGCGTCATTCACGTCAAATTCACGAACTTTCCGTCCCGCAGGCAGGCACACACGAACGTAACATGGCTACTCGCACATTTGTAGTCTTTCAAGATGGACCATCCGAGCCCTTAACCACTATCAAGACTGACGTAACTTCCTCTCCCCCCTCCCCTTTAATCGAACCTACCGTTTCTGTTCTCTCCCCTACTCCGGTAACCACCGCTGAGAAAGAGAATCTTCATCCCGTAACTGGCTCTCGTTCCGGTACCGTCACTGACCCCCGATCGAAGAAGCGTAAAAATACCGTCCTCGCTACCAAGTTTTACATCCCTGCAACTGCCAAGAAGCAGAGGGACTCGGATCAAAATGGCAGAAAACGCAAGACTATTGTAACGTCCTCATGCAAGTCCTCCAAGGGTACTAAGGTTGCTACTTTGGGGGCGCCCGACCTCTCTAAAGTAGAAGAGGTTGCGGAACCTGAACCCCGTGACCAGGACAAGGCTACGCAGGCTGAGGTTGACTCCAAATGCTATGATCTTACTGTTTCGCCCCTCGCCGATGTTTCACATGCATTCGACCAAGTATCGCTTTCTCCTACTGAATCACAACCTGACACTTCTCGCATCCTTTCTTCAAAGGTAATGCCGTGCCTGTCATCTTTACGTCGATGTCTGACATATATCTGCAGAAGCCAAGCCTCAGAGGGGAGAACGGGGCTTCCCAACCGCTTGTGCGTCCCCTGCCATGCTCAAAAAACCGACTCTTCTAGTGAAGAAGCCTTCTTTTCCACACCTGAACGGAAGCAGATATATGCCGCTTTTACCTTCACTTCACCATCGCCATCATCCAAGCGCTTTGTAGGCCCTCACCTTGACATTTTTGGAGACATCCGATTTGATCCTTAACCTCCCGCTCAAGAATCTTGACTAATTACCCGACGCTTACGACCACTCAATGATCGCAAGACTACTCACTGACCCCTACTACCCTTATTCTTCCCTGTGGAATGGAATCATGTTACATATTGCTGTGCTGCGCATTGTTCTCACGTTATCCCCATTCTTTCCCCCTCATCGAAGTTCCCCGCCTGGAGCATTCACTTATTTATTCTCGTCTCGTGTCTGCACCTTTCTCTCATTTTTCTTAACTCATTTTCTTAACTCATTTTTCTTGTTGCCTCATGATATCCAACACGTACCCCTTGTGCATGATGTTGTGTGCCTCAAGCATCTGCCCTTGTTGGTCCTATGTTAATTCTTGTATCGTTTTCAGAAACATCATTGGCGCTCGACAGTGCCAAAGAGGAAGGTGAGTAGGTTAAGTTGGAAGAACCCGAATATTTGTGCTTCCGAACGGACAATTTCCGATTTATAATTACTTGTTCGATATACGCCGGTCGTAGACTGCTGTTACCATCATTTCCAGCCTTAAGACCCCCCTCATTGACCCTGGCTGCAGCCTTTTGGTAAGCTGCACAACCATGAATCTCTATTTCCGTATTGACGCTCGGTTCTATAGAGCGAGGATCTGCTGCCCGTAAGACCCGAAAATTAGATGGGAGAGACCATAAACTTTATTGTTGCATTCTTGTCATGACACTAAATAAGTTCCGACAGCTTCAAGTTGATCCTCACGCTACGCGCTATACGCGTCCTCCATGACATAGCCGGATCTTTCGTTGTGGCACGCATGGCTCTGTGTCTGGATCCGGGCATGGCGTCTCTGCACTATTCACCGTGGCCAGAGCAGATTGACAGCCTCATCGTGATATCTTCGGCCAATGCCCATCAATGCAACCTTCCATGTCACATTTCCAAATGGCTTCTCCCACCTCTTTTTGGTATCTGCGGAAGCTTGCGATGCGTCTTACTAGATGGGCTAAACTTAACGGTGAGGTCACATCATGATGGAACTGAAGAGGCGGCGCCGGAGGCAATGCTCAGATCATCAACAACCGCCGAAAGTCTGCTGACCCACTCATCTAGTATTTGGTATGGTCTAGGCCTATAAGCCGGTATCGGGGGAGACTCCTTCAAGGATAGTGTTGACGTCCATAATGGCTGGGCGTAGCTTTGAACATGGGATCTGTCCATGCTGGTGAGACTGATGACTATGATGCGAGCATCATCCGGCACCAATACTCTGGGGCTGTTATGTTGTTTTTTTTACTGTATTCTCTGGGCTCGTGTCACGGTCTCTCCCGGTCATCCGGTCTTCTCATCCACAACTGCCCACAACGCTTCCTCCGCATTGTGATTGACGCTTACGCTTAGCTCGGACATCATGTGGCCGGGCCGTAGTCGCGCCAACTGCCAGAAATCACGTTCTTCATTGGGCCCCGTCCAGCATCATGCATCATAAGGACCCACGTTGCCAACTGGCATGGAAGCGAACCTCGGTTGGGGCGATGATGGTCCAGCTAGCCTCGTGTTTGTAATACCGGTGCTCCAGTTGTATGCCTCGAAGTGGATTGTGACACGGTCCTACCTCCTCTGACGTGCCTGATTATAGTATGCGTGCCCCCCCCCCCCCCCCCCCCATCTCGCGCGAAGCGTCCTTTTGTGGCTGGGGCTGGACTTGCCGGGGTTCTCGCGCTGTCCCGTGTTACGTTCAAGTTCTCCCATCCTGAGCTTCTCTGGCGTCATAGTAAAGCTCTCCTCGTCATGGTCTAGAGAGTCCCCCTTATCCCACCAATCGACCTGTTTAAATAAAAAAAGTTCCTCGACGATGACGACCCGTCACGGTTCCTCTCCCACGCGACACGTTTCGGTATGCTAGTTAAAGGTCTCGATCAGAGATCCCCTCGCCTATTATGTTATGTTAAACTGGAGCCCCTAACAAGGTTTGGGCCGTGTCCAGTGTTGGCATTTATCGTCTGGAAGACGGTTACTCATCAACACCGATTGGCTCGGATTCTCGTCCTGCAATCATAAAAACTGTACATGATCAGTAAACGCGAGCGAACGAAGCCCGAGTCTCAACCATCTCTGTCAAACTTCATTTCAACCATGCTGTCGTAACCTCACTGCGGCTCTTCTGTCCATATACCGTGGCGTAGCGTTCGTGTGTCTGAAACTCGTAAAAAAAAAAAACCCGCTACAGAACACATGCAGGGGGCAAGGCCCGGATGTAGTCGTCGGGTGGTTGTCCGGGTCGATATCCCGGTGGACAGCAGCTACAAGAGCAGCAACAAGCTACTGTAACGGTTGGTACCTTTTTTTTTTCTCAGGCTTGCCTCATTCCCATGTTCCTGAGATCGATCGCGGTGCGTGATCGCGTGATCGATTAGCTCCCTCTCCTTTCTTTTTGACACGACCCGACACCTGACCGGCCTGACTTTCTCCCCTCTTCTGATAGTAACGTCTTCGTTCGAGCGGGGCCACTACCGCGTTGTGGACTTCCCAACTCGAACGCACACTCTCCTTTTTTTTTTTTTTGGGCTAGCGCACGCATTCGAATCATTTTCATAAGCAAAGCGCGTATGCCGCGTTACATGGTCAGAATTCTCGTCAACCTAGTTGTAAATCTCGACTAGTCGGGCGCAAACAGGGCATCTCGTTCCTACCGCGTGCCACCGAACCGTTGACAGTCAGTTATCTAGCAGCTGGCCGTTCAGTCCCCCCTATGATAACTGCCACACGGCTTTGTCAAATATCCCTCACAGAATTTGGTGCGTCTCCTCGCGCTTGTATTGATGGACATGGCGTGGTGTGTTCCCACCTCACGGGCTGTTTCAGGCGTTTTTCGAACAGATCGATCCCTCTGGGGGCGAGTTACCGGGCTGCGCGCGAGACTTGTGCGGGTTATTGACGTGCCCAAGAATGAAGGAGTTATGGTGGACACCAGAACAACACCTCCATGAAGCGGGCCCGTATCGGTGAGTGAGCTGGCGAAAACAGGTGGTCGTATCAGATTTCATTCATTGGCAAGGATACAATGTGCTAGATAGTGTGCTGTACGCAAAGGCGTACGTTAATAGAATACAAAAAAAGCAAACCCGCAACATTCATTTTTCGTCGCCTGCATAGCCGACTCTATGCTTCTTCTCCCGTGTATCCTCTGCATAATTCTCGTAAAAGTTGTTGGGGTCGCGTTCCTCATACCCTCCCTCTCCTTCACCGTGTGTGCGACCAGGGCCATCCCAGAAATGATACGCCTGGCTATGCACGCCGTACGAAGCAGGCACGACTTCGATTAGATCGCCGCGCGCGACCTCGATTGCTGGTATCTCAGACGGCGGCAAACCGATGAGGTATGCGAGGAGACAGCGGATCACGGACGCATGCCCAATAATCAGCAGGTCTTCTTGCTCACGTTCGAGCTCAATCAGCGTCGGCTCCAGTCGGACTTTGTGTTTTCCTTAGTCACAGACGAAACGACTAAAACGTGAAAATGAAGCAACGTAACTTACCACTGAGGTCATGGTAGCTTTCCGCGCGCGGTGCGCGAAACGTATACGGGTCCTTGAGGAAGCGTTCCCACTCTTCCGGGTACTCCCGTTTGGCGTCTGCCACAGTGAGTCCGTCCCAGACACCAGGGTTGATTTCGGACATCTGCGGCCTTTCGATGACCTTGACTTTGCATTGGGCACCCCCCGGCTGTTTAGGATCGGCCGCAGCGAGGAACGGCCAGGCGGTGTGGTGGGAACGGCGACGTGCGGAGGTCCATATCTGAAGAAGGCATGAGCAGCGGAACCTATACAAAGAAGAGGACGGACGGACCACTAAACGGCTCGTTTTGGGGTCAAGTCCACGTTCCTTCAACGACTTTGCGCGGCGTTCGAGGACGAAGTCTCTCAATCGCGCGGCATATTCCCATCCAATATCCGACAGATCAGCATCGATCTTATAGGAGTGTTCGTGTAGTGAGTGTCCGGACTAGCAAGCCCATATTTAGTAAGGTTACAGGAAAGCGGCTAGAAGTCATACGCGTGCAAAATAGATGGTGCGATAGCGATTGTGAATGTTCATGAGGAAGAAAATTATCCTGGACTACGGCCCAATAAGTCACCCATATGGGACAGCCCGTTTTCGTTTACCTGTAAGTAGCCTCGAACGTTCTGAGGGTGCTGCGTTGAGCGAGTGGAGGTGGGAACAAAGTATGATGTGAGCCTACGTTGACCATGATCTTCTCGCCAACCTAGGTTTCATGGGCGGTGAGTTGGACAGACATACCATACACAGCGGTATGAAAGCATACATTTATGATCCGGATTGACGGCACATCGAGCTCATCGACAGTTTCGTAGTGTTTTTCATGGTCCCTGATACGGCTGTAATAATCTTGCACGGCATGGTCTGGGTCCCAACCGCGGTACTTCACAAGACGTGAATTGGGGAATAGACAAGGACCTGGAGCGGGACGTACATCCGGTGAAGAGATCTTCACACTGCGTATATTACGTTCAATAACCGCAGGGTCGTCACAGATCGATTCTGCAATGGGAATGGTCAGTCAGGAAGAGGGGGACACAATGAAGCCAAACAGAGAAGTGACAACCTAGGATGACAACGTGTATACCCTCCTTGCCAAACTTCTCTGCCACCCTGTGTCGTTGTTCACGGCGCCCGTTGTTGGCGTCGTAGATAACACACTGCCCCCCGGCATTAAAAAAATCCCAGATGAGATGTTCGCAGCCATCGAGAACGCTCTGGCGCAATTCGATGGTCTCAGGGCATTTCTTCCCTTTGGTCGACGGCGTAAAACTGGTGTGCAGAAACAGTGATCGATCGACTACCACGCACCGAGTGTGAAATAGTCCGAGGGTAGCTTCTGTGCACCCCCTAATGTCTTTCGTCGATAATCACCCAGAGAAACGACTTGGGTTTTTATCCCTGCCCAACGGAGATACCGTTCGAGGGCTCTTGAAATGTGCGTCTTGCCACGAGCAGGCAGTCCGACTGTGACTACTAAGATCTTTCCTGCATGAAAGAGGAGCCCAGAAGCAGTTGTATAGAGGGGTGCAACCATTCCCTAAAGATACGTCTATAAGATAAAGGTGGTCGTGGCCGTAAGGGACAGACAGTGGGGACGGCCCTAACCCTATGTCAGGGGCGATAGCATTCACACAGGGAATAATACAACATCGCAGCAAAGACAAGTTTATTCTACCGCAAACACCTCCAATTCATGACAAGAGCCTAGGGTTAATTAGAGATAGAAACAAAAAACCCTCAAAGGGAAAGGTATACGGTTTAGATTACGCACTTGTACCAACAAGAGAGAGCAAGCGGCTTGGCCCAGAGGATATAAGATCAGCAACCCCGGAAAATTGCACACAACACGCAATTAAAACCTTTGAGTGCTTCCGAGGGTCCAAACAGAACGAAGGAACTAATGCATGCACCATGACCTTTATGGGCCTTGTCCGACCGTAGCCGACGCTCGGTAATCCTCCATCTCTTGATCGAGCTGAGCAAGAGACTTCTTGACGCGTCTGGGACCCTTTTTCATGCGCTTTTGGGGAGTCGAGACCACGATAGGAATAACATTCCTCTTCACTGGACGAGGACTAGATAGTAATAAATGGAGTAAGCTCTCGCCGTAACACGGCGCGCAATGGTGAAATGCAGCTTCAGCCGGGGACATACGGGGAAGGCATAGAAACTTCATTTTCCAACATGGAAATTGGGAAAGCTTGCTGGTGAGGGCCAGAAATACGGGACAATAACGAAGGGAGACCAAAGGGCTGCTCAGTGGGCGCCTTCGGTGAGGGCTCATCATTATCCGTCACTAATTCGATTTTTAGTTTGTGTTCTAGTCATTACATGCCTAGTCAGTTTGCGGGCAAAGTAAATGCATTCGAAAGAACGTACTCCCGTCAATCACCTTGCCATTATACTTCGATCGAGCCAAGCTGGCATCGGTCAGACGTTGAAAAGTGACTACGGCCATTCCCTTTGATCGCCCTTGGCTATTGTAGATGATAAACATGTCCTTCATAGGGCCTATCGTTCTCTTGAACAACTCCTGGAAGAAATGAGGGTACTATGTACGGAGAGAAGCAGTTGAGTACACGCACCTCGATCTCGGTTTCCGCCACATCCATTGGTAGGTTGCTAAGCAATATTTTACTACCTCGTTGCAACGTCTTCTTCGACAGATGTGCTGCGTTTCCGTTCAAAGCAGCGGAGCTACCTAAGGCGTCCGATATCCGCCAAGCAGGTGCCACTTGACCGGCACTTGATCCTAAAAGTTGACGTTTCGTGCCATGGTAGGCATTTAGTCGTGCCGAGCCTGCGCCTGTCTGTCCGCTCATTTTGAGCCTCCGAACTGGTTTGCGGTTAAATATTTAGACCTGATTTGAGGAGCAAAGGGATGAAAGCAAGATACAGACGCGACGTGAATTGGTACAGCCCGGGTTTGGTGGACTTCGGAACGCGTTGGCAGCCCTCTTGTGAGCACGTGCAGTAGCTTATATCAGAATAATCAGATCGATGCACTTGGAAACCGTCACTCGTAAGGTAGGGTTCATTCACATCCAACGTCATCACATGATCAAAGGGTGACAAATGTGACAAAACACCATTTTCTCAATTTCTCATTCAAATTCACTTTTTTCCCAAAATAAAAACCTAAGATCTCTGTAAAATGCAATTCTAAAGAGGGTTTAGGTTCTCGATTATCCATTTTCGACAGAGGAAGAATGTTATTAGATTTAGATCAATAATATACCATTTTAAGCTAATATCACTTAATTGACTCTTATAACTTAATGACTTTTAATCAAAAAAAAAGGGTGATGCGCTCTCTGACTTTGCTGGATTGCATCTATCCACCATTAATTCTGTCAAGTAATCATTTTGTGTACTATAAATTTTGCTACATGTTAATTAAAAAATATTGACTGGCATGGATTTGAACCCAGAACACTCCTAAGATGGGAATGTGTAGTCAGACGCTCTAACCACTGATCTACTCGGCCCGGGGTTCATGCTTGATTGTGCTTGCATAAGACGACAAGTTTGGGTACTGCCAGAACTGGAGAGGCTTTGAAACCCCGCACTGATGACTAACCTAGACTGCCATATATGGGCGAAATATGAGATTCAAAAAACAAGGACGGAGTGAGCTGAGAAAGTATGACACATCGGTCACAGTGGGTCACATTACACGTGATGGTGTTGGATGTGAATGAACCCTACCTTAAGCACCTCTCCTTCTAACTACCAACACTCCCATAAACGCACCCAATGGTTCATTTCAGTACAATGCTAGCTTCACCCATAGATTACTGATCCTTATTTAGGCTGATCACACATACAAGTTCGATGTTAAGGTAATGCCGATATCCAGTCATGACAATTTACGTCTAAGTGTGCCATCACAGATGACATGCGGCGGCTGCTCAGGTGCCGTAACACGCGCGCTAGAAAAACGGAAGGCTGATCTAGGCAGTGAGTCTGGCACCCGTGCTCAAGCAGGAAACAACTCACTTTGAGTCAGTCAGCGAGTTCGACGTTAATCTAGAAAAGCAAGAAGCCTTGGTCAAGGCAACCGCTTCTTATGATGAGGTTTTTGAGGTTATCAAGAAAACCGGAAAGGAGGTTAGTACACAGAACCCCTGGAAATGCACATTTGGTAACATTATTTCTAGATCCGCGGCGGGGAGGTCATCGATTAGCCAGATACAATGTCAGCTTGGATGCACGCATTTCTGCAGCATACCATACTCTCCACTACCCCAGCTACCGGTCTGAGATGTACTTAGAGGCTCCCCAAATTGTACTGTGAATGTGGCAAGGCAGCGAAGCCTTACCATCAATGTAAAGGACGCATTTATTCGAAGTTCCACCTTTCAAGATGTCATCGCGAAAGTTTCTGGCATGCCATCTTCGTTGCCGCCTGTTGAACATTTGCGGCCCTTTTCTTCTCCCCTTGGACACTCACGCAAGGGCACCTATCCAACTATCAACTGAACCGATCAGAAAACTGTTCCTGGAAGTACTAACAGCAGACTATTGAGAACTTTCGTGGGCAGCCATCACAGTTCCGAGCCGGTTTGCACGTAGCACCACCCGAGGTCTTGGGAGCCAGCAGGTCCGCGGAAGTCTCCTAGCTTATTCTTGGATTTTCAAACGGGTAAGTGATGCAGAGGCTCGGTGTGCTGCCCAGCCTGAGTACTTCCTTCATCTCACCGAGGGAATCTTCCGCGAATTCTTGACTCCCTTCCTCAAATCGTGCTTCATCAGAACTGCGTTCTTTACTATCTCGTCAGGTCCCGCCGTATTCAAGAACGCTGCCTTCCAGGAATAGAATGGCTATGTCTCCGCGGAACGCCAGTGCTCCGCTACGTGGGTGAGGTCATCACGCAAGGATGCCCAGTTTGAGCGGCAAAAGGCCACGGCTACTTCAGAACAGCAATACAATGGAAGGGCGAGTACGAGGTTCAGAGGAAGTCTCTGAACACGCCGTTATTTATCGATGTGCTACGTCAACATTCTATCCCTCTATGCTAGCGTTCACCTGCTCACTTCTTTTTACTGTCGTGGCCCGGGGAAATCATCAAATCAGACTTCTTTTTTTCTCCCGGGATTGATATCAGCGCTGTGATTGTGTTGCATCTTTTTGCAGCGAATAAGTTTTCACAGATGTGCTCTCATCTGTGCTTGCTGACTGCTCCGTTAGCTGAATCTCCCCACTCAGAACACACTTTCCGATTAAAAATCTCGAATTATCCTTGTCATGATGAGATGAAGGCTCAGCGTCTTGTTACCGATTGACAGGTACCAGCCAGCTCACACCGCACCTCAGCCAAGCGGGGGCGGAGTTACGCTCTGATAGTAGTGCACCAGGCAGGCGAGATTCTATATTTTTTGTTGGACAGAATGGTGTCTTTGGTGCGGCAGTTTGTACTTTGGTAAAGTACACCCCCAGGTTTGGATCACCGTGCTAGTCGCATGAACCGACTTTCGTATATTCAAAAAAAAAATCAATTCTATGAATGTCCTGGATGCGCTGGCATTGTTTCGTTCCTCGATCTTCGATCTTCTAGGCCCGTCAATCGGAGTCCCGGGAGACATGTGCCAATGCGTGATGGGTCTGGAGATGAGGCCAGACGTGAGCGCCGATTATTCGCCTAAAAATGATTTTTGGGATAGTTCGTCCGATGATAGCTATACGTCGAGTGACTCGCCGCGGATATCATGACGGAGAGGATCAATCCTTGCTAAGGTCATGTAACATTTGTGTGATCAAACAAAGAGATTCACGATGCATGTTCAACACGAAATAAAAACTATCGGTTGTCAGAAAGAGACATCAAGGGATTCGATGGTTTTCAAAATAATCTCCAAAGATGATTGTGAAGTGAGCCAAAGTTTATGAAGGCTGCCGAGTATGCTGATTGAATCGGAGCTTGGATTTATGTTTATTCACTCTTACTTGGTGCTTTGATTCTTAACGTTATACCTTCGTGTTTCTTGGCCGGCTAGCTAGAAAAACCTCAGTCGCACATCTACAAGCCAACTACCCATCACGAGATATATATCATGCGACACGGTTCAAGTTGTTACGTGTCTGTGCTGCAGCGGTACAAAGTCTCTCCGCTTCTGATAAAGAGAAATAAATCCGGCCGAAATCCTGAAATAGAGTGTCTAGCAATTGAATAGACGTGTAACAGGTGACTTGGGGGATATGTGGGCGGCAATTATTGTCTGACTAGGCACTTTTGAGTTGGTCGAAGCCCTGTATGTCCGGTTCCTAATAATATTTCCTATCATAGTAGCGAGGCATGTGCAAAGTACATTTACTAATATCACCACTGCTTACGCAAGGTTGTAGTATGGCAGCACCACCTGTAACTTGAATCTATGTTCGCCTTGACGCCCCATTATTTGCATGTAGTCCGTGATGGATGGTGACAGTGACGCTGCAGACGAAGGGCGTTGTACGCGGACTCGGATATCGGTCTAATTTTCTGACTTTAAAAAATCTTAGCGAGGGCCACCGTGTCAGGAACGTGGCTCGGACGAACACGGGAACTTGGGGTCACGGGTGCCTTGCCCACGACACTTGTGATGATACAGTTTATTGCTGGTCAGCCTGAGTCCACGCGTCTGTATGGCCAACAAATCTGACAGTACCGCAGGCTGAACGTCGTTGCGCTCCGTTGATGTCTCTCCATTGAAAGTTGGAACTCCGGCGATATTTTTCATGACTTGCGCTCAAATTTCTTTTCCTCGTATAGTTGAGGTTGGTTGCTGTCCCTTCGATTTTAGCCTGAACATGGTGATGGATGCCAAGTGGCTCAAGTGGGTCCGCCGTATGTTTCCGCTCACCAACTTGGATCACAGTGGCATTCTCCATCGTCCATTGAAAGCCAGGGAAAGTACAGCTACTGTACGCTCTGTGGGCTGAGAGGACAAACCTCCTTGCTCACGTATCACTTCATGAACCTGGGTAGATCAAGCTCCATTTATAATAATTGCTCTATGCCTTACAAGGCCTTGTGGTTGGTTCAAATCGCCTTACCCTTGGCCAGTTGGCATTATCAACACGCTGGCACGATTATCGTTACTAGTAACTTGAAGAGAGAAGTAGGGATTATTTGGGGCTTCGGCATGCATCTTATGACTGCAATAGGCGGCCCAGATATCTTATCACTGGCCCGGTGACTGTCACTCCGACTCGTCTCGGAATGGTTGACGTGAATACCGCTGTGATGTCCTCAATTTTCCATTTTCCGATCCAAGGTGTTGGGAATGTGCACGTAAAAGTCGACACTGCGCAGCAGGGAAGTGACAAGGTATTTGGCCCAGGGGAGGGCGAGGAACGCGCCATGCCCCACACCTACCAAAGAACTTGATGGATTACCATCGGAAGTGACGCACGGAGGGCTCAAGTATATTTGTCACTCGCGAGCGAGTACGACGCTTTCACCAATTACCCTGGATTATTAACATCATCAATCGGTGAGCGCCATCGTGGACTCGATGTAAGTCTTTTGTCGTCTAAATCAATCAGTGCTGCGGGTAAATCCTTCTGATACGATCTTTTTCGAGAGGACTGTCAATAGGGCGTCTTGTGCCCCTTTCGCCAAATTATAGGGTCTCAAGTGCTACCTCCTTGTTAGAATGTCACTTTTCCATCTCAGTCCAGATATGGGCTCACTCTCTATATCCGCCATGCTTTGCATCACGTACTGTATGTTCTCCCTGGCATTGATGATTCCCATCAGTGCCTTGATCATCAGCCTGGGTTATGTTCTGGTACGGAACCCGCGATTCCTTGTTTGGGGTGTTGATGGACCTGTGTTCCTAATTCTTGTTACTATAATGGCATTATGCCATAATTGTTCTTTCGAACTGTTGTTTTTTTGGTGCGGTTGCAGCCATCGGCCAAGCAATATCTGTTATTCTGCATTTTTGACCGGTATTCTGGTTTTATTTAGAATTTGGGGGTGACTTGCTGGTTACCTCATCGGCAACCATAGAATGATGAGGAGTATGCCATGTGGTAATTTGTGTAGTTGTGCATACTGGTAGGGCCTGCTGCACACGATTCGATTGAATTACTGCTCCAACGACTTTTGAAATACAGTATATGTGTTTCTATGGTTTCTATTGAAAAACAATACGATCGACCCACGGTCGTAATGATCCACGGGATCTGCTCCGCGAACGGGTGGACTTAACACCGTGGACTTAACAGGCCGACTCCAACTGCGGCAATTTTCCAGAGTGCGCGAGTGATTTTAAACGAGAGGAGGGGTGTAGTAGGAGATGAGATTTTATAGGACATGCCAAGTGATTATGGATCATTGATTTTAGCCGGCTATTTTCCGACCGCCGGGTGTACCGATCGAGCACGACTTGAAATTGCAAACTGGCAGGTCTGCGGGTCCAGTTGGCCTTTCGTCCTGCCTTTTTGTCTTTTCCTTACATCTCTTTTTTGCTATACCTATGGACCATCAAAATGTGCAGCAGCAACAGAAGGACTTTTTCAATACCCTCTTCAATTCCGGCGTTGGGGCCGAGACCGCCGTCCAGCCTGAGCGCGGGAATGAATTAAACCATCATCCATCTCTGTATGGTGGCGCCCTCCCTTCACCCACAGAGGCAATCATGCCCTCCACCAACCCAGTCATCCCCAACTTCCCTCTCAACTTTGACCTCATCACACAAATAATCGCCTCACAGGGTCAGCAACCCGCCTCAGTAGGCCAGGGCCAGTTTAGCTCTCAGCTTGTAATCGAACAACGTCTCAAGCTTAATCAATTGCACCAACTCCAGTTACAAAATCAGATCCTTCAGCAACAAGTACGTCGTCTTCACCATTTCCCCCCATCGCGCATATTTCCTAAGCTCCATTTTTTGTCAGCTGGAACTCCTCAATGGCCAGGGTAACGCATCTTCAATTGATGGCACTCCAGACTGCCAGAAATCCCAAAATCCCAATCCCTTCCTTGGTCTTCCCACACCTGGTGAGTTTACTCTTTCAATCTCGCCAGAAAACTCGGCTGATCGTCTCTTCAGTCAACTCCGCTGAGCTGCACGCTCAATCAAGCCCCAATGCCGACTATATCTCCCCCATTACCCTCGGCTATGTAGACGCCTCACAGTTTAGATCCAACCAGTCACAGATCCCTCCCGATATGCATCTCCCTCCACAACATATGTCTCCTGAGCACAATACTCGTTCTGCGCCGGCTAACCTCGTCTTCAATACGACCCCACCTATGCCCCTTCCCTCTCCTGGTGACATGGACTTTGATCTTTCGCCTTTAAGTCCCTGGATGGATGCATATAAACCAGATTCTTCACAACACCATCGACGCAGTAAGCGTACTGCATCACCACAGGAAGACGAGCAGGCTAGGGTCACGCGACAACGCCCAACCGCCTCCCAACGAGTTCCCCTCACCCCGAACTCCACGAAGCGTACACGTAGCACAAAATCTGCATCCTCGACGCCTCTTCTGCGCTCTACACGCACCGGGGGTCGCAGGGGAAGTGGAGAAATTCCCGGTGACACACCTTCACCAGTGGACTTGTCAATGCCCCCACCAGGGCTGCCAGCATCCCAACCCGAGCTCAATGCATCACCTCCGACCGCCAATATGCACGTCCCGAGTTCATTGCCCCCCAGTTCTACTGAGCCTGCTCCGAGCATAACGCCTGTTACGCCTTCCAGCCTAATGAATCTCGGGGGACTTGGTATGAACAGCGGACTTGCTCCTCCCACTCACGCTGTAAAAAATGATAGCAAGGGTAAATCCGGAGGGCGTGGGAAAGAAACGTCAGCATCGGCGTCTACGTCCAAGAAAGGCAATGGCGTAAGCCCAAGCCTCAAACCTATTCTTCCTGGTAAACAGAGCCCGCGCACTTTAACTATGAAACACAACACTAATTTTACCACATATCAGCCGGAAACGTGTATTCTTCTACCTCCATCGCTTCGTCGTCCTTGCCGTCACCCGTTCTTCGTAAAACATCACACAAGGCCGCTGAGCAGAAGCGCCGAGATTCACTCAAGACAACGTTCGACGACCTACGCATGCTACTTCCTCCGATACCACTACCGACGGAAGAAGGCTATCCAGATGAGCCAATCTTACCTGGTGCCATGCCTCCTCGTGGCCCCCCTAGAGGCAACGCAGACGGCCCAAATCGTGGTATCAGCAAGTTACAGCTCCTGCGTTGTGGAAACGATTACATCCGCTTGCTCCAAGAGAGTATTTCAAGGCGTGATAACGAGATATCGTTGCTCCGTTCCGAGGTGCGACGTTTGCGTGGGTTTATAAGTGAGGACGTTTGGCGAGAGGGTGCAAATGCAAACGAAATCGATCTCGAGCGAGACGTCGACCTCGGCGAGCTTGGCCCGTGGCGTCGGAGTACAGCTTCATATGATGCTGACGATATGGACGAGGACGCAGCAGAGTAGTTGTCGTTACTGATTTTACAGAGCCACTTTTAGACGCGAGTTTTCCGGTTAGTGTGGGTAGGGGAGCGTGATGATGCAGTATATTCGCAGTGTGCCTCTCGAGGGTGGAAAAAAAGACATTGATTGTATCGTCTTGATGACGTATTATGCAACCTTGTACGGTCCCCTGACAAACCTCTATGTGGAAACCGGACTGACCAACCGACCGACTAATTTTATCGTTTCCCCCATCTTTTGAGCAGCGCCATTCATTCGTGTTCCCTTTCACCGTCTTATGTACCTCCAAGGCTCCGTGCTTATAGGATCTTTCCTGGTCATTATGCAAGCTATCTACTCCCCCAGTCCATCCCCTCAACGATTGGCATCGGAAGTCCAAGCATTGTTCTTTTCTGGGCTTTTGGGTTGGCTCAATGACACGTTACTGTTGTCCTCAGACAAGGCCGGTTAATCGTCGCGATAGAGCTCGTGCCATCTGGATACCGATGATCCTTGTGCCTCGTGGCTAAACCAGGCTCTCAGAGGATATATCACCATTAAACCGTGTCCGAGGGAATCATGGTGATCACCGTGCTTGTTCGGGTTTTGAAAAACACAAAACAAGGTTTCTTTTTTTTTTTCTTGGGTCCCTGCTATGTCAATTTATCCTGTGCGTTCTTCTGCCAGTCAACGCACGCACTGAACACACCTCGGCGGGCTAACTCCCTCGACTATATTTCCCGGTCGCTGATATAATGTGCGCATTGTTTGATAAATCCACCCATTGCGGACTATTAGTATTTGGCCGGTTGTGCCGTTCACGGAGCCTATTGTGCCAACATACTCTTTTATTAATTATTCTTTTGCATGTCACAAGGCCAAATCTAGTCAGTACACACCTTTTTTCAGCGCCTTATCCTCCCCACTTTTGCTGATACACGTTCTGGGGTAGAGATAAGGTGGGCACGGCGGCTCTGTACGCTGTGACCTTGTACGAACACATGAGGGGGTGGGGGAAGCAACTGGGACTGAATGCCTCTGTTTTCGAGTCTCTGCTTAGCGGTGGCGACGAAAGCTCACCCAGATCTGTCAACACGCCTGTCACGATCGGCGACAAACGGCGACCAGTAGTAAGGCTGGGCGGCGTGGCGCCGGCTCGGGGCCACCAAGTTCCCCTTCCCCTCTCGACTTTCTCGCCGCTTGGCAACACCACGTGGTTCTCTGACTGGAAGCACCAACAAGTCGGTCGTTAAGGCGAGGGGGGATGAGCAAGTGACGGCATCGTGTAACGCCGCACTCCGTGGTATTATATTTGCTTGTTCCACGGTGTTTCCAGCACTCGAAACATGACACTCGAAACACGCAGAGAAGAAGGTGATAAAGGACTTCTTTAATTAGCCCGTCGGGCTATGGAGTCTCGTTCACGTCAGGTAAGCTATCATGAGGGCGTCA
Source organism: Lactifluus volemus (assembly GCA_022376515.1). NCBI lineage: Eukaryota > Fungi > Basidiomycota > Agaricomycetes > Russulales > Russulaceae > Lactifluus > Lactifluus volemus. The sequence continues at coordinate 599,574 of WTXI01000016.1, forward strand.
AGCGAGATCCTGAGAGGTAGTCGCACTAGTGACCTGGCTGACGCGATGATACATTTTCCTACTCTGACGAAAATATTTTGAACCAAAGCTAAGCTGCGTGAGGAGACATGTCGTGGTATTTGTAGATGATGCTGGAGTGCCTACAAAATTTACCGCGAAATGGCGTGCTTCGTTAGTAATCTCGAGGTCAAGAAAGCAATACGGATCCCGCTCTCGACCAAGGTGTGAGGATCGGTACAAGAAGTGAACACATTTAGATAATGCGGCCTTTAGAAATTGTCGATCAAGACGTCCAGTGTTTGTTCAAAAATTCCTTTCAGTGAAGGCACATATTGCCGCGGAAAATGATGTACTATAGGGTACTAGTTGTACACCCTGGATTGGATTGGAATGGAATTCAACCAGACAGACGATAAGATCTCAAGATAACGATCGGATCTGGCACCAGTACCCCAAGAGGATAGATCTCAGATCTAGATTCCTCCTTGGGGTGGTTCCTGGTCCCGTGGCCTGATATGCAAATAATTTTTTTTTCCCGCGATGCCCTGGGACCTCAAAACAACAATCATCATGTCCTCTCCTGGGCGCAGTCCTCTGTGCGTTGATCTCTACTCGTCAGTAACACGAGCTAATTCTATTTCTATAACATGTCAGTTCTGCCGTGTTCTTGCTCCATCTCGCCTTGGAGGCCCCCTTGGCTTTCCAAGGCCTCTGGGCGCCTGGCAGCCTGCCTTTTCTCCAGCTAAACAACACGACGCTTGTGATATTGAAGGTATGGCACGCCATTCAGATATAAGATACGGCTACTTAAACCATGTCATTTGCAAGATGTATGCGACGTTGGTGCTGGGTATATGTATCGTGGCGTTGCTCTGTTTTCCCCTTCCAGGTGAATCAATAAATTACGCATCTGTGTCCGCTGGCAAACTCAAAAATGGCATCAGAGTTTCTTCCTTGCAAGCGCGCCCTTGCGATCGGCCTCTGTGTATATCATACCATGATATCGACCGTGCTCTTCCAAGCCCCCCGCTTCATCCCGTTCAGCTTCGGTGCCTTCTTTGAAAGGTTAGTACCCTATTTTGTGCCGCACATCACCGCACTGACTTGACTCGAATAACCTTGCTTCGACGATGCATAGTTATAAGTTTACCCCGGAGATCTTTTGGGGATGTTTGCATGGGTTCTTGGGTCTCGGTTTCGTCGCTTGGTGGCAGGGAACAGTGGGGTACATGCAGATGGTAAAAAGGACCGAGTAGGCCTGTTTCCGGCTTCAAGGCGCCGCGCCAGTACAGTACTATCCTGGCTGAATCCAAGTGATGACACCAATTAATGTTTTGGGGGGATTGGATGACCAGTTGACTGATACGGTTTCGAGAATAATACGGAAATCCATTCCTGTTAGGCGCTGACACGGTGAGGCAAAGAAAGGGTTGGCGCGTGCCAAATTACCAAGGACCTGGAAATTTACCATCCCATCAATACTTTGCGCCCAATACGCCACGTATTGAACGCATCGATGGCGGAATGTAAATTAACAAAGAATGAGACAATTTATTAGCAAGTGAGATCCCAAACAAGGCGGTAGTCGTAAGTTGCTGATCGTCGATAACTTAAAGACGACGGAGGTTATATGGACCAATTCCCGTTTAGCTCAGCTGGTAGAGCGCGTCACTAGTAAGTCACGTGGGCTTTAGCCCCTTACTCATGACGAGGTCAGTCGTTCAAGTCGGCTAATGGGAATCCTTTTTCTGATCTTTGGTTGTGCTCGCCGCACAACGGAGCGCTTTGATAATAGTTGACGCTTCCGGAAGAGGACTAATTGACTCTTGATCAGATCTCCGACGACGACCAATACACCGTTGCAAGGATTGCGTTCATCTTCTTCTCAAGTGTCAGAAAACATTACTGTAGTACGGGATGAAGGCGACAGCGACAAGTATTGCCGGATGCCCTGGAATCAAAGTACCCGAGACCGAAAGGCGGCCGCGCCCGCGTGATAACGCACATGCTCATAATGGAGACGGCATGACGTTAATCAAACCTGTCATGTGCGTTTTACATTTCAGAGTTTATTTGGCCGTCCATGGCCACATGGTCCATGGGTCTCCCATGAGCTGGCTCAGACCAAGCGTTGGTGCTTCACTCTTCCGAGTCAGCCCCTCCGAGTCAGGCTCTCCGCGGAGCTGTGGATACACAACGCTTTACGAGAAAGAACCCCACATCTATTTGATGTGCGCCACATCGGTGATGTAAAGATTGAACGCGATGACCAAGTAGCTGAGATATCGACGAGAGTTAGCGGTCGCATAATGCCGACGTGGCGGAGTGCAGCTGGTGCTCTACAAGCGACAAACAACAAAAAAAAAGAAAGTTCTCTGTTATTGGCACAATAAAACCTCCAAGCCTTTCACGCTTGCCCTTTTTCATGTCCCAGCTTTTTGTGAGAGAGAGTCAGGATTATAATTGTCGTTCTATCAGTATCATTGCCCGTTGTCACGTCATTAAAATAAAATAAAAAATTATTGCTGCCTCTAACTTACTTTTGGAACCGCTTGTATTGGGTGGTGTGGTGCTTGGCATCATGATGGGAGCATGGTCTCCACAATAAAAAAGTAAAGTTTGTTATACGGTCCCGATGGTTATTCTAGGAGCTCAAGACCCGGCCGTCCATAGGCGCTGACCCAACTCGCGTCGCGTCGTAGGCGACTAAAGGGTTGTACATCGCCCCGCGATGCTACAGCACATCCCTCGTATATATATACAGGAACCGGGCAGCGCGTGATCGAGGACGCTAACACAGCAAAAAGCGTTGAGCCAAACACGGATCAAAAAAAAAATAATTTGCCGCCGAGGCATTTTCCCCCACTCACACAAAGTTGCAACGGCCTAGATCTTTGGCTTTCTGGATCGGCCCCGCCCGAGCTGGAGGCCTGTCTCCGCATAGCACTCGAGGGCAGATGCGCGGCTATATAACTGATGAGATTGTAGCAACGGTCCAGCACAGCCTGTGAGTGAAGTCCGAGTAACTCCTGAACCTGAAAACACAGCATCTTGCACAGCATTCAACCAAGACAAAAGCTTTACGAGTCCGAGCTGGAGCTGAAGACCAAAAGCCCGAGATTTTTTTTTATTATTTATTATTTTCCCAAGCTAGCACTCAAAAAATTTAGCAGACGCTGTTGTATTGCCAAAGATGGTGTCCAGGGCTGGTTTCGCAGACCTAGGTCACGGGAGCACGGATCAATTGTGGGGTACGTGCCGAAAAGGTAAGGGGGTACTGTGGCGGGAAGTTCACGCGTTCACGGGTTAATAACCAACACGCTTTTTGTGAGGAAGCTTAAGAACTGGGGACGGGGGAAAGGGGGGCGTTAAGAAGCTCCACATTTGCCCAGAACGTACGAACGATCGGCCAAGGACGAATAGAAGCTCGAGCTGAATGGAGTTGTGTGGCGAGGTGATACCGTCAATTGACCGTTTAGGAAAGGGCTAAGAGCGTGAGTAGGGAAAACAGGGGTTGTCTGTTCCGTAGAGAAAGTTCCCACCTGAGGAGGGGACTCACTAATTTGACGGATCCGTGAGAACCTGATGGATAGAGTGATGATGCTGATGAGCTAAAATTGTTCTGTTGGGCTGGGCACAGAACGGTATCGCCCGCCACAGTCAGAACTACGGTCATTGATTGCAGATGTGGTCACGGAGAACATTAGAGGTGTGAAAAGCGCAGGCTAGGAATAGTAGTTTTTACCAGCGATCAAAAAAAAAAAAAAACGATTGTGCGCCTAGTACGGACCCTCTTCGGGTCACGCCGCGGAGGTGCTCTGGGCGTTTTCCGTTTCCGGTGACAAAAAGTGCCAGGAATCATTGTCTCTGTTTAGAGTCATCTTGCTACCAGATCGAGACATTCGAAAGGGCTTTTTGGTGCCGAGATCGATGCCAGCAGGGATGACCCAGAAATATGATTGTGGAAGAAACCGAGGCTTTTCTAGGCCCCCGCTCATTGCGTCTTTGGAAGGCAAGAGCGCTCACGAGAGCCAAAGACGGTTAGCCGCGCTGTCAGTAAGGGGATGTCCCATTGTCCAAGTTGTCGGCCATGTGCAAAATTGAGAGCGCTGAAGGATTTATAATTGTGTCTCCACAGCAACGGGACGTGAGACGGAAAGAAACGAATAGACGAGGGGAGCTGTGGAGGGGGGGAAAGGACAGGTACAGTACTAGTAGAGGTGTCGTGTATAAGCTAAAGTGAAAATATATTATATATGATAAGAATAAAATATAATAAATTAAAATTGAGTTCACGGAGTAGAGAGGAAGTGTTTACTCTGATGGTGTAGAATGGAGCGTTTTGGAACTTCTCTTGTCTGACAAATAAATAGGGACGAGAAGTAGGGACCTGACCATACATGTACAATCTTTGTGGGAAAAAAGTAAACAAAACCACGTGTCTGTTTGTCTATTTGTGAGTTATTATTTACGTTTCCCAAACTGCCGTTTGAGTATAACAGCCGGCGTTCGCCTGTGTTTATTAGGCCACCACGCTCACCGCTCCACCCAACACCTGGGATTTATTCTCTCCCCTCCCCATTCTTACCTCGATAACATGGCCGTTACACTCCCTCCACATCCCCCCACTATCCCATCCCACAAACGTCGCCGTCGTACCGCTACTTCCGTCCTTGCCGGCGATTTTGACCCACGACCACCTAGGGACGTACTCACAAGCCTTCTGAATGGCGTCCCTCGCTATCTCGTTGTAGAGTCACCAGTCGACATGAAGCGAGAAAAGCGGAGGGACAGGAAGGCACGAGAGAGGGTCAAAAAAAGGGCCAAATCGGCCCAGCATGAGCCCGTAAATGGTGAATCGGGCGCCCACGACGATACTGTTCCCCCCATCGCCGATTCTCTCTTACATCCCAAAGATTTCCTTTTTGATCCCTCGTCTTCCTCAGCCTGGGGCTCCCGGCCGGTATTACACCTCGCCACCACCCAGCGTTCAGTCTCAATCACACCGCCACCAATGCCCTCTCTCCCCCTACCACACCTGGCCCTTCCATTTCATCCAGCACGTCCCGAACATCATCCAAGAGACCGCACACTCCTGGTGATGACTCTGACTTGGATGAGTCACAAGGAGACGCCTCTGAAACGCCACGGCAGTCCCGGCCCCGAAAGAAGCGGCCCGCAGCACGCAAGGGATGGAAGGGTTGGGTGGAGGGGTCGCCACCGCCATCGGAAAAGTTGATAAATTTAGATGCTGTACAGGTCTTGGAGGAGCGGCGGACTCGGAGTGGGAAGAGCTTTGATGCGATCGGGCTTGGAAAGGACTCATGGGTTTAAGATGGTGCGCTGCGCTACGTGTTATTACCCCAGATTTCGGCCCTGACGTACCCCATTTCCTATTCCTAGCATACAAAACGGCGAATGATGCTGCGGCGTTGGACTGCGTATTATCGTCCGTGCGTATTTGTTTGCCGTATCCTTATTTATACTTTCACTGCATTCTCTTTCCTTGTTTTCCTACCCGTTCTTGCTTTAGCTCTGGATCCCATTCCTCTCGGTTGCTATGGTTTGTTCTCATGTATATCCCGACATTTTCATCCTGTTATGCTTGTTTTGCGCGATCTTTGACACATCGGTACCATCATGTATTTCTTAAACCCCACCCTCCTCCCTTACAACTGCAGCCAATATCTTCTTCCAACCGTTGCGAAGACCTAACATCTTAATTGTTTCTTTGTATTTCTCGTTGAAGTAGATTATCAAAACGAAAACACCCTCACCTGTGATTCCCACAAATAGATAGACATCTTTGAGATGCAAAGGCCAGATCAGGTTAGAGCAGACAATAGCAACGAAACGGTCATCTGTTTAAAGAATGCCGTCAGAAGAGGAAACGGGTCGGGACAAGCCCCGCCAAACTGTCGTTAGCGCTTGACCTGACAGGTTGTCACTCTTCCCACGATCGGACGTCTCAGGCCGTTCCAAATTTGGAATTACCACCAGCCCGGCGCGGCCTGCGTGTGAGACCAGCACTTGTTTCGACGAGTGCCAGTGAGCAACGTGGCCCAGGGCAGCTTTCCCCTGTACGTCAATTGATTACACGACTCTTTTCCTCGATTTTCCTCTTGGCACTTCCCTCGCTTTTTGCAGTGATCAGGCGCTTTCCAACCCCCCTTCCCGTGGTCGGCTGCCCGGCACCGGCGTGCACGATCACACCCACAAAAAAACGCCAAAGTGACACTAGAGCTGACGTTTTGATATTTTTTTGCTTTTTCCAAAGTTCTAGACCCGCCGCCTTTGCCCTCATCGGCGTTGCCACGATGCTGTCGCGTTTCTTGCCTCCACCTTTACCTCCGCCCCAATCATGGTACCCAGGACACATGACGCAATTCTCCCGAATTCTCCCCAACTTGCTCGCCCGTACTGACGTCGTACTCGAATTACGGGACGCTCGATTACCCATTTCGAGTGTGAACAGAAACTTTGAAGGTGAGGACTATATGAAAGCAAGGCCAAATTTTGTCCCCCCCCCCCCCCTGCAGGGCTGTCCAGTAGTAGTAGGGGGCCGACGATAACGGGTGTGTTTGCGGCTCTGGGGGGATCCCCCACGTGTTTGTCCATATATAAATTTTTGTTCCGACACACTCTCTGGGGTTTCTCTTACGAATGCCCTCTCAAGAAGATGGGCGTGCTCGACATGTGGCACATCAGAATACCCTTGATCTTCCCGCTCGGAGATTCGATTGCCCAAATCTCTGGATATATTCCTCCCTGACGTATTTTCTTCCTCTTACGCACGGCTATTCTGATGCGAAGCGCTTATGAGTTTTCGCCTCGCCCCCCTCCCATCACTCGCGTATTGCTGGTGGTGTGACGAAATCGTTTGTTGGAGAGTCCATCACTGATACGATCGTTTGCATTTAGGTGTGTTGAACAGATGGCGCACAGAACGTGTGCAGCTCTCCAAACACGCTGCCGCCTCTTCTTCGCACGCAGGTGCACGTGTAGCTGAACGTATTGTCGTGTTCAACAAGCGCGACCTAGTTCCCGAGTGGGGCATTACGGTAGGTATTCTACTCGCCTGCTTCTATATTTGTCAATTGTCTCTAATTCCGGCCTCCGCGACCGCAGCCCTTTCAGAATGCTATGGCCGCAAAATTTCCTGACCAAAGGACAATGTTCGTGTCATGGAACAGGCCAAAGGATCTCAAAGCATTAAGCGGCTTACTTGTGAGTATGTAGGCTTGCACTCAGTCATTGCTGTCCGATCACCTAGCTCAACGACTAGACATCGCTCGGGAGCACCCACATATTCCCGAGGTAAATGTACTTGTGGTTGGCATGCCGAATGTTGGCAAGTCAACACTTTTAAATTCCCTAAGGGACATCGGTATTCCCGGCCGTGCGTTTTTTTTTTTCTTTTTTGACATCTCGTATACTTACTCATATGCCCAGCAACGCCAAAGGCCCTCCGTACCTCTGCGCAGCCAGGATTAACAAGGGCTCTCTCCACACGGCTAAAGCTATCAATTGACCCGCTTGTATATTCATACGACACTCCAGGGGTGATGTTGCCCTTTCTCGGACGTGGTGAAAGAGGAGCTGAGCGCGGTATAAAATTGGCACTTATTGGTAGGCATCTGCGTAGAATGCCGGGGTGCATTCTTGGGCTCACGCATCCCGTTCAAGCCGGTATCAAGGAGGGTCTGTACGACGACGAGGCGCTAGCCGCCTACTTATTATATCGCCTTAACGCACTCCATGGCACCGGTACGTATATTTGTGTCGGACATACGTTTCTAATTTTCTAACTAATTGCCCCCCGCCTTCTTGTTACCGCACATAATCGCTGGTTGAAGACCCCGCATATTTGGCGCTGTTGCCGATGGGAACACCGCCGACAGACGACGTGCACGATTTTTTGGGGCTACTAGCGCTCAGACTTGGCATGCTACAACGAGGTGGGATACCTGACTTGGTAAGGGCTGCCAGATGGTTCGTACGATGGTGGAGAGAAAAAGGCGGTGCTCTGAGCACCCGTAGTACCGGGTGGGGCCTCGACTTTGAGTGGCGAGTCGCAGCCAATGTGGACGTGAGCGACGCCGCTGTGCAGGCGCACATGGAAGAGTGCATTGAGCGGTATGTTGCGGAGGACGCACGGGAAGAAGAGGAAGGGGGGGCGATCAGTGCGACTCAAGAACGCAAACGCATTCGCGAAGACAAACTGGCTAAGCGGGCCCTGCGCGTGAAAGGTCGTTTAGCGGCTAAGCGCGGGGGATAATCGAAGGATGTGACGGGTGGAACCAATGGAAGGTTTTCTATTATGTGTTGGTTTACCGGCTTGCTTACAGCGTGCGGGAACCCCACGACTACCTTTTGTGTTTTTCCCTTCGCGCCGCTCAGATCAGATGGGAACGTCCATGGCGCCCCACATTTCATCATTCTGTTTTTGTCCTACGTGCGCCCTATCCCCATTTGCGACTGCAAGCCCATACCGGGCTGTTTCCACGAAGGCAATCAGTACTAATGAATGGCCCGCGGTTTTATATCGAACGATATGGGTTCTCCATCAAAGCTACCTTTCCCAGGAGAGGTGGGGTTGGGGTGGGAAATCAGAGATTCTTCGAATTGGCAGGTCTGATTCCTCGCCTGCTCCAGGTGGTCACAGGACGAGTGATGATGAGCATTTTGTGAAGAGCCTGGTGTATGTCTTGCTGTAGGGATCCCCCTCACGTTGTTGTATTAAGTTCACGTGGTAGCCAAAGGTACGTGAAATAGCGCCTTGGTACAGAACCAAAGAAATTTTCTTTGTGACTCATCAAGCATGATAGGAGGAGCGCCGCCCTAGGGCTCTCTGGGCCGCCGCCTATTCCGCCGTCACCTTTTCGTCATGATCTGAGACCAGGTACTCGTCTTGTGAAGAGTTATTCCTAGAGCTGATGCACGAGCCTGAGACGCCGGCGTGACCGGACATGCTAATATCACTGTCAGTGTACATCAGTGACAGGCCAGGAGGAGGTCTCTGGGTCCGGCGAACGAGAGAGAACATTTGGCTCTCTTTTCATTTGAGTTTTCATTTCGACCTTTTGTTTGGGTACAAGTTACTGCTTTGCCAAGTTGCTGACAACGCCCGGCGGGCCCGCCGCATACTAGTAAAACTTGGTTTTATGATTGAATGTCACATGGGCGCTATCCGCCGAAAAGCCCAAACCGAACCTATGGCGGTACTGTATCCACCCAATACAATCCACTTGCAGTCACCCGAGGGGATGACCAATATCACGGGGCTACTACACTGCCCTCCAAAAGTCCGATCGGCGGCCAGTACTGTAGTGGTTTAGGTCACGTTGGTCGAGAATGACTTGAAATCAAAACAAATAATTACTTGTCAATTTCTAGCTGGCGGCGGATTACTGATTTAACGGCGGAACTAATAATAAATTGCAACAACATCAACATCAATATGATGACGTTCCGTCCAGTTGTCCAGTTTGGGGGCCTCTGGCCAAAAGCGTCCTTTGTCTCTTCTCTTTCAAAAGGGTCCGGATTTGCATTGTTCCCCAGGCCACAATAGACTGGTTTTGCCTCAAAAGAAGTTTTGCGGCAGTGTTAATCGATATTTGATTAACTTTGAAGCACGTGCTTTTCGTTGCGCTGGGTGGGGCCACACGGGATCTTATTTTAGGGTACAGAGATTTATTACAGTTACAGTTATCACAACAAGGGGAACGACGAATTCCAACCAGGGCCAATGCAACGAGGGGTCATGCCGGTAATCTTCTAGTGCCTGTACAAAGCAAAGATACATATCAAGTTAGCCTCAACCAAACGGGAGGGGATGGGGACCCTCATTTCCGGGGTAAGGCCGAGATGCGGAAAATCCAGTCAATTGATCAAATTTTTTCTTACTACTAGTAGTAAGGCGGAACACCGCCCAATCGCTGGCGAAGCTCTCTCTCATCTTAAAGTTGTGCACCTCCGAGTTGAGTTTCAATACTAGGAAGGTTGTTATATTTTTCATCAGTCTTCTAGCATGGAAGATTGCCTCCTCGAGCAATCCACCTCCCCGCCCCCTTTCGGCCTCGGATCAGAGATTGTCTGCCGGGAAAGAGACAATTATTTCACAAAGTAAGACAAACACTTAAACTGACCCAGTCTCATTGGTTGGCCCCCAAAGTCCCAACTTGGTCAAAGTGATGGACCAGCGCTCGAATGATAGTTTGCGCCAAACCCTTTTTGGCATATGGCCCAAGCCACATTTCCGCAGCCTTATACAGCGCGCGCAGCAAACTTGATGGCGGGATTTGAAGGCACAAAAACAATAATGATTAAGATACAGATCTAATCTCATGGGAGGAAATACAACTACAGACGGCAAATCCCGTACCAGGGTTAAAAGTCCATATAGTCACGCCCAGAGGCCCATGTGGGCCCCGAGCTCGCAGTACCGTATGGATCTTCTGTCGTAACGCCTTCAACGTCCTTGAACGAAAATTCGCGCTTAAACTTGGCTTCAAGAGAGGACAAGGTACCGATCAGCTTTGTGCACGCCTGTTCTAGAGCAGCAGTCGGTGTGATTGTACCGTCTGTTTGGATTTTCACAAGGAAATACGGGTGCAATGGGTGAGGGACCTTGTAGCCGGCGAAAAGAATTTGTGGCATGGCATGGAGCTGGCTGAAAAATACCCCACGAGTGGTGAGCGATGCAAAGGCAAAGGTGAATGTGACGCACCCGCGGATCATGTTGGCGAGCGTGTGGTCTTGCTTGACGATTTTTATGGTCGCGGCATTAGGGATTTTCGTGTCTTCGGTTACTTCGACGCTATACAAATGGACGCATCAGCACAATACCTTCAAGAGGGCATAATTAAGGTGACGCACTGCTTCTCGCCTTCATCAAGGACAAATAGCTCATATCTGTTCGGTGCGTTCATTGGACGGCTAATAAGAGACGAACAAGTCAGGAAGGCGTGTCGTCATCAAGCAGTGAGAGGAATATCATAAGCAGAACTGAAATTTATACGTTGTCACCAATGTGCAGGGCACTCAGCGGATTGACAGATTTGGTATAAGGTCTAATCATTTGGCAATAAAGGGGAAGAAAAATGCTTACCTGTATCTATTGGCAACAGATGCGGCCGCTCAGAGTATTATGGGCGGTTCTGCAACTGACTGAGGTCATGAATGTCAGTCAGTGAAATAGCGGCCAATAAAGGACAAAGAAATCAGAACACGATGTGATATCACGTTTATCATCGACAATAAATTTGAGGCACCGAGGCCACATCATAGCAAGAAAACAGCTGGGTGAGATGATACTCACACAAGTTGACTGAGACGCGCCCTTATACGCGATGTTCAGCGCTGAGCGGAAAAGGTTCCACCTGGTTCGAACTCCGCTTGAACTCGACCCGCTGAGCAAACTCATCTGGCAGGGCTCAACCGATAACGGTCAAAAATCCCTTCAAGGTGAGCTGCATGCCGTCTATTGCCTTATCACGTCGCCAGACTGCTATCCATACCCGCCGCTGGGTTCATTATCTGCGTTCTTTGCAGTCCGGTTGTAGTCTGAGGCGGTTTGTGCGGTGGATGGGCGCTTTAGCGCAAAGATGACAACTCGGGGTGCTAACTTTGAGATGCGCAGAAAATGCCGACCCGACTCTCGAAAACTCGCAAACATCGCGGTCATGTCTCAGCAGGCCATGGACGTGTAGGAAAGCACCGGAAACACCCCGGTGGTCGTGGTCTTGCCGGTGGTCAGCACCACCATCGGTATGTCCTGTGCAATCCCCCCCTACTCTGGATGCAGGTTTAACCAGGCTTCGTGCGCACACAGAACCAACTTTGATAAATACCATCCCGGTTACTTTGGTAAGGTCGGTATGCGCCGTTTCCACTTGACGCGCAACGCACAATGGAACCCGACCATCAATGTCGATAAGCTATGGACGCTCGTACCGGAGGAGCATAAGAATGGTCTCAGGCCAGATTCGCAAGTTGTTCCCGTGCTAAACGTGCTGGATCATGGCTATAGTAAGGTCTTGGGAAATGGCCGGTGAGTGGCTACGATCTAGCCAACTATCGTTATCGCGCGTGGGACTGAAAGTCGGTTAGGCTTCCGAACTTGCCCATAATTGTGAAGGCACGATATGTCTCTGAGAAAGCAGAGTACGTTTTTGCTCATGCTTGTGTGAAATTTATTGATGGGCTATCGCAGGGCGAAAATCAAGGCTTCGGGTGGTGTTGTGAAGTTAGTCGCCTGAGATGTTCTGTTTTACTATTTTCTCTATCGTCCATGCCAAGCATGATAAGTGAACAATACATATGCCATGATCATGCTATTTGGATTTTGGGTGCGGAAGGGTATTCCGATGTTATCTGTGGTTTATTTTAAGAACGGTTACGTAATCAGAGTCGGGTGATGGTTGCGCCGTGCTCTGCTGACAATAAGAGGCCGTGGAGGTCAACCCTTTTATCCCTAACGTCCCCGTCACCGCATACACTCGATGCCTTCCTTCTCAGACTGGTGTAAGTACCGTACGAATAAAGTAATCCTAGTCCTTTAATGACTGAGAACTCTCCAGACTCTCGCCAGTATGCTGCATGGAATCGCACTCGAAGACTTCGTGCAACCCCTTATTTGGCTAGGACTGAAACCGATACTTCACGGAGAGCAACAGCTCTAGCTGCTGCTGGCGTAGAGAATTCACAATTGCCAACAATGGTTGCTGAAGCAGGGGGTCCAAGGGACAAAAGACAAGAGACACTCTTTGGTCCTAATATAGGTATCGTCAGCGACGGGCCAGCTTGGGCGCAGTCAGAAGAAGCGAAGAAGGGAACCCCTTCTGATTATCTCACGCCAGAGATCGTCACACGGTGGGTGGAAACTAGCAAAGAGGTACTCATACTCTTCTACTCCTCTTGTCGCATACACTGACTTTTCCCCAGGCGGTTCAGCCTACGACCACTTTGCAAGCCTTGGTCAACTTGAAACGTCCCACCCTTCGACTATCTCCGCTGACGATACACCCGTCTGAAGATCCTTCCGAAGACCCGTCCAATCTTGAATTGCACAGCAATCATGCTCTTGAATTCGAGTATGACTGCGATGCTCCAAAATGCAACATCACGGTCCAGGTCATTGTTCCCTCAAAGGAGTCGAATCCCACTGGGGACTCTGGTCCATCATGTCAGCATATTACCGTTTATGACTCGGTTTTTGAAGGTGGCTTTGGTCGCCTGCTCAAGCTCGAAGATGGGGCGACCATAGAGCTTGGCCGATTCGAGCACATGTCACATGACACCCCAGGAGTCTCTGTGGATCAACCGTTACCCAAGGTCGACAAAAGCACCGAAATATCTGAGCCATCCGAGACCCCCTCCCACCACAATCCAACTCCTAGCCCAACACCCGAGAATCAAGAAAACGCGCGCAAACGCCGCTTCACAGCTCTACACTTCCGCCGGCGCTCTCAGAACCGCTCTGTTTCTGGTCCCGCACTCGCAGTACTTGATCATGATACTACGGCCGTTACCGAGATTGAGGACAAAGAGAAGGACTTGCAAAGTGACGATGGTGTTCGTGTAGTCATTCAGCTCGTTGCTTTCGATGATTCTGGAAAAGAGCTGCCATCAGTAAACAAGCAGTCAACGTACCTGCACGTCGTACGTCTCGGCACACCGGCTACGGGCGGAGAGGACAATCGTCCGTGGGTTGTCAGGGTCGTGAAACGCGAGGCTACGGCACGTATTTATTTATTTTCTCTAATACACGTATCACTTACCCTGTCGACGTCTAGATTGGACCACATACGTTCCATTTACATGAAATTTTCGGCCTTTCCTCGACTTCTGTCCAGGCAACTGTACCGGCTGACAACCAGGCCGTACACACATATCCACCTATTGTTCCGGCTCCTGCTGACGATGAGCCATCATCTGAGTGCCTCGTCTGTCTCAGTTCGCCGCGTGAGGTTGTTCTCCTGCCCTGTCGCCACCTTGTCGCGTGCAAGGAGTGCGCAATCAACATGGTCGAATTCGGCGCAGGTGGCGCAATCATGCACGCGGAGGAGCCAGCGACGACCGCTGAACCCCAAACGACTGAGGCCGCCGAGACACCACATGTTGATGAATCTGTGCCCCCAGCTGTAGCGACTAGCTCTTCTGGGGAAGATGCATCCTCTCCGATGGCCGCGCCGGAGGGCGAACGGGACAATGCTGATCCGCGTGCTGCCGAAACACCCCAGAACGCCGCGCCACCCTTGGAGGGTGGTGACACGGCAACTGCTCCCCCATCAACACCTGCACCAGCCCCCTCTGCCACAATGATACATCGTCCTCCCCAAATGATCCACCCACTATACCGGCTCCACAGCACCCGAGGCGCAGCGGCGCGCTAAAGGCTGGTCCTGCCCCGTTTGCCGTCAACGTAAGTGTTCACGACAGATCTATTGATCTACCATACTGATAGATACTCTCCCCCCCTTTTTTTTTCTCATCAGCTTACACATCTCTACTGCGGATTACAACTACCCCGCCCATTATGGAAGGTGGCAAAGAATGCAAGCGCGTTTCAACTTCGACCCTTGACCATCCTCTGGGGACTACCGCCTCTACCGCTGCCGGGCTCCCGCGGCCCACCCCGGCTCTGGAGTCAACTGCGGAGGAGCCTGCGACCGCTCCTTCCTCGCGTTCGTTGCGGCCTATGTTCCTCCGCGGACTATCTCTTCGCGCCCTGAACCCGTGTCGCCTGTCTGATACCTGACCCGTGCACCTGTCCGCACGCAGGTGCAGGGGCCACCACCCGACCGCTTCCGTTTCCTCCCCCCAGCTCAGCTCCAACAAATTTTCGTAGTGAATCGTATGCGCGTCTTCAACGACGGGGCGTTGGATTTATTTTATGGGTTACGTTCTGTGATTCTCTCGTTGTCTGTGTGAGAGTTTGTAAGATATTGCCACTGGGCGTGTGATAGCAGAACGTTGTTGGTCTGTGTGGTTTCGGCTCGAACGATCCGTTTCCGTTTTATCCGTTTTTCTTTTCTGTACTCGCTCCTGGTTGCCCTAATTGTGTATAATTCATACTTTCCCTGTTCTCCGCGGAATATAACTGCTTTTATGTCCTTTCTCCATTTTTTTTGTGTTCCAATCCCTTCTCCGTTGTTGACTCGAGTTGGTCATGGTTACATACCACATGTATATGCGCGAATATACGATGGCGTGTTTTTTTTTCTCTGGCTGTCATATATCTATCAAGGCTGAGCGGACAGACCCTATCTATCTGTGCACGATGCAAGGGGTATCAATACACAACTACGAAATTGAGAAATACAGTACAAATGCGAGAATGTGTGTGGTATGATTCATAGTCTGATAAAATGTAGTAGTGATGTTTCCGCAATCATCCAGAAGTAAGGTCCGTAATACGTTGTCCCAATAGTCCGCAAAAATTTAAAATATAACAATAAAGGGGGGAGGGAAGGGGAAGGCTTGTCCCTCACAGTCATCATTCGTTTGTCTCAAACGTGGACTAGCCGTGCGTCTACGTCCTCACTTGCAAATCCTGCAGGCGGTGGCATACCTGGCGTCTGCGGCTCGAGCGCATCCAACGTCCACTCTGCTCGCAACCTTGCACAAATCGCCCGAAACGAGCTCACTGATCCCTTCTCTTGCACCAACGTCATCGTGCATCCACCCCCGGCACCAGTTCCACGGCCAGTAGTACCTGTATTGCCGTTGTGGTGGTGGTGATAGTGGTGGTTGTGGTTGTGGTGATTGTGGTGATGGCCGACGGTAAATTCGATACGGAACCTGACTGCCTTTTGGACAATGTGACCCGTGGCGGGATCGTACGCGTCTTCGAGGCGCGCGCGCAGTGCGCCGTCTGGCTGCGGTTCGGCGAGAAGGACGGGGGCGAGGAGGCGGCGGACTTCGGCGCGTGTGGGTGCGACACCGTCGCGTGAGCGGAGGGCGACGGCGTGTGTGCGCCAGTGGAAGAGGCTCGAGAACCAGCCTTTGACTTCTCCGACGGCAGGCGAGACAAGAAGCGATTTGGGCGAGCCGAGTACGGGCGAGGAGTTGCGCGGTGACTCGTGCTGCAGGTCTAACGTTGGCGGAGCTGCTACCAAAAAAAAAAAGCGGCGCAGATATCCAGGTTTTAGTTTTTTCTTTTTGTTTCTTAGGAGGTGGGGAAGGAGAGAGAATACTTACGCTTGCTTTTGCGGTCCTTCTTAGTGCGTGTCACCGCTTCTGGTGGAACGGCTATGTTCCCGATCTCCTTGCGCAGCGCGCCGCTACCATTTGCCTTGCCAAAGCCGAGGCCGCTCAGCACTTGGTTATCATCCATAGTATATGCAGCAGTGCTGGGCCGTCTTCGCCCGCTCGAGCCTTGTTCCACACCCGCATTCTCCTTGTCTTCCTCAGGTGCCTCGTGTACGTGTGTCGGCTGCTCTTTCTCTACCCCCCCAACTTCGGCGGGGGCGGGGTATTGCCCGAGCATGGGCAGTGCACGGTATCGTACCTGGGCTTGTGCCTGAACCTGTGCTTGGGCCTGGACCTGGGCCTCTGCCCGCGCCTGAAGCTGAGCACGCGCAAAGGCAGCATTCAGCACGTTCATACGACCAGCAATATCATCGATCGTCCGCTGGAAGGTAGAATTGGAGATGCGTGGAGCGCTAACCGGCGGGAGGGTTCCAGAGAACGGCGATGGGGCAATGGGGCTTAACGGAACCATATAGCTAGGTGTATGCTCGTGTGAATGCGCTTGGGCGGACAGGATGAACGGATTGTGTTGTTCAGCGTATGTGACGGCAGGCGGCGCTCGGGGTACTCCGTAAAAGGCAGGTGGGCGGGTGGGGGATGATGGGTTGCTCAACGGTGTCATGTTAGGCGCCCCAAAGGCCGCATGAGAGTGGGCATGAGCTGGCGTGGGTGACGAGATAGGACGCGGGCGATGGCCACGTGGGCCAGCGGGGGAACTAGGGCGCATCCGGCGCGGCGGCACCTGTATCCACGACTGCTGGTACGCGGGTGGTGCATTTTCCAAGCGATCATCAGACGTGGGCGGTGATAGGAATGAGAAAGCAGAAGTTTGTGCAGGAGTGCTGTCCGCACTGAGCGGGCGGTGCTTCTTGGATAACGGCGCTATGTACAAACGGGTGACAAACTTTTCGCCGCGCGCATTCAAGAGGGAGGGCTCATCGATGTCCATAAAAATTCCGCGCTCCTCGAGTGTTCTGGAGCGGTGCTGCATGAGAAGAAAGTAGAACGCTTTAGTGAGCGTGCCGGATCCCGCGGGGCTGAGCAGCTCGGCTGTGATTGTGCCAGGGTCCGCATACCGGCCCCAGATGACGCAAAGATATTCAATACATCTGGATCAATGTGAGTGGTCGACGGGATAGGACAGGCCAGCTCTTCGACAGTAGGCGCAGGGACATATAAAACGCCCGGGGTGTCTTGTGTGAACCAGGGATGAACAAGGATATCGGGGATCTAGAAGCGCTGGCCTGTAAGTCGGCGGGTTGCGAGCAAGAAGAGTATACTACTAACAGATATGCGCTGTGACGTGTCCACGGTGAGCATACGAGAGATGAGATCCTGAGCCTGGGGATCGAGCCAGGCGGGCATATCGTACTTGCCAGCCTTGACTTTAGAAAGGAGAGTACGAACATTCTTGTCATCAAAAGGTAGTCGACCAGTTAGGAGGGCGAAGAGAATAACGCCACAGGACCAGATGTCCGTGGCAGTTCCGCTGTATTTGTGACCATGCACAATCTCAGGGCTGGCGTAGTGGGGGCTTCCGCAGCTAGTTTCGAGCTCAAGGGAGGGTGGTGCAAAGGCTGCCATGCCCCAATCGGCGATCTTGATTAGGGGAGGGTTTAGTGAATGAATCAGGATATTCTCTGGTTTGAGATCGCGATGAATGATGGAAAAGGCATGGGCGTAGTTGAGGCCATAAATAATTTGCTTGAAATATGCGAGGGCATCAAGAGGGGGTAGTTTGCCACGATTTACGAGAAAATCAAATAGTTCGCCGCCTTCGACGTATTCCAGTATGAGGTAAAGTTCTTTGTCACCTTCGTAGACATCGTAAATGCGCATAATATTCGGGTGGTTCATGAGCTTCATCATGATAATTTCACGGTCGATGCCAAGACGCTGTTTGTCCACCTTTGCCTGCCTAGTATTGAGAGAGGTACGGGAGCCAAAGACAAAGTCTAGGGGAAGAATCTTTATGGCGGCGAGTTGACCGGTGCGACGATGTCTAGCGATCTTGACATGGCCGCTGGCACCCTTACCGACGCATTCACCAATAACCCAGGGACCTACATACTTTGCATCCTCTGGGTAATCGAAAGCGCCACGACCTGCGGCAGCTTTTTCCTTTTGCCAACGAGTGCCATGATGAGCAGTGTATTGGACTGGAGGTGGGCGAGGCGGGCTTTCTGAAGATAGGCATGGGACATAGTTTGTTTGTTAATTAAGTTAACTTGAGGTACAGAAAATCCGCCAACTTAAATGACGTACGTAATAAATTATCGAACCGAACCGATCGACTTAGGAACCGGAAGTGCCCATGGGGGGCAGGCCCTTAAATGAGTAAAGCAAAGTTGCAGTCGCAGTTCTCTATCTCACCCGCCATCAAAGATGATAAAGATACCCATCTACTCTCTCTTTTTACTCTCCTTGTTCTCCTTCACAAAGGCATATAGTTGGAAATTCACCTCCCAACCACGCCAATGCCAATCCCTATCAGTCGCCATCACAGGTTCAGGCCATCCTCCCTACAAGATGACCATCATCCCAACTGGTCCATCCCCTATCCCAAACAACGTCGAAGTCCGCACAATCCTGAATATCCCTTTTAATGGCGATACTCTGACATTTCCGCTTACTTACCCTGAAAATTCGTCGTTCGTCGCAGTGGTCAGTTCATTTACATCACACGTCATTTTTTCTCGCTTCCTTATCGCGTGTCGCGTCATTTAGGTCAGTGACAAAGATGGATTTGGCTCAGGTGGCACCAGCACTCCAGTTACCGTTCTCCAATCGTCAAACTCGAGTTGCTACAATCCCTCCCAAAGTGTCAAAACCTCTTGGGTATTCAATGTCGATTCCACAATAACCCAGTGTGAATCGGTTAGGTTGTGGTGGGAACCATCTTTCGTTAATGGGTGAGTACCCTTCAGTCCGCGGCTTCCATTTTTGGCACCCTGATCGTTTCACCACGCAGCACTGTAAACTTTCAAGGGGTCATCCCGGCGGCACATCTTTTTCCATCCCGCAAGGTCCCCCTTCATCGAACCCCACCACTGGGACTGGTTTCCCTTGGCAAGTGGACATCTCCGGCGGGACCAATATCCTAGTTGTTGCAAGCGACGATAGAGGGATCGGAAGCGGCGGCAGTGCTCCATTTACTGTGGCATATGCATCCAATAGTTCCTGTCTTAACAGCAATTCACCCTCTTCGACTGCCGGTAACCCTGCTGGAGGCAGCTATCCCACCAGCATCAGCGACACATCATCAGGCAATGGAGGCACTTCGTATGTTATCGTTTTTTTTGTCCCACGCCGCCTCGGCTGACACAATATCGGCTTTCGAAGCAACACCGGAAGTATCATTGGTGTGTAATTTTACTGATTCTAGGAGCTTCCATCTCATTGATCGTTTCCTATCCCAGGTGGAGTCATAGGTGGGATCCTCGTCGTTGCGCTTGCAGCCGCCTTGTTCGGACTATATCTCCTGCGGAAACGGAAATATTCCGCTATTTCAACAGCTCGGCCGGTCAACGTTCTCCAAGACGATGAGGATGGCAACGGGTCGCAGCACGACTTGCCTCAATATTTACCCCGCACCCTTACCTCGTCCCGATCCTACCGTCGGACGAACCTCCTCTGATGCCGCTTCCACACAGAATCGTCCGCTCTCAATGACCACTGCAGATATTCAACGCCCCCAAACACCCATGAGTGCCACCTCGGCGACGACAGCCACGCGTAAATCTGCGGCACCCCCTCAACTGCGCCCCGTGAATATAATTCAACATGACGATGCTGGCCCTAGCGAGGGGCCGATAGGCCAAGGCGAGCCCGAGACTATCGAGCTCCCACCCGCATACACGAACCTCCGTCCGGCTCGAAGTTCTCCTCTAGCTGCTTCTATACCCACTACTGCAGCCGATACAGCTGCACCTTCTACTCTGGACTCTGTTATGACGGACTCATGACACTCAGTTCTTGCTCATTCCATCTATTGTTACCAACCTCCGGCCCCCTTAGCCGATATCGTTGTGTACACTCCGTCTTCGTTTGTTTGACATGTTCTTCGAACTTTTCCTTTTGCACACACAGCTTTGTAATAGCAATAACTTCCATCCTTTGCTCATTTCATTTCCCCCACATGCACATACATATGTACGCCAGTGGACGTTTTCCCTTCGCGACTTGAAAGGCCTTCTATTTAAAGTTAATGTAGCACATATACGTCGGCGCCGCCCACTTCGTCGTTGAATGGTCCCTCCCCTGCTTGTGACAAAGCACAGCGGGGCGATTGAAAATCCCGTTTAGGCGTTGGGTGAGATCGACGAGTATATCCAAGGCTGAATGTCATCCGTTTCACCTTAAGGTTTATGATGCATCGTCGTCGCCATCGGCCAAGTGGGGCCGTCTTTCTTGGATAGCTGAAGCGTCTTGCAAAGCAGACAGGTTTGTCACAGGTTTGTCTTCGTCTTCGTCTTCATCTCGGGGAATTTGGTTCAGATATTTGACGACCTGATTGTACATCAGTTTGAAACTCTTCGGCTTCGAAGGATAAAAAAAAGACCCACCTCGGCATCAGGCATTCTGAGAAATGGGTAGAATTGTGGGTGGTGGTTCGTATTGTTGTCGGCGAGATCGTAGACGACGTCAGGTTTTGCGTCTAACCCTTCCAACTCGAGACGGCGCAAGAAGCGCAATGAGTTGTCCGTTCGCGCGGTACCCCCGTCATACTTGAGCCGAACACGGATCAACTCTGCGACCCGACGAGCGTTGTTGAGCGCGCGACGATCGAGGAACCCACGCAGGACGGCGGTGTATGCAGCCAACAGCAATGCCTGTTCTTTCTTTCCACCTGCATCGTGCGCGGTGCGGGCCATCTCCGGCTCCACATCTAACCCAGAGTCGGAACCAAGAGAAGAAGCGCGGTTAAGTTCCTTAATCACGTCGAGCAAGCGTAGAGCCATCTCAGCTTCTCCGTGTCGCGCCTGCAGCGCCGCGGCCGTGCTGAGGAAATGCGCGCTCGGCGCTATGCCGCGGGCTTGCATGTCGTCAAGGACTTTAAGACCTTGTTTGGGGCCGCTAAGCAACGTGAATCCAACTAGAAACGGACGAAAATGCGCGGCGTCGTATCGTTCGGCAGAGGTATCGAAAACTGGCGACCTGTGGCCGTCGTGCTGCTGCTGCCGCCGCCGCCGCTTGTCCAGCTCCTGGTCCTGGTCCTGGTCCTGGTAATGATGGCGGTTCTGCTCGGCGTCGAGTCGCTGAGATCGTGCGGCGCTGAGCTCGAGGAGCTGGTCGTAGAGGGCGAGAAACTCTTGTTCGTCCTCGCAGAGCTGGACGAGCGCCGTCCAAACGAGGGAGGTGTGGTGAGTCGTCGGCCATATTTTGCGAGGCAAGTTGAAACGTTGGTTTAGACGGATCTCCGGAGGGTGGTACTCGCGTGTCCACAGACGTCGCTTGACATCTTCCACGGCCACCCCGACGAGGTGGAAAAACTTTTCGAATACCCAGAGAAGATGTTTGAATTCACCGCGCCGATGATGATGCAACATCTCCGCGAGGAGGACCGTGGATGCCGCGGGAAGTGAAAGATTATAGGCGCTGGAGCGAAGCTCGTTCATCGCGGGGCCACCACGAAGGCCGGTCTTATGAATATCGAAGTAAGGTACAATGTCAGATGCGCTGGGCATTTCTCCAAATTGGGAGCTGCGCTCAAGGGTGGCCAAAGCGAGCGTTCGGTTCACGGCTGCGTCAAGTCTAAAAGAAATGGGAGGAATCGAGTTGGAGGTAGAAGGGTCCTTATCAGGGAATCGACTCTTGGCGACATCGAGCGACTGATGACCAGAGAGTGTCCGAAGTTCTGCTGCAGATTCGTTTAGACCATCAGCCTCGAGCTTCCCTAAGAGGTACTGATAGGTGTAGTAGGAAAGACGGAAACCATGCTCGTGTGCTCTCTTGGCCACTTGGAAGGCAATTTGGGGTCGACGGGTGTTGCAATGCGTTCGGACAGCAAGGCTCCATAGCCACTTCGAGTTATTTTTGTATCGACCCTTTGCAACTTGGGAAAGATGATGGTTGTTCTGCATATAGCTATAGTCGGCCGCCGTCATCTCGTTCAATATGCGTGAACTGACGTCTGGGTGGGCGAAACGCGTCAAGCAAACAACGACAGGCATACCCACGTGGCTGATGTACCCTTTTGACGAAAGGATGACGCCAAAGTGAGCTACGGACTCGAGATCCGGTTTACTCGAGTTGAAAAGAAACGACGATTTGAGATCGTTGAAGTTATGAGTCTGATCCTTGCCTTCGGCCTTGGTAGGAAGGAGAGAGAGCCAATTGGCAAACATCTCCGCACGATTTGGGGGCCAAGGATGTTGGCGTAAGACATTCCAAGCGGCAGCATAATAAGTGAAACTGGGGCGTATATGTACGTTCATTCCGACCAGCTCTTTTCGCACCGCCTCTGCTTCGGCGAATTCTCCATCTCGCGATAGTTGCTCGAGTAGGTCGCTCGCATTATGTCGATTCGGAGAGGATAAATCCTTCCTTTGAGGCTTTTGGTTCTGCGCGGAATGAGGTACGCTCACCCTGATGTATTCATCCGACCAAGACTCGAATAAAGAAGTGTCGGGAGAAGCAGATGGATAAGGAATTTCTTTGAGAGCCTTCATCGCAGGTGTTTCTTCATCGCCAACGGTCAGCGATGTGCTGAACGACTTGAGGTGGGATGCAAAAGAAGACCATAATACAGGTTTGTTAATACGAAAAAAGAGACCATTCGGCAAGGCCAAGATGGCTGGGATCATCAAGGGTGGGTGTGTGTGATCGTGGGAATGTTATGATTAGTTGATTCATTTCCTTTGCCAAGCCTTGCTCTCGCTCCCTCACCCTCTCATGGATTCACCGAAGCGCACCGCTTCCCCTTCTCCTTCTTCTTCAGATACAAAGCGCATAAAATTAAACGTTCCACCACAAAATCAGGGTGCGACACCCGTCGATCCAGAGAACGCCCCAGGAAAGCGTGCCGAACTGGACCCCATCCAAGGTGGCGAAATCGGGAACCTTCCAAATGACCCACTACCACCACCCGGTCCAGAAACAGGCGGTAAGGTCAAAGTACTAAAGACGGAGGGTGAAGGTGAGGAGGAAAATCCAGATGTAGAAATGGCAGAAGGAGGAGAAGAAGAGGCAGAATCCGGCGAGGAGAACGATGATGAAGACCCCGCTCAGCTCGAAGCCAATCGACAGCGCGTCGAAGATCAGGCCCGAAAGTACCTCGCTGCGCAGACGCACGAGGTTATCATACCTTCATATTCAGCCTGGTTCGACATGTCCAAGATCCACCCTGTCGAGCGACGCGCCCTCCCAGAGTTTTTCAACTCGCGCAACAGATCAAAAACCCCGTCGATCTACAAAGACTATCGAGACTTTATGATCAATACATATCGTCTCCGGCCTACCGAATATCTCACTGCCACCGCGTGTCGACGGAATCTTGCCGGCGACGTATGCGCAATCATGCGTGTACACGCTTTTCTAGAACAGTGGGGTCTCATCAACTACCAGGTGTGTATCATCTCTTATTTACACTACAACTGTCCATCTTAATGCGGCTTTACCCAGATTGACCCAGAAGCGCGTCCCGCCGCGCTCGCTCCTCCATTTACCGGCCATTTCCGGGTCATCCTCGACACTCCCCGTGGTCTCCAATCACTTCATCCAGGAACTCGTCCATCTCAACATCCTAATGCTGCCGTCAATGGCGTCAAAAACCAACCATCCGCTACCCGGCCTCGCTAGAGCTTCGCTCAAACATCTATCAGACGACATCAAAAGCTTCACGCCAGATCACCGAGACAGAGGCAAGTGCATTAGCAAACGGCGCAACCTCAGGCGCCGTTAATGGTTCTGCGGGGCGGAGTATCGCTACCGTGACCTATAAATGCGACACCTGCGGCTCCGACTGCACGGCCATACGGTATCACTCGCTCAAGGTGAAGGACTTTGAGCTCTGTCAATCTTGCTATCTAGATGGCCGTTTCCCATCAACCATGTTTAGTGGCGACTTCGTCAAACTTTCAAACGCCAGCAACAGCGGAAATGCGCATGGTTCAGGCAGTGGAGATGGATGGACGGATCAGGAAGTCCTGCTCCTGCTCGAGGCGGTGGAAATGTATGACGACGATTGGTTTGCCATCGAGGCACATGTCGGCACTCGTTCGTCACAACAATGCATACGCAAGTTCCTTGAACTACCAATCGAAGACACATACCTTGCAAACGAAGGCGAAATGGGCGCGTTACGGTATGCACGGGTGCCGTTCGAGCAGGCAGACAACCCTGTGATGAGTGTTGTCGCATTCCTCGCTGGTGTCGTCGGGCCTGGAGTTGCCGCAGAAGCCGCCAAGACCGCATTACACGACCTCACAGAAGATGGAGAACAATCCAAACCTGTACCGGAGGGCAATGAACACATGGAATCGGAGAAGAAGGACGATGCCCGAAGGATAGTATGGACAAGGACGCTACCGAGAGGTCGTCCAGCCTGGCTGATGCTCCTCCAACACCGCTGCTCCTGGAGCCGATGATATGTCTGTCGACGGTCCAGCTCCGAAGCCTACTCCTGGCGTCCCCCACTCGAAGGTGGTGCGAGCCGCAAATCTAGCCTCAGCTCGTCCGCCAAAGCAGCTTCCGCACTCGCTGATGCGGAGGAGACTCAGATCCGGTCGACACTCGCTGCGGTGATTAAGCTGACATTGACGAAGCTGGAGCTGAAAATGTTGCAATTTGAAGAGTTGGAGGACATTCTGGAGGAGGAACGACGGGCGCTGGAGGCGGCGAGGATGGCGCTGGTTAGCGAGCGTGTCGGCCTGAAGCGGTCTCTCGAGGGTGTGCGGGCGGAACTCGCTAGACATGCGAACGGCACGGGCAGTGCGAGCGCCGTGGCAGCTGTCGTTGCGCAGACTGGCCTTGGAACAACAGGCCAAGGTCTTCGCGCGACCGAGGTGCAAGGTGGCGCCATCGTTGAAGGCGAGGGAGGTCCCCTGAGCGGAGGGAACATCGCTGCACTATCTTAATGGCCACTGCCAGTGGATTGGGTCGTACCTAGTAAGCGATAATGTGTCATTGTTTGCCCAAATCTGTCTCTCTCACGTTATATTGTGTTTCTCTCCTCTCTCTCTAAGTATTTGTCTGCCGTATAGCCTTAGGATCTCGTATACTACCATTATCGCCCCCACCTTTGCTTGCGTTGTGAGTCAGTTAAGCAATGAATGCAGATTAAGGACGTGTGGTTTCGGAGTGGCGTTGCCCCAACTAGATGTGGAGATGATATCATTGTAACTTGTTGTACACAATACTGTATTCAAAAAAGGGTAGTACATTGCCTAACTTGACTTATAATTAGTAGGATCAATCCGAACTTGATTGAGCTGCCATCGCTGCGGCCACAGCTTCTGCACGCTGTGTTAGGTAAAATATTTCATTTCAATCACTGGGATCGACCGTGACCGCATGACCGCTCGCTCAAGTCGACGGTCTGACATACACACTTCAAACTCAGCTGAGGTGACGGGAACCAGGAGCGGGGAAGACGAAGCACAAGGATATCTACATTACTGCCCTCCAAATGACAATATAACTGGTTCAAGGGTGCCAGGGTGGTGAAGAGCGTATGTGCTGTCACAGTGCTATATGACACAGATTTAGAAAAAAAGTGCTGTAATTACTCGGAAGCTCTAGAAAACACCACAGAAAATTGCTGACGTCAACTACTAAGACAAATTGATTTGTTAGAAGTCAATACCTTGTTCAGCGGCTCATCTGTAGTTCATTCGCTTGCATTTCAGGTGCGGGTGCCGGAGCAGCGGATGGCAGATGGAACTGCGAGCAGATTCACGAAATAAAATATAAAATCGTCGTCATTGATTCGTCCGACCGCTTTTGGGCCAAGTCTTAGGAAGTGCGGCGAACTTGAAGGCCCCAAGGTCCACATGTACCATCTGTGTTTCACTGGATATGATAAGGAAAGGATATGAAGCATGCCATGGAACGCGCTAAGGACATCTGAACGGATTCACACGGAGGATGCTTCAACGTCCGCCACACCAGCCTGAGTGGGCGGAACGCCTTGTGGAAAAGGGGTCAATTGCGACATGAAGCCGCATCCATTTCTGGCCGCTGAGTGCCCGTGCATCCCTTCATTCACAACCGTGTCATTACTCACCTCCCCGAAAATGTCCGGTCGGTCTACCATAATTCCCCCTCCCCTGATTAAAACGCTCGGTGAATGTGAATCAAGTTGTGTCACTGATCTGTTCACTGACTTGGGAATAAATAGGGTGTCATGGAAATAGGCAACACTCGCCTATCCACATCCTCAACGGTGACGTGCTTTTATATATATTTCATGTCTATCGACTATCCCACACGGAAGAGTATGAAAATGAGGAAGGCATCCAGTGTATTTTTCGGTCCAAGCAGCGCTGGTGGTACAGACTGATACAAGTTTGTCGACTGTGGCGAAACCTCATTCTTTCATCACCATTGCAGCTAAATCTCAATCTTGTGTGCACTTATGGCGTACCTGTAGCAGACATGCTCGCACATTCACCACCTCTGCCTCTCTCCATCTGTTATCACAAGATTGAACGGAGTTAACAGCAGAAGATAAATCGGGCATACTGCTTGCCCTCTCACACCGTGATCGCTTGCGTCAAATTAACCTTTGTATGCCAACCTCAGATCTGAAAATGCTCAATGAGGTCATAAACAAAGACTCGGAATTCCCAATTCTGGAAGTGATACATATCGATTCTCAGACCAAACATATAGCATTTTCTATGCCTACAACATTCCAAGCACCCAAACTACGCCTCTTCATTCTGCGCACAGCAGTTTCACTTCCACTTAGCTCTCCCTTGCTGACAACTGCCACGGGTCTTGTCACTCTCTTTCTTTCCAATATTCAGGAATCTAGTTATTTCCCACCAAATTATTTGCTGACCTGGCTTTCCTCTATGCCCCGGCTGGAGGTACTCATAATCGATTTTCTTTCCCCTCTCCCCAACCCCCATTCTGCTAGTGGGGCACAACCTCTCCAGACTCTGAATGTGATGCCAGTCACACTCACTTACCTTCGCCGGTTTGTGTTCATTGGTACAGCCACATACTTGGAGTGTCTCATTGCTCGGATCAATGCCCCTTTCCTCAGCATTCTTTTCATCTATCTTATTGATAATCAGCCACTCTCCTTTACCATTCCACACCTCTTGCAGTTCATGCAATCATCCCAGAACCTCAAATTTAGTGCTGTCAGGCTCGACTTCAATGACTTTTTTTTTCAGGTACGGGCCGATCCCTGGACAGGGAAATTGAAAGGCCCATTGGTCTGGGGATCAAGTGTGAACACCTGAATCAGCAGGTGGAATTTGCAGTTCAAATCCTCAATACAATTGCACCTGCCCTCTCTGTTGTGAAGCGAGTCACACTCAGCCATGGGCACATTTGAGCCTTACATGTGGTCGACCGACTAGCGTGGCGTGACCTTCTCAGACTATTTAGCAATGTGAAGATACTTCACGTGCAAGACAAGCTCGTCACTGGGGTTTCTCATTCTCTACGATCTGAGGGCGAAGAGCAGCCGCTGGAGCTTCTTCCTAACTTGGAGAAGGTTGGATATTCTGGAGGAAAAGATGCTCGGGACGCATTTGCTGCATTACTTGATGAACGAGGAGTACTAGCAGGCCTCCCTTTGAGCCTAAGGTTGGTGCATCCTTCGAGGTTCTAACTAGATCAAATATCTCAAGCTCATCCAAAGGTACAGTAATTCTTTCTCCCGGATCTTCATAAGCACATCTCTGACACAATTGGCAAGTCACAGCCGGCAAAAGATACACGACGCCAATACTAGGAGACACGTTTGGCGGCGGGCCATTCAGAGTGACACACGACTCGACATCCGTTGGGAACCTCACACCACGTTAGCTCCCATGTTCATCTACTTTTCCGTTGATTCTCCAGGTATAGTTTGAGGCTAGATAACATGTCTGTGATGTACGTAGTACAAGTACACGACTACGATGACTTCTTCCTCATGATCGCGGAGTCATATGTACACGTGTATCATCGTGGGACGACCGCGGGAAGCACCTATCTGACCGCACGTGAGCAAGTCCCCCCTTGTCGTCTGCTCCAGGGCAATGTTTCTGAGCTCTAATATACTCATTTTTGGTCCTAGCTCCGTCATGTCACTTTCCCAAGCAGAGGCACTCCTCGAAAACCACAAAAGTCATCGAGCTCGCAGACAAACAACGGAAAAAGGTTATAGTTGATCCTGACGAGGTATGTTCACTTGCTTGTCAGTGCCAAGTAAAGCTCTTTGCAAGGTGAACGAAATCGCGTACATCTATCAGAGAATTGGTTTCCAATGCCTGCTCGAGGCACGGTTTGAAGTTCTTGGCTTTTGCTTCTTCCAAGGCGAACTCGATCCACGGATACTCATATCATACTTCCCCGACCTTCGCGGCACGTTGTTCGATGCGAACCCGACATTTGAGGTCTTCTCAAGGATCGCCGAATGTATGCCGCTGTACGACTCGATTGACGACATCAGTACGTTCCCTCCCCTTTCCTCTTTCTCCTCCCCCCTCGCGGCTTCCTCACAACCACAATGACGCCCCCTCCCCTTTGCTGGTTACTAACACGTTGGTCCTGTACAAACCTAGTCTTTAATTCCCCTTTCCGAGCGTCCACCGCGTCGTCCACGGTTGAGCTCCGTCGTCTGCTTGGGATCGCGGCAAACGAGATGCTCGAGGGTTTCTGCGCAAGTGGAGTGCGCGAGGTGATTCTAGCTCACTGGCCATACGCGCGGTACGTCGCCCACTTCCCCCCCCCCCTTTCTGATCTGGCTTTCTGACTCGATTGCGTTTACACGTAGATAGTTGACACCATACTGGCAAAGTTGTTCGCACGAGGCGAGAAAATGATGGACCTCTATGCCCTTCTCGAAGAGTCAGAAGTGGTCATCCTCCCACAGGTCGAACCAGTCTTCCGCGCAGCTGGTCAATACAGCGCACTTTGCGAGGCGGGGGGAGGATGCTGTGCTGCTGGACTTGTGGTCCAAGTGCGCTACAATTTCCTTGCTTTTTAACTCGCTTACAATTGATTAATCGTTTCTTCACGATTTCAGACTTGTAGAGGGCGAATGGACAGATCCGGAGATCACAGACCCACTCTCTGACATGTCTCCCTGTTCACTGCAAAACGAAATCGTGTATTGACTTAACGATGGGGGGTCTGGTTGGCGGGCAAAGAGGAACGTGCTCTCAAGGTGAGGCATCCCACGTGTTCTCTCTTTTTTTTTTTTTTCATTTCTAACCGGCCGACGATAGTTATTGACAGCTCACAGTTCGGCAAAGCGAGGACAAAAGGCGGAAGACAAAGCAGCAGATCCGGGTGGTGAATCCCTACGTTGCAGCGCGGTTCCTTGAACACCTCGTTCTCTGAAAGAAGAGAACGGTAAGCCTTTTCTGAGGAATGATTCACCCTTTTATGCATGATAATCTTGCAGGATCCAGCATTTCATACGGAACTTGCACCCATCTGCATCGATGAAGTACTTTCTTTCCTCGCTGACGGCGCCACGTCTAAACTCTGGCAAGCAAAAGGTATCTACTTGATCAAATCTTCTTTGCGATGACCTGATTTCTTCTTTCACCCAAGCGGCGTCCTATTCTTCCTCGCTCGTCACAACAATGCATATGCAAGTTCCTTGAACTACCATACCAATCGAAGACACATACCTTGCAAACAAGGTGAAATGGGCGCGTTAAGATGCACGAGTGTTGTCGCATTCCTCGCTGGGGTCGACTTGCCGCAGAAGCCGCCAAGACCGCATTACACGACCTCACAGAAGATGGAGAACAGTCCAAGCCTGTATCAGAGGGCAATGAACACATGGAATCGGAGAAGAAGGGCGACGCTTCGAAGGATAGTATGGACAAGGACGCTACCGAGAAGTCGTCCAGCCTGGCTGATGCCCCCTCCAACACCGCTGCTCCTGGAGCCGATGATATGTCTGTCGACGGTCCAGCTCCGAAGCCTACTCCTGGCGTCCCCCAACTCGAAGGTGGTGCGAGCCGCAAAGCTAGCCCTCAGCTCGTCCGCCAAAGCAGCTTCCGCACTCGCTGATGCGGAGGAGACTCGGGTCGACACTCGCTGCGGTGATTAAGCTGACGTTGACGAAGCTGGAGCTGAAAATGCTGCAATTTGAAGAGTTGGAGGACATTCTGGAGGAGGAACGGCGGGCGCTGGAGGCGGCAAGGATGGCGCTAGTTAGCGAGCGCGTCGGCCTGAAGCGGTCTCTCGAGGGTGTGCGGGCGGAACTCGCTAGACATGCGAACGGCACGGGCAGTGCGAGCGCCGTGGCAGCTGTCGTTGCGCAGACTGGCCTTGGAACAACAGGCCAAGGTCTTCGCGCGACCGAGGTGCAAGGTGGCGCCATCGTTGAAGGCGAGGGAGGTCCCCTGAGCGGAGGGAACATCGCTGCACTATCTTAATGGCCACTGCCAGTGGGTCGGGTCGTACCTAGTAAGCGATAATGTGTGCATATGTCATTGTTTGCCCAAATCTGTCTCTCTCCCGTTATATTGTGTCTCTCTGCTCTCTGTCTAAGTATTTGTCTGCCGTATAGCCTTAGGATCTCGTATATTACCATTATCGCCCCCACCTTTGCTTGCGTTGTGAGTCAGTTGGGCAACGAATGTAGATTAAGGATGTGTGGCTTCGGAGTGGCGTCGCCTCAACTGGACGTAGATGATATCTTTGTAACTTGTGTTGTATAAAGTAGTCAAAAAAGGGGTAATTGCACGAGTTCCCCCTTGTCGTCCTGCTCCAGGGCAACGTGGCGACTTTTCTGAACTCTAATATACTCATTTTTGGTCCCAGCTCTGTTCAATCACTTCTTCCAGTCACATCAATTTGCCAAACAGAGGCTCTCCTCGAATACCAGAACACAGCACGTCATCGAGCTCGCGGACAAAGAACGAAACAAGGCCGAGGGTAAATTTGTAGTTGATCCTGGCCAGGTATCCTCACTAGCTTGTCAGTGCCTCAAGCTCTTTGCAAGGCGGATGAACTCGCGTACATCTACCAGAGAATCAGCCTCCAATCCCTGCTCGAGACACGGTTCGAAGAGTGCCGGGCTTTTGCTTCTTCAAAGGCCACGGATACTCACATCATACTTCCCCCGAGCTTCGCGGAACGTTGCTCGATGCGAATCCGACGCTTGGGTCTTCTCAGGGATCACCGAGCGTATGCCGCCGTACGACTCGATCGACGACATCAGTACGTCCCATTCTCTTGCCCCCTCCCAGTCCCAGCTCCCCCACGGCCTTCCTCGCAACCACAATGACGCCCCCTTCCCCTCTGCTGGTGACTAACATGTTTTGAATTATTCCCCTTTCCTATCACCCACCACGCGCTCCGCGCCGTCCACCGTTGAACTCCATCGTCTGCTTGGGATCGCGGCACACTAGATGCTCGAGAAGTTTCTGTGCAAGTGAAGGCGTGTGTGAGGCGGTTCTAGCACACCGGCCATATGTGCGGTACATTGCCCACTTTTTTTTTTCCCTGTGATCTGGCTTTCTGACTCCATTGCGTTCACACGTAGATAGTCAGAAGTGATCATCCTCCCACAGGTCGAACCGGTCTTCCGCGCAGCTGGTCAATACAGCGCGTAAAATGTATTCGAAACGCGGGGACGACGCTGCGCTGCTGGACTTGTGGTCAAAGTGCGCTACATTTCCTTGCCTTTTTTCACTTACGTACGATAGATTAATCGTTTCTTCGCGATTTCAGACTTGTCGAGGGCGAATGGATAGATCCCGATATCTCAGACCCACTCTCTGACATGTTCACCCTGCTCAC
Organism: Lactifluus volemus; assembly: GCA_022376515.1. Taxonomy (NCBI): domain Eukaryota; kingdom Fungi; phylum Basidiomycota; class Agaricomycetes; order Russulales; family Russulaceae; genus Lactifluus; species Lactifluus volemus. The sequence continues at coordinate 631,755 of WTXI01000016.1, forward strand.
TGCACGACGAATTCATGCATTGACTCGACAATGGGGTGTCTGGTTGGCGGGCAAGGACATGGAACGTGCTCTCAAGGTGAGGCATCCCGCGTGTTTTCTTTTCATTTCTAACCGGGCGACGATAGCTATTGACAGCCCACGGTTCGGCAAAGCGCGGACAGAAAGCGGAAGGTGGAGCGGCAACGCTACAGCAGATCCGGGTTGTGAATCCCGACGCTGCAGCGCGGTAGTCGGCACTCGCTCGTCACAACAATGCATACACAAGTTCCTTAAACTATCCATCAAAGACGCATACCTTGCAAACGAAGGCGAAATGGGCGCGTTACGGTATGCAAGGGTGCCGTTCGAGCAGGCAGACAACCGTGTTGTCGCATTCCTCGCTGCAATAGTCCTGGCTAAATTAGTATACTAAACTTTAGCAAAAGTACGAAAGTACTTTGAATTCAGCCCAGCAATTACTGATACTACTTTCTACAGTACCTACTGATGTAGCTAGTTAATTATGACCAGTATGATCTGTTATAGCTAGTATACTTCTATATAGCTGGTGCCACTCATTTTTCCTGTCACATTAACTAGACACAGCTAAACCAGCTTACTGTTTAGTACACTTTAGCACAGTTATAGCTACTATAAATTATAACCCATTAACTAGACACAGCAATATGTTTACTACTAGTTTACTTTAGTATGGCTATAGCTAATGCCAAACTTCCATGAGTTAATTAGATATAGCAACTGATTTACTACTAGTACACTTTAGTACAGTTATAGCTGCTACTAGTTTATACCACATTAACTAGACACAGCAACAGATTTACTACTAGTACACTTACATGCAGTTATAGCTGCTACAAATTTACATCACATTAACTAGAGTACAGTAAATCAAGTTCTACTAGTACACTTACATACAGTTATAGCTACCACTAATTTATACTACATTAACTAGATTACAGTAACTCAAGTTCTACTAGTACACTTACATACAGTTATAGCTGCTAGTAAATTGTGCCACATTAACTAGGTCACAGCACAGAACTTCTACTAGTACACTTACATACAGTTATAGCTGCTAGTAAATTGTACCACATTAACTAGGTCATAGCAACAGATCTACTACTAGTACACTTATGTGCAGTTATAGCTGCCACTAATTTATACTACATTAACTAGACACAGCAACAAATTACTACTAGTACACTTTGATACAGTTCTAGCTATCACAAATTTACATCACATTAACTAGATTACAGTAACTCAAGTTCTACTAGTACACTTACATGCAGTTATAGCTGCTAGTAAATTGTACCACATTAACTAGGTCACAGCAACAGATCTACTACTAGTACACTTATGTGCAGTTATAGCTACCACTAATTTATACTACATTAACTAGACACAGCAACAAATTACTACTAGTACACTTTGATACAGTTATAGCTACCACTAATTTATACTACATTAACTAGATTACAGTAACTCAAGTTCTACTAGTACACTTACATACAGTTATAGCTGCTAGTAAATTGTGCCACATTAACTAGGTCACAGCAACAGAACTTCTACTAGTACACTTACATACAGTTATAGCTGCTAGTAAATTGTACCACATTAACTAGGTCACAGCAACAGATCTACTACTAGTACACTTATATGCAGTTATAGCTGCCACTAATTTATACTACATTAACTAGACACAGCAACAAATTACTACTAGTGCACTTTAATACAGTTCTAGCTACCACTAATTTATACTACATTAACTAGATTACAGTAACTTAAGTTCTACTAGTACACTTACATACAGTTATAGCTGCTAGTAAATTGTGCCACATTAACTAGGTCACAGCAACAGAACTTCTACTAGTACACTTACATACAGTTATAGCTGCTAGTAAATTGTACCACATTAACTAGGTTATAGCAACAGATCTACTACTAGTACACTTATGTGCAGTTATAGCTGCCACTAATTTATACTACATTAACTAGACACAGCAACAAATTACTACTAGTACACTTTAATACAGTTCTAGCTACCACTAATTTATACTACATTAACTAGATTACAGTAACTCAAGTTCTACTAGTACACTTACATACAGTTATAGCTACCAGTGAGTTATAATATCATGATATTAACTAGATGTAGCTGCTGGTGTACTTATAGTTCACTTGTTATAGCTACAGCTGTTAGTAAATTATAGCAAGTTAACTAGAATGTAGCAAGTACTAGCAACTGGTTTACCTCTGGTTTACTATAGCACAGCTGTAGTTGCTGTTAAACTATTATTATACATTAACTATTAGTAGTAACTAGTTTGCCACTAGTTCACTTTAGTGCAGCTATAGCTTTAGCCAAGCTAACATATAACAAGGTAATAAGAAAAGCAGCAATGAATTAATCAAAAAGGTCATCATCTAAACCTGCTATATCTACATCCTCTTCATCTATATTAACCACTTCCTCAGCTACTTCTACCTCTGGTTCTATAATGTATGATTTTGGCCAATTACTAACTGACAGTGAATTGGCCTTATGATAAGGAAGCCAATGCTTGGCAAAGTCCTCTGCCATTTGCTGCTGGACTCTTGCCTGCTTTCTAGCATAAGCTACCAGTCCTGCATCAAGAGTAGCATCATCAGTGGTTCTAAGCTTACCCTGTGCTGCCCACCAATGAGATTTCCAATCAAAATACCACAGGACACGCTGCATCTCCTCAGCTGTTAGTCTGACTTCTTCTGCCCAGCGTTCTGCACGTGCTCGTGACTTAGCCCATTCAACTCGAAGATCTAAAATAGAGAAACCTTAGTAAACAGTTAAGATGTATGAGTAATGGAACACACGTACGCTCATTAATCTCTTCTTGTCCTGCCTCCGAGTCCACAGCTCCAGTCTTGCCGTTTTCGAGCCAGATCCATGAGATAACCCGAAATCCTTCCCCTTCATCATCGCCCTTCCCTGGGAACACGACGTCTTCTTTCTTGAGCTCACGAAACGTTGTCACCCAGGGCCCATTGGAGTCTAGCTGAAGGAGCGCACGCCAAGAGGCTCGATACCGCTCAGCACACAGATGGACCTTGTCCTGGAAGCGGCTGATACACGATCGCGCCCGGGTATTGACTCTTTGACTCGGGCCGATGTGCTTGTACTTGTACTGCCAAAGGCCCATAGTAATGCGAAGCAATCGACGTAGATTTACAAGCGCATCATGCATCTGAGCTAGCCGCATGCGCTTTTCTTTCTCGACCAAGTCAGGGATAGCATGCAGGACGGATACTGAAAGTGAAGGTGAAGATGGCAAGCAGAGGTCAAATGTCTCAGGCTCGGAGATCGGGAGGGTGTTGGGCAAGTCGAACGACGAAGTTGAGACGAATGGCATGTACACCGCTTGAATCTTTCGTAGTGTCTGGATGCGAGTGACCAAAACGCGGCGTTTCTCTAAGGTTTCCGCCGATGCTTCAACGTTTTTGATTTTGCTGATTCGAAACTTGAGGATGCGCCTCGATGAATGGTGTCATTATTAGTGTTGCAGATTGGACGCGAGACTTACTGCTGTTCCTCCAGTTCCAATGCCATCTTGAGAAAGACATTCGCTGACACATCGCTTATGGGCCTATCGCCTTCTATCGCGCTATCGAGATCCTCCTTAGCTAGCTCAAGCATTACTTCTTTTAATGACGTTGCTACATGCAAGTCAGATTTCGTATATCAGTGGTGGGACGACAAAAGACTCACAGGCGTCGGGTTCGTCATATGGATTTGTCGATCTAGGGTCCTCCTCCCAAAGTTCAATCACGCGCGTCCATTGCGTTATCTGAACCTGGCTAAACCTTTCGGAAAATTTGACAAATAGTGCCTCGTGCTTAGCCCGCATTTTAATCGCGTTCTGAAGTTGTGAGAGCAACGACGATCCTTTGCAAGCACGGTATCAGAATAAGCACTGAAAAATATAATTAAATACTCACCGAAACCGATAATTTTGCAGAAGTTCCATGCGGCTGCATGGTCGTCAATGGTATCTTGACGAGATCCGGGACCCATCTCGCGAGTACTTGTGGTTACTGGATTTATATGCGCCCACCAGCGTTCCGGGTCTTCACCATCCGTTCTGGCTGAATACTTGAGAAAATTGAGCGAATACCTGGTTTGACATGATTTCCCGTGGCCATAAATGTGCATCTTTGGTATCACGAATTTGGTCGAGTCGATCACGCGATTTGGTGGTTGCATGATGGAAGGGAGTTGGCGGATGCGATCCTTGAGATTCCGAGACCACTGACACGCGATGTCATACGAGAACGTGAGTAGCTTCAAATCGGCGTCGTGGAGTGTATAAAGGGCAATAAAGTCCATATTTGCGTATCTGAATACACATCAAATCGGGTAGCTATCAAGAAATTGCGGCATACGCACCGTTCACCCTTCTGAAGATCCCCAAGACCGTTTTTGCGAATCAGTGAGTGTCGCGCACAAAGAACGACACCCGCTCCAGTTGCCTTGTAGCCCTTCGTAAATTTCTTATTGGCGTGATCGACGGCATGCAATTCGGAATCGCAGAGATTCGGCTAAAGTAAAGTAAGTCACAACAGGCGTTGAAACAATGATGTCGGCATACCTCCTCCTGCCAGCCATACGTTCCTATGTATTCTTCGTAAGGTCCATTTGGGACCCAATGGCCCCACCCATCCCCAAGCGGCGGGTCATTTGTTATACCCCGATTCTTGAGTTTAAGTCGAAAATTTGCATCGATTGTGAGGTTTAATGAATATAGCCATCTACAATAAATTAGTTATAGCTCCAATCCTGAATATGATCAAGAGATATCTACGCAGTTGATGTGGGCGCACTTCGCCAATCGGCTTGAAGATTCTTTCCCGGGTGTGCACATGCAGGACACTCGATGGCGCACTGGCCATGCTTCGTCGCAGATACTCCTTGAGGATCATGGCCCCGACCTCCACGCTTGAGAAGTTTCAGGTGTCGCCAGATTCGCACTGCACTTCGGAATTGATCATAGCGGTTCTAAATGCACATCATGATGAATTTACAAGTCACGCCAAGCCAAGACAACATAGACCATACCGGGGCGTTAAACAATCCTATCTTGCCAGACTTCCGGATCATGGTATGATAGAAGTCATAAGCTGTTGTCTTCCCTTGCAGGGTGAGGAGATGAAACGAATCAAGGCATTCAAAAGTGAATGCTGTGCGAGGTCGAGTCATTGTCACGGGCAGTAGGCACGCCCGGAGCAGTTGCGTATGATGGCGAGAGTTTCCCACGATCGTGAAGCAGGCACAAAACTCGACGTTGACTATGTGGACGCCTGAGATATCAATGACGACAAAATCGTCGATAACTTCACATGGGCTACTGCATTTCCCACCGCCATGCCCAAGCTGGAGGACTAGGCCAAGTTCTTGCAAAGACACGTCGCCATAAAACGCACCGTTCCATGCCTAAATATTGCAATAAGAAACAGCGTTTATGAGACAAGTATATTCTTACCATTATCCTATGAAACGGTCGGATAGCATGTTCCTGTAACAGGCACTCTTTGCACCACAGTGGAGTACAGAAACAATCACGGCATTTGAATGTAGCGCTAAGAGAAGTGCATTTGAAGCACTGGGTGACAAGAGGCTGTGCTTCATGGCGGAGTAGCTCGTCTAGAAATTCTTGCCGATATGAAATCCATTGGCCCATCGGGTCTCTGAGTTCTGGTGGCACGTCAGTACAAATTCAACGTCGATGGAACACAACTCACTTTGGTAGGTGGATCATCCTCGGCGTCCACACTGGCAGGTAGCTCGAAATCATGCGCATCTTCAGCGACGGCCGCTTCAAGGCCCGTCACATTCTCGTCTCTGATAGGCTGTGAAGTCGTCCTTGATTCACGAGTTGACTTCACTGAATCGGATCGCTGCCCCAGCCGACCCTTGTTATGACGAATTGTTATTGCAGGAATGCGATGAGTCTCGGGCTTGTGAACCTCGAATACTGAGACTTTCGCTCTGACTTGCTTTCGAACCATGATGGGGGGTTTCGAGATCAGCACAGACTCCATCGCGGTCGCATTAACCATGCGTGTTTTGTGTACTACGGCAGAGAATGCCACATGCCATTGTGGTTTGTGACTTCGATTGTGGCTTGTGGACGCACATTTGAGACAACATGTTCGGCATCCCCGATGAGCTTGACTGAGACGAGCTTGTGAGTGGACGCGTTGCGATGGACCGACGGCAGTGGTGGCAGTGATAGCAGCGTGGAGGAGGCAGAGGGAGTAGTGAGAGTGAGAGCAGCTGGCCAACCAGTTGGTGGCAGCGGTAGCGGCACGATCTTCGGGGGCGAGTCCGAGTGAGTCCGGACGACAGTTTCAGGGGAACGCCACATGATGGCACCAGTAGCTGGCGTCAGGCGCCCGGACGATCGCAATGGCGATGCCAGCACAACCTGACGCCAGCAGCTCTGACGCGGTGCGAACGGCCCCGGATGCTTGAGGTGGCAGGCCCGGGGAAAAAAGAGGAGTGAGCAGTCAATAATGAGTCCGTGTACGCACCAGTTCTCACCCCCTCCCCAGCTCGGGGGGCAAGCGGTGGCAAGCATGGGTGGGCGACGGTGCGACTGGACGGATGTGGATGTGGATGTGGACGTGGACGTGGACCTGAACATGGACGAGAGGCTGTCGGCAGGCAAGTGCTGGCAGGTGGTGGGATGGACAAGTTGAGGAAGGCAGGTGTCAGCAGCTCGGGACCTCGGGGGGAGGCAGGGACGCAGATGAAGGGCCCCCCTCCAGCGCACAGTTCGCAGCGGCGGCAGCGACAAGGGTGAGAGCAATGGTTAAGGCCAGAGTGAAGACATTACTAAGGAAGATGAATTGTCAACTGAGAAGTACAAGACACACCTGAATTACTCACCATCCTCAAGAGGATCAGATTAAAGACGCAGGGGCAAGGAAGGGTGAGGCCAGGGCCAGCGGACGGGTGAACTTAGATTGAAGCGTGGAAGTCTGTTGGCTAGGTCATGTGACATGTGACTACCAGTACTACGGGTCAGGCCAAGGAGCATTATTAGCACAACTGCCCAAGTTAATAGACAGGCAGCCTCTCTTCAGTCCAGCACCTTGCCCATCATTTGTAAATAATACTAAATATACTGTAGTTCCAAATTGTGTGAAGGCTGTCAGTAACTTTTCCCAGTTACCCAGTATAAGTGTGAAGCATAAGTCCTCCCTGTAGGGAGCCACTTGGTGGTGACCCATCATGGGAACTGACATTTGAGAAGGGATACGCAAGCTGAGCCTAAGGCCATGGCAGATTACTCATAGCGTTACTATTAGCACAGCAGTATAAAGCTTCAAGGTGTACTAGTAATAACTTGAAGACATGAGCAAATATCCTTAATGTTTGCAAAAGATCAACTGAGGTCTATGTGCTCAAGTATTTATTTATTTAATTTGAAGCTACAGTAGACTTGCTCATAGTGCATAACTAGATAATACATACTACATATTATAATTTATAACATATAGCCTTAGTAGCCTCCGATTTGGGCAAGCTTGACTGTGGTCAAGTCTCATAATTTTTTCAAAAATGACTAGCTTGAGCCACAGCAATGCTAACACTAACCAGGCTCAAATATATTGCAATCATTTTATACTAAGTGCTGTCCTGCCACTTTGCTGTCACTACTCCTTACATGCCACTGAGCCACTCTCATGCTCATGAAGCCTGTTACAGAATAACATAGTGTGACATGTCAGGCGCAGGCACACCACATCAGGAAAAAGTGAGTTGCCTACATAGACCTATATATACATTGTAGGCTGCGTAGGCTGCGTAGGCAAGTCCCAAATATGTAGACCTAGGTAGGGTTTGCACGTGCCTATGGTGGTCTCTGTAGGAATAGGTAGTATACACCTGTGTCTAAGTAGGTCATTGTAATTTAATAGAATGCTCTGTAGGTATCTGTTGGCCTATAGAACACATGCTAGACCTAGTGAGGGACCCATTTATCTACATTGCACTCCTTAGACCTTGTGAGAGGCTAGTGATGTCATAACTATGGTGCAATTCCTACCTACACTTTGATGCCAGTGGTTCAACTTAAAGGGAATGACAAAAAACAGTGATCCTAGTATTGTACCACCCCCATTGATTTGACATTGTATCTATTGAATAAATTTAATCATCTGCTTCATCACTGAAGACTATGTCCTCCCACTCCTTAGTGGCAGCCTCAACCTCAGCATCTTCAATGAGAATATTCTGCACAACCAGTTCTGCGTCCACCTTGGCGTGCTTACTGTGTGACATGAGGGGTAAAACGGGTTATGAGTCAGATTGAAGAACAACAGAAGGCTTACTTACCGCGCAAGCTTGTACAGGCGCCGGCAGAGGCGAGGGATGATCGCAGCATGTTTAGTCTTCTTCGAAAAGTCCTCGAGATAGCTGAGGCGTGCATCGTATTTCGCCTTGTACATGACACGAGTGAAGGGGATCTCACTAAAGGCTCCACTCTGGTACTCATCGAGACAATTTTTGATCTAAGCGGTTACAAATCGAGTGAGCGTAAATCATACAACACAAAAGGACTGAGACGGTGGCATTAAGCTTACTGCGGTGCACACAAGCGCGACAGTTGGGAGGGGGATGCGCCCTCCCCCATCAGGGTCAAAACGATTTGAATATCGCACGCCGTCGTCTTCCTTGTCATTAAACCACATCGCATTGATGATGAAAGGTATAGTGGGGGTAAGGAGGCACCCCTCGCGTCTCTCAGGGTCCTGAGGTGTACAGGTGATAAATGAGTGCATATGACCAAAAACCAGTAATGCAAGACGTACCTGATATAAGAAGTTGCTCTTTGTAAGGAGGGTTTTGATAGCTTCCCTGTTATGTTTGTCTTCATTCGACTTGTTGAGGCCATAGACACCAGCAGCGAATCCACGAGCAATGGTCTTCAGTTTTCCACGGACTTCAGATGCGCGGCTGGTTATCTGACGGCGCCAGTAAGCTAAACACTGCGGAGAGGTACTTTGCACTTACAAGCCTCATTAAATCTTCATTCGGCTGGATTTGAACTTTCAGCGCAGCGCATGCATTGACCCAAACTAGTGCCGACAATTTACGGTTGACGTCGGCTTCGGGAAAGGCATCCTTCGTACAAACGATGACACGATACTCTTTAATTGCAGCATCCAAAACCTTCTGTGTCAGTTCGTCGAAATCGCGTCCTCGAACCCGCTAGCGGCTGCCGGTGGAGAACTGTCTGGGCCGCTTGGTGACAATGGTGGATTCTGGCGAAGGCGACGATGGGGGGTTCTTGCGGATCCCATGAGATCGTGAGCTGCCATCAACGTCACCGCTGTCTGTCACTAAAGAATTACCAGTAGTTGGTCATCATCACGGAGCACTGGGAATATGCCTACTGTCGTCTACATCACGCTGTGCATCTCCTTTAACCATTCCAGGTTCAGAAATAGATCATAAGCTGTGCAAGTGGACATACCATCATGGGAAGTCTCAGTATGCCGGCTATCGTCTCCACTGGCATCCCGTCTGGTCGACACAGACGTCCTCAGTGAACGTGAACTTGAAGGAGGAACAGCCGAAGGCTGAAAGACGCCATCGTGATCACAACTGTCGATGTCAGAGCTTTGGTAAATCTGAGGTGTCGAAGGTGCATCAATGCCTTGAGACGTCCGAGGGATGCGACGAATGAGCCTTGGGTGGGGGCGATTTACCTCCTATGAACAGCACGAGTTAGTATTTCAAGTTATAAAAAGTGTGAAGGTTACTCCATACCCCAACCTCGCTGGGGGGCTCACGGTCACTACGGTCTTGAGATCTGCTGTGTGTTGATGGCACTCGTTTTGGTACGGGGAGTGCCACTGGGGTACAGGAAAACTAAAGACTCGGAAATGAGTAAGACTACCAGTCGAACCCCATATAACCTCACCGAAGCGTCTGGGGCATCCATGTCATTGTCCTCAGATTCGGGGCTATCATAGCAAGGGTCACGTCTATAACCCAGATGCTCCTGGTTTTCTTGCCGTGCCCGTAGCAGTTGCATTTCGTACTTTGCATGCATCTCTGCGTCTCTTCCTGCACGTTCATTCTCTATGATATATTTCGATCAGTGGCCTAGTAGAACAACCACGGGACAATAAGATAATGAGTGACCTGCGATTTTCTGTTTCATAGAAAGAGTTCTATGGCGGCCGCTGACACGGGAAGGCGCAGGCGACGCAGGCGTAGATGTAACTGGGTGTGTGACTGCTTTGGAGGAGCGACGAGGAGCCATTGAGAGGTAAACTGTGACAATAGAGGCAACAACATACCTTTATAAAGGAGTAATCAATGGACATGGTCTGTGTGGCAGATTTTGCGAGACTCACGAAGCGGCGAGTGACTTGGGAAAAAGCAATCGGAAAAAATTTGTGGTGTGTGATGCGAGATCGTGGATTCAGATCTCACCGTGACTAGACATGAGTATTCCTACCTTGAATCCCTTCAAGTTGAGTACTGCCAGTGTACGTTTGCCGATAGACGTGATATCCCATCATACCCGAGCCACTGGCATGGCCGCTGAACTCCCTGGCAGAATCTGCGGTGTTTGTCGATCAGGCCCCTTTCCTAGCACACCCGGTCTGAGGCGGCACATCAGGCAAGTCCCAGAATGCAGACGCGCAGCTCAAAACGAGTTCAGAGAGTACCTGAGCGATATTTGGACGCACGATCTGGACGAAGTTGAAGAAGCACCTCCGAGTCCATCCATTGAAACTGCTGTTAGCGACTCAGACCCTGAGCCTGACACACTCGCAGGGGTCATTGACAACAACTTGGACAGCGAAGAGATTGCTGGTGAAGGACTCGGAGACCATATTTTCGCATCTGATGCCACAGACAATCAAGCGGCAGAAGATGTCGCACCTCCTAGCAACAATGAGGAGTACATCGAAGAATTTCCTGCTCAGTATCGCGCAGGTGCAGGCTGGTCTGCCTCAGATGCACCGCTTCCCAAGTTTCAAGATATTCACCAGAGACAAAGCGACAACATCTACGCACCATTCGAGAACAAGGACGAGTGGGACATGGGCCAGTGGCTTTTCAAGAATGTAGGACAGACTCAGACCGAGGTGTTCCTCAGGCTTCCAGTAGTGAGTTCCAGTGACAGGGTTATCAGGGACTTGGAAGCGTGCATGTCTGACCAAGCAGTAGATAAATGCACGAGTAACACCATCCTATAAGAGCAATAGGTCACTTCTACAGAAGATAGATGCGTTGCCAACGCAAGGATGCAAGTGGAAGTGCGACATTGTTGACGTGCAAGGTGATATACACAGTGAAGATGGGATATTTCCAGCGGAGAAACTACAGTTATGGAGACGAGACCCAGTAGAATGCGTTAAGGACCTCCTCGGAAACATAATACTGCGCGATTCACTTTCGTATGCACCGGAACGCGTGTACGCCGATGCTGCAGGAACACAAAGGAAATACTCACAGATGTGGACTTCCGACTGGTGGTGGGATATGCAAGTAAGATCAGTGAATCGTGTCGCATGTTGAGCAGCCTAATCTCAATTATCATCAGGGAACACTTCCTAACGGCTCGACTATTGCCCCAATCATTCTTTCATCCGATAAGACACGCCTATCTCAGTTTGGTGGCGATAAGAGCGCCTGGCCAGTGTATATGACTCTGGGCAATATCGATAAACTCAAGCGCCGTCAGGCCAATGCACACGCGACTATATTGATTGCTTATCTGCCTGTTCCCAAACTGGACATCTTCTCAGACAACACACGCACGGAAAAGAGTCACGACCTTTTCCACTTTTGCATGCGGAGGATCTTACAGCCCCTGTCCAACGCAGGAAAGGAGGGCGTTGACATTGTTTGTGCTGATGGACTCATGCGCCGCGTTTTTCCCATCTTGGCTGCATATATCGCTGATTACCCAGAGCAGTGCCTCGTGGCATGCTGTAAAGAAAGTCGATGCCCGAGGTGTCGCGTTGAGCACGACAGAAGGGGCGAAATGTTGGAGTCAGCGCCACGGATTCAAGACCAAGCTCGTATTATTCTCTGGCACAAGGAAACTGGCTGTCGGGTGCAGAGATTCAAAGAAGACGGGATGCGCCCATGTTTCCAGCCACTCTGGAAGCATCTCCCTCGCACCAACATCTTCAGTTGTTTCACACCCGACATACTTCATCAACTGCACAAAGGGGTGTTCAAGGACCACCTAGTCGAGTGGTGCACACGTATTGCAGGCGTGGAAGAAATCGACGCACGCTTCCGGACTGTTACTGACTTTGCTGGGCTAAGGAACTTCTCGAATGGAATATCTTTTGTCTCACAATGGACTGGACGAGAGCATAAGGACATGCAACGCGTCTTTGTTGGGGTTCTCGCTGGTGCAGTTCAACCAGCTATTTTGAGAGCTGCTGTGGCTATTATCGACTTCATCTATTATGCTCAGCTCCACATCCAGACAAGTGCAACCATCGAAGCACTCCGAGACGCTCTCGTGTCTTTCCACGATAACAAAGACGTTTTTATCGAGGCTGGCGTTCGTGACGATTTCAACTTCCCCAAAATTCATTCAATGGTGCACTACTGCGACGCAATCAAGACACATGGATCGTTAGATGGCTACAATACTGAGTCCCCTGAACGCCTTCACATTGATTTTGCAAAGGAGGCCTATCGAGTGAGCAACAAACGCGACTTTGTTTCTCAAATGACTCTCTGGTTGAGCCGGCAAGAAGCCATTGCTCAGTTCAACAATTATCTCGACTGGCATGCTAGCCAATCCCGAATCTCTCCGAGCCCTGCCACAACTGGTAGCAGTGATTCCACACACACTGGTGGCGATCTGGATCTTGCTTCTGTGTCACTGACGTCTACCACACATTTTGTGGCAAAGCACCCGGGTTACACGCATCTGGACATGCAAGCCATTACGCTGGACTTCCGCGCATCCCATTTCCTCAACGCTCTCCAAGCGTTTATCCTTCGTAAATGTCCTCCACCACGTAGGCCCATCGTCCCAAACGAATTCGACCGCTTTAATGCGTACAAAGTCCTTTCTGTACGCATTCCCGATTCACCAACATCTGGCCACAGTGGCGAAATTGCTCGTATCAGAGCCACACGCTTCGTTCAAGGAGAAGTCGGGCACAGCGACACTAGCGCTGTCTTCGATACTGTGCTTGTCAAAGTAGACGGCATGATACCTGGGGCCACAGAGGGGACATCGCTAGAAGGTACGCACGCCAATTAACTTGTCAAACAGACCAGACTCAGAGCTCAGCACGATTCCCGGCCCAGGTCTTCAAATCGCCCAGGTGCGACTCATTTTCGACCTTCCGGAACACCTGCGGCAACCTGGAATTCCACAACGTCTGGCCTATGTCGAGTGGTTCACACCATTTCGAGGGCCACATGCCGACTCAAGGCTGTATTCAGTGACGCGTGCATCACGCAATCGAAGACCAGCTGTTGAAATCATCCCAGTGGAACACATAGTACGGAGTTGTCACTTAATTCCTCGTTTTGGTGCACACTGTCCAAGGTCCTGGACTTCTCGTGATGTCCTTGAAACCGCTGGTTCATTCTATTACAACCCCTACGTTTCAGTTACTGAGTTTTGTTATTATCATAGCATTTGATACCACTGGCAATACACCATAGTCACGGTACTACTACTAGTACTAGTCTACTTACTCTTAATACAACAAACTTTCTAGCAGAGTTGAGATCGAACTTCTGAGTGGAAAACGAGGGGGCGGTGTGAATCGCGCGAATTGTGGCGCGATTGCACAATAAGAGAAAGAAAACAGGTAAAAACAAACCTTGAAAAGAATGAACGGCCACGGCTCGATCTGTAAGTGAGGGGAGGGTTCATCATCACCTCACTGCATGGAAACTAAATAGACTATATTAAAAAAGAGAGATGGAACGAAAATACTAGTGAAAAACACACTATCTACCAAGACCTACAGTGTCCTTGTTAGGAGCCCACCATCCTACCTAGGTCTAAGAGGCCTACAACAGCTACCTAGAAGTCAGTCTTCTAGGTAGGTGGGATGTGTTTCCTGATGCAAGAACCATTACATTACTGGCAAAGTGTGCTCAATGCTGTGTCAATACTGGGTGCCCCTTACTTGCTATCACATAGTTGCCATCTAGCCCTCCAAGTCAAGTTATGTACCTTCCATGGGCCAATAACCCCTTTCAAGTTATCAGTATCTGAGTCATCCATATGGTCATTCATTGTAGTAGATATGACATATAAATAAATTCACACCGGAACTGTTATTACTTCAATTGCCCACAACATCACCTCCAAGTCATCAGCTAGTAGCAGACCTTAAATCAACTTGGCCATAGCTGCTAGTGTTTGGCCCAAGTGTGATATTGTGTGACTTGATGGACAAGTGAGTCAAGTGACACTGATGGTGATCCCATCCAATATAGTAGCCTAGTAGATGTAGAACACAAACTAGTGTAGAAGTGTACTACTAGTAGAGGGCTTACTTTGTCACATGGCTTAATAGATTTGGTTTAACTATGAATCTATGAGATCTTTTTTTTTTAATCCGCATTTATATCCCACAATGTGTATCTATGACAAAGATGTGGTCAGGGTACAGGATTGGAACAGGCAGTGAAGGGAGGACTCAGAGGAGTGTGAAGGGTAATGAGAGAACTGAAAGGATGTGTGACAGGTATGGGACAGTGGGGGGAAACAGGAAGGCACTATTTACAGAGAGGGTACTAAGGGGGCTAACCCAGGTCCCAGATTTGCCTCGGAACCATACACAGGCTCTTGTGGCTTTGAGAAAGTGGGACATAGCCTCTCCTCCATGGGATGTACCCAGGAGGATGGGGAGGGACAAATCACAATCAACTGGCATGAGAATCTCGTGACATGCTTGGGCATGGAGTGGGAACGAGACAATGTGTTTGATGGTTTGGAGGGCAACTCAGCCGACCAAATCTATGAGATCATACTGAGGCGGCACGGGCCAATCAGGCGGCACCCACGGGCCGATGACCGACAACGCGAGGGGGCTCTGTCGATCTTGATCGGCACGGAGATCTCGCGTTGGGCTTGGACTTACAAGTTACGAGGGGTGATGATAGTGACGAAGAGGCCGATGATTACCCACACAACCACAGATCGTATGGATCTGATTCCACAATCTGCCGCATTCGTATTTTCGCCTTTTTGTCTCGGACCAAATCCGATACCCATGACACAATTTACACGTGGTGCCGGTGAGTCTTTGAATCGTGGCTTTCCAGGTGATTCCTTCCGAGCTGCGATTTATTAAGTAGCTGACGACTGGTATATAAACCCTTAGAATCTACTTCTACCAGCTCGCGATCGTGACTTCGCTCGTACTGCTCGTATCCGCTCGTACTCGTACTCACGTCGACGTCCCCCAACATCGCGTCCCATCTTCATCGCGTCCCATCTTCATCGCTTCCCTTCTTCATCGCCTCCTGTACCCATGACCAGCGTCAAAAAGAATCGAAGAGGATGGGGGTCCCCAGCTTGGACGACC